>CM073479.1:48648155-49898155 GCA_037074505.1 Albizia julibrissin | reverse complement strand
TTTGGGAAGCAGGGTCGGTCATGTGTGGTTAGGGGATGATTAACATGGAACTTCTTAGTAATCAAGAGGTGCACATCAGTTAATTTAGAGGACGCACGGTGGGGGTGACCACAGGCGGCTGATAGGTATGTTACGGTAACGGAAAGATTTTGTGGGCAACTTGTAACCATTAGCCACCCATCGGATGCATGTAGTTAAAGATCTTGATGCATTTATGGATGACTACAAGCGACTTGTGGTTATGTCATGGGTATGAGGTAAGATGTCGTTAATGCGCGTGAAGTTCCAACAACTGACCACCCGCAACAAGGTACCCTTGTGACAATATCCAGATTTAACCTTAGTCATCGCATGGGTAGCTAATGTTCAATTAAGAGGTTCCCTTTATCAAATGTGGTGTGATTTTTGTTCTAATGTGACTTTACTAGTCTTGCTATATTAATCTGTTATATGTATATATCCGGGTAACTTTGTAGGTGATGGAGGGAGAAATGGATAAGTGTTTAGTTAAGGTGTTGGTTGAATGTTTAGCTCTTTGTATTGCTGTAAGGAAAGTGGTTGTCGCAACGTTTATGGCAGCGGCATATAGCGGCCGTTTAAGGGAAATCCCTTATACTTTATTTAGGCTAGATTTCCACTCTAAGAGAGTGAACCTACGAGCAATGGTATATAGCAGTGACGCAAGCTGCTTCAACCAGATTAGGATGAACAGAGCAACATTTGACCGCTTGTGCCACATGCAGGTGGAAGGGTGTTGAGGGATGCCACAAGGAGGAGACATGGTTTGAAAGTTCCAACTGATGCATTTCAAATGAATAAGCAATTTATTTTTCCGTTGTGGTGTTAAGGAGTTTCAGTTACACTTACGTTGAACGTTGTTTTTCCATAGTTACTGAAAAACTAGCATTTTGTCACAATCATTCAAATAAAATATATATATGAGCAACCTCTATGATATGACTAGAAACCTATAAATAACTAAATGTATATTAATTATTCACTAATAAAATATATTTTAATTTATGTGTATTTGTGTATGCATCATGCATCATTGACATTATTGATGAAGATACACCTTCCCATCTAACTTTTAAATGAATTGTATAGGAAATTTGCATTCATCAGTTAGATAAGGCTATCCCATTTAAAAAAGTAACTTCTATAGTTTATTTTATCCATGTAAATTTAAAACAAACTACCATGTCCTCTATATTATTCTCCACTAATCTATGTGAGAAGTTCTCTTTGACTAACATAGAAAGTAGTCTTGCCTCAATACGGTAAAATGTTTTAAAAAAAAGTATATTTTTTTATGACAAGTAATTGCTAAGTAGTTTATAAATGGAGATTGAGGTTGCTCTTCCAACATGCGAATCAACAGCTATATATTATCTTATCTTATTATATAAATATAATCAATTGGACAATGAGACATTTGTATAATTGAACCACTAATCTCAACGACTAACCAATATACAATTTTTTATTGAACCAATCAGTACAAGTAGAATCCGTCTCATGGACGAAAACATCAAACCACATACGCACATACAGACATCCATCCATATGTACATATTGTACATCATTTCTGAATATATTAACATAAAAAACACACTCAAAATGGCATCACACTTTAACTAGGATTAATTAACAGTACTTGGGTATTGGTTGAAGATAGAGTAGTTCTTTTTTACTTACAGTGAGCCTAAATATCTCCTCTATATCTATGTGTTGAATAGTGACACTATTTATAGAAGGCAGCTTCCAATCAAACCAGTACAAGAGATTCGCAAGCATGGATTCCACAACAACAATCTCAAACAACATTCCAGGACACCTTCTTCCTGAACCAAACTGTACGTAATGGAAATATGGTCCTCTAAATTCAACATCGTTCTTCTCAAATCTCTTAGGAACAAACTCTTCTGGTCTTTCCCAGAACTCAGGATCTCGATGAATTGGCAATGAAATGATGTAAACTATTGTTTTAGCTGAAATAGTGTAGCCTCCGAGATTCACACTTAATCTTGCTACTCTAGGAGCCAGCAAAGGAGTTAATGGATGCAATCTTAAAATTTCTTTAACGACACATTTCAAGTAATTCATTTGATTAATATCTTCTTCAACCTTTGACTTGTTTCCCACAACTCGTCTTAACTCTTCGTGTGCCTTTTGCATTCTCTTTGGACTCATCACCAAATCTACCATGGCCCACTCCAATGTTACAAAGTTGTGCCGCTTCCTCCCTCAAACATTTCCTAAAATATCAACAGTTTTTAATCCATTTCAAGGAATCATGCGTTGTTTAATTTCTTTCTTTAATGAATGTTGAAATGTACGTTAATTCGTAATATAGGCATTTTGAAGGTGTATTTTGAATGACATCACCTTCATATTTTGATATTGTAATGTAGCTAACCCCAAGTACATATGTAATTTAAGGTGTGTGTATATTTTGACAATGATACCTACGCCAGCGAGTAGTAGATATCAAAGGTACCCAATGAGAGGACCTTCATAATTTCACAATGTAATATATGTAAGGCACAATTATATTAGTTAAGTTCCTCACCATGTATGAAGCTGTGTATGTTGCAAAGCATGGATAACGAACTTGCTCTGTTGCGGTTATAGGAAACAGGGGCGAACAGAGTAGATATATATCGGGTAACACAAAATGGCACCCATGGGTGCATGTTGGTTACGGGGACGTGTAATATAATTGTTAATTGCAAACAGATCACTGGTCACGTGGTGGGTAATGCCAAAATCAGGTGAAGGTGATGTGCTAGTCCTTTGATGTACTACAATTGAACAATCATTACTTAACCACAAGCGACGCGATGTGCTCGTGATGTTTACGTGTGAGGAGAATAAAGGGGAACAACTTTTAAAGGGCGGACTTTCTTCCATCTTTAGTTCTAGATAAACCAAATAACCAGGTTTAAACCCACCGGTTGCCTCTGAGAGCCATATCCACCAGCACATCCTCTGCTTCAAGGGTCCACTCGCGACGTCGACGGCCATTTAATTTCCTTGCACCCAACCACCCTCTACAGCTCCATTGTCCTCCATCACCAAGCCGTTTTTTCACCTTCCGATGGCCCCATGCTGTCTGTCGCAAAAGGGGAACAAATTTTTTTCTACCCTTTAGAAAGATCCACAACAGTTCTCCATGTGTGCGTGTGTAGGGTTTAAATAATGTTTTATTATTTAGGGGTAAAATGGTCTTTTGTACATTTTCCTTCCTCATTTTCTTCCAACCAAACAAAACTTTTTCAATCAACCAATTTTCTTTTCCCGTGTGAACCAAACACGTTGGAGGCAAAATATTTTCCCTTCCTTTCCACTCTTTTCCTTTTCATCACTTTCCATTCCCACCAATTCTTTGAACCAAACGGGCCCTAATACTTTTAGAACATTTCTTTAATAGTTCAAAGTATCAAACAGTGGAGCAATACAACCTCATTACCAAGTTACAGAACCTAAAAATTGTTTAACATGCATTGCCACATCACATACTCTCCCTTAACAGTGTTTAAACTCTAATATCCCGGTTTAGCATAACAGATTCAAAACATCACTTATACCATCACTTTAATCATAAAAAAAAAAAAAAATCATTCGAATAGTATCCCTCCTACAACACTGATAATTCCAGCCCCAATTGTAGGACTTAAACCTTAATTTTAAAGTCTGTATATTTAATTTAAACATCTATACAACCATATATCACCAATTTCATAATCTATTAAACAACTCTATTTTCGCTAGCATGAATTTTAGAGAATCTGACACCTCATACCCAAAGACAGCATGCATCTAATTCGAAAATCACAAATCAGAGCTAATTGAACACATGCATCAGTGCAATACATCAACTTAGGCTCTATTATACTCAAACCTACCGTTACTCAACTTAATTGGTACTTTCTTTTCACTTAGTGTCGATCTTTAGCCCCCCCCCCAAAAAAAAACTCAGAGCAACCCTTAAATGGCGAAACAGAGGGTAGAAGGAAGATTAAGAGGTTTACCTTTACTGAAATCTACCCATGCATATGTGAAATCCCTTCCTTTTCTTCCTCTTTATCACCTGCGATGCTCCTCTGTTCCTCTCCGCATCTCTCCCTCTCAAGCTCTGTTTTTCTTTGATGGACCGACTAAAATACAGGAAGAGTGAAGGGCGGCTGAAGACTGAAGTTATATTGGTCTCATGACCAACATGCCCTTCAAATAATTTTTATTCTTAATGTCATCCTTTATCTATTATACTAAAATCCTCAAACAATTTTTTAGGAATTAATCGATAATACTTTATAAAAATTCTCTTCCTTAATTAACTTTTTTAGTTCATAAAGTAATTTCTCTAGAAATCTCAAGGTAAACATCAACCTCTAACTATTTACTCAGAGTTTTTAAAAGAAATAGGCTATTAATTCTAGAAAATATATTTAAAATGATCTGTAACTCTTTTTGAAAATAAAATTCTCCATCAACTTCTTTGTTTTTCAAAATAATTACCTATAATTTGTTCTTATTTATTCTGAATCTTTATATATTTTTAACAATAATTTCTTTCTTTATTTTTCTACAATTCTAACTTGAAAATAAGCTCTTGACAAAATACATTATTTCTGAGGGTTTTAATTTTTAGATAACATTCTTAGACTTCAAATATACCATGTAAATCTCTTTTTAAAATTTTCGGGATGTTACACTCGTTTTTTATTTTTGTCCTTATAATTCATACTTATTTTCAATTTTACCTATTTATTAAATTTTTTTAAAAAAATCAATTTATGACTTTTTAAAAAAAAATTAACTGTTACTCCTTATTTTTAGTGAATTAGTGAAAATGCTCTGGATTATATACCAAATAGTGTACATCATAATGTTTGAAAGCAGATGATATATAGTTGGAACGTTTCCCACGTACTGTACTCTCACATTTATGTCATTTGATTGTATAAACCCAAAAAAAAAAAACATATAAAAACAGATTCCCATTTTTTTTTCCCCCAAAAAACATTGGATAATTAAAATTACGTGGGGTGTTGATGGATTGAACGATTGTACTTTCTTCATAATCAATGAAATAGAGAATTAAATACAGGTTTCAATCTTGGCGCATTTTGCTTTCTCAACTCAAAAGCTTCACTTTCCTCTATATCAACGTTTGTTTGGGATAGTTGTAGAATTTTTATTTTTTAAAGTGGTTTATGGAATACAAAGTAAGTATATGAGAGGAATTTTATTTCAATTTTCATGAATGTGTTTCTCTAACATTAACTCAAACAGGCCCTGATAAGGTTGGATTCCTCGTTTCAAGTAAAAGTAAATAAACCTGAGAATAAGAGTCGGCCTTTTACTATCTATTTAGGCCCGACTTTCCTAAAACCCCCTAATTATATAATATGCAAAATATAACCTCCCTTATTTCACTGTCTATCCTTATTCCACTGATTATAACTATATGTTAATACTTAGTCCAAGAGAAACTTATCCATTTGATTAGATTATACCAAGCTCATCAGCTCTTAAGATATACTTGGCCAAAATTGTGAAGCTTAAGTCTATAATATGGCTCCCCTCCTTAAAATAAAACACAACTAAAAAGGTGTCATATATCCACAATTCTAATACTATCTCGGCCAAAAGAAAATATAGAATAAAGAGTCTTGCCAAGTTTCATCCACCCCTCACACAGTACAGTATAAAATAGTGTCTAGTTTTGGATTAAAAACATCAATACAGAAAGAAACACAATGTAAATTTTTTGCTTAGAAGATGCATTCATACATAAAGTCTCACAAGCATGTACAGTGCAAGCTTGTTAGAGTCATTTTATTTGCGTAAGGAAATCACAACAGAATCAAGTATTGTCAAAGGCAATTTATCCTGAAGAGATCCGTATGTGTTTGTGTCTCCACTGATGACTAACTGGAACAGATCAGAATAGAAGCAAAACTTGGATCATTTCAGTACAACAGAAGCCCCCAACCCCTTGAGCTTCTCAATGATGGAATAAACTTCCTTCCCTCTCACGCAAGGTTACATGATTCTAAATACCAGTATCTTATTTTGTATTCTAAAAGAAAGAAAATACAGCACACATTCCCATCGCTGCTCCTTGGGAGAAGAACGGGAACCGTGGATCAGAAAGATGTAGAAGGAAATGGTTGAAGCCTGGGCACAGGGACACAGATCAAGGGATGAGCTCTCGGAACGGTAATCCCTGCTTTTTCCTCCATACTAACGGGGCCATCCACCTTCCATTTAAAGCATTGAATCATGGCTGCAAGATTTGTGTGCACAACCTAAAGAGCCAGTGATGTCCCAGGATACCCTCTTATCCCACTTCCAAAAGGAATGAACTCAAAATGTTAACCCCTAACATCTAATCGATTCTGTCCATGTCCATCTTCACTCATAAATCTCTCTAGCCTAAACTCATCAGGGTTCTTCCAGTGGCTGGGGTCCCTACCAATAGCCCAAACGTTTACAAATAAACGAGTCTTCTCTGGGATCTCAGATCCACAAACTACAGAGCTTCTTGATGATTCCCTGAACAACATTGGGCCTGCAGGGTGAATCCTCATTGCTTCTTTGACTATAGCTTGAAGATAAGGAAGTTTCACTATATCTGACTCTCCTACTATTCTATTCTTTCCTATCACTGAATCAATTTCTTGCCTTGCTTTCTTCATCACACATGGTGGTTGATCAACTCTGCCAGAGCCCACTCAATGATTATGGCTGATGTGTCTGTCCCTGCCACAAATATGTCCTGTGTAATTTACAGCTCGGCCTGTTAGTTGTTGTTGATCGTATGAATATAAACTTTAGAACATGACAAGTCAATGCAACTCACAAAGAGGAAGGCCTTGATATTTTCTTTTGTCAATTTCATATTAGATTTCTCGTCTTCATATATGTCTAGCAAAACATCCAGTATATTCCTGACTTTATCTCCTCTGGTACCAATCTCTTCGCTTTTTCTCCTTTCTTCTTGATGCTCCTCTATTACTCTTTCCATCAAGGTATCAAACCTCTCTCGAACCTCCTTCAATCTCTTGTTGAATCCCTGCAAATCAAATATCTTGCAGAAGGAAATGAAGTCCGATATGTTGAACTTCCCAGAGAGCTCAGTCGCATCTATCACCACCTTCCTCACCACGTCGGCTTCATCTTCATTTTGAGAACTCGTCCGACTCAGTCATTCTCGATATAATGTTATTCGAAAGCACCATGAGCTCTGCTCCAACATCCACCAACTCACCACCGACCTTCCCTTTTTGAAGCAAAGTGGTCAGAAATCTCTTGGTCTCTTGTTCCCTCACCAAAACGAATTGATCGAGCATTCTCCCACTGAGAAGTTCAGACATGCACAACTTCTTCATGAACTTCCAATAGGGTCCATAAGGGGCAAACAAGAAATCTTTGAATTCGTAGGTCAAGTGTTTGATGGCGACTGTTCGAGTTGGTTGATTGGAGAAAGAAAGCTCGTGATTTTTAAGGAATTGTTTGGCAGATTCTGCAGTGGAAACGACCACACAGGGTTGAGAGCCAAGGAAAAGGTGGATGATGGGACCATGGCGAAGGGAGAGAATATAAAAATCTCAGTGAGGAAGAGGGGAAAGAAGGTGAAGGTGTCCGATGATAGGGAGGGCCAGTGGGGTAGGCGGACGACGAGCCTTCCTCTGTTTTGTCTTCAGTATTATTCTAACAAGGATAGTAGCGAGTAGCCAGATGAAAAAAAGTTGGATCTAGCCTTGGAAATTGGAATCAGCCATTCTTGAACTTCCCAGAACTTCCCAGCAAGCTTAAAAAATCTGGGGACCTTTATAAGTTTATTACTATCATTATTTATTACTCAACATGGCTTGCCCATTTCTCGTGGCATAACGCCACATACCCTGTCATCTTTCCAAATTCAACTATCAAATAAAACGGGCCAACATGATCTAACAAAAATAGGTAGATTTATTATTTATGACTAACACTACTACTAGAAATTTTGCTATGCTTTTCTAAAATAACTCTGTTATTTAATAATAAAGATTTATTACTCAAAAATAAAAGTATCCGAATAAACAAAGTGCTTCACTGCAATATCTGAAATAGGGTGATACTTTCTTATGTCTATAATGTAAGATATATTTATCTAATTTAATTATATTAGTTAAGTTAGTTCATATAATATTTTTTAAAATACTCTATTTATCTTTCTTAATTTTTTTTCATTTTTCTTACTTAATTATTATTAATAAAGAATAAAAAAGTATAATTTTAAAAAAATTGATAAATATAAAAAAAAATAACCTCACATATATAATAAGATTAACTCATCGGTTAAATTCTATATTAACAACGAGCAGCGTACTGTAATATTCAAAATAGGATACATCAATACAATATTTAAAATAGGGGCTACGAAAGCGTGACAATTTGATAAATTTGCTGCAGACATATTTGACTAGTTTTTTAAAACAATGCACAACTCACAACGCAATCCTCTCTCATACTGAGAGAGCTAGACGACTATTGAGAAAGTTGACCTTGGTTTGGTGAAAGAGTAGCAACGAATAATCAGTTTCTCCAAAATCAGCAGACGACATATTTGACTTTGGTTTGCTGCGTTCTGAAGGGCTGAATAGAGAAAATCAAGAAATAAACTGAGCGGAACAATGAGTACGTAATAGAATTATAATGATAAATACGTATTCAGTCCAGAAAACAGAACGAATATATGGCTATATATCTATAATATGTCATTTTGACCATTGATATGCACTTTTTCCTAAATTTTGGCAAACAAATTACATTCTTTTTGGTATGTTTGGATTATTTAGAGAATATCTTTTACGATTCATAAAATAAATATGAAGAGGAATTTTATCCCAACTTATAAAAAAAGATTTTGAAATCACAGTTTTAATATTATCCAAACACTTACTTATAAAAACAAACTGTGCAAATACTGAATCATTTTAAATTTTTGATTTGCCTTCTCAATCGCATGCATGACAGAAGGAAGGTTAGGACGTGGTACAGGGACACACATCAAGGGATGAGCCCTCGGAAGAGCCATAGCTGCTTTCTCCTCCATATTAACAGTTCCATTGTCTGAATTCACCTTCCAATCAAAACATTGAATCATAGCAGCTAGTTTTGTTTTCACTACTAACTGTGCAAGTGAGGCTCCTGGACGGCCTCTTGTTCCACTCCCAAATGGAATCAGCTCAAAATGTTGGCCTTTCACATCCAAATTCCCCTTCCCAGTTGCGTCTATGCCCATAAATCTCTCTTGCCTGAACTCAAGTGGCTCCTCACACAGCTTGGGGCCCCTCCCCATTGGCCACAAGTTTAGAAACAACAACGTTTTAGCTGGAATCTCGTAACCTGTGACGTTTCAGCTTTCAGATGATAGTCTCCCCAACAATGGCACCGTGGGATGAATCAGCGTTTCTTTCAATATAGCTTGAAGGTAAGGTAGATTGACTATGTCAGATTCCTCCACTATTCTATCCGTTTACACCACTGAATCGATCTCTTGTTTTGCTTTCTCCATCACATGAGGGTTATTGATTAGTTCTGCCAACGCCCATTCTGTGGTAAGTGCAGATGTGTCCGTTCCAGCCATGTACAAATCCTAAAACTTGCAACCATTAATAAATTAGTTTCCATGATAACAAATTGAATAGTGGTAGATACTGGCGAGACGGTCTATGGCCTGGCCTGACGTATTTGATAATAGTATCAAGTTTAGACCTGTTAAAAAGTTTATTTACATTAAGAAGTCAAGCTCAAGTATGTTAAGCCGGTCTGGACCTATTATAGATATAAAATATTATAAAACATTGTGTAAAAAATAATTACTGAATGTAACATCTTAATTTTATTTTTATATGATAAAACAATTATTTAATGATAAACAGATTTTATCATGTAATTAGTTGGGTAACAAGAATTCACCTAAAATATGATTTATTAAAGTAAAATAAATTATTAAAAATATATTAGAAATAAAAATAATATAAAATAAAAGAAATATGATAACAAGGAAAAATATTAAAAAAATAAAATAAAATGAGTGGAAAAATAAAAAGAAAATATATAGGAAAAAAGATTGAATAATGAAAAAATAACAAAATATAATAAAAAAGTAAATATTAAAAAATATATAAACTTGTTAACAGGTTTCAGTCTAGATCAGGCCTTTGTACAAGCCTGAAAAAAAACTTATAACAGATCACAAGATAGGTTCAAGCCTACTTATTACAGAACAGGCCTAACATGTTAAGCATAAAGCCTAATCTAACCTAGACTGTTTCCATCTTTAGCTAATGGGTCCTTAACTCGCATAAACATATATATATTACTATATGTCTTATATTTAAAACTGAAGGAGTATAATTTAATTTAAAGTGGATAGCTATGGGAGGAACGATAAGTAAACATGCATGGCTGCAATTAGTGTTAATTCAAGTAATATGCTCCTGCTTAATGGGCCTCGTGATGAGATGGGCACGTAGTGATTGACATAGGATGGCTGGATCCATTGAGCTAATTAAAGTATGTTTTTGTTACAAACGGGGCCTAAGGCCCATAATTTAAAAACCATCCTTCTCCAACCCCATCTCCCTACTCCGTCCATACCCTTGTCTGATATGCTATCCTCTTCTACGGATCCGGTTCCCAGCTTATCAAAGTGATAAGCAGGAAAGCTATTAGAGTTTGGATAATTCGGATCTAATCTGGACGGTTTAGATTTAATTTTTTTTATTAAAAAAATTATTTTAATGGATAAAGAATTTAAAATAAAGATAATTTTTTAACTAACATTTTTTTAAAAAATAATTTTTTTATTTAAAAATCACTAATTTAAAAATATTAAATCTGGACCGTCCAGATCTAAGTAGCTTTCCCTGCTCTTCAAAACCACGAGCAGGGAAACCGGTCCTCTCTTCTACAAGGACACTCAACCGCGTATTGCAGTATGCCTGTAGATTAAGAAATTCTTTTCTTTCTTTCTTTTTTTTTTTTTTTTTTGTTAAAACCAGAGATGGGGAACAAAACATGGAACCGAAGGGGCGAAGTCGATGAAATATAATTAAACTTACTCCACTTACCAAAACGAAAGCCTTGATGTTTTCCATGGAAATTTTCATCACGGAAGCATGCACATTTTCATAAATAAAGGGAAATATAAAAAAATTTATCCATTTAATATATTTCTTTTTTAATGCCACTCACTACCTTATTACAAGTCTATTACAAGCACTGTTTTGAAACCCGGACCAGACCGGCCGGTCCGGCCCAGGAACAGGCGACCCGGCGTCTAAACTGGTTCGGTTCGGTGACCGAACCGGTTCAGTATTTTTTTTTTTATTTTTAAAAAATCAATTTTTTTAAATTTTTCTTTAGAATTTCATATTTATAAGTCTAAAATATTCAATTTCTCACTGGTTTGGCCCCGGTTTAGCTCCGGTTTGACTCCGATCTGACCCACTGACCCTTGACCCAGTACCCCGACCGGTTCAGTGACCGGTCCGATTTTCAGAACCTTGATTACAAGTAACTTGTACTAAAAAAATTGTGTTTAAAATATAAGTCATTTATACGATAATAAATAGTTTTGTCAAATTTACCCTATTTATTATTAGTTGGGCATATAGGAAAGAAGGGGGGGGGGGAGTGTAAACGCAGAAAGATAAAAGATGTGACAGAAGCATGCACATTTTCATAAATAAAAGTAACTATAAAAAAGTTTATCCATTTAATACATTTCTTGGTCTATAAGTAACTTATAATAAGGTATATAGTTGTATATATTGAAGTTAAATACAAGTAAATAAAAATTGCACAATTTTTTTTTTTACCAGAAAAATTCCACAATTTAATTGGCGACAAAATACTGTAAAATATCTCTCTTGCAGAGAAAGCGCATCGTTTAGTTGACCACGTACGTATCAAGAAAAGAAAATGGCTGTCCGCAATGGTTGCCCATAGCACATGCATGCCCTTTCTCGGGGTGGCCATTTTTTGAACATGATCATTCTTCTTATACTGTACAAGTTAAAATTTAAGAACATGATCTTAATGTGCCTCCTGCATCTTTAAAAGAAGGAGAACTTACCATTTGATCTGTCAACCAAATGAATACTTTCAAAATCGGGCTATTCATTAAATAGGTTAGGCTTAAAGCAGCAGTAGTTGACACAATACAGGAGTAGTTTTAATCTTAATACATAGTACGAATTAATATATTTATGATGTGATGCTCAAGTAATTTAAGTAATCCAATGATGATCGTCAAATCCAACTCTACACGGCAATTAGTAATTCATGCTTATAATAATTATTAGGAAGATTCATAAATTACTAATAGCTGCATATGTATGTGCCTGGAGATAATACTATACATTATACGACTATGTGAAAAATATATCCTAAAAATAACATATAGTACCATTTTGTTGTAACATTAAAAAAATTAAAAAAAAGTGTTTAAATTTTGTTTCAACTCAAAAAGGCCCCGTTAATTTACAAGAAAGCATAATTAAAAAAATAGGATGCGCCATTAAAATGTCTCACTGGATATATATACATGATTCCTCAAAAGCATATTTGACTATTTTTATTATAATGCACAATGTCGAAATCTTATTTATAGGGGAGACAGAGACACCTATTTCTTCCTTTCTTTTTGTTTTTTCCCAAATGTGTCCACAGTACAAATTGCATATTAGTTGGTCACCCGAAATATAGGTCATTGATATGGTGTCGCTCTAAATGATTACTGTTAATATTATTTATTTCCCTTTCCCCTATCTCATAGACACAATAACCATTATCATATGCCAGGAGGCAAAAACTAGTACTGTCACCGGCTATATATATTGATGCTTATCCAAATGTTTTGTTGAACGAGTACCGAATGAACTAGTACCTCTGATGTTGCAGCTTTCAGATGATAGTCTTTTTAGCTGTCATTGGCACCGTTGGATTAATCCTTAGAGCTTCTTTAAATATGGCTTGCAAGTATGGTAACTTGACTATTTCAGATTCCCCAACTATTCGTCTGCTCATTACCATCACTGAATCGATCTCTTGTCTTGCTTTCTCCATCACTTGAGGGTTATTGACTAATTCTGCTAACGCCCATTCTATGGTTAGTGCACATGCGTCCGTTCCAGCCATGAACAAGTCCTACAATATTTTAATTAATAAATTAATTTGAGTTCAAATCAATTGACAAGGCTGCCAAGTTTTTGCATGAGACAATTTAACAGGATTATAATATGATTCGTAATTATTAGCATATAATATGGTGCGCGATAGGCATGGTGAGATGAGCAAGTAACAACTAAACATTGGACGATGCCGTTGTTCCTTTAAATTAAGCAAAGAGGTTTTAGAGTTAAGTAAACCAAACTCACACGCACATAAATCTCATGAACATTTAGACGCTTTCAAGTGAGTGTGGGGGGGGGGGGGGGCGCCTAGGGGGTTTTAAAATAATGCTTTATATAAAAAGAAATACTTCTGGTTAGTCTTGTTGGCCTAAAAAAAGCTGGTTAATTAGTCAAATGGGCAAGGTCCCACTGAGGAAATTAAATCACAATATATACCATGCCTGAAGAAAATCTATTATCCCGGTCTATATTTTTAGAGTTGCAATGATATTTGAAATATTCAAAGAGATGTAGTTAGGTGATAAATCTTAATTTTATTTTATTTTATTTTATTTATTTATTTTGGGGTTTATTTTAGGGATAATTTAAATTTATTAGATAATATTCAGATTGTTAGCTAATATTAGGAAATAATATAAATTTGAATTAATTATAAGATTATTTGGCTTCAATTGTTAATATTTTGATTACCTATTTTGTGATTGAATAATATTTTCAAATATATGATAGATCACGATCTTATTTAATTTTTGTAAGTGAAGGAAAAACATATTAGAAAATCCTATGATGCATAATTATTTTTGGAAGTTTAAAGAGAATCTAATAGCTAAGTTTGAATGGGTTAATTCAATTCTAATAGATTCAAATCTTGTACCATCAGCTTTCTCATTCTCGTATAAAAAATACCTAGTAGTCACATAATTATTCACACTCTCCGTTAACTGCTCACACTCACACCTCTCCTTGGAGTTAGGAAGAAAATTATGGAAGTTTGAGCTAACTTGGGAGAAGCATGGGGGAAGCTAGAGCCTATGACTTACACCTGAAGACTACAATAACGGGGTGAATTTTCTTTTATCTTTTTAATTCAACACTTGAGATTATTTATTTTTTGATAAATTTGAGTTGTATTTTTTGAGAATAATCAAGTTTTAGATTGTAGACATATCTCTTTTGGATTGGTTTGATATTTTTAAATGTTTTGTGCTTGAAACATTTACTGAAATGTTTGTTTGCAAACATTTGGATTGTCAATTGAATTATTAATTGAGTTTTCATTATTAATTTAATTGTTAATTTAGGTTTATCCTCTTGATTGTTTAATTGGGATTTGGCTACGGTCCGATGCGCAGCGGACCACTGTCAATCCTTTTCATTAAAACTACACCATTTTGGTATAGTTTTAATGGAAAGAGGGTTGATTTTTTTTTAAAAAAAATAATATATAATATTTTTAAATATTTTTATGGACTTATCAATATCTTAAAATATTTTTTAAGCAGTGTGTAGTATTCCTAAAATAATTTTTAGCGTTTTAAAATATTTTTTCAGTTGTACCCAGTATCTTAGGAGACTGACTACAATTTTACCGTTAATGCATTTTTTCAACTCTAAAAATTACTTTAAAATATTTTGTGCTACTGGAAATTTTTTTAAAGTGGATGGAAATCAATAAACTAATATCTTAAGTTTGGGTGCTTATTAATACTAATAAAAATACATTAACGGTAACATTGTAGTCAGTCTCCTGAGATACTAGGTACAAATAAAAAAATATTTTAAAGCGTTAAAAATTATTTTAAGATATTAGCACTACTTAAAAAATATTTTAAGATATTGACAAGTCCATAAAAATATTTAAAAATATTATATATTATTTTTTTAAAAAAATCAAGGGAAAATGGCTCAAAAATACCTTGTAAGGAAATTATTTGTTGATTGGTACCACGGGTGCAAACAAGCACCCATTATGTGCAAGCATCATCCACATGTGCAAAATTCATCCCTACGAATGTGCAAACACCATCCCTCATGTGCAAAATATCATCCACCCGTGTGCAACTTATCACCCACTATGTGCAATGGTAGCAATTAACAATTAATTTGCTTGCAAGGTAGTTTTTAGCAATTCTCCCAAAAATCAACCCTCTTTCCATTAAAACTACACAAAAACGGTGTAGTTTTAATGAAAATGATTGGCAGCGGTCCGCTTTGCAGTGGACTGTAGCCAAATCCGTTTAATTGGGCTAGTTAATTATCTAATTGTTTAATTAGATAACTATAAAAAATATTTCCAAAATTATTTTGAAATTAATTAGGATTGGTTTTAATGGGTTTAATTAGCCAGCATTTAAGCTATTATGAGTTTTCTAACGGATTATTATTAAGCTTGAGGGTTTCTAATGTTTCAATTAGGTGATAAAATTTATTGATTCCTCTCTTTTATCAATCTCCCTTTGATATAATTAGTTAATTTAGGCTAAGAAAGCTAACTCTATGTAAATCTTAAATTGTTCCCTTCACCATACCTGAAATAAACATTCATTATCTTTTCTTATTGGATTTTCTTAGCAATTAGTTGATTTTTTCTTCTTAGGATTTTAATTCCCCCTTTTGCAAAAACCCCCCCAAAAATTGCATTTACATTCATTTAAGTTAGTTTCATTCTCATGTAGGTTTTAAAGTCAATTGCATTTTGCAATTAGATAATAGAGTCTTATATTTTAGTTTAGGATAATTATCACCTAAATTCAATCATATAGAAAAACTCACATATTGCTCTTTAGGAGAATGACCTAGATTTCCACTCTATTACATTATTAGTTGATCCTAGTTTTTAATTGATTGTTTTAGCAACTGAAGCACACATCAGTAGGATTATGCTTTTCAAGTTCAGAGATTCAAAAAGAAAGAAATCAAACTTGGGGAAGGAAAAAAGGGGAAGGGAAGTTAGTAAAACTGAACTTACTGACCAAGACGAAAGCCTTGATGTTCTCCATGGAAGCCTCGTCTTCATGTATGTCCAGTAAAATATCAAGCAAATCCCTTAATGGCGTCGGTTGCAGTAGTTCTATATTTGTTGCGTTCTAAATAAAGGGTTAAATAGATGAATTCCAAAACATAAAACGGACTGAAATTTGTAGAGAATATTGTTTTTTCTTTTTACCAAATATAGAGAATATTGATGAAAGTAATTATTGTCAATATATAATGGAAAGGGTCATACTAACAATATGAGTTCTTTATATCCATTAAATAAATGATGATATATCCTTTTTTTTTATATAAGTTTATAGTTAATTGATAATAATTAAAAAAATAGGACATAGAGTCATGCATCCTTAGAGAAATTGCCAAAATAGATATAAGAAAGTTCGCATAATTATTTTCCATGTGAAAGGACAATACATGCTAGTTTCCATAAAAGTCGGTAAAAAACGTAAACAATTCTGCCGAATAATTTTCCTCATTTCGCCATGCCTACTCAATCACGCGCGTGATAGCAGAAAGGAGGTTAGGACGTGGCACAGGGACGCATATTAGAGGATGAGCCCTTGGAAGGGTCATAGATGGTTTCTCCTCCATATCAACACTTGCATTCACCTTCCACTCAAAACACTGAATCATCGCAGCTAGGTTTGATTTCACTACTAATTGTGCCAGTGAGGCTCCAGGACAGCTTCTTCTTCCACTTCCAAAAGGAATCAGCTCAAAATGTTGCCCTCTCACATCCAAATTCTCCTTCCCTGCCTCCATGCCCATAAATCTCTCTGGCCTGAACTCAAATGGCTCCTCCCAAAGCTTGGAGTCCCTCCCAAGTGACCACAAGTTTACAAACAACAACGTATTACCTGGAATGTCGTAACCACTGACGTTGCAGCTTTCAGATGAGAATCTTCCCAACAGTGGCACTGCGGGATGAATCCTTAGGGTTTCTTTAAATATAGCTTGCAGGTAAGGTAGATTGGCTATGTCTGATTCCTCCACTATTCTTCTCGTTCCCACCACTGAATCGATCTCTTCTCTTGCTTTCTCCATCACATGAGGGTTGTTGATTAACTCTGCTAACGCCCATTCCATCGTTAGAGCAGATGTGTCCGTTCCAGCCATGAACAAGTCCTACAGTAATTAAATAAATAATAAATTAATTTAAGATATAACAAAGTGGAAGTGGGGCCAATTTTTCCCATGAGACAATTTAACATGGATTAGAATTTAGTAATATGTAATTAGAAGGGATAATATAATTTGAATATGATGAATAGTGGGCATGGTGATATGAGCAAGTAATTTCGGATGACTTGTTCCTTTAAATTAAGCAAAGAGGTAACCTACACGCAAGTGCAATAAATCGCATCAACGTATACACACGCCCGTTGGAGAGAGAGAGAGATTACGAAGTCGGCGCCTCGGGGGTACTAAAAAAATGCTTTTTACAAGAAGCATCAGTTCTGGTTAATCAGCCAAACGGGCAAGGTCCTACTGAGCCAGTTACAATATATCCCCAGACAGAAGAAAATCTACAGTATATCCCTGTCTATATTTCTACAGTTTCAGTGACATTTAATCAAAATATTCAGAGAGAGGTAGGATTGATTGCTTTTGAAATTCAGAGTTTTAAAAATAAATAAATAAAACATAGTGAAGAAAAAGTTTTGGGGGGGGGGGGATGGAAGTTAGCATGACTGAATTTACTGACCAAGACGAAAGCCTTGATGTTCTCCATGGAAAATTTAATCTCAGAAGCCTCGTCTTCATGTATGTCCATTAAAATATCAAGCAGATCCCTTATTTGACCCTCTTCATGCAGCTCTCTCCTTTTCCTTCTTTCCTCATCATGCTCCTTTATCACCTCCTCCAACAAAGCGTCAAACCTGTCCCGAGTCTCTTTCAACCTTCTGTTCCGCCGACCCTGAAAATTGGTGAGCTTCTTAAACAACCATGTATAATCAGATATATAGAACTCCCCTGCGAGCTCTAATGTGTCAGTCACCAACTTCGTAATTTCTTTGGCCTCCTCATCGTTTCCAGAAGAACATCGACTCATGATCATTCTTGATATAATTCCATTGGCTAATGTCAAAAGATCATGACCAACATCAACGGCTTCACCTGCCAGCCCTTTTCTGAGCAAAACTCCCAGAAACCTAATGGTCTCCGCTCGCCTCACGGGAAGGAGGATGTCGAGGGTGCGACCACCTAGAAGCTGGGACATGCATAGCTTCTTCATGAACTTCCAGTAGGGTCCATAAGGTGCAAACAGGAAACCTTTGCGTCCATATGATAAGTGGTGGACGGCAACGTTTAAGATCCTGTTGGAGAAACAAGATTCGTGGTTTTTAAGGAACTCTTTGGCGATCTCAGGTGAGGAAACAACAACACAAGGGACAGAGCCGAGGAAAAGTTGCATGATGGGTCCATAACGAGTGGAGAGATTATGCATAGCTTGATGTGGTATGGGTTGAAGAAGGTGGAAGTGGCCGATGAGAGGCAGCGACGGTGGGCCGGGCGGAAGACGAACCTTGCTCAGATATCTGGTGAATAGGGTTCGAACCAGAATGGTGGACACCATCCCTATCAGGATAAGTTGGGTGTAGAATTGGAACGAAGCCATGGTTGAAAAAAACGGTGATATCGTGCTTATCCATGAGGGTGCGGGGGTGGCTTTTATAAGAAGGGAGATAATGACTTGACCTTTCAGCTAATGCTTATTAATTGTCTTTAAAATACTTATTCCTTCCAAACTCTGCTAATTTTTTATCTGCTCATTAATTCCTTCCAACCTCTGCTAATTTTTTAACTGCTCATTAGTTAGTTACTGCTTATTAATTGGCTTTAGAATATTTATTCCTTCCAACCTCTGCCAATTTCTTAACTGCTCATTAGTTACTGCTTGTTAATTGGCTTTAAAATATTTATTCCTTCCAACCTCTGCTAATTTGTATCTGCTCAATAAATGACAGGATTTCGTTTTCGTTTTCTTGTTTAGTAAAAACCAAAAAGTGACCATCTCCTCAATCCATTGAAAGAAAAAACCAAGTTACAAAGCATTACATATAGCATCAAAATTTATTCCCTCTCAAATAATATACATATTAAGTAGGTTGGATGTCAAAAGTAAGAAAATCATAAGTTTGATCATGGTAGACGGAGTTGGTCATAAATTCTTTTGGGTCTCGTATTCGGCTTCCAAAAGAGCCATCCAAACTTATTGGGAGGGGCAATCAGAAACGGTGTCGGATATCGGTTAATAGTATATATATATATATAAAAAAAAAAAGTTTGATGATGATGAGCTAACCCAACTGAAAAATTTCAGGTTCCCTATTCTCTTCTCTACCCAAAAAATTAACAATAATTTTTCAATTTATATACAAAATTAGTCTAATAGTTGAATCAATAATATTTTGATAGGAATGATAACCATGGTTGTCCCTTCTTATTGTTGTAATTGCTCCGGCACAATCATCGCAAAAGATGTCAACAGTTGTACAGCCGTTTAGCTAACAAAAGATGTCAAAGTACAGTTATATATATAACAGGAGGATAACTAATTAATATGCCTTCTTGCAACAAAAAACTTGGATCAGCAACATATTCAATAACACCTCCGTATGCCCCTGATCCATCTTTTTGAGGCATGAATTCTTCATATGATGATGCTCAAACCTTTCAATGATCCTTGTTTCTTCAAAGGTGGATAATAATTTATCAAATTCGTTCAGACGTTGAGGATCTTACCTTCCCGTGAGTTAATTAATTTTGAAAGATTATAGATAGCATTAATTGTAGAGTTTCGCCGAATATAAAGATTGAAAGGGGATAAGCGCGTGAGATGTCCCTGCTGTAAAACAAGGAAAGTGCTCGATCTTAAGATCAGACATGAGGGAAATTAATCAATGGGAGGCAGTCATGAATCACACATTTAAGCAAGAAAAGAAAATGATTGTCCAAATTTTGTTTGGCAAATTTTGCACATGTCCCACCCAGGGGTTGTCATATCCATTTTGCACATGTTTCTCTTCTTACTCAACAAAAATTACGGAGACAAAAAAGCCCTTGATGTTGTCTTTGGTGATTTTAACCTCGGAACTTTCATCTTCATGATACACTCGGAAGAACACCTAGTATGTCCTTATCTTGTGTGGTGGATTTGTTTCTTGCCTCTTCGTGCTCCTTGATGATTTTCTCAAGTGTGAAGTCGAACTCATCACGGATCTCCTTGAGTCTCTTCCTAATTCCTTGGAGATCCAGGTTCTTGCAGAACCAAAAATAATCCGACAAGTTGAAAATCGAGCACAGCTCTGACCCATCTTCCAAGCGTCGTATGACCTCACGCGCTTCTTCCTCTGTGTGAAACAGGCTCTTGCCCATTGACATTCTCATTATATATAATACTATCCGTAAGCTGTAAGGCCTCTGCTCCGACGTTCACGGCCTCCCCTGCTTCACCTTTCCGGCCTCTTCAACTTCTTCAAGAACTGCCTTATCTCTTCTTGTCTGATCGCTGAAAGTTGATCCAGCATCCGACCGTTAAGAAGCTCCGACATGCACAGCTTCTTCATGAACTTCCAGTAGGTTCCATAAGGAGAGAATCCTAAATCAGTTGCGCCGTAGGTAAGATAACGCATTGCAGCATTTGCGGACCTGTTACAGAAGGAAAGTTCGTGGGTTTTCAATACCTCTTTGGCTAATTCTGCAGAGGATACAACAACAACGGGAAGGGATCCTAAATAGATGTGAATCAAGGGGCCATAACGATCTGAGAGCTTCTGGAGACATCTGTGAAGAGGGTTCTGCAATAAATGCAGGTGGCCTATAATTGGTAAGGCCCTTATTGGACTTGGTGGAAGTCGTGATTTTGATCGAGTTGTGGTGAGTATGGATCGGAGCAGGATTATGGAGAGTAACAAAATGAAGAATATTGGTGCGTAGCCTGATATATTCTCCATCGTGTTTTTATACCAATGATCTGCAGAAGAACTCTATTATTTATAGAGGGTGTATGTTAAGTGTTAACTACAACATGATGAAGCCGGGACAAGGTGTGGGGACTTAACAATGTTCAACATTATTATTTAATTGTGTTGTCGTTTATGGAGAATATAGATATGCTCATGGAGGGTGGTGTAGATTCGGCACAAAGATTCATGAGGGGTGGATGTTGTGTGGCGACATTTATCCCCTGGGGATCTCTGTTCTGCTGCATAAAGTAACAGATGATGATTGGAACTTCAATTCCAATATGACTCCAAGAGTCCTTGTCACCCGGTAAAGCACCTTCACAAGTTGATGATACCCACCCCAATACTAAAATATAAGATAAAGTTAATATTTTTTAAGAGATTAAAAAAATTAATTATATATTTTTAAAATATTTATATTTATTATTTTTTTTAAATTATTTTAACTAACTTATAAATTTATATATAATTTAATGATATTAAATATATAATATAATTAAATAATTTATTTAACTTCACCCCTCTATTTAAAAAAAAAAAAATCCAGGAGGTAGTATTACCCATTGCCATCTATCTCTTTCAAAGGCCATTTTAATATTATCCTTGCCGCCTGATGGCGTTAACCTTGATGCTTTCCAGCTCGTGTTATCTACTGCCAACTAAAAACGATCACAACTGCTTCCAACTCGTAATTATATAAGAGTTTTTAAACTAAATTATTAAATTCTAAAAAATAGTTAAATATAATAATTATATAAAAAATTAATTTTTTAAAAAAATTTCCTATTTATGAATGGGTGAAAGAGAGTAATAATGAGAAAAATATGAAAAAAAATATAGTATAATGATTCATTGAGGAAAAAATTGTATTTATTATTAAGATAAACTCAAAAGGGATTTTATATTTAGAGATAAGTAAAAAAAAGAAAAAAGCTCTTATATACAAGGATAAAGGAAATATTTTCTTCATGTTCAGTTCACATTTGACATAAGTGATCCTCGCAATACATTTTTTTTTAGTAATTTTTAAGTTGTTTCTAGAATATCTGCCGCCGGTGAATCATTTTCCACTTCGATCTAGTAGTAATCAATTTTGTTTCATTAAATAATGGATAATCTAATTTATATTAGTATTATATCAAAGAAAATAGAGTGTATGATAAAATGAATCTTATTATCTCTGTGTTATACATCTGTACATATATATTCTAAGAAGTCATCATAATTTACTTAACAGCTGGCAACTGAATTCTGTTAGTAAAGACTACTACAATACAACAAAGCTAATTACAAAAATAATTATGTTATTGAAAACACTAATTCTATATATTCTAATACCCCTCTCAAGTTGGAGAATATATATTAATCATTCCTAGCTTAGAAGAAGTATAGAAAATGGTGTAGGAGCAAGTGGCTTGGTGAAAATATCGGCAAGCTGGTCTTGAGATTTGATTGCAAGAAGATGTATCATTCCATTCTTAATCTTTTCTCAAACAATGTAGTAATCTATGTCGATGTGCTTTGTTTTCTCATGGAAAATAGGATTTACGGCAATATATCGTGCCAATTGGCTATCACAATATAAAGAAGCAAGAGAAGTAGGAGGGAGGTCAAAATCCTAAAACAAATAACAAAGCCATTGAAGTTCACTTGTAGTAGAAGCAAGGGCACAATATCCAGCCTCTAAAGAAGAAGTAGAAACTGTTTATTGCTTTTTAGATTTCCAAGTAATTGATCCAGAAAACCAGAAAACCAGAAAACCAGAAAACCCAGTAATAAACTTCCTTGTATCCACACACCTAGCCTAATTGGAACCACTAAATGCATTGAGTTTAATATCATAATGGGCAAGGAAAAATAAACCTTTACCAGGAGAACCTTTAAGATATCGAAGTACATTGTGAGTTGCCTATAGATGAACTACAGTAGGGTGTTGGACAAATTGGCTTAGTTGTTAGACAGTATATGAAAGATCTGGCCTAGTATTGGTAAGAAACAATAAACGGCCCACCAAGGTTCTGTAAGCAGAACTATTGTCCAAGGGTATGCCAATATCCTTGGAAAGCTTAACATCTTGAGCCATACGAGTAGAAACTGGTTTACAATCAAGAAAACCGGACTCTGAGAGAATATCTAGAGCAAACTTTAGCTGGTATAAATAAATACCTTTAGATCTTCTAGCAATCTCCAAACTGAAAAAGTACTTAAGAGCACCTAAGTCCTTAATCTTGAAAGAATTATCAAGAAAAGACTTTATTCTTTTGATTTCAACCAAGTCAAATATCATCCACATATACCAATATAGCAGTGAAAGAAGTGGCATTACTATGTATGAACAAGGAATGATCAACCTGAGATTGAATACACACACAAGAAATAAGAGTTGCAGAAAGCATACAAAACCACTGCTTGCTAGCCTACTCTAGACCATAGAGAGAACGTTAAAGCTTGCATATATACTTGAGTAGAAGAAGAAATAGGTAAACCCAGAGGAGGGAGCATGTAAACTTCCTCATTGAGATCTCCATATAGAAATGCATTATTGACATCTAATTGCTTAAGGTGCCAATTAAAAGCTGCAGCTAAGGCAAGTAACAAGCAAATAATGGTAAGTTTAACAACAGGAGAAAACATATCATTATAATCTGCACCCTAAATTTAAGTGTAACCCTGTGCAACCAAATGTCCTTTATAACAATTCAAGCTACCATCCGAGTTATACTTCTTAACAAAAACCCATTTACACCCAATAGGGCATTTCCCAGGTGGCAACTCAGTCAATATCTAGATATTGTTGAGCTACAAAGCATCTAATTCAGCCTTAATAGCTTGCTTCCAACCCTTATGTTTAATAGCTTGAGAATATATCTTAGGGATAACTGATACTACCAAATTTTAAGTAGGCATCGTAAGTGTATAGGCCATAAAATAGTAAACTAGCAAATCAAGGTTGTCCTACAAAGACTCAAAAATAATTCCTGACTAGGCATTAAATTTTCTGTGTTCATTTAAGTTGAGAAAATCAAATATAATGAGATTAAGGAAAAGTTTAAAGAGAAGAAAAGAAAAATAGTAAACTATTGTTTCAAAGATGTTAATAAAAAAAACCTAGATTGGCTCATTCTTTTTAGAGCATATAATTACTCAAATAAATTCACTTAATGTTAAATTGTTAATCTAGAATCTTAATAGATATAAGTATCTACCGATCACTTATATCCAGAGTTGGGAAAAAGGGTCGGCTCGTGTAACATCCTCATTTTATTTTTTAGGATATAATTATTAATTTAGATATAATTATCATTTTTAGTAGGTAATTTTTAAGACTAAAAAAAATAATAAATAAATATTTTTTTAAAAATATTATTTTATAATATAATATAATAATATTATATTATATTATATTATATATTATATTATTAAAATAATACATATATATAAACATGGGGGCGGCGCCCCCACTTTTGAAAAAAATGGTTGTGCGTAAGGTGCCACACATTTAATAAAAAAATAAAAATAAATAATTTAAAATTAAAAGTTATTCAGGAGGAGGTATTATAAATACCTCCCCTCCTCACACACACTTCACGCAAATTCTGCGTGAAGTGTTGTGTAATAAGGTGACGGGCAAGACTCTGATAGGAATATTTTCATTTCTTCGGGGATCAATAAGGTACTCAAAATCTCTTCTAATTATAAAACTTCTTTTATGAAATATTTTCTAAATAATTTTCTTTTTCTTATGATATTAATTTTATATTGATTAGAGAATATTTTAGGATTAGAATTTTGGGCAAGCTTGAGTTTTGTCAGTATATGACTATAAGAATATAGTTGATAACTAATAGTTAATTTTAATCGGTTTATTTTTATTATTTAGTTAATATAAGATTTTATAATGAATTTTCTATAAAATCAACTTATAAATAATATTATTTTGGACTTTTAAACCGATTAAATTTAGATTAAATAATTTATTTGAGTTAATGGAGATATTATTGAAATTTTAGTTGGTATAGTTTAAAATCTGAAGGACTGAACTGTCATTTTATAATTTAAACCCTAAATTATTATTTTCAGTTTTTATAGGATATTATTATTAGAATTTGTAAATAAGTTATAATTTTGAATTTTTAGAAAATTATTAATGGGTAGTAAATTGATTGTGATAGATTGATTTTGGTGTGTGTTTGGGCTCTTGGATTTGGAACAGTGTGATAATAATTAGCTTTGGCGAGAGGTAACCACTTTCCACTTATTATGTGTGTTGGTGTGTGTTTGTGAGTATTTTGTAAAATGATTATGAGATTGAAAATCATATATGGATATTATAGATTATTTCAATGAGTAATATTGAGGAGTATTTTGTTATACACTTGCTTTGTGGAACCTTGTGATTTAAATTATAAGATGTATTTGTATATTTTGAATATCCTCATATGTGTATGGAAATCTCGAGAAAATTCCTATTGAGCTATTTATTGATACATATTGGGTTGTTTGGTTTGGGTTGAGATGGAGAAAGTTATTTTTAATTTTTAGGATTCTTAATACAATATATTTTTATTATACTTAATTCTAAAAAATATAATAACAACTAAATATTTGCAATATCATTAACAAAGTATAAAAAATCAATAATATTATTATCATATAAATAATTTTTTAAAAAATAAAAAATATATACACGGGCCTAAAAAGGCTAGCCCTTTTGGCCTCGTTTGGTACAAGGCACCGGATCTTGATGGATTGGGATTGGTATTGGGACTAGGAGTGAAGGATTAAAATTATGTTTGGTATGCAGTAATATTTAGATGGAATACTTGAATTAATTTTATTTTATAATCCTCCATAAATTATGAAAAGGCTAAAATATCTTTATTATTAAAAAATAACAAAAAAAAAGTCTCGGGATTCAGGTTAAAATTGATAGAAGGCATTTATATCCAAAAAATATTATAAATAAGGATATTTTTGTCTCTGATATTTGTAATCTTAGGATTGAAAATGCAATATCAAGGGAGGTGACTTTGCAGCAATCACACTTTCGTAGTACTCTCAATCCCTGGTTATCCGTAGTCCTTCATACCAAACGATATATTCTAGCCTAATCCCTGGTCCAATCCCAGTCCCTACCCCCTAATGCTTCATACCAAACAGGGCCTTTAGGTTCTCAGTCCTACAAGATTGGTCCTTTTAGACTCGCTCTTACTTTTGAGGAAAAAATCTTAAGCCCGACCCTTACAAATTCTGGGCCTACCCGACTCTACTTATATCCCTCTCTCAAATTAATATTTATTATTCCTAATAATTTATTCAAGATGTAATAAATATCTAAATTCACTCTAACATGACTATGTGAGTCCAATAGGTATATTTCTATCCTATTAGCAAATTAGAATAAATTCTAATTCTACATTACTTAATCATATGGTCCAATTAAGATCCCTCTCCTAAGTGTAATCAAAATTCTCAAATTTCATATTTAGTAGTGATCAAGCACTAAATAAACAGAACATAACAAGATTAAGTAAATAAGAAAACATTAAGCATAATTTAATGGTTCAAACAAGTTATAATCCAAGAATTAATTCATAGCTACTATAGTTCTAAAAAAAATCAGCCATTTATGGCTTTAACCAAATCCATCAAAGCAAAATTCAAATTCAAAAAATATAGGAAATAAATGAGAAGAGATCAGAAGAGAACAACATTGTGATTCTTGCTATTACCGCAAAAGGAAAGAAATAACTGCTTGTTGTTGCTTGCCTATGCTCTGATTCGTTGCCTCTACTCGTCTCTATTATTTCTTTAATCGATGTTGTCCATATCAGTAACTCTCCTCTGATGTTGTTGAATCTTCATCAATGTTGTTCTCTAGACATTTCGGTTATGCCGTAAAAAACAACTCCCATGCTCAACTCACCTCCTTTACTCTTATATTCTCTTAGGCTTTGTTTGGTGGGGGGTTTTGGAGGTTAGGTGAGGGTAGGGGAGAGTTGAAGATAAAAAATATGTGTTTGGTTGAAAAGAGAGGAGGTGAGGGGTAGGAGAATTTTTTGTTATGTAGTACTCACCTCCCCTCTATTATGAACCTCAAGATTTGGGGTTTTTTCTAGGTGAGAGCAATTTTGTGTCTCATTATGACTAAATTGCCTATGGAAACTTTTAAATATTCCAACACTTTCCTCACCACTATAAACCCTTTTTCCTTGCCATTTGTCTGATCCAGTTCATTCCAAAGTTTCTTCTCGGTGTCTCCTTCGGTGGTCTCCTCTTGTAGCTCATCTTGTCACTTGGCGTCACCTTATGTCATCTCTTCCTTTAGCGTCATCTTTGGCTGCCGCCTGCTCCTTAAGCCACCGTCAGTTGCTCTTCTAAGCTTACTTCCCCCTTCATTCAGGTAAGCTTGGTGTTCTTCTACCTTACTATCTTCCTTCAAGAAAACTCTATTTTGATGGTTAATTTGAACATTTCTTTTTGCCTATTCCAAGGGTAGAAGCTAGTCTTTAACCCAATCCTTTGTTAGTTCTTGGATGACAGAAGTCTTCATATCTGTAGATTTGTCTATTTTTTTTCTTCTAGTTTGCTACCTCAAATGGATTTTAAACAAAAGAAAGATGGTACAAAGGTCCGATTTATGGTCTAGCATGGTTAAATCTAGATGAGCTCCACTATCCTTTATTGAATTATTGGGCTATTGGCCTTTCTGTGTTATATTTAATGCATTATTCTTAGTATTTTAATAGATGTTATTCTCAATTTGTTGTGGTAAATTGTGGAGTTAGAAATTAGAATTGTAATTGCCACCCTATATCAAAAATATTCAATAGATTGTAAGATATTAAACTTTGTAAATCGTGAGAAGGAAAATTGTATTCTTAAATCTTTGAACCAAAACATATACAAGTGAGCCTATTTATATATACAAGCATGTATCTTCCTAATTAATACTATCATATATTTCCTATTGTTACGATATGATTGCCTAATAATGTTAACATGCAATCTCTGATTTTATGGGATATGATTCTAACATACAATCTTTGATTTTATGGGATATAATTCTAATACCCCCTCAAATTGGAGCATATATATTAATTATGCCCAACTTGTTACAAAGATACTCAGCCCGTGTCCATTTAAGGCTTTCATCAGAAGGTCTGCCAGTTGGTCGTTCGATCGCACATGCCCTTTAGATACAACGTTCTCTTTGATCTTATCACAAATAAAATGACGGTCGATTTCAATATGTTTTGTACGCTCATGGAACATAGAGTTTGATGCTATGTGCAATGCCCTTATTATCATACCATAGCTTTATCGGCAATGCCAATCTCCTTCATAAGCTAAAAGACCCACACAATTTCCTATATTGATTGAGATATGACTCTGTATTCTACTTCTTCATTAGATTTTGATAGAACACATTTCTTCTTACTTCTTCAAGATATCAGGTTTCTACCAACAAACACAATGTAACCCATATAGTTGATTGCCTTGTGGCATTTAAACCTGCATGATCCGTATCGCAAAAGCACTTGACTTTAATATGCCTATAATCTGTATAGAGAATGTCACGACCTGGAGAATCTTTCAAATAATGCAAAATATGCTTTAAGGCCTCCCATTATGCCATTATTGAGGATGTCATGAATTGACTAAGTACATTGATAGTAAAAGATATATCAGGAAGAGTTACTATTAAATACTTCAGTTTCACGATAAGTCTCCTATATATTTCAGGAAATGCAAATGGCTTAAGTTTCTCTAGATTAATCTTCTCCTTTAAGTCATTAGAAAGCTCAACAAATATACTATTATTAAGATCTAGGAATGGATTCGGAATCATAGGAATGCTACTTGGTGCAGCTCTAAGCTTTCTAGTCTCCTTCAAGAGATCGAGAAATACTTTCTCTGAGTCAGGAGGATACCCTTCTTGCTTCTCATAATATCAATACCTAGAAAGTACTTCAATAGTCCCAAATCTTTTGTTTTGAAGTGGGAGTTAAGAAATACTTTAAGTTTTGAGATTCCATAGGTATTACACCCAGTAATCACAATATCATCGACATATATTACCAGAAGAATTATGCCCATATCTAACTGTTGATAGAACACAAAGTGATCACACTTGCTTTGGCTTAATTCAAATTTTTTGACCACACCACAAAATCTATCAAACCAGGTGTGGGGGCTTTGCTTTATTCTGTATAACGACTTCTGGAGATAACACACCTTCCCATGCTCCTCCTGAGCATCGAACCCATGTGGTTACTCCATATAGACTTCCTCAAGAAGTTCACCATTTAGGAAGGAATTCTTAACCTCAAGTTGATGCAAATCCTAACTATAAGTGGCATCCAGAGGGACAAGTTAGACAACCGAGGTTAACTTAGCTACTGGGGAGAAACTCTCTGAATTATCAATACCATAAGTTGGAGTATAACCTTTGGCAACCAGCCGAACTTTCAACCATTATAAGGAACCATCAGCTTTAGTCTTAACAACAAACACTCATTTATATCTAATAGCCTTCTTCTCTATAAGGTAGATCAACAAGAGTTTATGTATCAGCCTTTTTTAGGGTTATCGTTTCTTCTTCTATCGATGCATACCAATCAGGGTGAGCTAATGCTTGGTAAAGGGTCATAGGGGTAGAGATGGAATCAAGGGTGGCAACAAGGGAAGAGGAAGCAATGGATAAATTCTGGTAGGACATAAAGGAGGTGATAAGATAGACACAGTCAACATATCTTTTTGGAAGGCAATGGGTGTAAGTACCTTTTCTGAGAGCGATGGGCAGGACTTCGGATGGGTCAACAGGAAGATTAGGCACTACAGAATCAGAAGTAGGTGAATCAAGGACAAGAATGTCAGGATCTGGGGAATCAAGAGCAGGTGAGTCATAAATGAAATCAGTCGTCGAGGCAGGTATTAGCGAAGGCATAACATTAGCTACATCATCACTATTGATTATATCAAGGTTTGGAACAACTACATGTACTGGTGAGATAGGGAATGGATAGACTTAAACATCATCAGGCTCATCAACTGGGGAGGGTGACTCAGACAATACCGAAGACTTGAAGAAAGAAGAGGACTCATAAAAGGACACATCAATGACACAGGATAATGACAGAGATCAGGAGAGTAACACCGATAACCCTTATGAACTCGAGAATAACAAAGAAAGACATTTTTCTAGGACTTTAGATCGAGTTTACTAACACTGGGATGAACATACCGAACAAATCACACACAACCAAATTTTTTTGGATTAACAGGAAACAACTTAGTGTTGGGGAACAAAAGGGAATATGGAGTGTCACTATTAAGAACAATTGAAGGCATGCGATTAATGAGAAAACATGCAGTAGACATGACATTAATTAGCCTATAATGGTTTAGGGACATAAGAGTGAAACATGAGAGCTCAGGAAATTTCTAATGGATGACTATTCTTTCTTTTAGCAACATCATTTTAAGCAAGTGTATTAACACAAGAAGATTGTGTGAAGGATGCTATGGTGGTGCATTTAATCTATGAATTGGGCGAAAAAATATTCTTTCACATTATCACTTCGAAGGATTTTTACAGGAGTACCAAACTGATTGCTAATTTCAATACATAAATTATGAAAATGAAAAAACAATTCAGAACGTTGTTTCATTAAGTAAAGCCAAGTCGTCCGGGAACAATCATCAATAAAAGTGACAAAGTATCGAAAACCAGTCTAAGACGCAACTGAATAAGGACCCCAAACATCATAATAGACTAAATTAAAGGGAGGCGCAACTTGTTTATTGACTCAAGGTGCCAAATAAACACAACAGTGTTTGAAAAACTGACTCAACTCACAATCTAAAGTAGACACAAAAGAAAACTAAAGATACAACCTCTCTAGGGATGAAAGTGACACATGACCAAGATGTCAATGGACCTCAAAAAAGGATGACCTACTAGAACAAGCAATTGAACGTGGCACACCATCAAGGATGTAATGTTCACCATATTCATACCTCTACCAATAATTTGATTTATTGAAAGATCATGAATCAAACAATGGTCAGGAAATAGTGAGATAAAATAGTTTAAATGATAAGTTAGTTTACTGGGAGATAGAAGATCAAATGTAAGATCAAGAACACTAAGGATAAAAGATAACGAAATGGATAAAGTTGGTTTAACAGTGCTTGATCCAAGTACACGGACAAGGGAATCATTGACGATGAATATGAAGGATGGGTTGGCATAAGGGGCATGCGATGGAAATAAATAATAGTTACATGTTATGTGGTCGGTATCACAAGAATCAATGACCCACTTCATGGAAGTAATAGCAAAACCAAAGGACGGATTACTTCTAGCTAGTGCTCCTGCAGATGATGGACCAAAATCAGACTAATCAAGTGTCTGTGCGATATAGGCAAAACCATGCTGCTGATCAAGTTGTTATTTATTTTACAATTTACGACAATTCCGCTTAATATGACCAGGTTCCTTACAATAATTGCTGATAATACTACCAAAAGTTATGTTTAGAGCATTATTTCCCTATTTGAAGCTATAATCTTGTTTTCAAAGGGGCTATGCCATACCAAAGCACTAGCATTCGAATCTCTAAATGGACGAACCAAACTATCAGCATGAAGAACTCATGAGAACACATCTTCAAGAGATGAAAAATCCTGATTGAGAGCGGATGGTCTCGTAAGAAAGGTCAAGAGCTTCAAGAAAAATGATGATAACATGAAATTCTATATTCTTGATACAAGTCTGAAGATCCGCCTGTGAAGACATGAATACCTTCATCTCCTCATACAACCGCTTAAAGTCCAAGAAGAAATCCTTCAAGGGACGACCTTCCTATTGAGAGCGATAGAAGCCTTTACATACTTCGTGAATCCAAGTAATATTCCCTTTACCAGAGAACATAAATTTAAGATAACTTATAATTTCTTTCACAGTGTTGTAGTGACTAACAGAGGACAGAATGGTGGTTCAATAAAGTTCTAAATTTGAAAAAAGATTCAAGCATCTGCTTTAGACCAAGCTAAACTTTTCTCATCATTACCATAAGGGTGATCCTGAGTTAAATGGGCTTCATTCTCAATGCCAAAAATATAAACCCTAACAATCTTGTTCCAATCATTATAGTTTATCCAGTTCAATTTTGAATCAATAATCTTAGTAGACATAGGTAGCATATCAGACGCCTTATATTCAGCCATTGAAAGTAACTAAAGAATCACAATAATAAGACATCAATCACATTCAAGAGAATAACTAGTAATCAATAAAAACACCAAACAACGAACACAATCGCTAACCACAACAAAGTACCAAACTTTCACAAATAATAGTGTCAGAGTAAGGAGAATAGGAAACCCACACCTAAAAGTGTGAAACTAAAGCGTAATAACCCCTAGAAGTAGGTTGGGTGAAACATACCTCGAAAATAGTGCAAAAAAGTAGAGAGAGCACAAACACCAAAAGTGATCAGAATGAAACCAAACTCAAGGGGTAGGCCAGAAATCACCTGTTGACCGTCGTGGAGGAAACCGTAGTGGATAAGGGTGCTGGGAAAACTCAATGAAACAGAAACACAATATCGAACTAGAAAAGCTCTGATACCATGTAAATCTTGAGAAGGAAAATTATATTGTAAATCATGATAAGGAAAATTGTATTCTGAATTCATTTGAACCAAAAAATGTACAGTGAGCCTATTTATATATACAAGCATGTATCTTCCTAATTAATGATAATAATTACTATGATACGTTTCCTACCGTTACGATATAATTGCCTAATAATGTTGACATACAATCCCTGATTTTATGGGATATGATTCTAACAAACTTAACGGTGATTTTAATGTGATAAAATATATTCTCTTTAGTCCATTGCTCTCGAGAAATTGACCGGAATTTTATGAATTATCTCAAAATCAGATAATATCATAACATTATTATTTTTTAAAACTTTTTAATTAGACTGTTTCTCTTTACTAGCCGGTTGGCCGGTTTTCGGGCCGAACCGGCCAGTCTGGTCTAGGTTTCAGAACCTGGATTAAGACTATGTGATGATAAAAGAAAAATTCCTGTGGTTATTTAAAAGGTTTTGAGCCATATGAAGATGTTAGATGGATTTAATTAATTACTACTGCTTATTCTTGTGTTCTGATATGGACCACCTCAAAAGGTAATGATGTAAGCCTACACACTTTAAAGAAACATTTCAGATAGATAGTTGAGGGCAGGGTAGCTAGTCACTGCATGAATATATCTTTTTGGCTCTTCCTTTGAAAATTATTATTAAAAGGGTCACAAATTATTATTATTGCGGTGTGATCTCAAATTGAAAGTCTTTATAAGTTCATAAAAGAAAAGGCTTTAAGTGTGTTGTATGTGTTTTCCTCCTTCTTAAAGAGTTCTTCTTGCCTCTCCTACATTTTTCTTATCTGTCTCCCTCTTTACCGGTACCATGTAGGTCTTCTTTTGAGTTTATCTTCTCTTCTTTTTCTGCTCTCTTGTATCTGTTTTCACACTTCAATATAACGTTTCAATTTTGTTCATTTAACTTTGGTGTTTCTCAGGAGAGCAGAAGAGAACCCATTAGACCTCAACAATTTTCCTGATGACTTCCATAGAGATGGAAAATAAGTCCTCGAAGATATCTCCTCATCCGGTACAGTTTTCTCCTAGCTAACTAGTGATCTCGTGTATCCTATTTTATGAAGAAGAATAAAAACATCAACCTTGACTTGTTTTTCGTTTCACTATATATCACAAAGTGATATGCTCCTAATACTTGAGAAAACAAAATTTCCATTATAGAGTGTAATACTTTATCATCTTTTGTTCTTCTTCTACCCTTGTTTGCATGCTGGTGTTCCAATGGGAAAGGAAAAAAACAAGGTTTAAAAGTTAAAGTATTTCCTTAAATTGTAGCGTGAGTACTTGTTTATTGTCCATGATTTGAATGAAAGTTTGCTTTAATTGGGTGGGTATTTGGTTGAAGCAGGTTGCAGGAAAAAGAAAAGCGGCAGGAGGGAGGGAAAGGATTAGCAAAATAGAAAGCAACACTATCTTTTTTATTGAGTAATGATTTTTGATAATCACTTGTTAACCATATATATGGATATTTTGAAAGAATTAGCAATATAGGATTTTGCGTAGCTTGCTAACTATATGGAAACTTTTGATTTTATTTAATAATGCAAGTTGATGTGCAAAATATATAATTATCTCTTCAATATACAAGTCTTGCCTTCTGTATGTTTTTTTTTTTTTTTTGAGCTTCATGGATGTGATGTTATTTCTACCGTTGATAATAGTATGATTATGATGACTACTTCATCAAGTTTTTGGTTCTTGGTTCATAAATTATCTTGGAATAAACTACTAAGAAAGGAAAGGGGTGAGAAGAAACATTTCTAGCCTAAACTTTAAGAATAATAGCGGTGTTTATTTGCCGGAAAGCTAAGTTGCAAATCTTCAATTAATAGCAGAAAATAAATCCACAAATTTTATAAATGATAGACCAAATCCTTGTTGTAAGAAAGAATTCGGTCAAATGCAAATTAAAGACAATTATTTTCTGTTACCTAATATTTAAGAATGTAAAAAATTAGAGCAATAAGTTTTCTTCTATAAAAGGAACTAATAAATTTGGTCATGATTATGATTCTCAATTTAAGTAGGTTTATTAAATTTGTTCTACTTCTGTTTTTCATGATGAATGAGTTAGAATCTATTAATTTCGACCAAAAAAAAAAGTTAGAATTTATTAATAATTTAACAAATAATAATTATTAATACAGACACTGTAAAAGAAGAAGGAAAATATGTAAAAGGGTATATTTATACACTTATAATTAGCTCTCCTCACTTATCCTTTTAAATTAAATAAAATATCAAATCTCTCCTCCCTTCTTATTGAATCAAGCAAAACTCATAATCTTCCCTAAACTAATTTTAATAAACCTTACTTTTCTTAAAACAAATAGACCCTTAAAGAGTCTTGGTTTATTTTATTCCTTCTTGGGCCACGTGCGTTAGGTTTGGTTTTTATCAAGGAACAAAAAACCGGACCGGGCAATGAACCGGTCACAACACTAGTTCAAGGGTTAATGGTTCAACCGGTGGTCCAACCGGTCATATTAAAATATTATAATTTATTAGTGGTAATATATATATTAATATATTTTTAAATTTCCATAGATTAAAATAAAAATCTTTAGGAAAAAATTCTTAAAATATATTAGTATTAGTTATGGTGCCTATATTTATATAATGACATCTCCTTTCCTATAATTAATTAATTATTATATCCTCTCAAAATCATTTTTTTAGATTTGTTATTTTTTTACTTACTTTTCTCTTCATCTTGGTTTTCAAACTTTCATTTTTCCCTAAAAAATAATGTCTAATAGTAGGTAGAGGAATAAAAAATGTATTTTATAAATAAAAAAAAGGCAAACCGGTCGAACCACCGATTCTGACCGGTTCGAACCGGTTCACCGGTTCATACCATGAACCGGACCGGATCACCGGCCGGTCCGGTCCGGGTTTTTTTTCAATGGTTTTTATCCAAGTCCTCATCTGATTATCTTTTTTTATTCTTCAAAGATTTATATATCCCTTTGACTCCGTCACTACAATTGCCTTCGTCCTTTTCCTCTTGTGGAGCCCACACCTTTTAGCCAAGCTTTTGGGTGTGTTTGGATGAGCTTATTTTTTACTTTAAGGGCTTATAGAAAGGCATAAGCTCAACTTGATTGGAGAGATGAATTATTAGGTGTTTGGGTGAGCTTTTAAATTAAGAGCTTACAAGAAAAAAAACCACTTTTCATTTAAGCTGGAATAAGTAGTTTTTGGCTTAAATTAAAAGCTTATAAGAAATTCTCAAACTGATGTAGACTTTAGGGATGCAGAAAATGAGAATACAGTTAATGTAGATGATAGTCAAGATCAAAAGCTATCGTCAACAAATGATCTTTGAACATCTTCAACCCAAATAAATTATATTTGTAACATCATCAGGAACCTAATTATACAGGACATTTGATTTTATTAGTTATGTTATATTTGACTGTATCAAAAACTTTAATTTTGTATCATTTCTAATTTATTTTCATTTTCATTGCAATTTAATTATCTATTTTACCATTGTCAAATGTGATTAAATATATTTTTCTCACTTTTCATATATTTTACAATTTTTTATTTTAAATATCATAAAATTACTTATGTAAAAGCTAAACCAAACACAGTTCACTTTTATAAAAGCACTTATCCAATCACCAATCCAAACATAAATAACTTATACAATTTAACTTTTATCCAATCTAACTAATCCATAAGTCACTTTTTAAATAAGTCACTTTTCTCACCACTCATCCAAACACACCCTTTAAAACTTGTTTAGATGGGCTTTTATAAAATTTATAAGTGCCTGTTTGGGAATACAGTAGAGAAGTAGTTTTTTTTAATGTGGCTTTTATATAAGTCAGATTGAAAAAAAATAAAATTGTACATATGATTTGTGTTTGGATTGGCGGTGGAAGAAGTGGTTTTTTTTTTTAAAAAAAAAGTGATTTGTGTTTGGATTGGTAGTGGGAGAAATGATTTTTTTTTTACTTTGAACCTGTTTGGATTAGCATTGGAAAATTTCGTTTAGATTAAATATAACTGAAAAGGATATAAACCTTGTTGAATACTATATATATATATATATATAGTTACTTAGCTTCGTAGATTCTCCCTTTCAATCATTGATTTTGGTGCCAGCTTTTCGGTTCAAAATTTGTTAATCCCACTTAAACAAATTAAATTAAAAAATAAAAATTGAAGCAATAAGTGTTTTTTTTTCAAAAGAAAAAGAAAAAAATAGCTATATGAAGTTAAAAGGAAAAAGTTGCTTAGGTGATACCCAATTGAAAACTCATTAATAGAATAAGCTAAAAAAATGAGCTTTTAAGAAAAAGCTCTTTTTTCTTAAAAAGCCCATCATGAGCAACAATGATCTCAAACATTTCTTTAAGATATCAAATGAGCTTTTTGGTGATTAAGAGCTTCAAATGAGCTTTTTTATTTAGTAAATGTGTTCCCAAACAGGCTCTGAGTGGTTATATATATAAATCGAGACAACACTCTTCTTACATATTTACCTCATATATTATAAATCACGATTGAAAAACTGTTTTTAAAAACTCCAATCACTATTCTAAATCTCTTTCCTCTAGTCTTAAACAACTTCTAATCCTCTTGCTTATATATATATATATATATATATATATATATATATATATATATATATATATATATATATATATCTTGTTGAATTCCTCTAATGCCATTACTGCTTCAGTCATAAAATAGCAAGATTAAATATGATATGTGGGTAGATTTTGTGTAAAATGTCTTTTTATCCTGAACTCAAGTAAAAGATAGAAAAAAATAATTAAATAAGTATAAAATATGAATAAATTTAACCAATTATGTCTCAAAATTTATACCCATTTAATTATAAAATATATATTCATCAATAACATCAATAGAAAGTTTAGGGCAAAATGACGAGAAGTAAGCTGGAGAAAGTTTAGAATAGGATAAAATATGAGAAAGGTGAAAAGATGAAATGTGAAGATTTTATGAGCATTTAGTTTTCACGAGTATTTGAAATGCAACCTATAAATTTTGATTTATTATTGCCGATTTTCAAAGATTTTAATTTATTATAAGAGATAATTGTTGAGAATCGTGTTTTGATCAATGATATACGCTATAATACATGTAACTTTCCCGGTATTTTGAAATTTTCATGAAGTTTTGAAACTCAATGTAGCGTTAGAAGTTTATCTTCATATCGAGTCAAATAAGACTTTCAATAAATTATTTTCTGGAAAAAAAAAAGTGTTTGTGAACTAGCCGTTTTCTGTGAAATTGAGAGAAACAAAAAAAAAATTTGCACATGTATATATATGGCTTAGCAAAACTTGTGTATTCTAAATCCAATTATATATCTAATTATTTATTGAATATTTCAGTGTGGATAATATCAAAAGTCTTACTTTGGAAGGTTTTGAGACATGAAATTTAAAATATCTACCTTTATTTAGATATGTAACAAAAAAAATTAAGAATAAGATATTGATGGAGTGTGTGGTATTAATGGTAATATAGAGATTCATGATATTGAGATTCTGTTGATGCTGGATATTAGTAGGACATATTAGAATGACTTTTTGGTAGATGGCTTTTTTTTTGGGGGGGGGGGGGGTGGGGAATTGGTGGGTTAGACAACAGTATATGAAATGTAAGAATACTCTAAAGCAAGTGATGTTAACCGCGTGCGATTCTAATCAAATAGAGCTGATGACGGTTAACTTTTAGGAAAGGATCCGTCCATCTTAATGGTATAGACAAAGGTGTATAAAAATTAAGACCGTTAAATTAAGTCTCATAGTATGAAATTAACACAAATATGTTGGAAAAGAGATCATCAATGGGAAAATGAGTGGTGACATCTTTAAAGTGACCCAATTGAAATAATAATGGTAATCTTGAATCATGTTGAACATGCACAAAATAAGCAATTGTGCTTTTACAGAGTTGCGCATATAAAAAAAAAAGGAAAAAGAAAAATCATGGCAGGTGAATATATAATGAGAGAATTTTGCTAAGACATAACATTTGGGAGAAATAAAAAAAAACATATAACTAATTATGTTTTGAATTTTCGAGACCAAATCCCTTTTAGGAGGAAAGAATTTTAACATCCTTATTTTTAGGACTTTGAGTTAATTGTAACTTAAGTTGTATTTAATCAAAAATTAGAATAAATTAATACTTTAAAAAAAGTATTAATTTCAAAAAATTATCTATGAAATAAAATAATATAAAATAAATACCTCTTTAAAATAATTATTTCAAATATATGAATATGTGTATAAAAATTTATTTTATTATTGAAATGTAATATTTTTTAAAAAAATGTGTTCTCTGAATTCTGACCCATTATTATTTTACTCGTTTTTTAAAAAAAATATTTTATTTAAAAAAAAAACTCAAACCCTAAATCCCTTAACCTATCTCCCTACCTCCCTACCTCCTCACTCCACTTCGCGCCGCACCCACACCACCTTCTTGGGTCAGTATCCTTCTCTTTCTTCTTCTCTGCTACGTTTTGTGTCCCTCACCTGTCATCCCATCCCATGTTTACATCTCTACAGAATGTCTTGTCATGATTTTCATCAAGGAACAAAAAACCGGATCGGTCAATGAACCGATCACGGCACTGGTTCAAGGGTCAGTGGTTCAACCGGGGTTGGACCGGTGGTCGAACCGGTCATACTAAAATATTATAATTTAATTGAAAATAATAAAATAACCATAATTCAATTTCATAATTCAAAAGTCATTACTAACAATAAGTTAGTTCTTCAAAGTTGAATCAAAATCCATAATTAACATCAAAATATAGTTAAAACATTACAATGTCAATTAACATTCATCAAACAACCAAGAGGCAGGAACCAACATCAGAATAGTCAAAAAATACCGAATTAAATCATGAAGCTCTACAACTCATCAAAGGGATCTATTTGAGGTGAATCATTAGGAGGTAGATTGGGTAGAGGGTAAGAGGTAACAATATCATCAGGTAAAGCTGGGGGATCAGGAACGTCCATATCTTCGTCACCTACGCATATACATGACAATAATATCAATGATTATATGTAACATATAATTATATGGATGAATAATAAATTAGTAAGAGAATATTAACAGCACATATAAACCTTCATTAACCCAATCCACGGTAGAAGAATGTGCAATGCCTTCACTACCAAGAAGTCCTTCAATATTTTCTACATCTTCATTATTAAATTCTGGAATGGGATCTTCTTCAGTCACCCAAAAATCGACCTCATCAATAGACTCATAATCAATAGGATCATAACTTGTCTGCTTTTTCTTCAAATCAGCCCTTCAAATTTCAATGACATATAATTTCAATTAAAATTTTTAAATACATCCATTTTATAGTGAAGAACAAAATTTTTTATAATATCTAAAGTTACCTATGCTTTAATCGCAAGTTATAATTAGTGTAAACTAAATCATTCAGCCTTTGATGCTCCAATCTATTTCTTCTTTTTGTATGGATACACTCAAATAAACTCCAATTTCTTTCCCAACCAGAAGAAGCAGATGTTTGGCTAAGAATACGAATTGCAACATGTTGCAATTCTGATACTGAATAGCCATAATACATCCACCATTCATCTACAAAATAAAACATGTACAAAATATTAATTGCAATCAATTAATATGTCAATTAAACCCTAAACAATAAAGATAAATACTTAGTTACTTACAAGGATCTAGTCTTTGAGCTCCTTGTTTACATGTCTCTCGGCTGAAAGATTCTTTTCCTTCAAGATACAATGTGACTTGCTTCATTATCTTGAAGCAATCAACATTTTCATTTTAGTTAGCCTCTACCACATCAATTAAAGCTTGCATTAGCCCTCCCTTATGAACAAAATTTGGACCATATACGAATGTTGGGTTCAACAAATAGGAAGCTGCATGGAGATCAGTCTTCAAATGTTTATCCCATCTCATTTTAATGATACTTGTGTAAGGCTTGTAGAGATCTTTATTCCTCTTGAACATCTCCTTAATTCCACTTTTTGCCCTTTGCATGCCTTCATAAACATATGGCAATGAAGGCTTCTCATCTGAGTCAACAATTCTCAACAATTTTATTAGAGGAGTGACAATCTTCACAATTTGGTAGCATTCATTCCAAAACCGGCTATCTAATATGATTGCACTAAAAAATTTTCCAGGAGTAGTCCTAGATAGCTTATGGTCCACAAAGTGTTTATCAACAACAAGGGCTTGCAAGTCATGCTTATGCATATATATGCTATGCAATGTAATAAAGGTAGTTGCAAATCTTGTAGCACCAGGACGCACAATTTCTTTCCAACCCGGCCTTTTCCTCAACCAAGACAAGAATATCATGTGATTGTAAGCAAACACTGTTATCTTTAATGCCTTTGCTGCAATGTCTGACACATGAGGCATGCTTGAAATGTCTTTCAATACAAGATTTAGACAATGAGCAGCACAAGGAGACCAATAAATATTTTTATATTTCTCCTTGATCAACCTTCCACATGTCACGTAATTGGCAGCATTGTCAGTCACCACATGAACAATATTGTTGGAACCGACCCACTCAATCACTTCACAAAACAAAGTGAATAAAGTCTTTGCATCTTTGACGAAATCTGATACATCAACAAACTTAACAAACATCATTCCATGTGTAGAATAAACTAAAAAATTTATCAAAGTCCGTTGCCTCACATCAGTCCATCCATCTGCCATAAGTGTACAACCTTTTTTCTGCCATATATCTCTATGACCGTCAACGAGTAACTGACATTCATTTTTCCATTCTCTCAATAAGTTGGTTTTAATGTCATAAGCACTAGGGCTTTTAAACCCAGGCCCTATAGAACACATCCCATCCATAGCTTTTTGAAATAAAGGGCACTCTAGTGCTTTAAATGGAATGCAGTTCACTATGGCCCACTCAGCAATAAGCATCTTCACATTGTGTTGTGCTTCTTTTGATGCTAAGACCCTCTTTATGGTTGGTTGAGCTCCAGGGGTTGGCCTAGGAGGAAAATATTTATTTACTACACTAGAATGTTTCATCTTCTTAGTTTCACTATTAACCTCCTCTTCTTCAACTCCCTCTTCTCTTATATCCTCAATTTCCTTTTTCTTTGCATGTTCTTTCAAAGACTGTGCCATTCGATGACGCGCATCAGCTGGCACTTTTTTACAAGAAGCAATTTGACCTACAACACCAGCAAGATGTTGCTCCAGCCTGTTTATGCCACCTCCTCTATAGCTATTACCACAATGAAGACATGTGTATACATTTTGTGTCCCTTCTTTCTTGAATGCAACATATGCCCATGTTGGGTTAATTTTGCCACGTAATGAGGTAGTGGAAGTAGGATTATCAATAGGATTGGAATTAACATTGGAAGAGGGAGTAGGAGGTTCGGGAGGGGTGACATTCTCATTTCCAGAACTTGATAAATTCATCACTGCAGAAACGAAACTATATGCTTACTTGCTTAATACCTAAAATTGTCATCCTCCAAGTCAAAAATACTGGAATAGATCCTAAAATCAAAAGTTCATCTGAGTTTGGTGGGAAACCCAAAGTGCCATTGTATCTTAAACAGGCAGGAGATATAAACAGTTAAGAGACTAACCCAAGTTCAAAGAGTTTTAGATGTGCCTCGGCATAATCAGCAAAAAAGGCATCTTCATCCTGAACTGCAGTATTAAATCACTGAGAATTAGCAACTTCAAGGTAAACACGTCATTACAAATAAATTGCACGAGAAAAATACGAATAATCTTAAAAATTTGTTTGATAGCTTGTCTTATCAATTTATTCGAGTATTGTGTCTGATTTAAAAACATATTTTCTCCCTGGTTAGGACTATGTGCCAACAGTTTTTGCAACTTCAGTGCAAATGTGGTGGTTGATGGCAGCACAGTAAACCTAGGATTATTGGACACGGCTGGTAAGTTAGTACTAGTATAATTTAAGCAAGGTGGAAAATCGTGGGATTCGGCATAGTTTAATGATTTAAAGTTACTTGATTGATTCAGGGCAGGAGGGTTATAACAGGCTAAGGCCTTTGAGCTACAGAGGAGCAGATGTGTTTTTGCTTGCCTTCTCTCTCATCAGCAGAGCCAGCTACGAGAACATTTCTAAAAAGGTTTTCCTTAAATTTACCACACACAAGATATTTCAAGATGACATAATCTGACACTGGGTTTTGTTTTGCAGTGGATTCCTGAACTGAGACATTATGCCCCAAATGTGCCAGTTATACTTGTGGGAACCAAGCTTGGTATACTATTTTCAGCTAATACTAAAATTTACTGAAACTTAGTTTAAAGCTGCAAATTTGTGAGCTGAAATAGTCATGCAACTATACATGGTGGTAATTACTGCAGATTTGCGAGAAGACAGGAAGTATTTGATTGATCACCCTGGTGCTAAGCCTATAACTACTGCCCAGGCAAGTGCCTCTAATTTCTTTTTTAAGGCTAACACATTTTTTCTTGTAGGAGTCTGAATAAAGTTTCCATTAATTTCACACCTAAATCTTGTAATCCTTCGACAGGGAGAAGAACTGAAGAAGGCCATTGGTGCTGCTTCATACATTGAGTGAAGGAAAATAGCAAGAGAGAACTATTTCGGCATTATCATCGACAGAACCAGAGAAGTACAACAACAATGAACAATTAAACAGCACTATCTCAAGTTTCAGATCAAGACAGCAAGCGAGCGTACGGCGTACCTTTGTTCGCTTCTTCTCCACCAAGCACGGAAACTGATGAGCTCGAGACAGAGAAATCACGAGACTGCACAGAAGAGGGTTCGGCCGTTTGGGAAATTTCGAAGGATGGAAAGAGTGAAGCACTGAAGCTGAAGCCTGAAACTGAATGCCTCAATCAGTCAATCTCCATTCTCGGATTCATTCTCCAGAATCGGCCGAAGTGCTGAAGTTCAGTATGTGAAAAATGGACCGTACCTTTATCACAGGCGCAGCTGAACTGAAATGTGAATCTGAATCAGTGAATTGTGAAATCAAAATGGTGATGTTGTCGGGTTCGGGTCCGGGTCGCTGAAACCACCCGACCCAAACAGCCCCAAAATGACGTCGTTTTGGGGCTGCAGAAAAAAAAATAAAAAAAAAACCGGCCAACCCGCCCGACTCGGCGGGTTGACCGGTTCCAAGCCGGTTTGACCGGGTTAATACCGGATTAACCGGTTCGCTGCCCCAACCGGTTTTTTATCAGACCGGACCGGTCTAGAGGCCGGCCGGCCGGTTTTCCGGCCGGTCCGGTCCGGTTTTTCACATATTGATTTTTATAGTTTTACTTTCTTTTTCTTTTTTTTATTACTCTACTATTTGGCATTGTAGCATTTCTTGTCTGCTTTGCTTGTCTTTTCATTTTTCTCCACCGTACGCACAATCTTCTCACACACACACACACACATTCTTCGTTTCTCCATGGCTCCCAATCACTCTTGCCCTCTCATTTCTCTCTTGCTCTCACACAAAGAAACCGTTAATAATATTAAATCCATGTTTTTTTTGGTACTAGCTCCCATGAACTGAATATGAATATGGGTTCTTCTGGCCGTAAAGAAACCAAAAAAAAATATATGGGTTCTTCCATCACTTGAAGCGCCTGTTTTCACCCTTTTTGTGTGTATGATATATTCTTTTCATACCCATATCAATCCCTTCACCTTCTCCCATATGTGTATTTTATTCTCTTCTTCTTGGTCCCTTCTGTGAGTGTATTCCACCCATTGTGCACCTATTAGCCATGAGTCCAATAATTATATGTATATGTATATCAGTTATATGCATATGTACGAGCGGTTGAAACCATGGATGCTCCCTATTGAGTTGTTACCTCGAAAATCTTTTTGCTGCTATACTCCATTGTTGCTAACAAAGATAAATAGATATGTATTAGGACTTTCTGAACATATGAAAATATGATAATTTTCTATTCAGCCAATGTTGGGAAAAAAAAACATATACTGATATTTGTAACATATATCTATATAAATTGCGGATTTTATTTTTATGCTAGTTTTAAGGTTTTAGGGTAGCTCTGTAGTTACTTTAATTAGAGGAATTTTAGAATAGTGTTGATCATAATATTAATAGACATTTATGTTTGTAATCTTGTAGGCTCTCATTGAGAACTTTGGGGTAATTATTTGATAGCTATTTGTAAGTTGAGGAGTAACAGATAACTTTAAATATTCTTTCATATACTTATAAATTATGTATGCTTGTGAATAACTATCTTTTATATATATATATATATATATATATATATATAAGGATTGAATTATATGTATATGTGTATGTATTGTAAATTCTCAAGTAAGTAATGTCACAAGTAAATTTCTTTATAACTCACTTTATTCACATAGTTAATAATTAATTATAATTAATGTATTGTTGGATTATTATTTCCTTTTGGGAGGTTTGAATATGTGATGATATTTTATATGAACAGAAGTATTATTTATTGTACCTTATCTTTTAATGATATTATATTTATTGGTGATTAAATATAATATCATGGCAGTTGCATTTGTGATAGGTTGGAGTAAGGATGAATTTATATGTTGAGATCTTTTACCACGTGGTATGTCATCACTTAATGCATAGCAGATGACACTTGTCAAGGTCCATTCCTCCATGTTTTCCTTTGGTCAGGATTGTATTGGAGCTATGAGACATATAACACCTTCTTAGTTGTATTGTTTTAAGGAAGGGAGCTATAGTCCATATTTAAGCTCTACATCTTTGGTCAGGTGTATCTTAAGAATTGGTGAGTTTAAGATAATCCAGTCAAATAGATGAGTTTCTATTTGATTATTTGTTAGCCCATGATTCTAGTCAGCAGTATAAGGATAGACGGTTATATAAGGGTGGTTGCGTCTTGCATCTTGCATAATTGTATATTACATAATATGATAAAAATATAAATTGGCATAATGATGATTAAATTTGCAATTGTTCTATATGAGGATTATGGTACATGCAAATATATATGTAATCAATTCCTTATTTTAAATCATATATGGTTTGTTTGTGTACGGTAGAAACTTTCAGTAATTACTAAAACGTAGAATCTCATCCCTTTATATTGACATTTTTTAGATGAATGTTATAATAGAAAGTAAGAGAAGTCACATGTGATGTGAGGCTTAAAGACTATGTTCCATTGTGCTTTGGAGCATATGTTATGCCATTTTATATTTGACCTTCTTGGCTTCTTCACGCAGCTCCCTCCTTTTCCTCCCTCCATCTTCATGCTCCTTTATCACCTCCTCCATCAATTCCTCAAACCTGCCCCGACTCTCTTCCGTTGACCCTGCAAATTGAGCTTCTTAAACAACCATGTATAATGAGATAAATAGAACTCCCCTGAGCTATTGCGTCAGTCACCAACTTACTAATTTCTTTGGCTTCTTCATCGTTTTCAGAAGAACATCGACTCATGATCATGATATAATTCCATTGGATAATTTCCAAAGCTCGTGACCAACATCAATGGCTTCACTCACCAGCCCTTTTCTGAGTAAGACTCCGAGAAACCTGACGGAGTCTTCGCACCTCACCGGATGGAGGATATCGAGGGTGCGGCCACCCAGCAGCTGGGACATGCACAGCTTCTTCATGAACTTCCAGTAGGGACCATAATCTGCAAACGTAAATCCCTTGGATCCGTATGATAAATGGTGGACAGCAGGGGTTTACGATACTGTCGGAGAAAAAAGATTCATGGGTTTTAAGGAACTCTTTTGCAGTCTCAGGGGACGAAGCAACAACACAAGGGACAGAGCCGAGGAAAATTTGGCTGAGTGGTCCTTAACGAGCCAAGAGGCGACGAAGAGCTCGATGAGGTAACCGTAGAAGAATGTGGAAGTGTCAATCAAGAGAGTGATCAATGGATGGAGACACTCCTCACCTTATGCTTATATAGAATTAGGTCATATAAAAAAACAAATCTTAAAAATAATATTTACCATTTTGCAGTAACATAAAATATGAAAGGAAAAGAGAAAATTTCAGAAAAATATGTCACAAAGTAGAAAAAGATAAATCAGAGTTTCGAATTTACAGAATTCCATGTTCGTATAGTGTCAGTATAGTGGATAAATTTGAAATTATGAAATTTTGACAAAAAGACGCCCCGCCCTTGAGCCATTTATCTTCTTCTCCCTCTCTCTCTCAGTTTGGAATAACAATACATGTCTTTATATTAACAACATTATCTTTTACATTAATAACTTCACTTTCTTGTTTCACAACTTCATATCTCAAAAACCAACACATACATAAGGATAATAAGTTTGAAATTAACAAGTTTCAAGGGCCAATAACAACACTTGTCTCTATCTTAACAACATCATATTTTACATTAACAACTCCGTATCTTAAAAATCAACACATAGCAGGGATAAGTTTGAAATTAATAAGTTTGAAGGGCTAATAACAACACACGTCTCTATATTAACAACATCATATTTTACATTAACAACTTCACTTTCTTATTTCATAACTTCGTATTGCAAAAATTAACACATATCAGGGATAAGTTTGAAATTAACAAGTTTCAAGGGCCAATAACAACACATGTTTCTATATTAACAACACAACATTTCACATTAGCAATTTCACTTTCTTATTTCACAACTTCGTATTGTTAATGAAATGAATTTTTCTTATTCACACTAATGAAGTCAGTTTACAGACTACCCTATGCCTGCCTTATATGGGAGTAAGCCTACTAATGTTAATTCAAGAATTACAAGAATACTTCACTAATTACATTACTAACTACTATCACTAATACGTATCTAAAAAACTAACACATGCCAGGAATAAGTTTGGAATTAACAAGTTTCAGGGATTAAGAATAACACATGTCTCTATATTAACAACATCATATTTTACATTAACAACTTCACTTTTTTAGTTCATAATTTTGTATCTCAATTTCAAACTTATCCCTAGGTATGTGTTGGTTTTTAAGATATGAAGTTATGAAAAAAGAAAGTGAAGTTGTTCATGTAAAAGATTTTGTTGTTAATATAGAGACAAGTGTTGTTATTCCGAGCTGAGAGACAGAGAGAAGAAGATAAAGGCTCAAGGGCACGTCAATCTTTTTCATCAAGATTTGATAATCCTAGATTTCTCCACCATACTGACTCTGTACTGATATGAGATTTTGTAAATTGTAAGCTATGATTTACCCTTTTCTAATTTTCAGTGTATTTTTTTGAAATTATCCCAAAGAAAAAACTGTTTGAGTTATTATTTCACTAAAAAAAGGTCTCTTTAATTATTACAATAAAGTATATTAAAAAATAGGATCCGTCACCACAAAGTTTTACAGGATATCCTTGAATCCTCGGAAGAAGGATGTTGTGGGCTGTGCACTTTACTTTCAATTATTGAGTTTTGGGTTTTTTATGTTTTAATTGGATGATTATATTTATTAATTTTTTTATTAATATCCTTTCGGTCAAATTAGTTAATTTAGGCTAAGAAAGCTAACTCTATGTAAATCTTAAATTGTTCCCTTCACCATGCCTGAAATAAACATTCATTATCTTTTCTTATTGGATTTTTTTAGCTATTAGTTGATTTCTTCTTCTTAGGATTTTAATTTCTCCTTTTGCAAAACCCCCCCAAAAATTGCATTTACATTCATTTAAGTTAGTTTCATTCTCATGTAGGTTTTAAAGTCAATTGCATTTTGCAATTAGATAATAGAGTCTTATATTTTAGTTTAGGATAATTATCACCTAAATTCAATCATATAGAAAAACTCACATATTGCTCTTTAGGAGAATGACCTAGATTTCCACTCTATTACATTATTAGTTGATCCTAGTTTTTAATTGATTGTTTTAGCAACTGAAGCACACATCAGTAGGATTATGCTTTTCAAGTTCAGAGATTCAAAAAGAAAGAAATCAAACTTGGGGAAGGAAAAAAGGGGAAGGGAAGTTAGTAAAACTGAACTTACTGACCAAGACGAAAGCCTTGATGTTCTCCATGGAAGCCTCGTCTTCATGTATGTCCAGTAAAATATCAAGCAAATCCCTTAATGGCGTCGGTTGCAGTAGTTCTATATTTGTTGCGTTCTAAATAAAGGGTTAAATAGATGAATTCCAAAACATAAAACGGACTGAAATTTGTAGAGAATATTGTTTTTTCTTTTTACCAAATATAGAGAATATTGATGAAAGTAATTATTGTCAATATATAATGGAAAGGGTCATACTAACAATATGAGTTCTTTATATCCATTAAATAAATGATGATATATCCTTTTTTTTTATATAAGTTTATAGTTAATTGATAATAATTAAAAAAATAGGACATAGAGTCATGCATCCTTAGAGAAATTGCCAAAATAGATATAAGAAAGTTCGCATAATTATTTTCCATGTGAAAGGACAATACATGCTAGTTTCCATAAAAGTCGGTAAAAAACGTAAACAATTCTGCCGAATAATTTTCCTCATTTCGCCATGCCTACTCAATCACGCGCGTGATAGCAGAAAGGAGGTTAGGACGTGGCACAGGGACGCATATTAGAGGATGAGCCCTTGGAAGGGTCATAGATGGTTTCTCCTCCATATCAACACTTGCATTCACCTTCCACTCAAAACACTGAATCATCGCAGCTAGGTTTGATTTCACTACTAATTGTGCCAGTGAGGCTCCAGGACAGCTTCTTCTTCCACTTCCAAAAGGAATCAGCTCAAAATGTTGCCCTCTCACATCCAAATTCTCCTTCCCTGCCTCCATGCCCATAAATCTCTCTGGCCTGAACTCAAATGGCTCCTCCCAAAGCTTGGAGTCCCTCCCAAGTGACCACAAGTTTACAAACAACAACGTATTACCTGGAATGTCGTAACCACTGACGTTGCAGCTTTCAGATGAGAATCTTCCCAACAGTGGCACTGCGGGATGAATCCTTAGGGTTTCTTTAAATATAGCTTGCAGGTAAGGTAGATTGGCTATGTCTGATTCCTCCACTATTCTTCTCGTTCCCACCACTGAATCGATCTCTTCTCTTGCTTTCTCCATCACATGAGGGTTGTTGATTAACTCTGCTAACGCCCATTCCATCGTTAGAGCAGATGTGTCCGTTCCAGCCATGAACAAGTCCTACAGTAATTAAATAAATAATAAATTAATTTAAGATATAACAAAGTGGAAGTGGGGCCAATTTTTCCCATGAGACAATTTAACATGGATTAGAATTTAGTAATATGTAATTAGAAGGGATAATATAATTTGAATATGATGAATAGTGGGCATGGTGATATGAGCAAGTAATTTCGGATGACTTGTTCCTTTAAATTAAGCAAAGAGGTAACCTACACGCAAGTGCAATAAATCGCATCAACGTATACACACGCCCGTTGGAGAGAGAGAGAGATTACGAAGTCGGCGCCTCGGGGGTACTAAAAAAATGCTTTTTACAAGAAGCATCAGTTCTGGTTAATCAGCCAAACGGGCAAGGTCCTACTGAGCCAGTTACAATATATCCCCAGACAGAAGAAAATCTACAGTATATCCCTGTCTATATTTCTACAGTTTCAGTGACATTTAATCAAAATATTCAGAGAGAGGTAGGATTGATTGCTTTTGAAATTCAGAGTTTTAAAAATAAATAAATAAAACATAGTGAAGAAAAAGTTTTGGGGGGGGGGGATGGAAGTTAGCATGACTGAATTTACTGACCAAGACGAAAGCCTTGATGTTCTCCATGGAAAATTTAATCTCAGAAGCCTCGTCTTCATGTATGTCCATTAAAATATCAAGCAGATCCCTTATTTGACCCTCTTCATGCAGCTCTCTCCTTTTCCTTCTTTCCTCATCATGCTCCTTTATCACCTCCTCCAACAAAGCGTCAAACCTGTCCCGAGTCTCTTTCAACCTTCTGTTCCGCCGACCCTGAAAATTGGTGAGCTTCTTAAACAACCATGTATAATCAGATATATAGAACTCCCCTGCGAGCTCTAATGTGTCAGTCACCAACTTCGTAATTTCTTTGGCCTCCTCATCGTTTCCAGAAGAACATCGACTCATGATCATTCTTGATATAATTCCATTGGCTAATGTCAAAAGATCATGACCAACATCAACGGCTTCACCTGCCAGCCCTTTTCTGAGCAAAACTCCCAGAAACCTAATGGTCTCCGCTCGCCTCACGGGAAGGAGGATGTCGAGGGTGCGACCACCTAGAAGCTGGGACATGCATAGCTTCTTCATGAACTTCCAGTAGGGTCCATAAGGTGCAAACAGGAAACCTTTGCGTCCATATGATAAGTGGTGGACGGCAACGTTTAAGATCCTGTTGGAGAAACAAGATTCGTGGTTTTTAAGGAACTCTTTGGCGATCTCAGGTGAGGAAACAACAACACAAGGGACAGAGCCGAGGAAAAGTTGCATGATGGGTCCATAACGAGTGGAGAGATTATGCATAGCTTGATGTGGTATGGGTTGAAGAAGGTGGAAGTGGCCGATGAGAGGCAGCGACGGTGGGCCGGGCGGAAGACGAACCTTGCTCAGATATCTGGTGAATAGGGTTCGAACCAGAATGGTGGACACCATCCCTATCAGGATAAGTTGGGTGTAGAATTGGAACGAAGCCATGGTTGAAAAAAACGGTGATATCGTGCTTATCCATGAGGGTGCGGGGGTGGCTTTTATAAGAAGGGAGATAATGACTTGACCTTTCAGCTAATGCTTATTAATTGTCTTTAAAATACTTATTCCTTCCAAACTCTGCTAATTTTTTATCTGCTCATTAATTCCTTCCAACCTCTGCTAATTTTTTAACTGCTCATTAGTTAGTTACTGCTTATTAATTGGCTTTAGAATATTTATTCCTTCCAACCTCTGCCAATTTCTTAACTGCTCATTAGTTACTGCTTGTTAATTGGCTTTAAAATATTTATTCCTTCCAACCTCTGCTAATTTGTATCTGCTCAATAAATGACAGGATTTCGTTTTCGTTTTCTTGTTTAGTAAAAACCAAAAAGTGACCATCTCCTCAATCCATTGAAAGAAAAAACCAAGTTACAAAGCATTACATATAGCATCAAAATTTATTCCCTCTCAAATAATATACATATTAAGTAGGTTGGATGTCAAAAGTAAGAAAATCATAAGTTTGATCATGGTAGACGGAGTTGGTCATAAATTCTTTTGGGTCTCGTATTCGGCTTCCAAAAGAGCCATCCAAACTTATTGGGAGGGGCAATCAGAAACGGTGTCGGATATCGGTTAATAGAATATATATATATATATAAAAAAAAGTTTGATGATGATGAGCTAACCCAACTGAAAAATTTCAGGTTCCCTATTCTCTTCTCTACCCAAAAAATTAACAATAATTTTTCAATTTATATACAAAATTAGTCTAATAGTTGAATCAATAATATTTTGATAGGAATGATAACCATGGTTGTCCCTTCTTATTGTTGTAATTGCTCCGGCACAATCATCGCAAAAGATGTCAACAGTTGTACAGCCGTTTAGCTAACAAAAGATGTCAAAGTACAGTTATATATATAACAGGAGGATAACTAATTAATATGCCTTCTTGCAACAAAAAACTTGGATCAGCAACATATTCAATAACACCTCCGTATGCCCCTGATCCATCTTTTTGAGGCATGAATTCTTCATATGATGATGCTCAAACCTTTCAATGATCCTTGTTTCTTCAAAGGTGGATAATAATTTATCAAATTCGTTCAGACGTTGAGGATCTTACCTTCCCGTGAGTTAATTAATTTTGAAAGATTATAGATAGCATTAATTGTAGAGTTTCGCCGAATATAAAGATTGAAAGGGGATAAGCGCGTGAGATGTCCCTGCTGTAAAACAAGGAAAGTGCTCGATCTTAAGATCAGACATGAGGGAAATTAATCAATGGGAGGCAGTCATGAATCACACATTTAAGCAAGAAAAGAAAATGATTGTCCAAATTTTGTTTGGCAAATTTTGCACATGTCCCACCCAGGGGTTGTCATATCCATTTTGCACATGTTTCTCTTCTTACTCAACAAAAATTACGGAGACAAAAAAGGATGCTAATTAAAGTACCTTCCTTACCTCTTTCGTGTACTAAATTAAAGCATCCCACTTAATATGCCAGTGTAATCGCTACTTTTAAAATTGAACTACTACTTTTCATTAAATTAATCATGTTTGGACCTAAGTTAATTAAATCCGGACCGGTTACTTAACTGGTCATGATACTGAGTCAAGGTTTAGTGAGTCAAATCAGAGTCAAACCGAAACTAACTCGAGACTAAACTGGTGAGAAATTAAAGATTGTAAGCTTATTAATAAGAAATTCTAAAAGAAAAATTAAAAAAATTATTATTATTATTTTAAAAAATTGACTCGAACCGGGTGACTGGATCGGACTGATTTGCCGGCCAGTTCTCCAGTTTCTGATCTGAACCAGCCGGTCCGGGTCTGAGAACATGGCTTGGACCAGTAATATAATAATCAAAATAATATATTTTTAGTTCTATAGCAAAACTTTTTTAAACGCTGATGATCTACAATTAACCTAGCAAAACATTATACTTTATTTTCTTTTATTTTATTTTTTTTTGCCAACATTATACTTTCACATTTAAAAAGAGATATTCGATCTACTAGAGTCCATCAGTTCAGCAAGGCTATTAATTCGCGTTTACGAAGAGCAAAGGCTAAATACTTGCAACATTTTGGTAAAATAACGCTTTGGTAGTTCCAAACAAAAGCCTCTTTGAGCTGTAATACGAACTCCAATCATAAATATAAGATTTAGTTAATTTTTTTAGGAGATCAAGAAAACTAATTAAATTATTTTTTAAAATATATATATTTATCGTTTTATCACTAAACTAATTTTTGTAACTTATAAACTTAATTATATATAGTTTAATCATATACAATATAAGTAAAATATTTATTTAATTTATTTAATCTCTTTAAAATAAATATTAACTAAGTTTTATTTGTAAGATCAAAAATAATTTTTATTTTTTCTCCATACTTTGTTGAAATTGGGGCTGTGGTAGATAAGTAGGAAATGGAGAGAATCATGGCGGGTCCCTCCGTCTTGGAATGGGGGGCACGTGTAAGGGGTTGAGCCCTTGAAAGAATCATGGCGGGTCCCTCCGTCATGTCAAGGCAGCCATTTCCACCGTCCGCTTCCTTTCATTCAAAACACTGAATCATAGCTGCGAGAGTGGTGACAACAATCACTGAATCAATCTCCTTCCTTGCTTTCTCCATCACTTCTGTTTGCTTTATCAGTTCCGCCATCGCCCACTCTATGGTCTCTGCACTTATATCCGTCCCACCTGTTAATATATCCTGACAAATCATAAATTCCACAGCACGTTAATTTTATACAAGTCTCTGTTTGTTTCTCCATATATAGAGAGTGAAAGGATCTTGCATACCGTCAAAAAGCCCTTGATGTTGCCTTTGGTGATTTTAACCTCGGAACTTTCATCTTCTGACACACTCAGAAGAACATCTAGTATGTCCTTATCTTGTGTGGTGGATTTGTTTCTTGCCGCTTCGTGCTCCTTGATGATTTTCTCAAGTGTGAAGTCGAACTCATCATGAACCTCCTTGAGTCTCTTCCCAATTCCTTGGAGATCCAGGTTCTTGCAGAACCAAAAATAATCCGACAAGTTGAAAATCGAGCACAGCTCTGACTCATCTTTCAAGCGTCGTATGACCTCACGCGCTTCTTCCTCTGTGTGAAACAGGCTCTTGCCCATTCACATTCTCATTATAATACTATTCGTAAGCTGTAAGGTCTCTGCTCCGACGTTCACAGCCTCCCCTGCTTCACCTTTCCTCTTCAACTTCTGCAAGAACTGGCTTATCTCTTCTTGTCTGATCGCTGAAAGTTGATCCAGCATCCGACCGTTAAGAAGCTCCGACATGCACAGCTTCTTCATGAACTTCCAGTAGGTTCCATAAGGAGAGAATCCTAAATCAGTTGCGCCGTAGGTAAGATAACGCATTGCAGCATTTGCGGACCTGTTACAGAAGGAAAGCTCGTGGGTTTTCAATACCTCTTTGGCAAATTCTGCAGAGGATACTGTTGTTCCCGAGTACTTATAAAGTAGAAAATTCAATAAGAATCTGTATAACTAAGATGGCGTAATTTATAAACACAGAACAATTATGTATACTGTATAAGAACTTACAAGACTGCCGAAAATAATAATAATAATGAACTTTAGAAAAATCCGAGCCCAACGTACGTTGTCTCCTTAAGACAATTTGTTCCCTCTATACGGATGCCCAAGGTTCTCGAACAATTGTCTCCCAGGATAGAACGGATTGCGTCTTCAGGATGATGGCACTATCAGTCTGAAGCCCGGACGAACACAATGATATTGCTTAAAGAACCGCACAGGTAGAGATGATTGCAGAATGCACTATGCAGTATATGAGAAGAGAGGAGTGTTTCGAGATTGAGAGTGATTTTTCCTGTCACTAGCACGTCCTATTTATAGTTGAAGGAAATTGATCAGATGGACTTGTCTCTTGAGGCGAACCAGTGCGTCGTGCGAATAGACATACCGGAACGAAGTGAAAAGAAGCGAATGGTGACTCTTTGTTGGCGAACCGGTGTGTCGTACGAACAGACACATCAGAACATAGCAACCGGACGCTCCAGAAGACGCACCATACGCTGGTTCAGTCATTCGGTCACACACATTCGCACTATTTGGGAAATCACGAAGGGTTAAGAAGGAATTAAACGCGATTATTCGGACAAATTAAAAAATAATTTAATAAAAAATTATTTTTAAATCTCACACACGCGCGACCGAACCGAACCGAGCCGAGCCGGCCGGACGGACGGCGGCGGCGCGCGCGTGTGTGGTGGACCAAGGTTCATGTATGTCCTCACTCCTCCACAAAAGTGGATTGGCCCAAGGGCCCATTTTAGAGGTGAGAATTTGAGCCTTATATACACTCTTAATTCTCTTCATTTGTCCAATGTGGGACTTTTATCCACACACTATTTTCTCCTTCCTTTTCCCTCTTTTCTTCCAACCTACTTCTTATTCATAACTCATGGAATTTATTGTTTCTAAATTCCAACAATCCCCCACATGGATAAGAAGTTAGTCCATAATGATCAAATGCAAATGAACATGTATGCAAAGTACGATTCCTCTATGAGAAGCAACTGCATCGAGATAGGTAGGGGTCACCTTTGAACCTTCTCTAGTAAAAACCTATCGGATATACTCGGTCAATCGGTGGACGTGTTATCTTGAACCGTCAACCTTTAATGTATAACAAGACAATAGGAGTCACACAATTGCTCATCTAGCATCATTGGTTCTCATGTTGTGCCCATTTTGGCCCTGGACACCTGCCTGGTTCTGCGAGTGTTCTAGAGAATTGGCCGTTTTAAATTCTCGTAGAAGCGGCCCCACTTCACACTCACATAGGTGATTCCTTGCGATGTAAGTCAATATACATCATCTGAACACATCAGATTAAGAAACCATTAAAAGTCTAAATGCTTACCCTAATATATATGCACTGTTTTGTCATAGGAATGAGTATGAGTATAAAACTCCACAGTGTTTACAGTCTATCATTACTTAGTTGTCTCTTTGAACCTAGTTTGTGGGATCTCCACTCATCTAAGTAGAGTTACCGCAATGATTAACAATTTATCGGCCTTAAACCCATTCCTTTCGACAAATTTCTAATTAACTCTCTAGGAATTCCTTTAGTCAATGGATCCGCTATATTCTCTTTTGATTTCACATAATCAATTGAGATGATTCCATTAGAGAGTAATTGTCTAACGGTATCATGTCTACGACGTATATGTCTAGACTTACCATTATACATGACGTTCTTGGCCCTACCAATAGCTGCTTGACTATCACTGTGTATACACACTGCCGGTACCGGCTTTGGCCAACTAGGAGTGTCTTCAAGAAAATTACGAATCCACTCAGCTTCCTCACCAGCTTTATCTAAAGCAATAAATTCTGCTTCCATAGTTGATCTTGCAATACAAGTCTGTTTGGATGACTTCCAAGACACAGCACCCCCACCAAGGGTGAAAACATATCCACTTGTGGATCTTGTGTCATTAGAGCTGGTGATCCAATTTGCATCACAATACCCTTCTAGCACTGCAGGATACTTCTCGTAATGCAAAGCAAAATTTTGAGTGTGCTTTAAGTAACCCAAAACTCTTACCATAGCTTTCCAATGATACTCATTTGGATTACTAGTAAAGCGACTCAACATGCTTACAGCGTAGGCAATATCAGGTCTAGTGCAGTTCATAACATACATAAGACTGCCTAGCACTTGAGCATATTCTTTTTGTTTTACAGCTTTGCTAGTATTTCTCAACAAACGAAAACTAGAGTCTATAGGGTTCTTCACAGGAACTATGTTTAAACTCTTGAATTTCTCTAGAATTTTATTAATATAATGTGCTTGAGACAAAGCCAACCCTTCAGATGTTCTATAGATTTTAATTCCCAAAATAACATCTGCTAGACCCATATCTTTCATGTCGAACTTACTTGTAAGTAATCGCTTAGTAGCTTTAATCATTTGATTATTACTACCCATTATCAACATGTCATCTACATAAAGACAGACTATTGCAAACCCATTTGCAGTATTTCGAATATAGACACATTTGTCACATTCATTAATGCTAAAGCCATTTGATAACATAACTTCATCGAATTTCGCATGCCATTGTTTCGGGGCTTGCTTAAGTCCATAAAGGGACTTTATCAATCGACATACTTTCCGTTCTTGTCCTGAGACAACAAATCCCTCAGGTTGTTCTATATAGATTTCTTCTTCTAAAACACCATTCAAGAAGGCTGTCTTCACATCCATTTGATGTATTTCTAACCCATTCAATGCTGCTAATGCAATTAACATCCTAATGGATGTAATTCTTGTAACAGGTGAATAGGTATCAAAGTAGTCTAGGCCTTCACGTTGTCTGTAGCCTTTTACTACCAACCTAGCTTTGTACTTATCAATAGTGCCATCCGCTTTCATCTTCTTTTTGAAGACCCACTTAGTTCCTAGAGGCTTATTGCCAGGAGGAAGGTCAACCAACTCCCAGGTATGGTTTGACAGAATGGATTCAACTTCACTATTGATAGCCTCTTCCCAGAATGGTGCTTCAGGAGAGCCCATAGCCTCTTCATATGTTCGAGGCTCATTTTCTAACAAAAAAGTCAGAAAATCAGGCCCAAAGGATGTGGCGATCCTTTGCCTTTTACTACGTCTAGGTTCCTCTTCAACAGAACCCTCATTAGTAGTAGCATCCCATGGTATCACTGTATTGTCATTATTACGATCACTTGCCTCATTTCCCTTGTTATACGGAAATATATTCTCAAAGAACGTAGCATCCCTTGACTCAATAACTGTATTAACACAGACATCTGATACATCGGACTTATAAACCAAAAACCTATATGCACTACTATTAAGTGCATAGCCAATGAACACACAGTCCACTGTCTTAGGTCCAATTCTCAACCTTTTGGGTTTAGGAATTGCAACCTTAGCCAAGCACCCCCACACTTTTAAATATTTCAAGGAAGGTTTCTTTCCTTTCCATATTTCATAAGGTATGCTTTGTATCCTTTTGTGGGGCACTCTGTTAATAAGAAAATTAGCCGTTAAAATGGCTTCCCCCCATAAATTCTGTGGTAAACCGGACGTAATCAACATTGCATTCATCATTTCTTTCAATGTCCGATTTTTCCTTTCTGCAATCCCATTTGATTGCGGAGCATAAGGAGCAGTCGTCTGGTGTATAATACCAGATTCTATACAGAATTCTTCGAAAGGGCCATCATATTCTCCTCCACGATCGCTCCTTACTACTTTAATTTTCTTATTAAGTTGAGTTTCAACTTCATTTTTATATTGTTTAAAGGCAATAATAGCCTCGTCTTTACTATTAAGCAAATACACATAACAATATCTACTACAATCATCAATAAATGTAATAAAATATTTTTTGTTACCCCTAGATGGTACAGATTTCATATCACATATATCAGTATGTATTAAATCTAGTAATTCAGTTGATCTTTCAACAGGAGGAAACGGTAACTTAGAAAATTTTGATTCAATGCATACTTGACATTTATCATGATTTGAACAATCAACTTTAGGCAATAAGTCTGAATGAATTAAACTTTTAATTGATCTAAAATTAACATGTCCTAATCTTTGATGCCATAAATTAGAAGACTCAAGCACATAAACAGAAGCAATATTATTATTGATAACACCATCATTGGTTACAGTCATTACATTAAGTTTGAACAGGCCCTCACTAAGGTAACCTTTTCCTACATACATATCATTCTTAGAAAGTACAAACTTATCAGAAACAAATACAAGCTTAAAGCCATTCTTGATTAAGAGGGATCCGGACACTAAATTCTTACGAATATCAGGCACATGAAGCACATTATTAAGTGTCACGACTTTTCCAGAAGTCATCTTTAAGGCCACCTTACCAACACCTTCCACCTTTGAAGTAGAAGAATTACCCATATAAAGTTGTTCATCTTTTTCCGCAGGGGTGTAAGAAGAGAACATCCATCTGTTGGCACACACATGCCTAGTGGCACCAGTGTCCACCCACCACTCCTTAGTATTTCCAACCAAGTTACATTGCATCACAACAGCCGAAAGATTCATGTTTTCAATCATATCAGTAGTAGTTTCAACAATGTTGGCTTGACTGTTCTTCTTCTTTTTGTGGTCCTTTGCCTTCTTACAATCCTTAGCACGATGGCCAGGCTTCCCACAGTTATAACAATTACCTTTGAATTTATGGCCTTTGTTTTGGGCTTGCTTTGATGATCCCTCATTAGAGCGTTTCCGTTTCTTGGGCTTTGGACCATCTTCAACAATATTAGCCTTTGAAACTATATGATTGCTGCCAAATTTCTTTTCAGAAATCTTGTTATCTTCTTCTATTCTCAATCTTATAATTAGATCTTCAAGTGACATCTCCTTGCGCTTATGTTTGAGATAATTCTTGAAATCCCTCCAAGATGGTGGCAATTTTTCTATAAATGCAGCAACTTGGAAAGACTCACTAAGAGACATCCCTTCGGCGTGAATTTCATGCACAATCAATTGAAGTTCTTCAACTTGACTTACCACAGATTTAGAGTCAAGCATTTTGAAGTCCAAAAATCTGCCAACTATAAATTTCTTTAAGCCAGCATCTTCAGTTTTGTACTTCTTGTCTAGACTTTCCCATAATTCTTTGGTTGTCTCCAAAGTACTATATACAGTATATAACGTATTGTCTAGACCATTGAGAATATAATTTCTGCATAGGAAATCAGAATGCTTCCAAGCATCAATTGCAGCAACCTTTTCCTTGTCTAATGGTTGTCCTTCTTCCAATTTCGGAGCTTCTTCAGTAATAAACCGTGCCAAGTTCAAGGTAGTTAAGTAGAAAAACATTTTCTGTTGCCATCTCTTGAAATCATTCCCATTGAACTTTTCAGGTTTCTCACCATGCATTGGAGCAGAACCAATTGGGTTCATCAAGTTTGTACTCGAACTTGCCATTTCTGTTACTCAAACAGAAACTTTGATTAATCACACAGATTAATCTAAGAACAATATAATAATCAAAATTAAAGATACTAAACACAGATTCAACACAATCAAGTGAAAAGCTACAATCACGTTTCTACTAGTACATGAAACCAGCTTTGTTGATTATATCAATTGGCCAGGTAAGTGTGAATGAAGTGGGAGTCTCTCCGTGCTGTTGCAACGGTGACTAATTAAATAACCACTAAATTAAATCACTTTCCTAGACACCAATGATATGAATTAACTTTAACTGATTCCAATGCCAATAGAACAAACCAATTACAAATTGTCTTAAGATTGTTGTTCCCGAGTACTTATAAAGTAGAAAATTCAATAAGAATCTGTATAACTAAGATGGCGTAATTTATAAACACAGAACAATTATGTATACTGTATAAGAACTTACAAGACTGCCGAAAATAATAATAATAATGAACTTTAGAAAAATCCGAGCCCAACGTACGTTGTCTCCTTAAGACAATTTGTTCCCTCTATACGGATGCCCAAGGTTCTCGAACAATTGTCTCCCAGGATAGAACGGATTGCGTCTTCAGGATGATGGCACTATCAGTCTGAAGCCCGGACGAACACAATGATATTGCTTAAAGAACCGCACAGGTAGAGATGATTGCAGAATGCACTATGCAGTATATGAGAAGAGAGGAGTGTTTCGAGATTGAGAGTGATTTTTCCTGTCACTAGCACGTCCTATTTATAGTTGAAGGAAATTGATCAGATGGACTTGTCTCTTGAGGCGAACCAGTGCGTCGTGCGAATAGACATACCGGAACGAAGTGAAAAGAAGCGAATGGTGACTCTTTGTTGGCGAACCGGTGTGTCGTACGAACAGACACATCAGAACATAGCAACCGGACGCTCCAGAAGACGCACCATACGCTGGTTCAGTCATTCGGTCACACACATTCGCACTATTTGGGAAATCACGAAGGGTTAAGAAGGAATTAAACGCGATTATTCGGACAAATTAAAAAATAATTTAATAAAAAATTATTTTTAAATCTCACACACGCGCGACCGAACCGAACCGACGGCGGCGGCGCGCGCGTGTGTGGTGGACCAAGGTTCATGTATGTCCTCACTCCTCCACAAAAGTGGATTGGCCCAAGGGCCCATTTTAGAGGTGAGAATTTGAGCCTTATATACACTCTTAATTCTCTTCATTTGTCCAATGTGGGACTTTTATCCACACACTATTTTCTCCTTCCTTTTCCCTCTTTTCTTCCAACCTACTTCTTATTCATAACTCATGGAATTTATTGTTTCTAAATTCCAACAGATACAACAACAACGGGAAGGGATCCTAAATAGATGTGAATCAAGGGGCCATAACGATCTGAGAGCTTCTGGAGACATCTGTGAAGAGGGTTCTGCAATAAATGCAGTTGGCCTATAATTGGCAAGGCCCTTATTGGACTTGGTGGAAGGCGTGATTTTGATCGAGTTGTGGTGAGTATGGATTGGAGCAGGATTATGGAGAGTAACAAAATGAAGAATATTGGTGCGTAGCCTGATATATTCTCCATCGTGTTTTTATACCAATGATCTGCAGAAGAACTCTATTATTTATAGAGGGTGTATTTTAAGTGTTAACTACAACATGATGAAGCCGGGACAAGGTGTGGGGACTAAACAATGTTCAACATGATTATTTAATTGTGTTGTCGTTTATGGAGAATATAGATATGCTCATGGAGGGTGGTGTAGATTCGGCACAAAGATTCATGAGGGGTGGATGTTGTGTTGCGACATTTATCCCCTGGGGATATCTCTGTTCTGCTGCATAAAGTAACAGATGATGATTGGAACTTCAATTCCAATGACTCCAAGAATCCTTGTCACCCTGTAAAGCACCTTCACAACTGATTATACTCTCAATTTTTAATACAAGATAAAATTGATTTTTTAAAAAAATTCAAGAAACTAATTAAATTTTTTTAAAATATTTATATTTTTTCTCTACATTATTTTAAATAATTTATAAATTGATATATAATCTAAAAATATATATTATATAATATAATTAAATAATTTATTTATTTTTTTAATTTCTAAAAAAGTCAGTTATATCCTACATTTAGTGCGAGAGGTATTATTACACGTTGTCATCTATCTCTTTCATACGCCATTTTAATATTAGGGAAAATTAAACTGTAATATCAAGTAACTAAAAATACAAAGAAATAGTTTCTCGAAATTGTAAAATAAAAAATTGGTTCAAATGAGTTATTAATGGAGCCGCTTAGATTGTTAATTGACAACTTGAGAGACTCCATTAACAACTTCTTAAAATCAATTTTTTATTTTATGATTTTAAATGACTATTTTTTTATTTTTTTTATTTGAAACCTTAATATAATTTTCCTTTAATATTATCTTCGCCGCCTGATGACGTTAACCATGAAGCTTTCCAGCTGGTGTTGGGTATGTTTGGAACAGCGATTGGAAGTTCTATAAGTCCTTTTCAATCGTGATTCACGAAATACGAAGTAAGTTATGTGGTGAGGATTATCTCGATTTATGTGCATAAGCCCATAAGAGCTTTTGATAAGCTTAAATAAGCGTCTCCAAACAATCCCGTTATCTATTGCCAATTCAAAACGATTACTACTGTTTCCTACTCGTTTCTTACTTACAAGGAGTGAATTGTAAAATTTTAAAAAATAGTGAAAAGTAGTAAAATATAATAATTATATAATAAATTTATCTTTTTTAAAAAATCCCTATTTGTAAATAGGTGAGACAAAAGAGAGAGTAATAATAAAAAAAATAAAAAAATGTATTAATTATTGAGATAAACTTAAAAGGATCTCACATTTAAAGATAAATAATTAAAAAAAAGGCTATTGTATAAGGACAAAAGGACTATTTTCTTCACGTTCGGTTCACATTTGACATAAGTGATCTTCGCAATACATTTTTCTAGTAATTTTTAAGACTTGAAGCTTAGTGAGAGTTTTTCCCCTTTCTTTGGCAAAGTGTGAGAGGGTTAAATCAACATCAAACCCAGAGAATCATTGGTGCTAAGAAACAAGAACATGTATAAATTTATTAAACTGACATCTCAAGTTCTGGCATATTTGTAATTTTTATTTTTTTATAGCAAGGCGAAAGCAACAAGCAGGCGTGAGCCGCAGGATGAAGATTGTTGTGGTTTGTCTTTCTTTGCAGTCAGCACAAAAACTAGCTTTGTTGGGAAGCTTGTTTGAGATAACTTATTTTTAGATTATAAGTGATTTTTATGTAAATTGAAATAAAATTCATCTCGCATACTTACTTTATATATCTTAAATCATAATTAAAAAGTTACTTTAAAAAATTTCAATCGCTATCTCAAACAAATACTAATATCTGCCGCGGGTGAGTCATTTTCTCTTTCAATCTAGTAGTAATCAATTTTGTTTCATTAAATAATGGATTATATAATTTATAATAGTATTATGTACTTGTATGCATTTAATAGAAGCAGTAGCTATGAGCCTATGACATCTATTTGGTTGTAAACAGAAATAAATTACTGTGTGTATAATTTATATATAACGTAGGGCACAGTGTAACGGAGACGGACGACCATGGGCGAGGATGGGATAATGGACCATATCAGGGGTTTTGGGCCGCATCTATCACCCTTCCCTCAACCTCAGATAATTAAAACAAGCATCTCATCAGTTACTGGAGCAGCTATATATATATATATATGCTACTCATGATTTAGATATATTTATTATAAATTTTATACTTTTATTTATTATTGATGGATGATGGATTAACATTGATTACTCCCTATTATTAAAATAAATAAATTTTTTATAGAATTATGCCTGAGGACCAAGTTTACAAATTTGTTGCTCTTAAGGACTACTGAATACCCATTTTCTTATTTAAAAATTTGTGTTGTTTGAATAAAAAACAGTACTAAATATCGTTTTTAGCTTAGTATCGGGTGAGTGGTACTTTTGAGGACATTCTTAGGATCTGTTTGTTTCATCTTAAAAACTAAGTGACTTGTTTTAGAGATTTTACAAGACAAAATTATTTGTGTTTGGTCACAGTTATAAAAAGTATATACTATTTCGTAATTTATTAATTTTGGTATTTGTGATATATTTTTGGGTTTTTGTCAAAAAAATTTATTATTTAATTTTATGACATCTCCTATTGTTATTTTAAACTACTACAATCTGCTTCATAAAAAAATAAGTTATTTTTAATTAAAATGGCCAAAACAAACATGTCCTTAATAATGAATTTGTAAATTTGGTCATTTAACATGATTCCCCCAAAGTTTAACTCTGATTTATCTGAAATACATGTTATTTGCATTTTTTCTTATTTGTGCCTATCTGTTCAAAAATTTTTAAATGAAAGAGAGGGTATAATATTTTAGATTTTAAATTAAATCCAGATATGAAGTTTTTAGCTTCATTTAGGAATGATTTATAGGAGTTGATATGAATAAAAGGTGGAGTGTAAAGTTTTTAATGAGTGAAATGAGAGGCAGTGTTGTTGACACTGGTTAAAGAGGGTCCTGATTCTGGACTCCTGTTTGGACAAATCCATCCTTTTTTTATATATATATATATATGCTCTAACGAGTAAAAGCCTCCATCCTCCATCAACCATGAACCTGTGTCCGTGCCCCAATTAGCAACCCCTTCTATTAATAGCTACACTATTTCAATCTTTATATCCATGCTCTGATGCTCTATCCCTTTTTTATTTGGTGCCTTGGTGGACCATATCTGTATTAATTTCATTTATGCAGCACCCCGGACAAAAAGAATATGCGCCCCACACGCCTCTTAATTACTCCCATTAGGTCACCCAACATAGTCAAGTCAAATGCACTTGTGAGACAACTACTACCCTTTTCCAAATAAAATATACTCACACGTAAATAATATAAACATTTAACCGATCCAAATTCTACGCTTCAAGAAGCAAAGAGAGAAAAAGATGCTATTATTGTGTTACATAACCTAATAGGCATATATCATCAGAATTATGCTGTACAATATTCAAAGAACCTGAATGCTGGTGGTCAAGAGCTACAAGCTTTCTGTATCATCCAATAGATATAAAAACATTTATATGCCACTGCTTTCTACTTACTTTCCAGCACACAATATCCTTCTCTGCATGCTTTGTTCATTATACGTTAGTGAAACCCCTTAATCTGCATCTGCTTTCTGCGTGCGTGCACATTTGCAGTTTGCCCGTTTCTCACTCAGAGTCTGCAGAATTTCATTCATCATGTGAGTGCGGACGCAAAGTCACTCATTAGACCGTCATAATTCAGGGGAAACTTAATTTCTCCTTACGTACCTTGAATTGTTTCTGAAGATCTTTAATATACATGACAGCCAAGTCCAACATGTCTGCTGTGTTTGTTTGCTGACAAGAACAAATTCATACAATGACAGACTTTCCATATACAGATAATAAGATGCAAATCACTAATCTTACCTTGTCCATGTTTGGGACAAGATCTTGTAACTTTTTCATGCGTTCACTGATACGAGTTCTTCTAACCTGTATCATTATCTCTCGTATTTAGCAAAGGACTAATAATCACTTCATTCTGCTTGATACAGACAAGTATTGCCATGTTTAACTGGCTTTGGCACAGAGAGAAAAAAAAATCCTACCCTTTCGGCTATACTTCGAGGATGAGTGGCACAGCCCCGCTTTGCTCTTATTTTACAGGGAACAGAATCTGAGAATTGAAGAAACTTGTCCACAGCAGCCATATGTGATGGGGTTTTTGGCAGACTCAAATGGTGCGATAAGACATTAGCCCGACTTCCGGGGTCAATATTCTGAACATACCAACTTGTTTATATCAAGAAGAGGAAAGCGGATAAACAAAATAAGATGAATATACATACCTGAACATCAGAACACAACTTTTCATTACTAGTTTGGTCCCTTCTAAAACCAGTAAGATTTGTATCATTCCAGGAAGCAAAAGGGAAGCCAGGGCCACAATACCGAGTGTCACCACTGTTACTAGTTCCCACCCTACCATCATCTGGGCTAGTTGCTCCAATACCCTCACACTCTATTTCAGAGATCTGGGACAGCGCTCCCAGGGAGGTACTTCTTGATGAGAAGCTAGTCTGATTCTTCAATCCGCTGATAGATGGAGCAAGTCCATCATTACTACTACTGTTCACCCCACCATAGTTTCTTACCCCTCTAATGGCGGCATGCCCTGCAATTTACAAATAACCACTCGGTATTTTAAAAAGCCCCGAAAATCAAGTATATTTTGCTTCAAGAAAGAAACAGGGTCAGGTATCTATCATCACAACATGGGTCCTCAAAATGAAATTACGACCATTGTATGTCAAACATAATTTTAAAATTCCCAATCTGAAATGGGAGAGAGTTTAGCTCAATGTTAAAGAGGGCAACCGCTGAGGCATAACAATTCGTATCACCAGATCCCAAATAATCATAAAATAGAATCACTTATCCAAAACAGTATTAAATTATGTTTAATTCCTTAAGCTAGAATTGAATACGCTTCTAACGCTCGGTCAATCATACTATCAGATTGTGAAATCTAATTTCGATGCAATATGTTATGTTGCCTCTGCAATTTCTATTTCCTAGTCAATAAAGTGATTGAAAGAACGCCCAAAAGGATAACAATTTGATAAAAAGAAGCCTACAAAGGCAGCAGGAAAAAAATTACTGTACCATTAGGAAATGAGATGTTGGAGAAAAGACCGGCAGGTGAGCTACTTTGCCTAAGAAGAGGCAAAGCAAAGCTTTTTTGCTGAGTTTCGTGATCCACTCCCATTGAACCCATCAGTCCAAAGGAGCTATCCATGGAAGAACTATAAGAACTATGCCTGGGGTAGTGAGGTGGTAGCCCGCCGCCACTGTAGCCTTGCTGGGAATTCATACGGTTCAGAGCCGCCTCCGATGGAGATTTAGGGGGTTTGTGTTCGGATTCGAATTCTTGAGAGCTTGGCAACGCCGTATCGTTGCTATTACTGCAGTTTGCGAATCTCGAAGTTCGTATCTCGGATTTAACAGATTCAACAGGTTGTCTGAAATTAGCGAAAAGCGAGCTGGGCGCAGAACGAAACCGAGCTAATCCGGAATTGGATTGATGCTGCTGGGGCTGATAATTCTGATGCGAATTCAAATCCATAAATGCCTCTGTTGTTCGCCCTGCTCCTGATTAATATAGCTTTGTGGAAAAGGTAAAAGTCACTCGGATATCACAAACCCGAAAATCATTATCTAAAAGACCCGCCGCTTTAACCAATAAGATTCTGAGAATTTTTGCTGTCTTCTTCCTGCTTTTAACTTTCTGAGAGGAATTTTCAGCTTACTTTCTAAGCAGGGTGGGATAAGATCTTGTAAAAGAAGCATCCAAAGGGAACAAAACCCTAGATAGCTCAGGAAAGAAAGCCGAAAGGTGAGTTGGTGCAGAATAGATACAAAGATCCTGTGAGAAGGACAGGCAGATTATGCTATACAGATATGATTAGCTGCAACTTTATAGTAAGAGTAGCTTTAAGAAGAAAATAAATCAGATGAGTGAAGAGCACAGAGGCGCAGAACAGGAGAATGAAATGAAGAAAGGGAAGAAGAGATAGAGAAGAGACGAAGGCAATATATTGATGTTAGTGCGGAAGCAAGTTCAGCCAATAATAAAGTACAGAAAGACATCCATTGATGTCCCCCCCCCCCGGGGGGGGTGCCTCTCTTTTTGAGTTACTGATTCCTTCGATTTGATATTTACAATTACAATTATGCCCTCACCAGGCACCACGTCCTCTCTTCCCTTTCTCATGAGTTAAATCTTTGCTTAAATATTGTATACGATGTATTATCAATTTATTGGTGTCAACTATTTAAATTATTTTTCCTTTTTGCAAGAAGGTATCTTATTTATATGAATATGCTCTCTACCATTAACACGTCTCCGCGAGGCGAAAAGAATAATTGAATACAGCAAGCCATAAAAAACGTGGCATATTATATATACATATACATTTGATTACATTGGAGATTTGATTCACTGAAAAGTTTAACCAGTTGGTTAATGAAAATTATAACATTCATCACATATGCGCCTTGATGAAAAATTAGTAGGAGTTTTGTATATTTTATATACTACATCCAATATTAAATATAAAAATTAGTTGATTTTTTTTTAGAGATTAAAGAAGTTAATTATATTACTGAAAAATATTTATATTTATCGTTTTTTTCTAATTAATTTATCTGACCTATAAACTGATATATAATTTAATAATACATAATATATAATATGATTAAGTAATTTATTTAGTTTTCTTAATCTTTCAAATAAAAATTAATTAGATTTTATATTTAAAATAGGAGGTAATAGTTCAAAAAAATTTCAAAAGTATATTTTTAATTGTTCATAATTCATGAATGATATTAATTTATTGGAGTTCTTATACAAAGGGAAGATGGTAAACTTCTTTATAATATAGGCCTTGTTTAGAATAAATTTTTCTTATTTTATAAATATGATTTGTATAAATTAAAATAAAATTTTTCTCATATTATTTACCTCATCTATTATAAATTATAATTAAAAAATACTTTTAAAAATTGTTAACAGCAATTCCTAACCCCATTAAAAAAAAGCATGGAATTGCGCAGAGAAGTTCGGTTTGACGTCAGGAGTAGTGGGGGACCCTGACGTTGATGGCTATTGGTCATTTAGATTTTTTTTTTTTTTTTGGGCCTGACCAAGATAGACATATTACTGTGAGTCATTTAGACTGAAATATGGGGATATGGGAATTTCTATTTGTATTTTGTAGAGCCACGTCGTGCCGCTATTTAATTTTTGGTTGTTAAGCTGCTTGAATGGATTTTAGGACTTGGGAGGTTTTTGTTTTTTCACGTGTAATACTCAAAAGCCCAAAAGTTATGCATAATTGTATAATCATGTGAAGTAATTTCAGAATTAGTTTCACCGTGACATTAAAATCAAAGAATTGTTTTACTCCTCCGATTTAAAAATAATTTTTTTTATTATATAAAACGACCTGATAATTAAAATTAATAAATATATAAGAAATTTCATATCTTTTTTAAATATACCTTTATTTATATGAGTAAAAAATATAAGAGAAAACAGATAATAAATTATTAATAAAAAAAATTAATGATAAGTGGAGATAATTAATATAAATTTATATATTTAATAAGAGTATAAAAAAATATTTTAAATTTTGAGATACAAAAAAAGTTACTTATATTAAAAATCAGTGTCAATAAAAAGAAAGTGCTTGTAAAAACAACAAGAGGAAATACTAGGAACATGGATAATGTGGGATGTGCCTCGATTAGATTCAATTGTTTTATTTTCCAATTTACATTATGCCATGCTTGCATTGATGACTAGGTCTGTGTTGACGTGCTAAGCAAATTGTATTTCATGTTAAAATAAACACCAAACTTGCGGTGTGCAATGCAGGTAACAATTAGTAAATTACTAATAAGTACAATTATGATTAACTATATAGTATTATAATTGGCAAATCGGTGTCAAGAAACAGAGCATTGTAAGGATCTTTGAATAATTAATATTATCTCATATTCTTAACATAACATCCAGTTGACTTTTCTTTTAGAGATTAGGAAAGTTAACTAAATTATTTTAAAATATTTATATTTATCATTTTTCTTTAAATTAATTTGTATGACTTATAAACTAATATATAATTTAATAACATACAATATATGATATAATTAATTTATTTTTTTAATTTTTTTAATATTTTTAAAAAAATTAATTAAATATTATATTTAACACCGAAAGAATATAATACCGGAAGGTGGAGAATATAATACCGGATGCAGACATGGAATGAGTTATTGCAATTTGCAAACCCCCGGTTTTGATGCCGTTGAATAAACATCCAACAACTGAAGATAAAATATCTTCATTCTGGGCCGGAAGCAAAACACGATTATCATGACGAGAAAAACTATAATTTTGGGTGGGGTAATTGTCCTTTTTTAAAAAGATGTGAACAAATTTTCATTCTTAATATAGGTGTTTTATTTATTTAAAATAATAATTAATTTTTTTAAAAACAGTTTTTTAATTATAATTTATAGTATATGAAGTAAATATGTAAGAGAAATTTTATCTATGTAAGTAAATACTTTTAAAAATTTTAAACGTGATCCTAAATAAATAATAAATAATTAGAATTGATGGGAGATGAATAGTAATTGAAAAACCGCGAGGGGAGAAAAAGGAAGGCGGGGAAGGATGACGCCGTTAGGCTGAGAAACTGAGTCATCCAGTGACGTCACCTCCGTGAGTGCCTTTTCCTCTTTGGTGGCCTCGTCGTTTTCACCGGGCTTTCTCAAGCGCCGTCTTTCCAAAAATAAAACCTCCCCTGCTTTTGTAAGTTATTACTCTCTATCAGAGTTAACAAAAGAACCAGAGGGGGGAAAATGACAAAATGTTGAGATGAAATTGAATATAGCGTTATTTAAATTTCTATTCATCAAGTGTTCCCACTTTGCGATTTGGATTCCTTCCTCAAAACGGAAATCAACTTGCTGTAAATAATAGATTTAAGGGGTAATTTTCTTTCAAAATTTTGAAAAAGAAAGTTATTTTGTCTTGATCATTATCTCAATTTATTTTAATTATTAGTTAATCAAATAAGTTGAGCTGAAAGCCCATATATCATCACGTTATTTTTGTTAAGGTGCAAATTTACTTTAAAAACTTTAAATCTAATTTTTTTAAAAAAATAAAGTAGACGATATATGGATTTCTAAAATAAATTTACATCTTAACAAAAATGACCTAGATGACATGTGAACTGTTAACTCAGCATATTTAATCAATTGACGGTTAAAATTAACTTAAATAATAGTTAGAATCAGGGTTTTTAAACTCGGAATGGACCGAAAATCGGCTAACCAGCCTGTAAACCGGTCCGGTATTTAAAAAAATCATTTTTTTTAGAATTTTATATTAATAAATCTAAAATTTTCAATTTCTCACTGGTTTAGCTCCAGTTTAATTTCAATTTGATTTATTGACCCTTAACTCAGTACCTTGACCGATTTAACACGTCCAAATTTCAAAACCTTATCATAACAAAATTGCTCCCTTTTTTTCAAACTAACTATGATTAGTTCTTTTTAGAATCAAAATTGTTGCAGTCAAATAAGCACCACACGCATGAGGTTTATTCCTGTCCCCTGGGATCACTAAGCTGGATTCAAGTTACGTCAATCCATCCCCTACTCTCCATTGCAAATACATAGGCGTTGTTTAGAGGATATTTGGAATACCGATTTGAACTTTTAATCGTGATTTACGGTCTATGGGGTAACTTTTACAGTCTATGAAGTAGTTTTTATGGTCTACGAGGTAAATATGTGAAGGAGTTTTATCTCGATTTATGTAAAACGGGCTTATACATAAGCATAAGCTCAACCAGACATCCTTATTAATATTTTCCTGATTCGAACACCAAGAGTGGTTCCATAATATACTAATATGCTCTTATTTATAATATGCTTGTAACATGTTTTATTTAAACTAGTGGTGGGCATGGGCAGGGGTCCAATGCCCAGCCCAATCGATGAACGGACTGCATTTTACAGCCTGATGTCCAACCCTACCCGGTAAAAGTCCTAACTATCAGTACGAACTGCATTTTACGGCTGGGCAGGGCGGGCTTCCTTGCCCAAGTGGTGCTGCCTTGCCCTGAAAAATAATTTCATTTAAATTTTATAAACATTTTTGTAGACTGTAGTTACTATATATCTTAACTTCGCTCTAATATAAATTTCAAATACATTCGGTGATTCCACATCTTAGAATATTTCAAAATAAGTCTATAACTTGAGTCTTGAAATTTAAAAACTACCACATGTCTTAACAAATATGCATACTTCAAGAATTAAACAACATCCATAATCTATTATTAATAAGGCAACAAAAAGATTGTAATTTAAGCCATAAAGTCCAAGTGATTTGCACCGATGTCCCCAAAGTTGATCAAATAATGAAGCATCTGAACAAAAAAATTATTATAATTTAATATATGAAAAAATAAAAAAAAATGTACTTATAAATGATGAATCACTTTTAAATATTCCTTCAGGGGAGGACAATGAATTAGAACATTGGTCATCCATTTAACTTGTAATTGAATGATAAACTGTTAAAATAATAACAATAATTATATCTCAAACAGCATATAGACATAAACTTCATTTAACCAGGCTGTCCACACAGAACATTAGAAAAGAGTTCAGTTCTATTATCATCAAACCATTCCTAAGCTTCTACTTGTGACTTAGTCGTAACAAAATAATTTATAATATTTGTTCCTCAATTTCTTTATGTTACTAACATTGTCTTATTTCTTGAATTGCAGCACTTCAAGAAATAAGGGATAGGAAACACATCAAATTCATTTCACAGCACCTTATAAGTCGTGCAGTTATGGATTTAATATGGAAGTTCTTTTTAGTTTTGAGAATCATTCCCAGCATCAGTTCGGCATCCACACTCACAAGCTCATATTCACACATGCAACAATACCTTTACTCTCTTTAACCTTAATATTAAACAATCTGAAATCATACACAATGAAACAGCAAACCACAAATTCGGTTATCTCAAAACAGGGCAACCCAAACCGCACGCACCGAAATAGCAAGTCTCTGTTTCGATCATCATAACCAAAAGCCAAACGAACACATGAAAATCCAAATATAATATTTAATCCACATGAAGCCGAATAATCTCCAGTATGCTTCGATCAAACTAGGACCAAAACAAGAAACAATGGAAGCCAACATTTTACTTTCAGCCAATACATGTCTTCAAATAACCAAACCAAAACAGACAAAGGAGAAGGAGAAAAGCCAAGACCACAATAAGATAAGAAACCAATTTCATCTTCACCTTTTGACAACATCAATTACAAACAACACACGGAGAGGAAGTACAAGTATATAATATTAAAGCATTACCATTTTTAATGCATAATCTCGAAACAGAAGAAGAGATGGAATGCCACATTTTCAAGCTCAAAATTGCAATGAAAGAATGAAGCCCAGACGAAGACGAATAAGAGACCTGAAAGAGTCAGAGTCGGCGATCTGAGCTGAGAACGAAACCTCAGATCAAAAGACGAGAGACACAGTCCGCAAGAGGCAAGAGACGAGAGACACATAGCTCGTTTGGATTAGCTTATGGAAGCTCCATAAGTGCTTATAAATCGTGATTTACGGAATACGAAGTTGCTTTTATGGTCTACGAGGTACTTTTACGGTCTACGAGGTAAATATGTGGAGGGGATTTATCTCGATTTACGTAAATCAGGCTTATATAATAAACCCGATGTAAATAAGCTTAGGCAAACAAGCTAACAAGAGATGTAGTCGGAGTCGCTAGCTAGGGCAAAGAAGCTTCAGAGAGGGAATGGCCGAAGGGCGAGCGGCCTGAGAGAGTGAGAGACTGAGAGGGAATGGCCGAAGGATTAAGGCAAATTTTGAGTGGGGAATGGGATTTGGGAAGGGCGAGTGGCAGCTGGGTTTTAGGTGAAGCTCACATTTCTTTAATATATATATATATATATATATATATATATATATATCAAATAAATGGGTAGGGCAGGATCCCTTACTTGATGCCCAACCCTGCCTGATTATTAGCCTAACTCAAAATTGCTAATTTTTTTTTAATTGGACTGAGCAATTTTTTTTACTAACTTGGGTGAGCGTATCAGGCAACTGGCCATCATGCTCATCCCTAATTTAAACTAAACCAAATCATAAACTCCGTTAATTTTTCAACTTTAACTTTATTTAATGTGAAGAAATTAATGAACGAGATCAAAAGCTTCAACAAATAATGAATTAGAGATAAAATTGTGCATTCTCAAGATAAACTAAAATTAATGAAGTGAGGTAAAAAAAAAAAACTCTATCTGGTATATAAACAAGTCAGAAGGAGTAGAATAACGGGATTCTTATATTATGGAGACACTATAACACGATGCATTATTGATGACAGACAATTAGCAGCTTTTAATTATTGGATGGAATCTAGTTCCACCATCATCTTATGATGTGTTGAAGACATGGAATAACGATAGGAACTTTAAATCGTGCTTTTCAATCTTGATTTACAGTATATGAGGTAATTTTTATGATTTATGAGGTAATTTTTACGGTTTACGAGGTAAATATGTGGAGGATTTTTATCTCGATTTACATAAATCAGACTTATGTAATCATGAAAGCTAAAACAAATAAGCTAAATGAGAAAATCACTCAAGGAGAAAGTAAAACCCATAGGGGAAGAGAAGAGGAGGAAAGGCAGAGTGCGTTTGAGACAACATAGAAAAAATCCACGCGCTGAATGCAGTCTGTTGCAAATTGCGTGTTTTTTCTTTCTTTCTATTTTTTCAAATTACTTTCTTTAATTTTAAATATAAAATTTAGTTGATTTTTTTTATAAATTAAGAAAACTAAATATATTATTTAATCATAATATATATTATCTATTATTAAATTATATACCAGTTTATAAGTCAGACTAATTAGTTTAAAAAAATAAATATAAATACTTTAAAATAATTTACTTAGTTTTTTTAATCTCTTCAAAAAATTTAAATGGATTTTATATTTAAGACCAGAAGTACTTTATATGGTCCTTATTATAAGGCACCAACTAACAATTCTCACATACCAATAAAAACAGTTAAAGTCATTAAATTTGTCCTAAAATTTAAGTAATTTTCAATATTACCCCTGCTAATTACACTAAACTCTAATATCATATTAATTATTACTCTCACCCACTACCCTTATTAATCATGGGCATACATGAAAAAAAATATTTAATGCTTTTTGTAAAAAAGCAAGGGCCTTATAAAAATGACCAAATACACTTGTTACTTGTGCCTTATAATAAGGACCAGAGGAAGTAATATCTTTAGACAATTCTATTTAAGACATTAGCGACTATTAAATGTGAACATATCTCTTAATATTAATTCACAATGTTTTAAAACTCTAGCCCCTCCTACTGACTGATATGGGCTGGACCATCGGGTTTATGTTAATCCCGCTACAGGTTGAGACCATTTGGGTTTAGGGCAAGAAGAATCGCATCAATATGAACCCATATTTAGCCAAATTAACCTACAACCTTGAGTCAGTGGGTTAGCTCATCGAACCTCTATTATTTTCCTTTTTTCTAAAAAAAAAATTATACTACATTTTTCAAACTTTTTTTAAATAATATACTGATTTTTTTTTCTATAAACCTAAACCATAAAAAAATAAAAAATACATTACAAAATCATAAAGTGACAATAAAATATTAAATTCAAAGTTTCAAACATTATAAATTAAAGATTAATCACAAGTTCACATATTATAAAATAAATGTAAACTCAAAATTCGTCATTAATATTTAATAATTAGTTGATATTAATGGTGTTAAGTTATACAATACACTCAAAGAAGTCTCATATTTTTTAAATAAAATAAAATAAATAAAAGCGGTTCAACCTGTTGCGGGTTTGACTCATATAGATTTGGATAAAAAAGAATTACATCAAAAGGATCCCATTTTTATAGAACCCAAACCACCTATTTTTTTCAAATTAAATGGATTCGACCTACAGTTAAAATCCATATTACCAACTCTAGTGACTTGTAGCCCCAATCCCATTAATACAACGTGTGTTTTTGTGAATGCAAACAAGTGCACCTCAACCGTTGTTTTTTGGGCCATTTATACAAACGGAATGATCTGAGTGACATAAAGGCCCATAATCAATTGTTAGCTCACCCTCAAAACTTCCCCAGCCCCAATATCAAACCCTGACCCCCACAACCCCAAACTAGGGACAAGGGAAATCACAATCATCTTCATAATGCATGGCTTGTTACGAGATAGGAGATTTTGATGGGAATAGAAGTAGAATTGGAAGTAGAAGTGAGATTAAAAATATATTTGGTATGACTATAAAAATGTGATATAGATTTTATTTATAAAATGATCAACATACCCTTTTTGTTTTTTTTAATTGAAAATGAGATGGGTAGAAGTATCCAAAAAACTTAAAATACGGACATTTTTGTCATTTTATGTATACTTTCATGAATTTCATATGAGTAATTCACTTCTATTATATTTGATGGAAGTGAGTTACCACCTACCAAATAGACCAAAATCTCACTTTCATCCTTAGTTCCATTTTCATCTTCTCAATTCAATGCTACCAAATAGGACATAAGAGTGTAATGTTTAGAAAACTTTGCCATCAAATTTTCGTCTTTGAAATTTATCTATCTTCTAAAAGAAAATTAAAAGGCAAGCTAAACTTATGTAATTGATTCATTTTTCTAAATTATATAAACTATTCATACACTTAAATAGAGTTTGAAAAATGATTAGCATTAGTCATAATCTGTGAACAATACGGCTACGATGCGCAAAAGGTTTTTAATATACCTCACAGTCACAGGTATAGATTTGAAGTGATCCAATCTCAGTACAAAGTAGTTACTACTTTTGTATAAACTATATACTATGTTTGGTATTACTTATAGAGTCATAAAAATACTTATACATATAAGTTAATAATATATATGTGGGCATATGTACACATAGAGTACAGCGAAGAGATACAAAATGCAAGATTGCATTGTCACTCCACGTGATGAAATCATGATAATGTCTATAATACGATCACATCCAACCAAGGATTAGCTCACCTCTCCGTTTGCTGATGTATTTCTCTAGCTGAAACCCAACAAATTTAAGGAACCCAGAGATTGAAATCACTATCCGATGCAAAAGGGCCAGAAACTAACAAAGAATTTGATCCTGTGTCATTTTCAAGTTCAATCTTGACATGGCTTCAACTCGCTAGCCTGATCAATCTCAGCTCTCAGAAAAATATACGTGATGATCAGCTTCCTTCCATGGCTCAACTATGTCCGTTTAAAAAAATAACGATCGATAATCAGTGTCAGACTCCGATGGACAGAGATCAATTGCCACGGAAAACCAAACATCAATGTCATCTCATTTTACTATTGCACATACCGCTCTCTAGAATACTAACATGTTCTATTTTTTCGTATGAATGGTAACTTTTAAATTTATGGACTTATTTTTTAATTAACTTCATAAAGTCTAAGTCCCTCTAAGTTAAGGTCAGAGAAGCACATTTACGCAAGCTGAAATAAAATTCATCTCTCATATATTCACTTCGTACACTATAAATTATATTAGAAAAACAGTTTATACCATTAATCAAAAAAAGGCACTAACGCAACCTATTAACCTGAAAAATATAAAAGAAGAAAAGCTTAAGCCAACCTTTTGTGTTTTTTACAGTAGAATCAATAAAATAATTTGATAGTAATTGGATTAACCAGAAAAGGATTTAATTATTTTTTAATAAAATTCATGGTTAAAATATTAAATAATAATAGTGATATAAAAGGGGAAAATTAAGGTAAAAATCCCCGTTATAAAATTTATTAGGGGGAAGGTTCTGCAGTGGTACAAAGTTTACAAGAAAAAAAGTACTATTTCCTATATTAATATGAAAACTGATTGATTTTTTTTAAGATTATTAAAGCTAAATGAATTACTTAATTATGAAATATATTGCATATTATTATATTATTAGATTATTTATAAGTTTATAAGTAAGATAAATTAGTTTGAAGAAAAATGATAAATATAAATACTTTAATGTAAATTATTTAGTTTTTTTAATTTATCCAAAAAAAGTCAACTGACGCTTAGTCTTAAGGGCTGTTTGTTATGAGGGATTTAGAGGGGAGGGGAAATTTTTATAACTTAGATTTTAAAAAATTAGAGAAGTGAAGTCAATAGTTTGTAATTAATATTTTTAACTCTTTTATTTTACATCTTATCTTTATTATAATTTTATAACCCCACTTGTTCTATATTTTTAAATCAAATTCTTAAAATTTTCCCTCCCCGCCCTTTCTTTCTTGCCAAACAAACCATTATAGTAAGTATCTTAGACCATGTGCGGTACGTGGTACTGAATTTTGATGGATTATGATTGAGACTAAGATTATGATTGAGATTGAAATTAATGCTTTGAAAATATGTTTGGTACGAAGTAATAATTAAAGGGAATAATTTCATTAATCTTATTTAATAAGTAGCCACTGATTATGAAAAGGCCCAAATACTCATGCTCTAAATCCCAAACTTAGTCTACACTCTAGCTTAGATGAAAACTCCACCTTCACCATTCGTCGTATATGGTTTTTTGGAATTTGACATCCATCACAGATGAGTCTTTGACTTTGATAGGTGGTACTAATAATGTGCTACTATTTTCCAATACAAAGAGTTGTGATATTGATTTATCTATAATCATTTTTCCAAGTTTACATGAGGAGGTAATGAATTGCTGTTAACGATCTTATTTCAAAGTTATATGAGAAATACTCATAGTTATTGTATTGTATTTGTTTTCTTTCAATATTTTAACTTTTTCTTCAAAATGAAACTCTGTTTCCTCTTTTAAATACCTTTTATTCCCATGAGGAGTTTATGCTATAATATCTGAACTTTATAAATTTACTCATATTTTTTAGAATATGATTGGAAAAATAGATGTTGAAATTTTCACAGGATCTGGTGTTAAGGAATCTTAACAAACATATGTTGGCGAGACAAAAGAAGAGAGAGTGATTGTGTGAGAATGATGGATTTTAGGTTAAAATCAAGGGGTTTATTTTTATCCGAAAAATATTTTAATCAATGATATTTTTGTCTTTACAATTTTGCAGACCAATGATTGAAAACACAATACTAAGGGAGGTGGCTTTACATCAATCTCACTTTTATGGTACTCTCAATTCCTGGTTATCTGTAGTCTCTCATACCAAACGATATATTATGACATAATCCCTGATCTAATCTTAATCCATACCCCAATATTTCGTACTAAAAAGGGCCTTAGTACTTATATAGATTTGTTTTTCGATGAAGAACAGAAAAATATTTTGATATAATTTATAAACTGACCCCAAAAAAAGCTGTTATAGAAGAAAAGAAAGAGTCTCAAGTTTAACTCATAAAAGAGACATTTATTTTAGAAGGAATACTAACTAACATCAAACCTGCTATCCCATGATAATATGGGGAAAAAAAAACGGGAGAATGTGGCACTGTGGCCGGTGAACGGTACCAATACCTCGCTTGGGTCAACCACTAGAAGGCACCAAAACCTCCATGTTTTGAATTTGGGATTCTTGCAGTTTGCACGGTCTCCCTCCACTTTTTATTAGAAACCCTACTTAATCGCCATCTGCGTGTTTCTGCTCTGCTCCTTCTTATTTGATGGGTTGGACTTTGCTCTTTTGGCTTCTAATCTGTTTCCCTCTCAACATTGCCCTCCTCGCCTCTACTTTCTACCAGGTATTGTTTACTTTACCAACTACTTCTCTTCCTCCCCATTTCTCTCTTTTTACCCCCTAAACGTATAAATTTTGTTGCCAGTGTGTTTGCAAGACACGATTCACTTTATTTCTTTTCTTGCTCAATGAAAGGTAAGTTCTGATTTGTTTTTATTTTGGTTCTAGGTTTTGGTCTTAACGGACCTGGAAGCTGATTACGTCAACCCATATGATGCTTCCTCTCGGATCAATTATTTCATCCTTCCTGAGTTTATTGGGCAGGGGCTACTGTGCGCTCTCTTTCTCTTCACAGGGCACTGGTTCATGTTTTTGTTGACCGTTCCCCTTACTTGTTATCATGCGATGCTGTAAGTTTGATTTTAAATTTTGCAAGAATTTGTTTCATCATATGATGCTTCTAATAATGTTTGGTAGGGATCAATTTCTCTATCTAGTTATTGTTGTTATTTATCTTTAATTTTTCCCCTCATTTCATTATTTCATGGTTGGATGCTTCTGGAAGATGTGTTCAATGTTCCATCTAGCTTCCCGTTTAAAATTTTTTACTTTTTAATTATAAAAATGTTGACTATGGTGCTGAAATCTTCAAAAGAATTTACAATGCTGAGTGTTTGAATTACAAATGAATTACTATATTTGGTTATTTTTTGGTCAGGTACTTCATATGAATTTGGCCTAAGGATCCGTATGTTCCCTTATCACGATTATCTTATTTCATTGACTCAGGTACGTGAAGCGGCAGCATCTCCTTGATGTCACTGAAGTGTTTAGAGTACTTAATGCTGAGAAGAAATATCGGATTGCTAAGCTTGCCTTCTACTTATCTCTCCTTCTCATTACTGTATTCAGGTTTGTCATGCTCTTAAAATAGCACGTGCTGATCTTTTGTACTCCAACTCGTGATCTCTTCTTGAATACTATCAAGTGCACTGTTTAATTTAGGTTTTCTCGTAGGGACCTACTTGATTATCTTAGTCTCTGCATTGTAGACCAGACACCTGAAGTTTTTCATTAGATAACCTAAAGCATATGGTTTTTACATTCTCAGACTAGTGGACATAATCTCAGAGGGAATTTGCTAATTGAGAGAAGAAATGATGCTTAAGGGACAGGATACAGGATGCAAACATATTGATGAGTTTGTAACAGTGTATGCGGATATCACTAATGGCATGCATGATAGAAGACATGCATCTTGTGGTGGTATTAAATGTGTAGAAAGTAGAATGTGCACCCAACCTTTCCTTTAGGATCAGCTATGATGTCGACATCAATCTAGCCAGACCCTTTTCTGCTTCATCTTGTTTCAGTGTAGTTTTATCAAGTCCTCTTGTTATCTACATAGGGTCTGACCTGACCACTGGTTAAGTTAAAATACAGCCTGGTAGTGATGGTGGACTGAACTTAGCATGGGCCTCATGAAAGAACAGTTTATACTTTACTAAATCAGAGTGTGGTTCATTTAGTTTTCTAGTTGCTTCTTTAAGACAGAAAGATTTGAGGCCTCTCATCAATCTCTACCTTTAGTTGGATCTTTCACTTGATGTCAAACTTAATTATGACCTCAAAAAGTATGCTAATCCACAAATTTTCATTCTCAGTCCTCACTGATCAAGCCACCTCAAGCTTGGGGCAGGTTGGTGGACACATGGATCCTTGAACATATTCTTGAAATTTTCTACCATATTCACAACGGTTGTTGGTATCTCAAGATTATGAATATTTGTGTAGGGAGAGGTTGTTGAGGGGTTGGTGAAGGATAGCACGAAAACATCTTTCGTCCTATAAGCCATTTCTGAATATGGAATTTTTGAGTGCTTTGGAAGGAATTTCTTCTGTAGCCTTATCTTTTGCCATTCAATTTTTATATGTTTTCCTCCTTTCCCTCGTGGTCTTCTTCTAGCATTTCCTTTCCCAGGGATAACTAAGATGTGCGTTCACATGTGCATTTTAAATCGGTGTTATCTGGTGTTATCTGCTTAATTCTACATTTAATTTTTTTACTTTGTGAACAACATTCTTCATGTCTGGCTGGCTATATGCATTGCACCCAAGGGATCTAAAGGGAACATTTTCTGCCCATTTTCTCTTTTCAGGCTTACGTTATTCATTGTATACTATTTAGATCTTGATGATGATTGATGGATCTTCATGTAGCCACTATTTGAGCAATATAGCAACCAATCTGTAAGTTGCTCTTTTTTCTTTAACCTTTTCCTCGGCCCATTTTTTGTGGGTATTTTGGATTCAGTCTGTACTAATTTTATATTCAATTGCGCACAGAAAAAGATTTGGTACTCGATGGCTTGAACGAACATTGGGAACTTGGGATAATAGCCACCGTTTGGATGAATGTTTAGTGTGCCTTCTTCGTAATTATGGTTGGCTATAAAGGAGAGATAAAACATATGTACTATTGTACTTCTGTCGAAGTTACATTTTTCAGAATGTTACAACATGTTGTAAAAACCTTTCTGCATGAACTCTGCTAGCTGGTTAAATGGTTGAGCTTGGAACCAACAGAATAAAAAAATGGTTGAGCTTCTAAAGCCCCTCGTATGCTTGTTTGCCTTATTATTTGGTGGCGCTGAATCGCAATTCCCAGGGAAAGATATATCACGTCAAGCCATGGTTTGACCAGTGTGGAAAAGTTCTGGTTTTTTTGGTTGACTTCTGCTTGATGCATAAGCTCGGGACCTCCAATTCAAGTCTTCATGGGCTTACCATGAAGATCAAATAAGCTAGTCTTAGTTTAGTTTTGAAAGGGGAGAGAATGGCATGCTGAATCCGTATGTTATAGAACAGGATCGCTTCGAAGGGACCTGAAACCATAGCGAGCAGCAATGATGATATAGGCCCGAAGATAGACTTGAGATACCTGTGTCCAAGATGCATTTGCTTGCACTTGATTAAGTTGTGGGTTAGATGGGCCTCCTAGAGAGATAGCACGTCGTCCTTTCTTCTTGATTAGTTATATGTATTATGAGCAAATCTTCAGTATATGAAATACAAAATCAATATGAATTCATATTATTTATAATTAAATAATACGGTTTACTATGATACAAGGGATTCCAAATATAGTGAATTCATGTAATAAGTGAAAAATGAGCGTCTCATACGAAAAGATACATCATAAATGTCGAAGTGAACTATACCCCTAAAATGGTCATGGCAAGATGCGGATAAAATCTGATTACTTCTTACAAGACTCGATCTATTAGGACAATGTGTATTGTATTGCATATTCTAGAAGGTGTGTATTTTAATTATTTACTATCTCTTTGGTCTTAAATATAAGGGAAAGTTAGCTTTTTTTTTTTAAGATATTAAGAAGGTTAATTAAATTATTTTAAAATATTAATATTTTTTATTTTTTCTTTAAATTATTGTTTGAATTATAAACTGATATGTAATTTTAAGAAGAAAAAAAAAAGTGTGAAGGGAGTATTACCTAAAAGCATGAGTAGTAACTTTAAATTGGATATGTTATAGGGGTGGAAAGAGCAGTGAATGGTAGGGTAGAATAAAATAGAAGTTGGAGATTGATGCATGAGACACCCGACATACAATTGGCAGATTAACAACAGTATGCCTTCCTTATTGGTCCAATAACACCTTATATATGGCATAATTAAATCATTCGTAATTGGTCCCCTGATTATGATTAAGGGCGTCCCTACCCAATTTGCTTTGGTGACGTCCTCTACCACGTTGGGTCGTTTTCTGCCTCTGGGCTTTGTCTTCCCTTGTGGGCCCATTCTCATCAAGGCCTGATGTGCCCTGCCCCCCACGCTGTCCCTCTCATGAGGACCCCCCCTGGCCCTCCCTCTCTCTGCACATCAATCTTACTGTCATGTCCTCTCCTTCCCTTTTCTCTAATATCCTCCCCATTTCTAGCTGTCTTTCCCTCTTCCCTAAACTACCCCCTCCCTGTTCCTCTATCCATCCTCCTCTTTTCTTTTCTTTTCTTTTTTTTAATGTAAAAAAGTGTGACTCATAAATAGGCTTCCTCCTAATTGCAATCCATGAATCATTAGTGTTTATTAATTTTGGCTAGAGGGAAAGACAGCTAGAAATGGGAAGGATGTTTCAAAATTTTAAATTTCATTTTATCTGTGTGTGTGGGATGATAATTTTGAAAAAACGGCACTTGAATTCCGTTGTGTATGAAGAGATGCAAATTCAAGAAGAAAGGGTGAGAGAAAGAGAGGAGAGAGTGAAGTGATGGCCTGTCATGGAATAGAATCAATGCCTCTTATTTCATTTGATTTGATTGGATTTGATGAATATGTTCTGTGGTCTGTTACCCATTTTAGAGGTGCTTATTGCCAAACATGTCTTATCCACTCACCCTCTCCAATTCCCACCCCCCCCCTGGCCCCAACTGTTCTCCACCCACAAATGATTCTTCATTCCTCAATGCTCTAAAACTTTATCATTTTATTTGGATACTTAAATATGGATTTACCTTTTTATTTTCATCTCCAATTTTCATGGAGTAAAATACCAGTTAGTATACTAACAAGCTATTAGTTTAGATAGTAACTGGTCTCATTTCTATACAAGTTTAAATTTCAGGAAACATATTTATTAAAGTGAAAATCTTTTATGTTCTACGCTTCAAAAGGAAAACTCTTTATGAAATAAATTAAAAAAAATTAATATAATCTATTTGTCATTATCTCTCGTTTTCATTGTACGGTAATGGGCCTTCTTTACGTGGGCTGCACACTCCTTCAGGTCCACTGAAGCGGACATTCTCTCCTCTATGGGCATTTTATTCATAATGATGACAACAAAAGAAAAAATCTTTCGTAATGCATTTCATTTTCGTTTTAGGATTCTACTATTTCTACATTAAAAAGAAAAATCGGGGAGAGAGGTGGGTGGGCGGATTCTTATTTATGAAAATATCTTTTGTGGTCCAAAAATCCCAAAAAGAATAACTGTTGCGAATTTGGTCCACTTCATCACCCTATCCACTCATTCTCTTTCTCCACTATCGTTTCTTTTAATTATTTGATATTCCTTCAGTTCCCTACGTCCTCTTTTTTCGCGGCTTCCCAGTACTGGAACAAAAAATAATCAAATAAACCTATGGTTAGGATAAATAAGAAAATATGACTTTAAAAAAAAAAGAAAGAAACAACTCTACTTCTATTAGTATATATTTTTTACCATAAACTTCAATTAGTATTTAATAAACTCGCAGAAAAAAATATTGATTACTCGCATTCAATCATTGGACGACCTCCATTATTGGTTGTTCTACCTTTTGTGTTGTAATCCCCCTACGTCCCAAGAAAAACAAAGGAAAATAATATGAGAATGTTGTCAGTATATGCATAAGAAAGCACCATGTCAATAGCCAAGAGCTTACTACTTGTTTTGTACGCGCAATTAAATTTTATGGGAATGAGATTGCGATTGGCATTGACATTAGGGAAAAGTTTTAAAATTATGTCTGCTATGGTTTGAGATTATGCACCGACGATATCTAACTGCCCCTTTTTTCGCCGTTTGATTTTGGTGAAAGTCAATGCATCTAGTTCGCCTCCTTTCTCTTTTAAAATTATTCTTATGATTGATTTTTCAATACTAGGCAGCATGGCAGTATTGGGCAATCCATATAAGGTGGTATCTTATACATTTAGAATTGCTGGAGTCCTCATGCCAAGCATGACAAAATGGGCAATGCCAGTACCAACCACTCGGATGCTTCGTATTAGATAGGGCCTCATTGCTCATATAGCGTCTTAAATATCCTCTCAAGAGGAGGTTGAGAGTTTTGCGCCCCATTTGGCTAAAATAGGGGCGTGTGAGTACATATTACAACAACAATAATAATAAAAAAGTCAGCACGAATTAATGAAGATTGAAGAAGCTTGCGTATAATCACAAAATATGAAATCATGCAAGATAGACCTAACATTTTATATCTATCGCCCTGCAATTTCTTGTGTATTTGTTCCAATATAAACAGAGAGAAAGAAGTTGGTGTAGAGGATGAGTAAGCAGAAGAAAATTTGATGGGAATAGTGAGAGAGAAAGGAAAATGTGGGAAAGAGAAGAAGGTGACTCATTTAAAATATGTTTGGAATCACGATTGAGGATTCTAAAAGTGTTTATATATTTAAGTTGAGATAATACTCATTTTACATACTTACTTTGTATACTGTAAATCAAGATTAAAAAATTATTTTTAAATATTTTAATCACTATTTTAAACAAACACTTAATCATTATTTTATAAAAGAAGTGTGAAAATGGATGAATTGAATAGGAGTGGCATATTAATTGCCAGTTCGGTGTCGAAGCACAAACATAAGAATCCAGTTTGAAGGTACCAAGGCATGTGCTGCCTCTGTCAGGCCGAAACAATTAAAAAACTCCTGCCTCTGTTACTGTTAGGGTAGGACTCGTATCATATCATGGGAATCTCCACAACAATCCGAAGACATCACGCATCTCTTACAGCTCAACTCCTATGAGTGGGCCCACATTTCAACGATAGGCCCTTTCCAAGCCTATTGGGCCTTGTCTCCTTCCTCCAACAGGCCCAATTATTTTTGTCAGCTCCTGTCTGCGTGCTATCTTCCTTCTGGACCCATCGCCCTCCCCTCCATTTTAAGATGCCCCATCCATCCTTTTCCCCGTTACTTCCCTCGAAATAAAATATTAGAAAAAAAGAGTTCACTTCCCGATTCTTGAAGGATCATGAATTTGGTTGGTTTACAGGTATAACAAATATTTAGAGATAATTTCCTATGCTGAATGAAATGCAAATAAAAAGTAACCAAAAGTACAAACATTTTCTTACAGTCAGACGAAAATGTAATAAATATTGCTCATAAATGAATTATTATAAGAAGGGAATAATTATTTATTTTCCCTGATCAGCATAGAAAAAAAAAAAAGAGGGGAATGAATCATGGTTTTTCTGGAAGAAGCCATATTTTGAAGTGTACGTGTTATGTATGAAATTACATAAAAGGAGCATGGAAGTGGGAATTAGCTGTGATAAATGAAAGGCGATGATAGGTAGGCAGGCGTACGTACGTGCAAGGGAGGGAGGGTGGTTGGCTGGGAGGGCCGTGACAGCACTGAAACAAGGAGTTGCATCGTAACTTGGTTAGTGGCCACTGCCCACTTATTTTTGCAAAGGACAGAGTTGTTACTTACTGCGTGTTAATAATAATAATAATGGTAGTGACAGATGCTTTGAGGCATAATATATAGCTAGGACCACCTATTATTGACTGGTGTCCATTGGAGAGGCGTCGTTACGTTGGAGGAACTCCAACCTCACCTTTCTCTCCGCTACGTAGACTTTGAACGTGTCCTTAACTATGTGTTTATAACATATGTGGTACAAATAGAGTATACCTGATGTCTCCTTCATATTCAGCCTGCACTGCTTTGCGCTTCTAAGAAAGCAGGAAGATGTTGAGGAAAGGCAGAGGGCAAGCGGATGATATACAAAAGAGGAAGCAATTAAGGTGGAGTAGGAGGGTACGGGTCAGAGAAAGAGAAATTAATGAGTAGGGAAGGTACAAAACGGAAAGGGGCTAGTGTGGTGGGGTGTGTAGAGTTAAGAGGAAAGGATAAAGGGTAAAGAAGAGAAAGAGCTCAGGCAATATTGAAAATAACTCATTAAAGTCACTTAATCAACTATGAACAAGAAAAAAAATGTAGAGGGGAGGGGGATGGAGAAGGATTATACTGTCAAATGTTAAAAAGTGAAGGTGAACATCTTTGAAATAACAGAAAGTGGTTTGATGTTAACTTGAGGAGGGATTAAGAGCAGATCATAACGTGGAGGCTAGTTGCTGTTTTTCTAACAAGGAGAGATGGACATTCCAAAATACTGGGGAACATAGTTTAGAATAAAGGGAGGAAACCTAAGATGAAGAGAAGGAATAACAAATGAAATGAGGAATTTGTGGTCCTGCTAGTTGTCCCCATTTAATTACTAATTTACTATATTATCACATAATCCCACGGTCCAATAAAAAATGGGGAGCAGGGATGGCGACGGGCCCTGCCAAGTGCCAAGTGTGATGGATCAAATAAGCCAGTTGGGGCAAAAGCTGATGACACCTCCCATTTTGGGAAAACTGCCTTTTTTTTTTTTTTTTGGAACCCCGTTCCTGCCCTTCCTCCTTCTTGTTTCTTTTTCCCTTTTTTTTTTTTAACCCCGAAAGACACGAGGGGCAAATAAGTAATTGGAGCTGGGGGTGTCACTTGGACGTTGACAGAGCAATCGAGGAAACTTTAAAAATTAAATTAAAACAAAGGGAAATAAATGAACAATAATAGAAGGAGAAGAAGAAGAAGAAGGGAATGCGTATAAATGCGTGAAAAGGACGCGTCATCTTCTACGATTAACAACTCTGTCGGGCCTTAGTTCGAGTCCGGTCCCCAGCCTATGGGACCGAACCACTGTTTTACGGCCCAATCTTCGCTCTCACACAGTCCAATCCACTTCTCTTAATTTTTTTATAAAAAAAATTGTATTTCAAGATCAGCTCTAATGTCATCTAATTTTTTTAATGGGCTCCCCAGCTATCATTTATTCATGGATGGCCATCTCATAATGTATTCATTAAAGTTTAAATAGATAATGAACAGGTTAAAATGAGATATTTTTCACAACACGACAAACCTATATTTATATCTTTTTTATGAGGGATCTTCATATTTATTGCACGATAATGTGATGAATAGAATTATAACATTATTTTGCGGTTTTACTATTTTAGTGCATGTTTACCTTGTAAGTATGTTGACATGCAAAAGAAATTTTCAAGATAGGAGGAGCAAATGTAAAATAACATGCTATTAAGATAATGAAGAAGAAACGGGATATTTTTGTTCTTAAGAAGTCCCATGACGATTAATGTATATGTATATTTATATATTAATTAATGTTGCGGTGTATAAAATGAAGAGCGTGAGGTGAGAGAAGAAAAGTTTAGAATTTTATAAATTTAGGTTCTTGATATAAATAATTAGTGGGGAGGGACGATTGCATTGCATGGGATGTAAAGCAATGGAAATAATTAATAGTGAATAATGAGGTCAAAGAGTGGAGGGGGAATATTTTATTGAGACATGCAAGGCAGCAAGGGCGTGGGGATCTTACGGGGTTGTTAACGTCCAGGGAGGGAATCTCCGTAATATAAACAAATGAAAACGGGGCTGAAAGATGAAAGTTGAAAATCAGAGTGCGGCAGTGCTTTCGGTGGTCCCCACCTAATTTTTACTTTTTTTGCCTTCGCTCAACGAATTGTATCGTCAGAACCGTACGGGAAGAGTTGCCATCACTCGAATACTTGTCCACTTGTATGTATTGCAGGTACCCGTATAATTCAACACACCCTTGCTACCCCGTAGCGTAGCCTATACTTCAAATGCCTCGCAAGCAATCTCTGAGACAGAATCTGAGGCACACACACAGCACCACCACATTGACCCGCCATTGAAGCTCTTCTTTTTATATCCTCCTCATCCTCCTCCTCCTCCTCCTCTCCCTCCTATTCCTATTCCCTTTTATAACTCCCACTCACTGCTCAATCCCACCATTTCCTCAATGTGTGGAGTGACTAATTTGGTTTGACATTATCAGAGTTGATAGCTGGTCAAATTAATTATCTGGGTGTTTGACTTCCTGAAGATTTCGAGGTGAATTAACTTGTATCTCTCGCAATTTGGATCATTTGTAAGGAATAATGGAGCAAACTACAGTAGGCCTGCCCGGATCCAGTCTTGCTATTCGTGAGCACGATAAGTCCGCCCTTGAATCCATCCAGTTTAACCAAGAAATTCAGGGAATCATGGCTCCGCCCCCGGAAAACGCAAGCTCCTTCACTGCACTTCTTGAACTCCCACCACCGCAAGCCGTGGAGTTACTTCACTCGCCGGACTGTGGCGGAGCGGCCGCTGCAAGCAGCGCATCTGCGAAATCCCTATGCCAAATCAACAATCAGAAACACTATCTATTCCACTCTTTCAGTGGCAATTTAACTTTTCCTGCTAACGCCGCTTTGATCGAGCGAGCTGCCAAGTTCTCTGTGTTTGCCGGGGAAAACTCCAACCCAGAGGATTCCAACGTGGTTGGACGTAATTCGGGTGCCAATTTGGATAAAGTAAAGAATGAGCCACCAGAAAGCGATTCCAATCCTAGTCCAATGCAGGGCTGTGTTTCTGATCCCACCGTTGAGAACTCGAACCAGAGGGCCGCAAAGAGGAAGGAGCGAGAGAAGAAGGTACCTTAATTGCTACAAATCGAGAGTTAGGGTTTCTATTTTTGGTAATTTGAATGAGATTAGTTCTTAAAACGTGAAGTAATTACGGAGTCTGTAAAAACAGGTTAAAGGCTCCTCAAAGAAGAGTAAAGGCGCCGCCGATGAGGCGTCCGGGGAAGCTGAAAAGCTTCCTTACGTTCATGTTCGAGCTCGACGAGGTCAAGCCACAGACAGCCATAGCTTAGCAGAAAGGGTAATCTGACTAATATCTTCATTAACTACTAATCAATAATTTAATTACATTTTTTTTTTTGTCAAAATCTATTTTCGCTAAAGTAAATTTCACTTATAATTAATTTTATTATCCAATTATTTAGGCGAGGAGAGAGAAGATAAATGCTCGGATGAAGCTTTTGCAAGAGCTGGTCCCCGGATGCAACAAGGTCGGTCCCTTCAGTATTACTAATCCTCGGTTCCCAGGATTAACTAATTACGCTTTATTAATTTTCGGAAATGCCTATTATTATCTGACTAATTTGTCCCCCAAGAGCGCAATTGCGTGATAAACAACGGTTCTTTGTCATTGTCACCTTTTCGCCCAAAAAAATGCTTGCTTTTACATCAAGAAAAGTGCCCACTCCTCAGTGGGTCTCAACATGGCATTTTTGTAATTTCGCCGACCCGCTGGGATTTGCATTTTGGGAGATTGGTTACAAGTCTTTTCTGAGGTTAAAGTAGTCATTTTGTCTTTGAGGTCCTCTTGTACCAGGGCCCCTGGTCATTCTATTCTAAGGTCACACCTGTGATGTTAGTGTAGGAGGTAGTAAAGTGTCTCCATTGATAGGTTTTTCCGACTTTGAGGTTTCAAGCTTGGACATGAATATGAAAGAAGCTGCTCATAACCCGTGGAAAAATTTACATAAGGAATATTGCATATTTGTCATTTCTTAGATAAACATGTAGTGTTATAATTGACATCAAGAATATCGCGTATGTTAGCAGTCAATTCTTTAAACGAACTTGTAATTATGCTTCAAGTATGACAAAGAACACGTCATGTGCTATGCTGGAAGCTTAAGGCAGTCACTTTCTGGCCTTCTCCGGCCTCTTGGCATTATGAAGAGACAGGAGGGTGGGCGTGTGGGGTGGTGGAGGCTTAGAGTTATTCTGGCTTTAACGTTTGGGGTGGGAGACACATATTGGTGGCACGTTGAAACTTTGATACTCGTATCCGTGGGTCCCTTGTGTAATTGAAGTTTTAATCTCATCTTGTGACGGTGATGCTACCATTATCTCCGAGTTCGGTATACATCATTATGGGATGACGAAAAAGAAGATGAGAAAGCAGTGCATACTTTTGGCGCATCTACCTAACGCCACACCTAACTGGCCTGGGACATTGTACATGTTAAATGAATGCCATCTAAACTAAAATTAAACACAAACCCTAGGATTGATCACTTTTCTTTTGTTTAGTGATAATATTATGGAGTGTGAGCTTGACTTGGTGTTTGGCTACTAGATGATTTATCAGTATCCAGCTTCTAATTCGTGTGTTGTGCTCAACAGAGAGTTCAACTTCTGGACATCAGACTGACTTAGATATATGCTCGAGTCATAATCTACGAGTCTACAAGAATGTCTCCTGAATTTCATCCTTTATAAAATTTTCAAATGAAAAGGGCGTCTGGTTTTAGAGAGTTGTTGAAAATGTGACACATTAATGGACAATGGTGACTTTACAGCAATGCTAGTAAATTTGACGCACTTTTTCTGATTATATCAACTGCTATTTGAGCAGCTAAGCCTGTAGACGTTTCAGAATAAAGGGGAAACGGTAATCCGCATGTTGCCTTTTCTTCATAGCTTGAATCGTCTTTATTGTGGCCTAATTACTGTGTACTATGTTCCATCACAATTATAGTTGTCTAGTTCTATAAACTTACTCATTTTTCCCGCTAAGTCATAACTTACATTCTTTACATTGGATTATAAAGATTTAATTACATGGACAATGATCCTGCGGAGCATCATTTCAATTGTGTCAATGTTTTCCCATATTAGTTATTTATGTAAGCAACTAGATGTCTGACTTAGAAAGAATTTGCTCTACAGATATCAGGAACTGCATTGGTTCTGGATGAAATCATCAACCATGTGCAATCTCTACAGCGGCAAGTGGAGGTCAGACCCCCTAGACATTTTCCAAAATTATTTAAGAAACCAATAGAAGGCTAAGGTTGTCATTAGCCAGTACTGAATATAACTATGGATAAAGGTTGCGTCATGTCCTTTTTTTTCTGAGCCCCCAAAATCGACAGTCTGTATAGCTTGTATGATATTGTGGAATATTTTGGCGGTACTAATCCACTCAATCAAAACACAGAAATTTTACTTGCCTATAAGCCCTAAATCTTTAAGCAGTCCCGATCTTATTCTTTTTGGACTATATGATTTTCCATCTTGCTTGAATTACTTTCATCACAGGAATTGAAAGTCGTTTTCATTCAATAGCAAGGCCTGCTTTGTGGACTTGTGGCTTCATATTGCAGATTCTTAGAATTGTGCATTGCTGATGCAATTTAATGAAGTTAAAGTTATCTAATATCGACATGATCTTCTACTGATTGAGTAACTCTCTGATTTCAGTTCTTATCAATGAAATTAGCTGCGGTTAATCCAAGAATGGACTTCAACCTTGACAGCATATTGGCTACAGAAGTAAGTAATAATCTATCTCACTTCCTCGATGACCTTTTCTATTCAGCAAACAATTTATCTTTTTTGCTTTATGCTCCCCCCCCCCCCCAAAAAAAAAAAAAGAAGAAGAAGAAGAAAGAAAGAAATCAAATGTGATTTTAACGAAAGCAAAAAATCAACTCTTATGTAATGACCGTCCCATCTAATTGTATTCATGCTTGATATGCTTCTTTGTCCAAAATTTCTAAATGGTGAACTAGAACTTGGGGCTGGAGGCAGTGTAAATGAAAGAAATGGTTTGGAGTCAAACATTGTGATTCTATTCATTCTGTAAGATGTTGTGCTAGACCTACTAAGAAATGTAAATTGTTTCATGAAAATGAATATGAGCTGAGCCGATTAAAGCTTGCTCTTCAGTTAACACACACAAACACAGATCTTGCTTTTCATTTCCTGAATCTGACTTTGTGATTAAAGCCATTGTTATCCTTTAGCAGGGTTGGTTGATCCTGGAATTTAATTAATTTTATAGTAGTTGACAATTCTCCTTTGTTAACTTATAGGGTGCATCTCTCATGGAATGCAACTTCCCCGGCACGGTTGCTCCTTTGATGTGGCCAGAAATCCCAGTCAATGGAAACAGACAGCAATACCAACAACAGTGGCAAGTTGATGCATTCCACCAACCAGCTTGGGGGAGAGAAGAAGGAAACCATAATTTTATCACTCCAGATAACTCATTTTTGAGCTATGACTCGTCAGCAAATTCAGGTCGATCTTAGGCTCTTGGCTCAAACTTTAACTGCATATGTTGTCCATCTTAAAGGCAGAACTCGCAACAGCGTTTCTAGTTCTAACTTCATCCGTGTTGTTTTTTTGGCATTGGGCTAATACAAATCTACAGAAATTGGAACCATTTCCTGTCTTCTAATCTTCTTTTAAACCGACTAAATGAAACAATTTAACGCCAAAGGTCTAAAGATCGTTTGGAAGTTGCAATTAAATTTCAATACATGCCACTTGCTGGCAACATATTGAAAAGGACATCTTTTAAAACTGAAAATTTATGTTGTGATACAGCAACTCTGCACTCAAATCAGTTGAAGATGGAGCTCTGAAGGCGCATAGAGGTTGTATTAGTAGCTGGTAGAAGAGTAGTGTATATACAAATATAGAATTAGCAGTTAGCTGTGATTTAAGAAGCATCCACATTCAGCAGGGTTTCCATGTCTTCTATTTGTGGGTCGGAAACCGGGATTTTCCTCAACCAGGAAGAAGAATTGGTATGCTATTCTTATTTTAAAAAAAATATTATTACTACTATATATACTAACTATAGGGGTCATTCAATCCAATACTTCATTTATGAGGTGGTTGATTGATTCAGATTGTAAGACCGTATAGAGTGAACTGTTACTGAACTTTCTTGGGAGATTGTTGCTTTTCTTGTTGACTGCTATTTAGATTATTGGTTCTTTCTGTAGAGGTGCGTGAGACAAACTACTTTAATTTTGAATAACGTGTTGGATATTGTCTTTCCCATTTTTCCTGTTTCTCGCAAAGGGTCGCTATTTGTTGAGCAGGGCTTGCTGCACCACATTTAATTTTGTCTTGCTCCTGTGCCTCCATTGCGCCGGGATTGATCCTTGCTTTATTTGTTATACTACTTCGTGGCTTTTAACTGTTTGACTGGAACAAGTATTCCAAATTCAAGCAGCCTATGCAACGCAGTTTCACCGTTAATTTTTACATATAAATTCTTCTAGTGCTGACAAAAATTATAACAAATCAAAATCATGTACAAACACATACTGATAGTGCATGGATCAAAATATATGAATATGTGATTGAAAGGGCAGTTCACATGGGTTTGGGAAAAGGATTGTACGTTATGCATGCTTCGATTACAATCCGACTCGTTGGGGGAGATGTGCCTGCCTGGGATATTCTTCGTTGCGCGATGTTTATCCTAAAATGCCTGCAAATTCGTTAGTTCTTATGTTTCCAATGCGGACATACTGTAAGTTCCTGGGTTCAAACTTTATCATTCGTATTTTGAAAATACTACTCTGCAATCAAAAGCTTCGACGAGTCAATCTCAACACCATAAACACACGCGTGTCCAACCAAAGACGCATTCCGTGAATGAAACTTGAACCAGGCAAATATATATCTTGTATTACTTTCAAAGTTTCAGCTATTCGATTGCCCAAGAGTTTACAAGAAATCCTTCTCCGTTTACTCTTCAACATTCCTTTCTTTCCCAATGTCCTTCAACGTTTACACTCCTTTTCTGTCACCTCTGCACTTCCTCTTCTACTTCACTCCCATCACCTGAAACTCCTACATCACTATGTCCCTGCTCCACCCTCTCTTCCTTATTCGCTATTTCATTCATGCATGGATCTTTATTCTGTGAAGAAAGTCCACGCCGCTCTAATTGTCTCAGATGCATTGTTTTCTAGATCTGTTGCCTCAAAGCTCATAAACTTGTATGCTCGATTCCATGATCTGGGAAGTGTCCTTGGGATTATCAAAACTCTAAGGGAAAAGCCTAATACAATGATATGGAATTTGGTCATTAAGGCCCAAGTTGAGTTGGGACTCTTCCATGCAGCCTTTTTATTGTACAAACAGATGAGAGCAGCGAGCGTTCCCCATGATGCATTTACTTTTCCAACAGTAAACCAGGCTTTATCTGCCGTCCGAAGCGATGTTGTGTTTGCGAAAATGATCCACTCTCAAGCAATTCAAATGGGTTTGGATATGGATTTATATTTTTGCAATACAATGATTGACGTTTACGTGAAATGCGGGTGCGTCACCTCTGCACGTAACTTGTTTGATGATATGCCTCACAGAGATTTGGTTTCCTGGACATCTCTAATTTCTGGATATATTTCCGAGAGACAAGTTCGTGTCGCCTCTCATTTGTTCAACAAAATGAGGACGGAATTGGAGCCGAATTCAGTGACTCTACTTGTCATGTTGCGAGCATGTTGTGCCTCCACGAACCCGAAGGATGGAAGTCAAGTTCATGGGTATGCCATAAAGAGCGGTTTGTTAATGGATACTTCATTGCAAAATGCTGTTTTGAGCATGTATGCTAACATTGGGAATTCTGAATGCGTGGAAACTATTTTCAGTGAAATTCACAGAACAGATGTTGTTTCTTGGAATATTTTGATTTCCTTTCACGGAATGCAAGGAGACATCAGGGAAGTAACTCGTATTTTCAAAGAAATGCATGGTGGAGAAGAGTTTTCATGGAATATTCAGACTTTAACCCTGGTTTTATCAGCAATCGCCAAGTCTTGTAGTCTTCCTGTGGGTGAAAGCGTACATTGCTCTGTCATAAAAACAGGACTATCTGATGATATTTTGCTAACTTCTTTGCTCGATTTTTATGCAAAATGTGGGAAATTGGAAAGATCTGTTGAATTGTTCAGAGAGATTCAATATAAGAACAACATTGCTTGGAGTGCTATGATGTCAGGTTTTATTCAAAACGGTCATTTTATGGAGACCATAGCTCTATTCCAGCAATTGCGAGCTACAGACCCTGATCCTGATCCTGTAATTTGGAGAAATCTAATTGATGCATACGCTAATCTGGGTGCTCTGAAATTAGGCAAAGGAGTTCATGGTTTCCTTATAAAGAATTTGGTTAATGGAATTGATGAAGACATTGCACAACTGGAAAACTCCATTTTAAACATGTACGTAAAAAGCGGTAGCATTTCTTCAGCTAGAGCATATTTTGACAGGTTATCGAGCAAAGATGTCGTAGCATGGACAACTATGATTGAGGGTTTTGGGTCCCATGGTTTTGGCCATGACTCCCTTAGCTATTTCGCATTAATGATTGAACAAAGAGTTCATCCAAACTCTGTCACCTTCCTAAGCTTATTATCTGCTTGCAGCCACTCTGGTCTGGTGAGTGAAGGCTGCAAAATTTACTGTTCCATGAAATGGGACTTTGGTATTGAACCAGCTTTGGATCACCAGACCTGCTTTGTGGATCTTTTGGGTCGACAAGGGTTGCTTAAAGAAGCCTTATCCATAATACTGAAAATGATTATTCTACCTGATAGCAGGATTTGGGGTGCTCTTCTAGCGGCTTCCAGGGTTTATGGAAACAAAAAGGTTGGGGAATATGCAGCACAAAGACTTCTGGAATTAGAACCTGATAACGCCGGGTATTATACTCTGTTGAGTAATGTCAAAGCAAGTGCTGGAAGATGGGATGAAGTTGAAGAACTAAGGAGAGTTATGAGTGAGAAAAATCTCAAGAAGAAACCGGGCTGGAGCTGCATTGAAGTAGAAGGGGTGAAGCAGGGATTCACTTCAGGGGATATATCACATCCTAAAGCAGAGGATATTTATGAAACATTGAATAGTTTGGCAATTGCGACTCTTTATGTCTAAAAAACTTCGATATGCAACTCCTAAAGAGTATGAACTGTTATGGACACACTCCACCTGTGTACTGCATACAGAAGTGAGCATTTTTCCTGATCTCAAACCATTGGCCATAGATCACTCCTTGGACATTGCTGCCTCCAAGTTAAGTTATTATTCTTGCATTATTGCATCAAATGACTAAAAAAAATTTCAAATCAAACAAAAAGTGATCAGAGGAAAACTAATTATGTAAATGGATCCTCCATTTACGTGTTCCACAGAGAAATAACGACACAAAAGAATATTGCTATACTTGTGATTGATCTCTTATATTTCACACAAGTTCTATAATAACAACTACAACAACGGTATTTACAACTACGATTGCACGTATTAACAACACTTTTTTAATATCATATCAGTTTTTTCTCAACATACAAACCACGATCACATTCAACCAATCCCAAAAATAGAGCACAATAAAATTCACACAACCCAACCACAGTGAAATCCCAACTTTAATGGTCAATATCATATCTTTAGCAAAATATTAGTATTAATTATCTACCTCCTAGCACATAGTCCACTATTGAGCTCAAACTCCAACATTTGACTAACCCCTTAATCTCAATCATCCAACATACGCAGTGGGAAAAAAAAAATTTGAAGTCACTGTCCAACCTCTTTAATAGTATATGAAAGCTAAAAATCTAACATTTACTCAGAAAATGAACATCAGACTTAATCCCTTAAACGTTACAACAGAAACTATTCGCAGCGTTCCTTCATTTTCTCTTTCTCATTAATGAGAAAAACACGTCATTCTACCTACTCCTATGCATTTTCCTTATTTTATTTCTTGAGGGCAAGTTAGTTAACATTGGCAATTATTCACACAAAAGTCCCTAAAAACTTTTCTGATTTTAGAATTTGTATTGAGATTTTGTTGTGGTTTTTTTTTTTTTTGTCTTTGGAACCTATAAGTGATTTTCCCTAAATTTGATGATGCACATTTTTAGGCTTTAGCACAGGAAAAGTTCCTCGGGTAAAAGTTAAAACTCCAGCCTTCACCGTTCACTGTGGCTTCCTAGTCTGAAATTTTTTTTGGTCAGAACATTCGGTGTAAATTTATGATTTCGTCACTCAATTAATACAGGAGTCGATAACTGAAAGTAATGAACTCATTGGAAAGTTAGTCATTTTGTCCAGAGGAACCACATATGACATGGGGGTAACAAGCTTGCTACTTTTAAGCAAAGTCATACCAACGAGTCATATTATTTGATTTGTTATTCTCTTTACTAGGAAAATTATATATATATATATATATATATATATATATATATATATATATATATTCTTTTTGGGTTTGGTGGAGGTGGTCTCCCCGCCATGGCCCCGGCCAGTGGTTCTGTCCCACAGGGGTAAACGTAACTGAGAATATACAATATAGGGGTGGAGGAAGAACCTGGCTTAGGAAGCTGAAAGGCTTGAACGTGATGTGCTCACTGTTTTCCGGTCAACAGCTGATTATTCCTTTTGGTACAACAAGAATGAAGCCTCCATGTTCTCCGACCAACAAAACAAAAATGTTAAGCTAAACATCTTTCTCTCTCTCTGTGTTTTTTGAGAGAGAGAAATCGCTGGTGCTCAGACAAATTGAGAAAGAGGACAGATCAACTAACCCTACTGCTTAATTCTTGAAGTACTTAATCCCTGGCAGAGGAAAAATTATTCTCAGGCAAATATTTATTACAATTCTGTTGAAGCAATGGACCTTGCTTTTAATGGGAGCTCCTAAGACTAGCTCTTATAAAATTATCATTGGTCGTCTTCCTAGAACATGTTTTCATACAAACAAGTTGTTTGCACATTAAACAATCGTTAAGGACCCATCCTTGTGATTTATTCTTGACTTAACACAGTTCTACTGTATCCTTCACGTTTCAACCTGTGGCCTTGTTATTGTTTTTAAACTTTAAAAGAGGATGGATAGATCCGAGACGTTGGGACATGCAGTGTAGTGTAGAAGGAAGATTTATAAGAAAATGCAGAATATAATTGGGGTTGTCAGTAGCCACTAGCGGCCAGCTCTCTTGGTAGGATACATCCGCTAAACACCCCCATTCCGACATCAACCAATCTGTTCACCAATTAATTAAATGCAAATCAAATCTTTGGCCGCCTCACAAAATCAAGACACCGATCCATTGCAGTGCAGCAACAGGATGCCAATTCCCAAAATTACATGTCTTGACTCCTGACACTTGCTTCCTCTCGAATATATCCTCTGCACTCTCATGTTAATTTCTTGCCCATATTCAAGTGATTTTTTGCATCAGTAACATGCAATTGTATGTTTCATAAAATTTGGGAGAAAATAAACCCTGCCAATAAAATCTTGATTCGACTAAAGAACTATAATTGCTGATATAATTGAACTAATGAATGAATTATTTCAAGTGGGCGCATATATAAGAGAAGAAATTAATAGACTGTTGTTGTACTAATGCGAAGGTTAATTGTGGAGTAGAAGTGGAATATAAAAACCCTGAGTGGCTAACCCCAAGTAAAATAAAATGATTAAAGACATATTTGAGAAAATGGTGTAAAAATATAAATTATATTATAAAAACAGCTTTCACTGAAGAAACCATCAAGCTGTAGTTAGTAGGCATAACCCACGTGCTCATGCCCCCACCGCCTCCATCGTTTTGGAATCTTGACTTCCCCAAATCAATCTTGTTTTACCTGGCTGGCATGACCCCATCATATTATTATCCATCACATTTAAACATTTTTTTTTTCAAATCACCAGCTTCTGAAATGTTTCTCAGATAAGCCAACCACTAACATTAAACCTCTCATCATCTGCGATGAGTCTCAAATCCTCCCAGGTTTTTTCTTGTCCAATTTATAAAATATATTTGGGGGAAAACAAATAAACAAGTACAGATAATAAGCTTGAGAATAGACAAGACCATTGGGCCCCAAAAGAAAAAAAAAATCAAAAGGATGGACAGTACTATACTGACTTGCAAGAGGCCACCCAAGAAGTCAAATACCCACCAGTGGCTTTCACTCATGCATTATTCCCGGAGGCGTAATAAACCTTTAATATAATTGTAAGTACTACTCCCTCGCAACTGCGCAATTTATAAATAATTTTTTTTATTATGTAAAATAAATTGATAGTTAAAAATAATAAATATATTAAAAATATTATTTTTTAATATATTTTTTATTTATAGAAATAGAAAAATAATATATAAAAAATATGAGATATAGTAAAATACATTTTTTCAATGTTTTGTTTACTTCATTCACCTAGTGAGTTTTTTTATTATGAATATATTGGTGTTTGAAATAGCGATTGTAACCTTAAAAAATATTTTTTAATCGTGATTTACGGTATATGAGGTAATTTTACTGTATACGAGGTAAGTATGTGAAATGAGTTTTATCTCGACTTACATGAAAAGCACTTATAGGATAAGCTCAAGCTATCACAAATATGTGTATACTTTTGGTGTATGTGATAATTAATTATAAATAATATGTATTTAATAAATATAAAATTTAAAACAATTTATATTTTTAGATATAAAATAAAAATTATTTATAAAAAATTTAATTCTATAAAAAAATTATTTATAAATAAGACAGGATGGAGTAATATATATAAAGTATTGATGAGATCTATAACCTGGTGCAATCAGCCCCACCGTCGGCATCATCCATCCGCTTGTCTGCCGATAATTAGGGTCCCACCCGAGACGCTTGTTTTTATTTTTATTTTTCAATGGCGGTGGATTCATTCAGGGGAGCCCCGATTTCTCGTTTATCCTCTTTTAATTCAACAACTTTTTATTGGCAGTGTATATGGATATTCAAATAATGCCGTGGAGGGCCCAGTCTCCCACTATCCTCCCCTTCAATTTATTTATTTATTTTTATTTCTGTGTTTGCTTCCCACGGTGTATTGGTTTTAAGGACGTCAACTAATGTTACCTAAGAAAATAAAAATTGCGTGCGTGCATATATTAAATTGTCATTTACGGTAATTGAGCTGGCCATTGATGTGCACACCATGTACATGCACGCACGTAATTGGAAGATCATTTAATTGTCTTTTAGGAAACAAGGAAAATACTTCATGTATTATTCATGCATGAAGGACTGATATGATCTAGTTATAAATATGAAAGTGTCGTCTCCATCTTATTATCCCCCACATGAATCCTACTCTCATGATCCAAGCAAGCATAACTACTCAACAACTCAGCCGTTGTTGTTTCCCCCCTAAATCATTATATCAGCTTCACGTACTTGTCGACTTGGTTATCAACCTAGCTAGCTTGAGTACGACTGATGCTCCAAAAAGTAATCTCCCAGTAGTTTTTTTCTAAATCTAACTTTATTATTTCATAAAATGGGCCCTTTTCCGCACAAGAAGGGAGGCTTAGCTTTCGGAGTGGAAAGCAACAATAACTGAGAATGCAAGCGAGGACACCAAAATTGGAAACCTAACCACAAAATGAAAATAGTGAGTAGGAGTAAAGAACCGAGGCCAAGTGGAATTACATGACTCGTAGTCCTGTGACAAAGACGACGCAACCACAAGGTTTTGATTAATCCTCACCGAACCCTTCATTACGAGTTAACCTGCCAACTCTCCTTTTCTGATTGTTTTAAGCCACTTTCGTTGCAGGTTTCGGCCTTTTGTTGCAAGTTTCCACCATAATTAGCGCTGAAGGTTGTTGTTTCATTATGTTATAGTCCGCAACTTCCCCATCCAAATGTTTTATAAATGACGCTTTGTCAGTTGGATTAGTGTTCGTTTGCCATATGCGTTCTACTTCCTCGTATAGCAAGTTTCTACGTTCTCATCTCTCCAGTGTCTATAGAAGTTCCAGGGATTTTCTTCGGACTTGCTTCTCTCCAATACCCTTTTTATCCTTTTCCTTTTCCTATCATTAGATTGTTTGGTTTAATTTATGTTTATGCATAAGCCTTATTTACCTAAATTGAAATAAAATTCTTCCACATATTTATCTTGTAGACCGTTAGCATGTTTGGATAGCCTTTATAAGTGCTTTTCAATCGTGATTTACAGAATACAGGTAACTTTTACAGTCTATGAGGTAGCTTTTATAGTCTACAAGGTAACTTTACTGTCTACGAAGTAAATATGTGAATAATGTTTATCTCAATTTACGTGAATCACGCTTATACATAAGCCTGATTCAAATAAACAAGGCTCGTAAAAACTACCTCGTATACTGTAAATCACGATTGAAAAACACGATTTAAAAGTTTCAATCATTATTCCAAACATACTTTAAATTTTAACACTCCAAATTTATCATATTATAAAAATATTATTATAATTTCATCTAAAAAGATACATAAAAATTTTAACAGTAAAATTTATTTTGCATCAATGGTTTTCCTCACGATGGTCTCTAAGGTATATGAAGTGAGCCAAAGACAAGGATGTGGTCAACGACAAGACCGTAAATTCAACAATCCCATGATGGCAGTTTAGGTATACCGGAATAAGCTTACACACGACGCGTAGAATCACCGCCAATAGCCGGTTACTTTCCGTCACCGACAGCCTTTCCCGGTAAATTTCCCCACCTTCCCTCCCTTCCGTACAATAACCACGTCCCCCCCCCTCACTCTCTCTCACTTCCCACTCTTCCGTTTTAAATGTCACGTTCCCGCATTCTTCTTCTTCTTCCTTACAACCTCGCACGCCATTGCTCACAGCAACCACACTCGCACGCTTCTCTCAACTACTACGATCGGTGAGAGACAGGCGGAGAAAAACAAGAGGCTCAATGTGCGCCAAAGTTATTCTTCAAAGAAAAGCAAATGTGTGAATCCGGAGGATTTTCTGCCATTATTAGCAGTTCTTGAAGACTGTGTAGGGTGGCGGAGGCAGAGATAAAAGCTGTTTGTAAGTTCCATATACTTTAACCCTTTCCGTTCTTTGTTTATTACACAGTTTTTTAATCGTACTCTCTACTTCTCGGGCTGTCTTTGTCCTTCCCGTTTTCGCCCTTTTTCTGTCTACTTCACGTGATACGTCAAGAAACTCAGATTCAGATTTGACCACCCACCCTCCCAAAGTTCGAGTTGTTCCCATGCCATCTAAATTTCTATCATGATCTGAGAAAGCACTTGGTTTCCAGATCCTATTCTTTCTACTCTGTTTTATCATGTATTGATTCTTTGAATGCAATTTGTTCGCTTTCGATGTGGTTGTGTCTCTGTTCTGGAATCGGTTGCTTCTTCCCAGGTTATGTCCACTTTTCTTTTATGTGTGGAATTTTCGCTTGGGATTCCGTTAGCGCGCTACTCTCGTGTTAATATAGTTCAATTAGCGCCCAGTAACTCTCTGGGTTTTTGTTTTGGTGAACGGTTATAGACTTACGATCTAAAAAACACTGTCTAGCGGGCCTAGTTGAATTCCGACAACGTATGCCGCTGCAAGTCACTGTGAATGAAATTTGATTCTTATTTTTGTTCGTTAGTGGAAAGGGTTGTCGTGTTTGCATTCCGTTGAGTCGTAATTTATGAGAAGTATCCATTCTCTGTTCTTATGCACGCATTGCTCCCTCGGGTTTGCATATGGACATCATACTCTGTTTCACTTATTGCCGCGCAAGCTCTGTTTGTTTTATCGGTGAATTATGGAATGGAGCCCTTGGTTTTTAACTGCTGAATGAAAACTTCATCGACAGTGTTGCCACATGGCCTGATTCATCGATTCATGATTCGTTTGTCGATACCTTTAGCTTATCGTTGAGACCCCATGCTTTCTCTGCCCACTTTTAAGCCTTCGATGATAGAGAACAACGCATCTGAACAATCCATGTGGAACATCTTTTTCCTCTCTGTAATTCACTTATGAACTCGTCTTTTTCTTACCATTGTTGTTTCGTTTTCGTATATGTATGTAAGATCTTATTCATTGCAAATTTTTCCCGAAATTCGGACTTCCCAGAGCTTATTCTGGTTTCTTATATTGGTCTGCACTGCATCCTCCGATACATTAAGAATGCATGTTTAGACAGTCATTATTTTGAATGATGCTGCACATTTGTTTCCGTGCCTGATGTTGTAACTAGATGAATGTTCAGTTGCTGGTCTCATTCTTCCGTCCTACTAAATAAATTGCCTGTGCCTTTCTACTTCAACCTTCCTCTTCATTGTTTTCCCTTTTCCAATTTCTGCCATTTATTTGGCATGACATCACAATATTTTAGTCAATTCTTCAACAAATAACTGGTTCTTTGAGCCTTTAGCTCGTCTAGAAGAATTGATGAAGGCGTTCTATTTGCAGGTAGACCTGACTGGTTCTTCAATATCCGGAAAAGCAGCTGAAAGAGGTTCTCTCTGTAGTATACTTTAATGTTCGTGCAAGCCCCATCGTAGGAGTTGGGAAGTAAGTAAACTTGAATATTTCAGCGACGGAGAATTTCCTTTTGCTTCAGGGGCTTTGCTAAGATTAATTAATGCTTCGTTTTTTCCTTGTCACAGCTTCTTCATTTGCTTGATATTTGATGAGATCTGAAAGCATGAAAGAAATTGACAAAAGAAAAGCCTCAAAGAATAGTCAGGCAAAGAGTACTACTAGAAGAACTGAGAGGAGAGAGAATAACGTGCGCCAAGATAATTCATCCAAAACTGTGAATGTAAAAGATACTGAATCAAAGACTAAGCCAACAGTAAATAATTTTGTAAGTGATTCAAACACGGCCTCAGAGCCCTCTGAAACTTATGAAAGCTTAGTTATACATTATGTAGATGATGTCAACAGGTCTGAAGAGGCCACTGTCAAGATGAAAGATAATGAAATGGTTCCCAAAGAAAACAAGAATGATGTACTCGATGATCATTCCAGTGATATGGAGATAGAGCAGAAGGAAGGGAATGAAGAGGTTTCTGATACTGAGACAGTAAAAGATTCGGTATCATCCCAAGGAGATTCTATCATAGTTGAGGATGAAAAGGTAGAAAAAATTTCAAGAGATCCTAAAACTAAGGTAAAAGTGATTTCCTCAGAAGGTAATCACAAGCCAAGGGAGAGAACTAAAAGAAGGGAAAATACAGTGCAGATGAAGGTATCAAGTAATAGCAATCAGAAAAAACCTGGAAACTCAAATAGAGGGCCTTCGGGAGTTACCAACAAAAATAACTCCTTGAACAATAAGACTGCAAAGTTTCCGGCAAAACCTTCATCAGAATCTTCTGATGGAGTTGATGAAAAACCTGTTCAAGAGATCAAGGAACTTGATGTCCTGGATGGAACCTCAAATGGAACTCGAAGTTTAGCAAGTGAAGATGAAAGCGAGGAAAAAGCTGAAGCTCAAGAAAATGGTGAACATGAGAAGGCGGCAGCTTTGGAATCAAAAATTGAGGAAATGGAGTTCAGAATTGAAAAACTTGAGGAGGAGCTGAGAGAAGTTGCTGCTCTTGAAATATCACTTTATTCTGTAGTACCAGAGCATGGAAGTTCAGCGCATAAGGTGCACACACCTGCTCGGCGTCTTTCTAGACTCTACATTCATGCTTGTAAGCATTGGACCCAAGACAGGCGAGCCACAATTGCTAGGAATACTGCTTCTGGCCTTGTTTTGGTTGCCAAGTCTTGTGGTAATGATGTTTCAAGGTACATACTTTATTAAAATTGTCATGTACGTCTATTGACTGTGGACAATAAACAATGACTGTTCTGCTCTTGATGTGTTATTTAGGTTAAGTTTCTGGCTGTCAAATACCATTGTACTGAGAGAAATAATTTCACAAGCATTTGGGAATTCATGTCAGTCTAGTCCCCTTAGGCGGCTGGCTGAGTCAAATGGGAAGCATGCTGCACCAAAATGGAAAGGTAACTCCAATAGTAAGCACATGAATGGCCTTCTGCACCATTCTGAAGATTGGCAAGATACAGGAACCTTCATATCTGCATTAGAAAAAGTAGAATCTTGGGTGTTCTCTCGGATAGTGGAGTCAGTGTGGTGGCAGGTATATTACTCTAGCCTCTTCTTCTCTTTATGTCGTTCTTACTTCCTGTATAATGGGGATGAGTATGTTTTCTAGTTCAACAATCTCATAATATAACAATGGTGAATTTATATGCTGAGATCATGGCTGAACCCTAGTCTCCCAAATAGAAAACAATCATTTCATGTGTCATGGAAAGCCGTGCAAGGTTTATCTGTGGTCTCATTATTCTCTGTAAGCTGAGAAAAATGTTGTATTTTCAGGCTTTGACTCCACACATGCAGCCTCCTGCTCGGGATTCCTCTGCAAATAGATCCACTGGGAGGTTGTTGGGACCTTCCTTGGGTGATCAGAAGCAAGGAAGCTTTTCCATCAATCTTTGGAGAAATGCTTTTCAAGATGCTTTTCAAAGACTTTGTCCTGTTCGAGCAGCGGGGCATGAGTGTGGTTGTTTGCCTGTACTGGCTAGAATGGTGTGTTTTCATTATTACTTTCTCTTTAGTGTTTCTCGGAAGTAATTTAAATTTCCCTTTCTCTGGCTCCAAAGGTGTATTAATTTTTATCTTCGAATTTAATTCTTTTTCCAGGTAATGGAACAGTGCATAGGCAGACTAGATGTTGCAATGTTCAATGCTATACTGCGGGAGTCAGTCCATGAGATTCCAACTGATCCTGTATCAGACCCTATTGTGGATTCAAAGGTTCTGCCAATTCCAGCAGGAGATTTAAGTTTTGGATCTGGTGCACAACTTAAAAATTCTGTACGTTCCTTTTTCTTGCAAGTTGCAACTTCTTGTTTCCATACATTATTTAAACATCGTCTTGAATCATAGTGGGAAACCATGAGAAAGAACAAAATTTGGGGGATCATAGTCATAGTAATACTCCCTAGTTGATATATATAAGTTTATAACTATTATTAATATCAACTATAAAATTTATTCACAAGTCATGAGGATATGAACAATATAACTCACATCAAATTGTGTAATACATGGAAAAAGGCATCTGAGTTCTGTATTATATGGATTTATTATTCAGAATTTAAGCCTATAAGGATTCAGGTTTGAGGAAGAGCTAATTGAAATGCAGGTAGGAAATTGGTCTCGATGGCTTACTGACATGTTTGGGATGGATGCTGAAGACTGTGCACCTGAAGATGAGAACTGTGAGGATGACAGGCGGGTTGGAGATGGTGAACCTCAATCTTTTTGTCTCCTGAATGACTTGAGTGACCTCCTCATGCTTCCAAAAGACATGCTTATGGACAGACATGCTAGACAAGAGGTTAATCCTATGAACTAATTCTACTTTTCATACAAGGACATTAACCTTAGCCTTTTCTTTTGTTTGCTAGCTCGATCCCCTCACTTCATTATATTTGTGCCACACAGGTGTGTCCATCTATCGGTCTTCCATTGGTTAAACGGATACTCTGCAACTTCACTCCGGATGAGTTCTGTCCAGACTCTGTTCCTGGTGTTGTGTTAGAGGCGCTGAACGCCGAGGTATGATATGCACTTCTTTTTTAGTTAGTCTATGTTTTGGCAGAAGGACCTTCATAAAAATGGCTCTTGATTAATTGTCAGTTTCTTAGAATACATGGTGTAACGTCCTATCTTTTCACTTGAGAGCACTTCATGTATCTTTGCACTGTGGAACTGTTAAGACGAAGTTGTTGAATGTATTATTTTGTTTGGTGCGTTAGTGTATTGTGGAGAGAAGATTGTTAGGAGACTCAATCAGATGTTTCCCATATGCTGCTGCTCCAGTTGTGTATAGCCCTCCTTCCTCAGCTAATGTGGCAGAGAAAATTGGAGACGCAGGAGGCGGCAAGTCTCACTTGGCAAGAAATGCGTCAGCTGTTCAGAGGAGAGGCTATACGAGTGACGAGGAATTAGAGGAACTGGAATCTCCTCTCACATCCATCATTGATAAGGTGCCTTCATTTGGAGAAGACAAGGCCAGTGAACAAAACACTCACACCTGCACCAATGCTAGATATCAGCTCCTTCGTCAAGTCTGGTCCATGTGAACCTTGTGAGTTCTACACGGGTGCCTGAGCTCTTTTATGGGAGAATAAATGAATGTGCAGCAAAGATATAGGGAGAAATAAAAACAAAGAAAAGAAATCTCGAGTAATAATAATCTGATTGAAGCCGGCATATATAATGTCAGGTCCTTTGTAGAGTAGTGGCATTGAATCATTTGTAGTGTTTACCAAAAAGTCTGTTATGAAAAAACAGTACACGGAAATCTGATATAATGTTTGAAGTTACTGTTTCTTTGCTTCTTTAGTTGGGATTCAAGTAGGTTTGAAGAAAAGATAAAAAGATGAGGCGCATTATTTGTAGCTTATGTTCAGACTTTATAATTTATATTAAATTGATATACTTTAATTCTCCATGTAATAGTAATACAGGGAAGAAACATTAAAGTTTCATGGAAGTGTACTCAATCTTTCTAATGTTTAAGCTCCACCTGCCAATCTCTCTTCAATCCTTGCCACTGGCTGGTAGTAGTCGTTGATGACAATCTCCTCCTCAGTTGACACTTGCAGCACGACCCTTACCGGGTCAAAGGAAGCGTATTATATGTTATAATAGCATATGCATTATCAATCCCGCCAAATATGGGCCACTTTAGGTTTAGGTGTCGTCTATGCCAATGAGAAAGGTATCTTTCTATTATAGAACATAGCCCGTAAATCAGAAATATCAACACAACAAAAGAAAACCAACAAAGGCAAAAATACAAGTTGATTAGACATCACTAGGCCATAATTGATATAGAACATCATTATTATACTTCTATAATGCCTCAAATTATCTATGCTAATGATACCTTCGTCTTTATAACATTAAATCATTTCGTTTTTCTTTCATTTTTCATTTTCATCAATATAGCTTTTTTTCAAGGAGCCCAGACTGGGTCCCATACAGCCATACTTAGAAGAATATGTTAAAAAAGAGAAGAATAATCAATGCAACTTCAAAATGTTCTATTAACAAATATCAAGTTTTGAAGAAATACTGCAAGAGGGTGATGCTATAAAATCACTCTGTTTAATAGAATTTTAGTTTTCCACCGTCATAAATTGGACGAGACCTATCTTGATGCTCTGTTTTTCTAACACCCTCCACTCACAAATTGAAATTGCCCCTTTTCTAAAAGACTAAAGCCCTAAAATGGACGAGCTTAATTTTGCCATTCTCTATTTTTCTAACACCATACACTCAAACTGTCCTCGCCTCCCTCACCTTCGCCTGCAACAACTTCATCGTGAATACCTGCCAGGTAAGCCGGTGATGCCTGACAAATGACCATCATTGACATTCGACAACGGGAAGATGTCGTGAATATATCTGTAGTCAAAATCCTAAAACACAATCCGACCCAAAACACGAATATCGTCACCTTAACATTCTGTTACTGCAAATCATCATCAGATATAAAAAACAGATTACAAATATAAAACTGCAGTTACATACAAAAGATTCAACACCCTCAGGGTTACGAGTTCATATTGGGATCGAGGGTTCCTCATTCAAATCCTGAGAATTTGCAGCGATGGTTTGTGACTCAAGGGACTGAAGAGCTCGTACAACTTCTACCATCGATGGTCTTTTTTCAGGCACCACGGAAGTGCAATGAAGAGCGATTTCCAGAACTCCAATCATTCCTTGCTGATTGGAATGTGATATTTTGGGATCAAGTACTTGATACACCCCATCAGTGATGTTCACTCTCCTTCGTACCCACTTCACTATGTCAAGAGACTCCGTTGATACTGTTTTCTCTGCTTGCTTCCCGGTCACAAGCTCTAGCAATACAACACCATAGCTGTATATGTCCAATTCTTCAGTTGCTTTCTTACTGTACCCACATTCTGCAATAAACAAAACAACCACCCCTTTTAGAAAGTTCATATCTTTATGATCTAAACCTTTAGTTTATCTTCCTAAACTAACTAACTTCATAAGAAATTAGTAATAAGGGCTTTAGTGTAAGTTGCCATACCTGGAGCATTATAGCAGGAAGATGCCGCTTCAGAAGCAACAGTTGACTGAAATGCGGCTTCTCCCACAATTCGATCAAGAGCAAAATCTGTGAGTTTTGGCTCAAAGTTTGCATCCAGCAGAATGTTCCTGGACTTGACGTTTCTGTGAAGCAAGTGAGGAACATAGTCTTTGTGAAGATAAGCTAGTGCTTGAGCGACCCTGATGGCAATCCTCAATCTTGCCTCCCACTGCAACTCAAAATTCTCACGGGAAATCAAGTCCCCCAAGCTTCCTTCTTGCAGGTACTCATAAATGAGAAAGATTGACTCATCAGAATGGCAAAACCCCAGTATTTTTGCAACATTTTTATGCCTAATCTTAGCCAATGTCTTGACCTCAGCTTTCAAACTTTTTGACGTCTGGTTCCCAAAATTGACTAGCTTCTTTACAGCCACTTGTTCACCGCTGGGTAAACTCACAACATAAACTTTGCCAAAAACCTCACCATTTCCAATCAAGCTTTTCTCATCCATTCCTATTAGCAGATCTTGCTCAGTAATTCTAAGAGGATAGAAGAACACTGAGCGCCAAACTCCTATTTGATTCCTCTTGCTAGACTTCCTATACAAAATAAACCCACCAACAAACATAGCAGTTCCTACAACAAAAGCTACAGAGATAAGGGCACATGCTAGGGCGGTGAGACCCACGGAATGGTGTCTTGGATGATCATCAGAACAAGAAGTGGGCAATCCAGGGCCACAAAGTTCAGGGTTTCCTTCCAAAAATGAGGCAGGGAGACCAGAAATCAAGGAGTAAGGTACCTTACCAGATAGCTGATTGAAGGACACATTGAAAAGAGCAAGCTTTAAATTTTGAAGTCCTAGTGGGATTGAACCAGTGAGATTGTTAGCTGAAAGATCAAGATAAGTTAGCACTGGCAACTCAGCAAGGGAAGGAGGGATTTGTCCGGTGAGACTATTGTCTGCTAAAGACAATGAAACTAGTTTCCTGCATTTTTTCAGCTCTGGGATTTGACCGGAAAGGGAATTGTGAGAGAGATTCACAATGCTCATAACAGGGGAATCACAAAAGTTTACCGGGAGTTCTCCGTAGAAACGATTGAGAGACGCAGAGAATCTGTATAAGCTCTTGACCTGCCCAAGACTCTGAGGGATTTTACCGGCAAAGCTGTTATTATCAAGCTGAACTTGCTCCAACTGAACAGCTCCCGATATGGATTCAGGTATTTGTCCTGAGAATCTGTTGTTTTCAGCTCGAATGAGCTTAACTTTAGGCAATGACCATAATGAATAAGGGAAGTCTCCAGCTAACTCGTTGTTCTGAACCTGAAATCTCTCAAGATTCTTACATTCACCGATGGTGTTGGGTATTGAACCACTGAAAATATTTGTATGGAGGCTGAGATTTATGAGACCTTTTGCATTACAAATGCCCTTTGGAAATGACCCCGAAAGCTTGTTCTGTGAAACATCAAAAGACACCAGGTTCTTGAGAGAAGACACCAGACCCTGAGAAATCTCACCTGTTAGATTGTTCTGAGAGAGGTCTAAATGGGTCAAACTACGCAGGTTCGCAAAAGAATCCGGAATTTCACCGTGAAAACCAGAACTTTGCAACAGAAGTTGCTTGAGACTTCCAAGTTCGCCTATACTCTCAGGAATCTCACTATCCAAGTATGGATTTTCAGACAAGTCAAGAACGGCAAGCTCAGTTAAATTCATGAATATAGCAGGTACATCACCTGATAGCAGGTTACTTCCCATGTGAAGAACTTGGAGGTTCTTGAGGAAGCCCAAGCTCTCTGGGATATCCCCTTCTATGTGATTTCTGCTGAAATCAAGCACCTTTAACGAACCAAACTGAGAAATCTGCATTGGGATGGTTCCCCATATGAGATTATTACTGAGATTCAAAGTCTCCAACGAACTACACTGAGAAAGATGGAGAGGGATGGGCTGGTTGAATATATTATCAGCAAGATTGAGGAATGACAGATTTGGAAGATCACATATGGAAGGTGAGAGTTCGCCAGAAAGGTTCAAGTGCTGAAGATTAATGGAAGTGACAGAGAGAGAAGAGCAGGCGATTCCAGTCCAGTTACAATAGTGAGTGGACGAAGTGTTGGACCAGCTAGACATAGCCTTCCTAGAGTCTTCAATGGAGGCCTTGAAGGAGAGAAGGATATCCGCCTCTGACGAAGAAGAAGAAGAACAACAACCAGGATTGAATGTTGAGAAGGTCACAGAGAGAATAAGGAACACGTATGTACAGAATATAGCCATTAGCTAGGTGTCTGGAAGCAAGAGGGGCTTGCTTTGCTTTGTGTTGTTTTCAATGCTTTCCTTGTATATATCAGTGTGTTGTGAGTGTGACTGAGTTGATGATATTAATGAACGTCGATGATGGACCAAGAGGAAGAAAAGGGTTTACGTGCGATAACTCATCATAGCTTTTGGGAATTTTATCATGTAAAAATATAAAAAACTGTTTATTTTTTTTTTTTTTTTAAAAATTCCAATCTATCTTTTTTCATCGTGTTTTCACCTTTTTGCAAGACAGTACAAGCATTGACGCTTGCCTGCCGAGTTTCTTCTTCTTCTCTGCATTTTCTAGTTTGCTCGCCACCAATGCTTTATTGTTTTGGGATCTGGTTTTCACTATAATAGTATATTATCAAATAATTACTTTCACCAAATCTCTCCAAAAGAGAGCCAACACAGCATCAGCTACAGAGTCCATCTACCCCATTGACCCTAGGAGAGAAGAACAACGAGGAAATGAGTTTTTCAACGCTGAAAATAGAATCCTGAGAAGATAAAAAACAAAGCATAGGATTTGACATTCCACCCTCCAAACAGAAAGAAAACCTTATTAAGGAGGGAAATAAATTCGATGTACCCTCACACTGCATTAAATTGAAGATTGATGATATTTGGCACGTATTGTACTGTACTCCTACTGTGTTTGGCTTGTTGGTAATGGTGAGTGTGAGACCCCAGAATCCATGGCAAAGGTCACATGCTCATTTTTGTCAACTTGTGTCCCCGGATTGGGTCTCCTCATTGACTGTCAGAAATCGGACGGCTTGCGTCTCCAACAATTTCAATTCCCCATCCACGATTAAAAATCATGAGAGAGATGGGTTGAGTCTAAGAAAGGCTAGTAAATAAAAATTTAAATTCTCATTGAAAGAGTTAGGATCCCTGTCAATTTACCGTAGTGACGATTTTTTTCCTTCTACTAGGGTTTCAGTTTTCCTTTAAGAGAGTGTTGACCTCTTCCAAAGGCAACCTGACCTTGCTAGGGGGTTGATCTCGTCCCTCCATCTATAAGGCTCTCTCTCCTCTTCTGGTGGAGTCCTTGAGTAATCCCCTTAGGTCATGGTAGGTGGAGGAGCTAGTTGGGAGTGAAACTAGTGGTGCCGGTGAGCCAAAGGGAAGTAGCTTTGAGGGATACGTGAAGGCGATTAGGCCTCAATCCTCTACGAAGCCCTCCGATAGGTTCCCCCATGGCCATCGCAGTTGAAAAACAGATTGAAGTATTAGATCTCTTTCCTACCTAGTGAAAAGGATGAGCTCGACGGAGGCTAGTGGTTGGGGATTTGAAATCGTTCTGAGGAAATTAAAGGCAACGGCACAGATGCATTTAAAGTTGCTATTTGTTCGTTTCTTTGATCTTGAAGTAAGTAAATTGCTAAAGGTTTCATCTTTCCTCACTAATGGCAGTTTGGGATTGCGATGTGCATCTGGTAGAACCGAGTTGATTACTGTTGGTTTCTATATGCTAATTTTAGTCTACTAGTCAGAAGCTTTGATATCGGGTGCAATTGGGTTAGTTTTATATGTTTGGGTGCTTTGCTATATTTTTCCACTGGGCAGTGGGTTTGATAAATCAAAATCCAATAACCATGATGCATTTGTCCTAATAGAATTAGTGTGGAAGGTTGTTAGGTGGGAAAGAGACCGAACAACTGATCCAAGTTCCAAAAATAAGGATGTTGGGATCTCTTCAACTGGTTATGCTTGATCAAGGGTGTCGGTATGTGGTTGGGTGGTAAAATATTTTATTGATCAACTGTCTAAGGAATGCCACCAGATAGACCATTGAGAATCATTCGTTTGAGTTCGATCAGTATTTCTATATGTACTATTCATCATGGGCTAAACATGTGCATGTTCAATGTGTTAATCAACAATGTTCATTGTCAATGTAGACATGTGCCGGTTCAGTGTATATGGTTTTACTACTCATCATTGGGCTGGGGTAATATTTTTTTTTCTATTATCTATTTGATTGCGCGTCCTCCAATATTATGATAAATGTTCTCCTTGAATATTTTTTTATTTAAATGAATCTAGTTATGAACCATTCTTGCAGGTGTATTTCCATGGAAGCATATTTGCTAGCCAGGTGGATTGTCAAAGCTTCATTGGAAGAGTCTTACCCTTTAGTCTGGGTATTTTGATCTCCGTCCCTGGTGCTGGCCTATTTGGTGTATCGTGTGGAACATAGTTTAGCTATGTTCTTAGATTATCGTTGTAACATAGATCTTTTAAATTCTTATTTCTCTAATTTGTTAGCTAGGTTATACGTTTATTTTCTTTCTGTTTGCTCTAGTTTGTTTTATTCCTAGGTATGTGACATTGTATTTTTTCTTCTTTTAATGTTACTAATTTCCTTTGATAGCAAAAAATAAAAAATCCTTGTTGAGAGAGTTATCTAATGTTTGAAAATATATTGAATAATATTGTCTCTGATAAAAAAATACATGTACCCCTTATTTAATATATAGTATTAAATCTCATCCAATAAAATATAATCAGATGATTAAAATATTAAATGAGAAAAAAAAGTGAAGTGAAAGCATTAATATATATATATATATATATATATATATCCGTGAAGCATATGTGGATTAAAAATTCAAGAGTGGAGTTTTTCTCACTCATCAGAAGCCCCCATGATTTCATACTCGATGAGCTCAATTTTTCGAATTCCGATACCCATACCTGATTAAATAATTGAATTTATCCTGTTGTTGTTAACAGTCTAATCTGTTGATCAGTTTGAGTATAACGAGAGCTGCATAAAGTGGTCACTCGAATGTCTTCCCTCCCCTCCCTTTCCTATTCGCATTGACATTGTTTAATGTTTAAGAATCTGGAGACACACATCTGCCCCTTTTGAAAATATATTATCCAAAATATATTAAAAAATAAATAAATCAATGGGTATGTTTTACCTGCTCCATTTCTTTACATTATTGATTCCTTTCTTTTTGTTTCCACTCTCTGGGTCTCATTTACTGGATTATAAAATTCTGCCCGACTAAATCTCAACCGATAACAATTATAAAAGACAAAGGGTGTGATGTATAAAAAGTATTTAACATCTATTTTTTAAAAAAATAAACTGTAATGGTTAATAATAATTTCTTCCATTTACTATCAAAACAGTTGGAAAAATAATTGAAATTTTCGCAGGAAACTTTTAAAATATACTTTAAGGATAACGTCTTTGTATGATTTCGGACGAATTTAAGTACTTTAAAAATAAAATATATAACTTATGAAAACAAGAGGGAGTAAAATAGAAGAATTTATATATATTTGTAATCCGAGCCCAAAAGAAGAGAGAGAGAGAGAGAGAGAGAGAGAGATTCATAATTTTAATTTTTTGTTTGTTTTTCTTCCGGGTGATGTGAAACGACATGAATTTTAAGGAATCTATAAATTGAAAAGTTGCATGGAGATAGTAAACGACGGGATCGAGAATCACAGAGGTGGAAAGAGGAATGGAAAGGAGTGAAAGGCGAGCCTTAGCATCTCGTGAGCATGTCTGGCAAACGACAATCGTATTACACGACAAAACTCGTGCCCATGCCCAAGACTTTTTGGGAACTACACACATCGCTAAGAAATGAATAATATTACTAAAATAGTAACACTTTATTATAATCAATAATAATAACAACAAATTCTTTTTTTTTTATATAATCGAGACACTTCAGATAGCACCTATGAGATTATTACACCCATTACAATCCTGATAAAGAATCATCTGTAAGTTCTCAAAAGACTGATAAATTTCATGAAATCCCCATCTTGACTCAAGATCTCTTTTTGTTAGGTAATCTGCCGCGGAATTACATAATAACAACAAATTCTAATACTGATACCTTCTCCATTTATTAATTATTGGCACCGAACGTCAATGGCTTTGGTCACATTTGAGAGTCCTCTGCTATATGTTCAGGACGAGCATCAACAACAACAATAATGGAAATTTGGAAACGTCCCTTCCACATTTCTATACAATCGTCACGGACTCGTACATTATTTAATATTATTAGTATCACTCGCTGTGCTTATGGACCACATTTTATTTATCATTTTCTGTTTCATCTCCAAATTTTCACCACTGGATTATTATCAAATATTCAATTTTACTGCATGGTGAAATGCCCATATTATCACCAAGTAAACAGCGGAAGAGAATGAATAAAACAAAGAGGGATTAGCCTTCTCTGGCAAAAGAGGATATGACACCTAAAAAAGTTATTGAAACGCATCAAAGTGTAACAAGATCTTAGTTTCTGGACTGAAAAGTGCAGCTAGATTCAAATTATAACCTTTTTGTGAGGATTTCTATCAACTTCAACTGTACAACGTCACGAGGCTCGTTTCCCTTTTCATTTTCAGAACTTTTCCCTACCGAAAACCTACCTTAGAAGACTTTGTTAATAATTACCCCCTAATCCTAAATATAATTTATAATTGGTCAATTTAAAAAGACTAATAAAATTAATTAAATTATTTTAGAGTATTTATATATAATATTTTTTTAAAATCAGTTTATCTGACTTATAAATTAATATATAAGTTAATCATACACATCATATAATATGATTAAATAATTTTTTTAATTTTTTCAAAGAAATCATATTTTTAGTACAAGAGCTAGTATATTTTTTTACCCTATAAATTTTCAGGAATAATTAGAGTAGATGAGAATGAGAGGGGTTGTTGAATGTGATTATCGGAAGGATTTTCTACAAAGTTGACTTTATTTACGTACTATTTGACCTTTAGCTGTAAAGATGTAAAAAGATGTGAAGGACCACAATTATGACTGCTGGCCCTAAAAAAGGGTGAAAACTGAAAATGAAAAGGAAAAAGAAAATCTAAAGACCTGCATCATCTGAAATCTTTTAGATTCTTCTGGTAGAGGACGGTGACTGAGCGCTCTGAAGCACCCCAAAACAGGAACAAATGAGTGAACGAAGCAATTTAAGCATCATTAACACTAATTAAGTGGTTATATATATATATATATATATATATATCCACCATTAGGTGGGTTTGGCAGCATTTAATCAAATATATCCTTGGCTTTGCTTTGAAACGTAGTGGACACGAAGGAATGAGGAGTAATTGATTAGATGGAAGATATGCCATGTTGCTGCATAATCACTAGTAATTAATTGTGAGCCATAATCAGTCAGGAGGACAGGACCAATGAACAAAGTCAGACCCCTGTTTGTTTAATCTCGTTATTAAGTAAATACTAAATAAATATGATTATGGCAGTAATGAAGAGGGGAGAGTGCAAAGAAGAATAATTAGAAAAAGTAGTGAGATGAAAAGAATATATTGGTTAGCTGTATGCAATGAGACAAAGCTTTATGGCTCATCGATCATGGCGGTCAAAGGCATCAAGCGATGCGTGCGCTTTGGAGAATCATGATTTTCAATGCCACCGACTCACAAAGGCGTCTTTATCACTTGAATTATGCTTTTATCTTTCTTTGTTCTTTTAATCCCGATGTTCCATTAATCTCTACGTATGGCTGCTTTTGGCTCTTGAACAGTGCTTCGATGCTGGTAAATATATAGTTCATCTAAAAGTTAAGATAAGGCATGGAAATTTTAGGGAGAAAAATCTGCATATATGCTGTTAAAGATAAGAGGGTATATGTGCCGAGTGATTAAATGTTAGAAAAACCAGTGTGGACATGATGCATTTTTGGCACATTTCGCAGAATCCATTGGGGAAAACAGAACAAAGCATATTCCAATACTTTCAAGGGTCAACTTTATAATGAGGAAAAAGGTCAAATTTTGGAGAATCCAAGGGGAAAAGAGATGCCAAGGAGGAGAGTCTCAGAGTTATTTTATTTATTTATGTCACGGAAGATAACAATTTATAAATAATAGAAGCATTTTCAATACGTTGTGGTTTTAGATTTGGGAGAGTAGAAACAGAGAGAGGGCATGAGTGTCTGTGCTGTTCTCTTTGTTAGCAAAAATATTCGCCCAATACCTAAAAATCACCGATGGGATGTGAGAAGCCACGCAAGGAGGGCGACATCTTTTTGTCTTTTAATACAGAAAGTCAGAAACGGGACACAAGATCATGGGTGTGAGCAAAGGGGCAAGCTTATTGTCAAACATCACTTATTACTCTGAAGAAACACATGAGGACCAGGGGCCATCATCATAATAACAACAAGAATAATACTCTCTCTTATAGCTTGGCTTCAATCAATTGTAGTTATACCAACATAGCTTTCTGGGGAAGGTGGAGAGGTGGGGTCGTTTCAGCTTCATCGTTGCAAATTGCATTACATTACATAACACATACATACAATCCAATCTTTGAATTAGTAGAGTGAAAAGGTGTTTCTACCCTTTTTGTCCAAATACAATGGCCAGGGATATGCTTAGTTACATGAAAAGCCTGCCAATCGAGTAGGTGAAACTCACGAGATGAGAACACAGCCAGGGCCAGGCCAAGGACTAAAACTTTTTAAAGTGATGGGATTAGGATGCAAATAAACAGACTAAAACAATTAGCTTTAGCACTGTCGAACTCATTCTCCATTTGTCGTCGAAGAAGCGTAGTTGAAAATAACTGGACAAGATTAAAACTCGCATCCCCACCGGACATCTGTAGCGGAATTATGAATAGAACCACATATCATGTGCAGCCACCACTAACAATTTTATTTTGGCAAAAGTCGCATCGTAAGAAAGAAGCCATGGCTACATTCCCCTATTTGAGAGCGACCAGGGCTCCAAAAGGAGTACAAGACATCACTGGAGTAAGTAAATATTCGAGAAAATGAATTTTATAAGGATGCCATTCTCTAAAGAAATGGGAGATGCTGTAGCTCAGGTTCAAAAATTGTTAGAACTGCATGTTTGTCCATTGGAAACTAGACGTCTACGTCTTACGGCACAACAATTTCGACCTTCGTTTAACTGCACAATATGAAAACATTTAACCGCGTGTGCCATATTATTCCTTGGTTCGTCCTCTTGTTGATATGAAACAGATCATGACGGCACCTCAGTGGTGCCAATGCAACAGAAAACAAAACTCGATTAAATGTGACCAAATGCCAGTAGCAACTTTGAGGCAATTGTCCTAGACGATCAATCCTTAGCGTTCTGATATACCCTAATGATAAATTAAACACTTTGCAACGACGTCTTAAGCAGACCAGATGATAGCCAGCAGCAGGTATTCAAATCATGGCAACGAGCCATGACAATTATTGTTGTCATTTTCTAATCACACTATCGTTTGTTAAATCAATATCTATACACAAGTCTCCAACTCTTCAGGTAGATATCTCACAGAATTCTCAAAACTCAATGCCCGAGAGTTTATAGAATTCCAGAGCTTGAACTGAAAAAGGTTACACTGCACCCACAAGGAGGAAACAAAAAAACAGTACCTAATTACCTATCAACAGGCCATTAACCGACGAAAATCCATGACAAGAGATAGCCCAAAAAGGAAATCCGGGCCTTTCAGCCAGGTTTTCCTCACATATTTTGACTTAAAACACCCCCAACTTTTACAAGGCCACCAACATTAAATCCATAATATTGTTAGAAGGCCGAAACCACCAACTTAAATAAAAGCATCCTCCCCAACAGTCACCAGATGGATTTTGTATCTGAACTCAGAACCTTGACGGCTTAACATATACCAAACACAAATAGTACAGGGACAACAGTTATGAGTGAAAGGGAACATCCCTTACCAATGAAGAAATAATTGTCACACTAAATCAGTGTACACATGTATTCAACAGTGCAACAAAAAATCAGATTACATAAGACGCATCATTAAATATTTTTTACCCAAGGCTCAAATGAAGTAGACTAGAGACAAAGATCCCTAGCTAAACCAAGCTATAAAATTTGAAAGCCAGCAATGTCAAAAGAAATGTAAAGTGAGAAATATTCATTAAAAACAAAAGACAGACTCCAACCAACAGCCTCCAACTTTGGAAGAACACATAATAGCGCATAATAGGGCAAATAAGTATTATTTTTACAGTCTCAAAGTTAAAAACACATAAATAGATACGTAATAAATAGCATTCAAGCACCAAAATAATGCAAGACAGACAGGGAAACCCATATACAGAATGACCCATCGGTGTCCCTCAACTAGTACAAACATTCAAACAGCAGCTAACAAGTGAATCTTTGCCAATCGACACATAATGCAGATATTTCCTAATGAGGACCTTGTTGCCGAGACATTTAACATTAAGATCAATAGAGGACGCCTGAAAAGCCATGAAGCCAACATATATGAAGACATGTTGATAAAAAGGGAAGCATCAAGCCTCATCCATTCGACTTCAGTTTAGTGCATGCCTAGATTTTGTCAAGCTTTTCTGCCTTAACTACAGGGTTGGCTTTAGCTATAGCATCCTGACCAACTGTCCGATAATCAAAAGGGCAATTGTGTTTGTCAGAATAACGATGCATTGCACAGAAAATGTTCCCACATTTGCAGCTAAAACCAGTTAATCCAACACGCTTCCGGCAAGTCATGCATCTACTGGGACCAGTCTTGACTTTCATCTCTAAACTCTCACTAGAAGATGAATCCTGACAAATTTCAGCATGTATTGTCTTGATCTCCACAGTTCCAATTTGTACATCAGTAGAACAAGCAGTTGTAGCCTCTTTCCCACTGCTGCTGCTAGAGCTTCCATTCACAATGTTTTCGACCGATGATGCTGCAAGTTTGGCCTGATCCTGCTTCAACAGCATGTCCTTGTAACATTTGGAGCACATATTCATGGTAGCAGCTCTGCCAAAGAAGCCGCAATTGTTAATACAGAGAATGGTGCGATCTGGTGCCTGGCATCCTGTCTCATCGTGAGACTCCATTATTTGTTGACCACCTGCAAGTAAAGCACCTCACCATCTTTAAAGAAGATATACAAAAGCAAAAGAACAAGACTCCCTCACAATATATTAATATGAAAGGACTTTGCAGAAGCACCTCACAACAAGGGTTTACATGAACATGGAAAAATAATCTTCATGCAATGGATAGCAGCACAAAGCAAACATAAACATCCCAACAAAAACTAATACTCAAACACATTATCACCCTTAACACGGAAGTGTAACATTAAAGAGGGCCCTCCCGTCCCTTGGGGGGGGGGGGATGGCAACAACTAGAAGAAGCTTTATTCCACTAGGTAAAGTTGGCTCTAAGGACCGTGACATCAACATTGTGCTGTGTCAACAACTAAATCTTTAGATGTGTTGGCCGACGACGACGAAGAAACCCAAAGGGGAAAATACTGCCAAAAAAAAAAAAAAAAAAACTGGCAGAATTCCTTCACTTCATTTAGTGCTGATCGTTGGTCCAAAACGATCAATATTTGCTCATAATTTGAACCGGCAAACAAAACCTATCAATCCAGATAAGCAAACCTCTATAGAAGAGTTCCATAAGTTAAGTATACAAAAAGGTTAGCAGAAATTTCCAACCGAATAAGGGAAGTAAGAAAAACCCTTCCACAACTTCGTTTTCTGTCGAGGTATACCCGATAACCGAAATACCATAAAATTAACGCCAGCTAGAAACCAGAATTAGGAAATCCGAAATAACAACGCATCCAAAATGATAAATTGGGGAAGAGGGGGTTTCCACCAGTAATCCAATCAATCAGTAGACTAAAAATTGATATAAATTGCCAAAAGGTAGAGAGCAATAAATCAGGAAAAGGGAAACATCAATAGAAACATAACACTCTCACCAGTCTACTAGGCTTCAACGATCCACACAATCAGACAAGGGACTCAAGTCTCCAACAATTAGCAGATGAATAAGGAGGGAAATTTAATAAAACCCCAGAAAAACTAAAGGATCAAATACCTGCAAGGGGAGATGACAACAGTTGTAGAAATCGAACACCAGAAACACCAGAGCCACGCGAAACGCAGCAGCAGAGGCAGAGGCCTCAGAGCCGCAGAGCGATGAAAGTAGAAAAACGTAGAGGGGTCGGCACTCGCTGTTTTGAATCAACTCTTATCTGGCAGGAACATAGTCGGTGATTATTGATAAATCGCCCCTCTAATTCCTCTTAATTACCGGTTTGCCGGCTCCTACTTTTTCTTTTCTTTTCTTTTTCTTTTGTATTTTTTTAGAATATAAAAAGGGAAAATCCCACATTAAAACCAATAAAAAGAGGTGATTCGGGTATTAATAATAGAGAGATGTTAGGTCTTATTTGTTTTTTTAAAAATTAAATAAAATGACATAAATATCCTCACACTTTTTTTTTTTTTTAGAGTAATACCTACTAGTCATAGGTCACCAGCGACACCCCGTGCGGGGCTTTAGTGGAAATGACATCGGAGGCAAGTAGGTACTGGGGGAAGCTGAAATCCAAGCTGAAGAGGTTTTGTGAGCTATGATTTTGGGCCTGATTGGAAACTTCTTAGAATGAGAAAAAAGTTTATTTGGAAGGTAAGAGTTCATTTGATATTTACAGATACGTTTGTGAATACGTTAGCTTTTATTGAATTTTTTTTTTAAAAAGACTGTTTTTCCTAAAAATTTATTGAAGTAGTTTCTGTTTTTTTTCTCACTGTGTTTAGAAAAAAAAATCACTTTTCTCACTGCCAATCCAAACACAAATCACATTTAAAATTATTTTTTTTTAATTTTACTTTTACAAAAACACATTAAAAAAATTACTTTTCCTTCACTAATACAAAGAGTCACTTTTTCTTTGAATCTATAGACTTGTTGGTTTATTGTTTTTCTATCTGTGGGTACAAATTTGTTGAAACAATGAAATCTACTAATTTATTAGTTCATATTTTAAAGGCAAGAGATGTATCGGTCTAATTTGCCATCTAAAGAATTATTTTGTTGTTACAGTTTTTTTTTTTTTTGGTTATTTGAAGTTTAAAGGTCACTGTCATCTTCTTGGAGAAAAGGTGTCATATGAAGATCCAAAATCGTATTTTGTTATCTTATAAATCATGTTTGGTATCACTTTTAAATATTTATACATATAAGTCGAGATAACTCTTCTATCACATACTTACCTCGTATTTCGTAAATTACAATTAAAAAATTGCTTTTCAAAATTCCTATCATTATTCTAAACAAGCACATAATCTGCATGCAAACCTAAAAGATGTTTGTGTTTGGTTTCTTTTCGTTTTATTTTGAATTTAAACTCTCTTTTTATTTTTTGAACAATTTCTATATTGGGTGTTTGTCACCTTACGATTGGTATTGACCAAAAATAAATCAAGAAAAACTTCTCTTTCCTTTTTGGCTTTGATAGTTGAAGACTCCTTTATTTGACGCAAACGGTTACTTTTCCTCTCTCCTAAAAATTTGAAGAGCTACGAATTTGATTGGTGGCTCCAACTGATTTATATCTCTTTGGGATCTCTAAATGAAAAAAGAGAGAATGGGAGAGGATGAGAAGGATTGGGAAGAGAGAGAAGGGGGAGGAAGAGGGAGGTATGCACTTGGGGATTAAAAGTGACAGAGGGCGGTGAGGATGGCAGCCAGGGGTGGAAATAGGCCAGTCCAAGTTAGGCTTGTGCTTTAACAGGCCTGATCTGTTAAGGCATTGGATGGCCTGAGCCTGACTTGTGGCTTGTAAGAGGCATTTTTTCTGACCTAAACATGACCTGTATACAGGATTGGCCTGTTAAGGAGGCCTGTAATTTTTAAAAAATTAAGCAGGCTATCAAGCCATAGGCTTCACAAGAGGCCTACTTCAAACAGACTTATTCTAGAGCCGGGAAAACGAGCCGAGCCCGTCGGGCCGGCCCGTTTATGCCCTGAATTTACAAGGGTCGGGCTTGAGAATTTTGTTTAAAAAGTGAACGCGGGCCTAAAAATGCCGGCTCTGTAGGGCCGATGGCCTAAACGGGCCAGCCCTTTAGGCCCTGATATATTTTTTATTTTTAAAAATTATTTATATGATAATAATATTATTGATCTTTTATATTTTGTTAATGATGTTGAAAATATTTAGTTGTTATTATCTTTTTTAAAATTAAGTTTTATAAGAATATTTTGTATTAAGAATCATAAAAATAAAAAATTTATAAAAGATATTTCTTATTTTATAAGAAAAATACGTTAGATATTTCATATTTACTCTAAAGTTTCACATATGATGGTAATTTACTAATTTATTTGTATTTTATGTTTTTTATAGAGTTATTTGTCATTTTAGATTATTATTTGTTGTAGATAAAGATTATGAATATATTCATGATTTGGGAGAAGAAATTCTTGATATTTTTACCCTCAAGTAGAGCCTACTACTCAAACTGAAGCACAATCAAATTTTCTTGAAATTGATGATAATGGTGAAGAAGATGAAAATGATAGTCGTCATACTCATGTTGCTTAGAGTATTTAACTTCTTGCCTTCTTATACTTTTGTGCGGATTGTGAATTATTTGTGGATACTATTTTTTACCTTTGAATATGAATTAGTAACAGTATTTGTTTTATTGCATAAGGCGTGTAGACGTGTAGTTAAATCTTGTGTAAATAGCTTCAGGCCTTGCAGGCCGGCCCTTTTAGGCCCTGGCCCGTCAAGGGCCAGCCCTGTAGGGCCGGGCTAGCCCTGATTCCCAGCTCTACTTATTTCAAACAGGTCGAAAACATGCCCAAATGCATACATTAATAATCCAAATACATAAATTAATAATCTAAAATACATCATAAAATATGAAACCAAATACAACATAATAATTTTCAGTACAAATTCACTAATTTTCACATCAAATCTTCAATATAATTTCTCCTCCTCCTTCGAAGATCTTGAAAAAAATTAATTAAATATATAGTATTAGAGCATAACACAATTTAACAAGTAATATGTACAAGCAATGTGGCACCTTACCGGAAGAGACACCAATTATATGTCAAACTTCTAAACTAGAGAAAAATATTTAAATCCGAAAACTTAATTTTGAGGTAAATGTAGAACTTAGTATCATCAACCATTTTGTGCAAGTTAAATGTTATACTATGCACTTTTGTAAGAAATGTTCATTTGATCAAACTATGATAATATATTATGCACGGAAACAGAGAAACAAGTAGGGGAGATATTGAAGAATAGAGAGAAACAAAAGTGAAATCCTTCTCAAGAGTTCACATACAGATTCATGCTACATAGAACATGCTCGAAAACTCCCCTATTAGGCCTGTAAATTTCATCTATTTCTATTATTCAGTACCCACAAAACACACACATTAAACAAAAGCAGGAAGAAATGGCCAATAATATTCAAGCACCATTCAAGAGATATTTCTCAAGCTTCTTGAAGAAAGTTGAAATAAGTGGACTCTGCTGCCTTAATTTGCTGGCTCATTTCCTCATTTTCAATTTTTTTTCCATTTTTATACTTTTAACTAACTTTTAATTAACTTTCAGTAGCTCTTTTTTCCCCTTTTTAATCACGTTTTAAATTTTTATTTGATTTTTGAAAGAAAAAATATAAGATCAAATAAAACTATAACAACTTGATTAAAAAAATAAGAGAGAAAATGCAAAGAGGTGAGGACATACCTGCAGCTGTAAGAGGGAGATCGTCAGAATGTCGGCCAAAAGGTGAGGACTGTTCGGCTGCCAACAATTGGAGACGAGCGGGAGATCAGGCGAAGAGGGAGAGAGTGGTCAGAGGAGAGACTGCTTGGCCACTTGGGTAGTGTGGTCAGAGGAGAGATCAGGCTTGCTGCTTGCCTTAGTTTGGAGGAGAGAGTGGTCGGCCGCTGCTTGGGTAGTGTTTGGGAATTTGATTTAGGGTTAGTGTCTTGATGAGTAACTAAAGGCTGAAGCAGACACACATATGTGACACACCACATGCTTAATTTTTTATTTTTTTTTATAACTTAACAGGCTCAGGCCGACCTGACAGGTCTAACAGGCTTGTCAATAAATATAGGTCTGGCCTGTTTATAAAAACATGCCTCAAAAAAAGCCTGAGCCTAGCCTTTTAGCTTGACATGTTAGGCCTAACCAGGCCAGAAAATAGGCCCTTGATAGGCCGTCTGGCCTGTTTTCACCCCTAATGGCAGTAGAGAAGACGACAAAGAGGATGCACCAAAAGATCACCAGAGTCCGGGGGGAATAATTGGTCTTTTTAAATAGATAATTGTCATTTTAATATTCAAAGTTGTTATTTTTAAATCTAAACTTGATAAGGCTATATGGATTGGAGTCTAGGAATCAATTAATGTTTGCCCACTCATTTTTCATAAGTGGTCTTTTTAAACTAAATAGTTGTCATTTTCCAATCCGGAGTTGTTATTTTCGCAAGAAGTCGTCGTTGCTGAAGGTCTAGCGATGAATTTAAAAATAACAACTCTAAATATGAAAATGATAGCTATATATTTAAAAATGATTGCTTGTAAAAATAAGAAGGCAAACATAAATTAATTCATAAAATTGATATAGGTTTACCAAATTTGGATTTGAAAATAACAATTTCAAATATGAAAATGACAACTATCGATTAAAAAATGATTACTTGTGAAAATAAGAAGGCATGTATAGATTAATTCCTAGACTCAATATGGTTTTACCAAGTTTAAATTTGAAAATAACAACTTCATATATAAAAATGACAATTATCTATTTAAAACCGATCAATTATTCCTGTTGGAGATGCGGTGCCGGTGATCAACCTACCAGCCATCGGTGCTATGTGCGAGGTATGCCACTTGCCATTGGTTAGCGATGGGGGTAAGGATTACTTTTTAAAAAAAAAATGTGTAAGGGGTATTCGTATCATTTCCTCTTAATTTCACAAAAAAACAAATAAAACACTAACATGTTTATAAAGTTTTTGAAATTGAAATCATCTCTCTCCTTTGCCATTTTCAATGGTCTTTTTGTGTTTTCTTCTCATATAAAAAATTTTCAATGGTCAGCGATAGGCCTGTTTGGTACGTTGGAATTGATTTTGATAGATATGGATATGGATATGGAAATAGAAATGGATATGTATATGGAATGGGAAATGGATATGGATATGGAATTGGAAATAGAGTTTAAAAGTGTGTTTGGTATGTACATGGAATTCAGACATTATTTTTATTTAATATTTATATTTTAAATGTGAAATTATTAATATGCCCTCATCTAAAAAAAAACCTAACAAGTACCTCAAACATCCAAACTATTTTTTTATTATTATTATAATTAATTTTTTAATAATAATTTTTTCTATTTTTTTAATATATTTTAACCAAATCCCCATTTTATTTTTATTTCAAAAATTACCTACTAATTTCATTTTTTTTATTTTTTATAAATAATTAATTCTAAATTATAATTATATCCTAGAAATAAAAATAAGAATGTTACAGTTGTCGTCAGAATGAAGAGAGGTTGCCGTTGTTATCGAAGGGAGGAGGGTAATTAATGGAATTGTGAAGGTGAAATTACAAATCTTAGCTTTTAGGATGTAATTCATTTTGGTGGAATTGACTTATTTGGCTTCCATATAGAATTATAATTGAGAGCCAATTCCATTGTACCAAACAAACCCTTTGATGGAATTGAAACCCAATTCTATTTCCATCTTCTCCAATTCCAGCATACCAAACAGGTTCATAAAGTTTTTGAAATTGAAATCATCTCTCTCCTTTGCCATTTTCAATGGTCTTTTTGTGTTTTCTTCCCATATAAAAAATTCCATTAATCCCCGCTACTCAGTCATCAACATTCATTAATTCCCATGGCAAATAAAGCATTCACTAAATTGAATTCTATTCAATCATTACTGGCCAAAAAAAAAATCCATTCAAAATCATAAAACATATATCTTATTGTTTTAAAATTATTAATAAAAATATTAGTTCCGCCATTGATAATTTTCTTGTGTCTCTAGAGATCCATTGTAAGACTAAAATGCTTAGTGGAAATTTAAAAATCACACATATACTTGCGTTGCCAGGCAAGAAAATTGTACTTAATTATATGTTTTCAAACTTTTATATCATATGATAAATTGATTTATTTTATAACTTTCTTAATTAACACATTTGTTTCATGATCAACTTATTTATTTTAGCAAACAAAGAATTATTATCGTTTAGTTTTTAATAATGAACGGAGCATTTTGAATTAATTCTACAAACGACAGTGCGCAAATTTGTAGGGCATTGGAGTGAGGATATATGTATGTTGATTCTCAAATATTCGTATTTCAATGTGTTGTTTTCATAGTATTTCTATTAGTTTCATAGTGAATTAATTTAGAAAAAATATATGATTTAGGATGGTAAAAATTGAAAATATGTTTTTTTTTATCTAATTAAACTAAATTTGGGAAAAGCTATACATTCGCGGAGATATATCTTACTTAATATGCAAGAGCTTTAAAAGAGTTAAAGAACAAAATGTCAAAAAATAAGCCGTTTGTAGGGTTAAGGCACCAAAAAGGATTGGTATGTTACCACAACATACAGAAATAAGCTACTTAATAGAAGAAGGCTGCATATGATCACTGCGTCTTTGTTGCGATGTTCAACTTCCTGCCCTCTTCTTCCTTCTGTTGTATTTAGTTCATTGGGTTTTACTTTTACCCATGCATGGCTTTTTTTTTTCTTTTTTTTTTGGGGGGGTGGGGGGGGGGATTAGCTTGAACTCAATCAATGAACTAATGCCTGCAGTATTCCAGCTAAGTGTGCTTGCAAAATACTCCTCCGGTTTTTAATATAAGACATATCAAAGGAGCTGATCTTTATTCTAAATATAATATATAATTTTTATATTTGTCGATCTTTTTCTTATTTACTCATATTGATGTTTACCCGGTCATAATCAATGAAGAAAAGGAATTAGGGAGTTAAGGATAATGATTACGGTGGTTTAGAAAATACATGTCATATTAACTAATTTAACTAACTTCATTAATCTAATCAAATTAGGTAAATATGTCTTATATTAAGGATTGGAATTAGTGCTATTTTATCTCTACCATGAATTAATGTTTGAATATTATTTTAAGACTCGAGAACAAGAGATGTATGGGTTAGACTGTGACTTGCAGGGAAAGATTACATGCATGGCTCGGCAATTTGTTAGTCGGGATAGAAATATACTAACTGCACCCTCATAATAAGTAACGTAACTAACCCGTAGGATAATCACACCTAATCTAGATTAATTTTGTGATATAAGCAAAGTAAACTTGTTGTATTGGATCATATCAGTGGCCTCTATCCGTGTTGAGTCTGTGTTGATGATGCAGTCAGGATCTAAATACTGGAGGCTATATACATGGATTAACGCGCCCAATTGAAAATTAAAATAGAACTCATAATACAATGTGTTGATACAGAAAACAGGTCCATGAGACGTTAGAATGTTAGTGAACCTTACCAGGAAAGTTGTTGAGAATGTTGGTGAGTTTTTGACAATGTTAGTGCAGAAGACTACCTGCACTGTCATAGCAGTGAGCATATACCCAGTGATAGGCGGCCATTTTCTTTTTTGGTAGATTTATACTAGAGGAAGGGAAATTAAGATGCAGGGGTATAGAAGAGTGTGAGCAAGGAATCGGGGATGCGACTCTAAAAAGAATGATTTGATAGCTTGTGAAGTATAAACAAAGGATAGTGTGAAGAGATAAAAGTAGGGATTATGATGAGCACGAGCCATTTCTGAAATAGGCTTTCATTTTGATACCAGAAGCAACCTCAGTTCAATGATTAGTTCGGAGCCTAAAGGAACATAATCGTGTGTGATGTTTGCATATGTGAGCCCTGCCATGACGTGTTTTATGCAGTGATTTATATTCTCATCATTGAATCGTTGTGCATGGAGGGCTTTCATACTCTGGCCCCAACTCCCAATCATACTCGCAATTTTGGATTTAATTGAGACATCCCTCATCTCTGTGTTGAGTTGATAATCCTCACAGCTCAGTTTTATCAGAAAAGCGAACTTCTTTTTTCTCCACTCTATACTTTCTCTAATATGCTTATCATATAAAAGAATTTTGTTCATTGAATACCTGTATATTCTTGTTAGAGAGAATTGGTTTCAGTGTCACCGAAAATGGTTTCCTATTATCATATTTGAATTACTATCAGCTACTAAATATAAATACAAATCTTAACCGGAATTTAAATTTTGAGTTATTACGCTGTCCAAGACTCATCTTTCTCATCTGCTGGCTGGCAAGAGGGGGTGGGGGGGAATCATTTTGATAAATCTGTTTACATTTTTTAGGGGAAGTTAATAGAAAAGCCGGCCCATTTAGACTTGGGATTAAAATTTAGAACTTAGAATGCTTAACACTGAATTATCTAGGCTCTTTGATGAACAGCTTGACCTGTTACACAATGACGCATTGGGCCGCCTCTATTTTAGGCCTTGAAAATTGTACATGGGTTAACTTATGGTTTATACGCCCAAATACCAATAACCCTTTAAACTTTTGCTGAGCTTTTACAAACAGACCATACAAAAATAATTTTCTATATTTTAGGTTAGTTGGAGTGGTGACTGGTGAGGCCTTTCATTTCTCTGTTTCAGTGGGATCATCAATTTCTGAAGACCCCATCCTGCACACATATAATATCGAGGAGTTGTTCAGATACTATGGATGAAATACTTACAGTAATCAACTGTATATGTAAAATAAAATTAGAATAGAGTTGTTACTCGATTACAGTCGAAGAGATGGTGCTTCTTTTCTTGAAATGCGTGATTGAAAAAGACAAATTTCCTGCAATGGGCAAGGGTGGCCATAAATAGAACCCGAGAAGAAGAAGATGATGAGTGCCGCTTTAACAACGCAGGATCACCTGTTAATGTTATTTTATTTCTTACCTAGGAAAACAAAATATACAGGCAATAAAGCGTTATATCCCAATTTAACCATCAAACAGCAGATTAGTGATTTTCTTCACGTACCTATACTGAACTTTGTAGAGAAAAATATAGTCGGGTTACGTTGGGCCTGATGCGTGAGAGGGTTGGTTAAGCAAAAAAGAATTAGGTATAGATTCGACACCACGACCACCAAATTAACAGGTAATCTGGCTTATCAAACATGAATGCAAGGAATGATAGCATTGCTTACTCCTCAACAAACCGATCAACTACGAAACCACTCAATTTTAGAACATAATTACAACATGGTTGTTGACCATTATTGCATAAGCATAAATCATGCATTTTTACACCCCACAGAATTTACGAGTCAGAAAAAGATTTTCAAATCAATTATCCACTCACAAAAACAAATAGAAATACCTTCCCGCCAGAGAACGCAAAAGTTTTGAGATGTTAAGCTACAATCATTGCAACTGCAACTGGACCAGGTGGGTGGGCAAGCCACCACGCCACCACAAGAAAACTCAGGAGTCTGGACCAAATAACTTTATGAACAGTATATTACAAACAATCGGCTCAATTTCGGATGATTCTATTTTAAGGTACAGGGGACCATGACATCTCAACTTCGTGCAAGGAACATCCCTCCTGCGAGTCATGACCTCCCATGAATGAATGAATCTGTAAATGCAAGCAAGGATATATCCATTTGCCTTTTTCTTTAGTTTTCCACACCTGCTACACCTCCTTTTTCCTCTTCCCCATTTTCTTTTTAGGTGGTCGCTATGATATGATCACACTAAATAAAATAAAATAGCAAAAGTATTGTAAATGTGACAATATGAATAATATTAATTGATTGACTTTGTTGTCTTTCCACCTGTCTCTCTCTGTCTTCCCTCTTGGGTTCTTTTGGGGGTAAGCATTCAAGCTTTGAATTTCTTTTTCTTTTCCTCGTAGTGCAATATTCTGCTTTAGTCTAGTCAAGGCCACCCATTCTCTCTCTCTTCTCAGAAGGTAGTTTAGGATCATAACTGTGGAATTTAGCTTTACTCATATTTATGCCCCTTTTGCATGTGAAACCCTTTAATAGTTGCGGGAACCTATTCAGGAGTGTCCGAACTCGTTCTCATGCGATTGTTGCTTTCCCCAATTAATGCTCTTCCAGCGACCCGTTCTCTTTAATTAGCCCATTTGGGTTGACACGCACAGAGCGAGAGGACAGGGTTGGTGAACCTTCTCCACAGAATTGTTAATAATTGGATTTGTAGCAATTAGGATCTGCAGCTTCACTGTTTGTCTGCTCGCTTTTGGAGCTTTCCATGGAGACCGATAATGGTGACACCAAGTCCAAGATGGAAGACTATGAAGTTATTGAGCAAATTGGCAGAGGAGCTTTTGGCTCCGCTTATCTTGTTCTTCATAACTCTGAGAATAAAAAGTAAGTCACTCTTCGTTCAAATTCTATCTTCATTGTTCCTGCTTTGTAAATGATAAACAATACATACAATCGGTCGAAGGTCCTTCCCCCCCCCCCCCGGGGTAAAAACATGAATGTCTTAACAAAGGAAATTCAAAGATTTTGTTGGCTGTGTGTGTGCATGTTTAATTACACCTGCTGGATACAATAGAATTCTCTGTAAGCTGTAATTTTTACTTCCAATGTTGTTCATTTTCGGTAGGTATGTGCTGAAGAAGATTCGCTTGACCAAGCAAACCGAGAAATTCAAACGAACAGCGCACCAGGAGGTTGGTGAAACACCCTTCCAAACGATACATTCATCTTTAGCGTACACCATACAACCTTTTGAATTTATACTCTTTTAATATATTTCCTAGTGTTTTGCATTCTACTCCAATTGATTAGAGAAGATAAATTGCCTACATTACTGTCGCATTTTTCCTTTACCTCTTTTTGGGCTCTAAATCAATCTATCATTCAGAAAAAATAAAATACTGTCGATCACACCCGTTAGCTACCATCTTTGGGTCATATTAGTGGCATGAATCAGCCAGATTTTTCACTAATATTTTATCCTTCTCTGAGTAACATTATTTCATCTACGACTACGGGAAATCATTCTACAAGCCAGTCATCTGCATATGTTGGTATATCTCATAAGCAACATCTCTTCTGCCCTGGCAGTTATACTAAAAGCGTGATATCAGCCAATGCTGTTTCAAACCAATTTGATTTGAGGCAATCTTGAAGACGTATGTCACATATCTTTGTTTTTTAGAGTAATAGTACCGATCAGACTTCCAGGGAAGGATATTTGTCTAGTGCAATTTCTTATGCTTGCACAATAGTGGCAATGTTTTTTTTTTTTTGGCCAAGGTGGCAATGCTTAATAATATCAACATGGCATTTTGTGTCAAGTAGAAAAGTATGACTCAAAGCAAGGTTTGTAGTAATTTTAAAACAAATTTCTTCAGAATGATTTCTCCTCTGTCACAGATGAACCTGATTGCAAAACTAAATAACCCATACATTGTGGAGTACAAAGATGCTTGGGTGGAGAAGGTAAACACATAATCTTTCTTTTGTAATTACAGTTTGCGTCTATTTAGAGTTGACTAAATAGGTCTGAAACTTTAAAGTTGCGCCTGATTATTCTGATGGTTATGAGCTTATGACTCTTCAATGGCCTCTTTCTGAAATTCTCATGTTTTGTAGGGGGAGTATATATGCATTGTAACTGGCTATTGTGAAGGAGGTGACATGTAAGTAATATCTGTTGGAAAAACTGAAGCTTTCTTGCTTGAAACAAGAATATTAATGTATCATTTTCAGTTACAGAGCATGTCTATCTATTAAATTTTGTTCCTTTATGACGTTATTATCAAATATTCTTTCCCCCAATAAATTGTAAGGAAAAGGAAGATCTCTATTAGCAATCAACAAGTAAACTTTTGACATGAAAGCTTAAACCATTGGGTTCCATAAGTGAAAGCCTTCAATACCTGAAATATGCATAAAAGACGAATTTTATTCTTGTACTGAAAAAACATGGAATTTCAGACTGAAATTTCAATTTTTAGACAGATGTCAGCAAGGATTCTGAGAAAGCCGGAAAGTCAGAAACTTTAAATTTTGGCATGTGCATGGAACTTTTGTATTTGATAGATATTAAGGAGAATTTTCAAAGAAATTCTTGTTAATTGAGGTTGAATATGCTGGGGAAAATCCCTTAATGGCATTAATTATATTATATTATATTAATCGCAGTTGAAGATTGAGATGACATAAACTAGCACCAAGGATTGATATTGTTGATGTCATGCTTGTATAAAAGAGGCATATATCTTCTGTTATATTTTTATTTACATGCCAACATGAATATGTGAGTATCGGTGATGAATGATGGGTCACTGGAATCTCTCTGGATTAGGGCTGAGAACATAAAGAAAGCTCGGGGATCATTTTTTCCTGAGGAGGTAACGATAGTATTTAATGAACCATTATTAGTATGTTCTTGTATGAGTAATCCATGCCCACTCTGCATTGCCATTTTATCCTGCAGAAGGTCTGCAAATGGCTGACTCAGTTGTTGATAGCTGTGGACTACCTGCACTCTAATCGTGTACTCCATAGAGATCTCAAGGTATTACATATTCCCTTGTACTGGCAAGGAAGTTCTTTACATGATGTATATGGTAATGTAACTCTATTATGTTTCAGTGTTCCAACATATTTCTCACCAAAGACAACGATATTCGTCTCGGTATGAACGCATTGTCCTTTGAAAGATTACCTATTTGGGTTCTGCTTATTGTTGGACCTAAAGCAACTATGTCTTGTGTGTACCATACAGGTGACTTTGGTCTGGCAAAGCTGCTTAATTCAGAAGACCTTGCTTCCTCGGTATTGTGCATATCTTTTTTATATTGTTGTTTTCTGATGCCCTCTTGAGAAACTTTGCTGTATTTCTCTTGGTAACGGACTTTCATACTTAGTGGTGTGTGCTTTCCATTTTAGAATTGATAATGCTGCATCCATATCTTGCTCTGAACTTCTCATCGCAGATGTTAGTGACACATCAATTAGATCCACTCATTGATGCCTTGTTTGTGTAGGTTGTTGGAACTCCAAACTATGTGTCCTGAGCTACTTGCAGATATACCCTATGGTTATAAATCTGATATATGGTCACTTGGTAAGAATCATGAATGACTGATAATTGTCACTGAAAAGACCATATGGTATATTACCTATTGTAAGAATGAGACCTCTTTTGTCTGTAAAGGTTGCTGCATGTTTGAAATTGCTGCACATCAACCAGCGTTTCGTGCTCCTGTAAGAACCACCTTGAACCATTTAGTTTGTTATTATCACAAGCTATTTTGTCTTCAATTTTTCAGTATGTATATATGAGGAAAAATTGATGAAAAAATGGATGTAACAGGATATGGCAGGGCTTATCAATAAGATAAATAGATCCTCCATTTCTCCATTGCCTATTGTTTATTCTTCCACATTGTAAGTAACCGCTTCAAAACCACTGCCAGTCACATAGCTTTCAGGCTTTTCTTCTTCCTTGAGCTTTTGATCATTTGTTTATCTAAGGCAACCAAAATGTACCAGTAGACGCTGCATAACTTTTCTCGTTTCAACAAAATGTTAATATTGAAACAAGATGACTTACATGCAACAGGAAACAACTCATAAAGAGCATGCTCAGGAAAAACCCTGAACATAGACCAACAGTGAGTTCAATTAAACCTGTGATGTTATTTCAGATTACTCTGGATAGAACTGTTCATTATGCAGCATCTATTTGTTGACAGGCAGCTGAATTGTTAAGGCATCCTCTTTTACAACCATATGTTCTCCGATGTCGTAATGCATCATCTAATGTTCTTCCAGTGTATCCCATAGTCAACTCAAAGGATAAAACAAAGAGATCTTATAAATCTGGTGCCAGAAAAGAACGCAAGGACAAAGAAGTGGGATTAGAAAATCTTTTGGTTAGAGTTCATCCATTTGAGGGAAATGAAGATCTGCCTAACAATGGCAAGCTATCGGTCTCAAGCGGTGCAGAAGACATCCTTCAGACCAATCTGGCTGATCCTGCCAGCTTCATAACTGAATCATCTACTAGTATCAGTGGCTCAAAGGATGGATCAACAACATCTGAATCAACCATTTGCAGCATGTACAAGGAAGCAGACTGTAAAAGTATACCTACAAGGGAGACAACTGACAATGGAATTACATCAAAGAGTATGCCAGGTCCTAAGCATGAAGAACAAGTATTTACTGCTGAGCTTCAAAAATCAGAAGGGGTTGACACAGTTGCGGTGACCACGAAAGTTGAAGATGCTTTAGCCAATGGAGATTTCAATAAAGCTGAAGCGCAGAGGGATGTCAATCTTGATGACTTCAGGAAATCAACAGCATCAAGCGAAGAAAGCACTGATAAAGGTGGGTCTCTAGATGAGGAAATGTCACCACCAGCGTTGCCACCTAGTAGTAAGGTTGAAGATGATTCTGAATCGAGAGGAGTCTACTTACAGAAAAGGGAAGCCTCACATACGTGCGTATCTTCTGAGAGTAATGATACACTTGCAGGTAAGGATGAAGGCAGAGAAAAGCCACACACGCATAAAGAAAATGATAGTGCTTGCGTGGTTGATCAGACACCAAGTGACAATTCTTTAAGTACACTTAATGCAATAGGGGGTAATGAAGCCAAGAGTGAGTTGGATAGTTCCTGCGAGGAAAGAGCTCATGCTCTAGAGACTCTACTTGAACTATGTGCTGAGCTACTCAAGCAAGACAAACTTGAAGAGCTTGCTGGTGTGCTGAGACCATTTGGCCCGGAAGCTGTCTCTTCCAGAGAGACTGCAATATGGTTGACAAAGAGCCTCATGTCTGCACAAAAATTCAATACTGAAACCTAGTTCGTGGGAGGTGATCTTCATAAATTAATTTTCATACAGTAATGTAAGAAATGTGTATTTGCGGATGTAACACGAGTTTTTTTTTTCCTATTGAGACTGTTGCTTGATTGGAAAAGACTGGAAAAATAAGATTTTACTGATTCCTTTCTGCTTCACAGGTTATATTCACACTAAATGAATCAAATTATCATAAAGTAGGTCAATTAATACTCCTTTGTGTAGCTTGAACTGTTAAAATAAAAACAGGGTGAAGGAAATGAAGATACGATGAACAAATAAAAAAAGAAGAAGAAAACAAATAAATTCATGTAAAAGCAAATTATCGTAAATCCGACGATGGTAATAATTGAAATAAAGTTACATCGTTATTCTTCTCACTCCTTTAGTCCATAGAAAGCCTACATCCTTGCCATGCATTTTGGTTCATAACTTAGGCTCTTGCATGTTTGATGAGGTTACTGGAAATACAAGGCAAGGAAAGATAAGATGGAGATACAAAACAAAGGCCCGACAACGAACAAGCTATCTGTGGCTGAGCTGCTTGGGCCAGAAGCGGCAGCCGGAGTAGTAACCACAGTATTGGCCAATGCAGTGCTCACGGAGGCGTCAGCCTTGAGAATAGTGCAAGAAACCTTTATGCTCGTGGTGACTGAAAAAGAAAGTTACGAGAGACCCACTTATTTGGTGATGGAACAACTAGACCTTTTTTAATATTAGTTGCCCTTGGTTTAAACTTAAAAGTGGAGGAGTTGTTTTGGAAAACATCACATTCTTTTTTTGTTACAAAAATATTTAGATAAGTTGGGTTCCAGGGCTCACTAAGGCCAAGGCATACTCATCAAAGTTAGGGTATAGCTCTGAACTAAAAGAACTCTGATTTAAACCCACAATATAGTTATAGTACGCAAATATCAATTTGTGAGTGAACAGCGGTAGATCTCATGGATGTTAGGTGTGGGCCCAGCGAGATATGGATGGAGCCCAATATTCTAAGGCCCAAGTCTCGTAACAAACTCTTGCACGCGCATCTGATGGGATCTGATCTCATACCATATCCAAGTGGGGACTGATCCCGTGATCCGCTCAGAGCATCAATTATAAGCCTTCTACCACTTATTCAGTTATTTGGATTCAGGAGACTTTCCTAACTACAGAAATTTGGAGTTGTCTCGTAGGCCTCAAAAGAGTTTGGGATGGTGGTTTTAAGGATATTATGGCGTGAAGTAATTCGATGATGGAGGCTCTCTGCTTTATACAAAATGACATTTCAGACTTGCATGCAGGCTGGAGTATTATATTATCATGGAGATTAAACAAATGCTCCAACGTAGCTGAAGAGTGGTTTTTTAACATATTGACAAAAACGAGAATGGCATGGCTGATTCCATGATGAAGCGAGCTTTGGCCGACAATAATGCGGGACTGCAAATTGGGTCCTGAGGCTATGAAAGAAATATTCCGCTAGGCACCTGATAGGTCCTGTGTATGAAAAAAAAATCAATTATATAACCTACAAATGCAGAAATTAGAAAATGTCTTCCACACTCTTTTCAACACTGAGAAGTGAGAAGGAAAAGACTCTCTCAGTCTGATTCATTGTTAACTTAAAATTAATTAACACGTCAAACTTTAAAGTTGTTGGATAATGTAATCTCACGACGGTGCGGTATCTTTTTTATGGGAAATAAAACACTACCTCAAGTGCTTCATAAGTTCATGTAAAATTATATTAAAGATTGAAGGTACGAAATCTTATATTGAAGGTTGGATGTACTAATATTTATTCATAGCCGGAAATAAAATATTACTATTACTCCCTCCAATTTTAAATATAAGATAGAATATTTTTTTTAGATATTAAGAAATATAATTAAATTACTTCAAAATATTTATATTTGTCATTTTCTCTTTAAATTATTTTTTCTAACTCATAAACTGATATATAATTTAAGGATATACAATATATGATATGATTAAATAACTTATTTAGCTTCCTTAATTTTAAAAAAAATTAACTCTGTCTTATATTTAAGACTGGAGAGAGTATTATTTCTCTTTAAAAAAAACGAAATGTGATAATTGAAACAAAAATACAATGGAGGTTAATTAGGAAACCAAAGTTCAAAAGGGCTCTTCTGTGATTAGGAAAATAACATTCCCAGCAGCTTTAAACTCCTATCTGTTTTGGCTACAGCGCACGTGTTTTGAACATGCCGATTAATTGATACCGTTATAATGTAGAGAAGTTAAAAAGAAGAAAATAAAGAATAGTTTTGCCCGTTAAAACTGATAATGCTCCTAACAAGTATATTTTCTTAAGATAATGGCTGATATTAATGAAAAATAATTTTGGTATTGCGCCTGTTAAAGAAAAAATTATATAAAATCATCTAAATTGGTTTGAACAGGTAAAAAAATGCAGTTACGTTGGAGCTGGAGGCGCGAGTAAGGATGACATATAAAGTAATGTGGAGTCTTCTTAAAAAGGCTAAAGGAAGACCAAATAAAATCCTTAATAAAGTCATTTAATAAGACATTCTAATTAACAATATATTCAAAGATTGAATTGTTGACAACGCACAACAGCCCAACTGTGAAATTCATGTATCACAGTCTTCTTTAGGGGGGTATAGGGGGACAAATGCAAGGGGAAAGTTTGGAAGATGGGAAGGAAAGGAATGGGCGTGATCTGAGCAAGACCAACAGCAAGAAAGAATGGAGAAGACATAATGAAAATGGGAGGCTATTTGAGGAAAGAAATCCCACAATTCCCAAATCTGCATTTATTGATGAATGACATTGAAGAGAGGGACGTTAATTCCCCAGACATGTCACACACACACACACTGAAAACCAGCGATTAAAACAGGTAGATATACAGAGTCAGTAATTAATAGGCGTACATAATTTTCAAAGAATGAATGAAAGTCAGGCAAAAGAAAAAGAAAAAAAGAGAGGTTGGGAAAGTCCCACAGGACAGCAGATTTCGTGGGTTGAAGTAAATGGAAGTCATTCATTGAGACAGAGGAGACTTAAAGCTGTGAATACGTTAAATCAAGGATCCCTCGTTAGGAGAAAAAGGAATACTCCTATATCCTCTCTACATTCATTGCCTCCCCCATTTTCAATATGGGCTTTTGTACGGCACCACGTTCTCATAAATTTGATTCCTTCCATTTCCAAGTTAAATATATATCCCCGTCTAGTCCCAACCAACTCTTATGTTTTTACGTACGAATCCTTCATCTAATTCTCATGTTACCCAATCAGATCCATTCGTTAAGCACGTGTTCTATTTGTGTGTCTGTGTTGTTATATACAGATACAGATTCACTCACTGCAAAATTGAAATTTGTTGTATTGATATTCAGAGATTATAGTGCAGGGTGAGGAATAGCTTCGCAGGGACATGTAGGAATGGGGTTCGCACCGAAAAGATAAAGGCATTCTCACTTTATATGGAGCCACCATATCTCAGTATTATATATGGGGTACGAACTGGTTGATATTTGAGTTTTTTTTTTAAATATCTTAAAAGTCTTGTATCATTGTTCTTCTTGTATATAAAATCTAAAATTTTTCGTATTATTTTTATTAATTATAATAAAAACTAATTAAGTCCATATATCTGCTTAATGAACTTGACCCGGCTGGTTATTAGTATCAAGGTTCTGAAATCGGGGTATTGAATCAAAAGTCAGTGGATCAGATTGGAGTTAAATCGGGACTAATCCAAAACTAAACCAGTAAATAAGTGACAATTTCAGGGTTCTTTATATGAAATTCTGAATAAAATATTTTATTAAAAAAACGGTCAAACCAGTCAAAATCCGATCAAACCGGGGTTAACTACCGGACAGGACCGGTTGGTCGGTTTCTGGCTCAAACCGGCCAGTCCAGTCCGGTTTTCAAAACTCTGATCAGTACAACTTTCTACTTCTCTCATGACTAAATACTCCCTTTGTTTCTTAATACATGATTTATTTACCTAATTTGTTTATATTAAGAAATTAGTTTTAATCAATTAATATAACATGTTTTTTCTATAATACCATGATAATCTTCCTTGATTACTCTCCTCTTCTCTTACTCGATTATTGTTTTAGGAGTATCAATAGGGATAAATTAGAAAAATATTAATATATGTGAAAAATAAGTCTTATATTTAGTATCAAGATCAACTCCTTAATTATATCCTACATTAAGTACGGAGGGAGTACATCTTAACTGTCTAGTCATCATATATATAGGAAAATAATTTCATCCCTCAAGCCATATAATTTATAGAATTTTCGTATGCATGATAAGGCTTGAAACTTCAACAAAATAACTAAAAATTGACACCTTTAGGTGGTTAACATTTGTATGTTTCCGTCAACCTGCACCTTGTGTTTAGATGGAGGAAAAGGTGGGGGAGGGGGAAATAGAGGGAAGAGGATATTATGAATAATTTTTTTTTAAAAGGTAAAAATTTTATTATTTTCTCTCTAATTTTCTTCTCATTCAAACATGGGTTAATTTCAGCCATCTCATACTACATTTCTTACAAAGGCTTTGCTTGATTTGGTTAGCAGGTTTAATATAATTATGATTGAAGTATACTCGAAAATTCCCAAAAAATGTTTATATTATACTCGTGAGTTAATTCAAAGTATTCCGTTCTACAGTTGTGAAATTCTATCATAACGAAACGTCAAACTATGAGAATTAATAATCATAAAACTTATCATCAATCTATATATATATGTCTTTTAAATTGTAGCGTGCTAGCTAGCTCACTGGAATAAAATCTTTACAAGAATTAGTCAAAACTAACAAAGATCACTTGCCAATTCTGTGATTTGACATATTTCTTTATACATATTATTCCAACTTACATATAATTAGAGGTGGGAATCAGGGCCGGCACAGCCTTACAGGGTTCGGAGAAAGAAAAAATGTTGTTTTTTAAAGCCCGGCCTGAGAATATTAGGGCCAGGGCTAGGAGTTATTTTCACAAGATTTAACTATACGTCTGCATATCTCATGCAATAAAATAAATATAGTTACTAATTCATAATCAAAAGTAAAAAATATTATATACAAGTAACTCATAGTCTCATACAAAGTATAAGAAGGCAAAAAACTAAACACTCTAAGCAACATGATTATGACAACTATTGTTTTCTTCTTCTTCGCTACTATCATCAATTTCAAGGAATTTTGATTGTACTTCAATTTAAGTAGTAAACTCTATTTAAGGGGTAAAAATATCAAGAATTAGTAAATTATCATCATATGTAAATTTAGCAATTTTAAGGTTCTTATGGAGGAGTCAGCAAGGGCATGAGAAGGAGAGACAGTGAAATTTAAACAAAAAATAAAGTTAAAGGGTCTAACGGGCCGGCCTCCTGGGCTGACACTTTTAAACCTGATTTCTTTTTAAAACTTCATTTATTAAACCCGGTCTGTGATTTAAAAGGGCTTAAAAAGACCAACCCGATTTCCCGATCTACATATAGTCCAAAAGAAGGGTAGGAATATTTCCAAACGTAAAAAATGGAAAGAAAAGTCACTTTTATTTTTGGTGGGTTAGTGCGCAATGTTACTTTGTTATGCTTTTGAACTTTTATTTTCGGCTTTTGTTTTTGTTTTATGGTTAGTATCAAGAAAACATGCAAGGATAGGATCCTTCTGGGAAGATGGTGAAAGCGTTCCTTTTGAAAGGAAAAGCTTTTCTCTTTGAATTTCAATGAAGTATATTTTCTGAGAAAGATATGTATATAATGATGATACCAGTTATACTTCCTCCGATTCTTTTTATTACAAGCTTCAATTAAATAATTAAATATTTTCACCTAAGTTAAAAAAAATTATCTCTTGTAAAATATTAAACTTGCTTTCAATAAAAGTTATTAGTTAGAAAAGTTTAATATAAAATATAAAGGAGACGGTTATAATTAAGAACAAGATAGAGTATCAGATATACTACAAATGGGCTACTACAACCTTTTTTTGTTTTTGTCTATAACTTAATATTGTGCCAACATTGCATATTCCAGCATTATTACTTGTTAGGTAAGGCACACTTTTTCTAACTCTTAGGTCTGTTTGGTTTTATGAAAGGGAGGAATGAGAGATATTTTCATATTATTTTGTTTAGATTGATGGGAGCGGAAGAAGGGATTTTAATATTAACTTGTTTGGTTTGGGAAAGGAAGAGAGTGAAAATATTTTAATATGAACAATTTTTCCATTTTATTTAATTTTTTTAAAATTTTGTATAATGTTTAATAAAATATATTATAAATATAAAATTATAATTTAATAATTATAAAAATTAAATAAATATAAATATAATTATATTAATAAATATCTAAAATTATATTCCATTGTTTGACTTACCATATATATACAAAAGTGAAGGGGGATAACAAAAAAAATTTATAAACAAAATGGTCATTATGAAACAAAATATTACCCCTCATTTTCAAATTCCCCTAATTTAAAAGGGAAGAGTTATGAGGGGAGGGAGGGGACCCTTCCTAACTTTTAAATCTTTTGCTCTACTCCCCTCAAACCAAACAGAAAACTAGAAAACACTTCAAAAACTTTTTATTATATGATAATAGGCAACAATCTTCACATCAACAGTTTAAAATGTTGCTATCCTTTCTTGCTTTACCTGTGTCATTTGAACCCATGACATGTGGGAGGAAACAGTTCTTCTCAACAGACTAAAATGTTGCTATCCTATAAAAATAGGTAACAAATAAGAACTATTGTCTAAACAGTAAACAAAAATAAATAAAATTTAGCCTTTCTTCCCTCACCACTTGAAAGAAGAATAACTCCACCCACTCTTCCAACATCACCACTATCATGTAGTGAAAAATATTTTATATAAATTTAATTTTCAAAGTAAATTCTGAATTTAATTTAATTTTTTATATTTAAAATATCAAAAATAAAATTAAATGGTTTTTAATGTTAAGAAAACAATATGCAGCAGTTCTTGAATGTTGCAATAAAAGTAATTTCATTGAGACAACAATTTGAATGTTGCCTATTAGAAAATTTTAATTTATTCCGACATTTGCAAACCGTTGCTTTTTCCACTCTAAAGAATTATTTTTACATGTTGTTAAACATTCGTTAGTTAAAGCTAGATCAATAGAGCAATACATGCAAAAATCCTCTTTATTCAGGCCTTAGATGAACACTAGTTTTAAAAGTGTAGCAAAGTGAAGTGCTGGCAAAAACCAAAAAAAAAATATAACATGGTGTAGGGTCCCTATGGGTTGGTGGGTGGTACGTAGTTAGGCCACAGCAAATCATTATTCCAACGTATTACTAATACTATCAATATTCTCTTTCATTAGTCAGTCAAACCTTGACGATTTTATTCAAACTCACAATCACTGCCTCCTTTTGGTTTCACATTGACGTACCAGCCTAGTTGACTCATTTCTTCTCTCACAAATATTTAATCCCCATATCGGTGATATATTAGTATATCGAAATACAAATATTTCTCATCTAGATTGACATTTATTTTTAATTATTTATTCCATGAATATCATTGTATTGTGAATTTTCAACGCATACAAATGTAAATTGTACTAGTAGTACTTAACTTTCAACTTAAAATAGAAATACTCCATTCCACGGCTATAAATTAGACGCTCCCCTCGACATCCGGAAGTTGCAACCTTATAGTTGATATATGCTAATTGATCAAAATTGTTGGGGTCTTGGGAGTCCAAATAACACCTAACACTATTCTTAAGGTTTTCTTAAGTGAGATGTTGTCAATTTAATTTGATCCTTTTGTGGAGGGTGTAATAGGTGCGTGAGTCCTGACAGAAAAATATTGATCAAACATATCAAATTAACAATAAACAATGATAGGTGTTAAAACCTCATTTGAACAACAATAATAATAATAGTAACTATAACAGTAATAAAAAATATTCAAACAAGTAAAAAAGTAAAATTTGTCGGCAACTATATATAAGGGAAAAGGAAAATATACACAAGACATTACCCATGAGAACAGGAGAGTGACAGAGTCATGTCAAAGATAGGCAGAGGCAGAAAAGCAGGTGCAATATTAATCTTTGTCACTTAATAGCCAGAGAATTAGATTCATCAGGAAGATAGATAACTGTTCGGTTCGCTTGTTTTTCTTGTTTGTTTGAATTTGTAGCACGGAGAGGAGGGCAGAGAGAGAGAGAGAGAGAGTATACACACACATATTTATAGAGAGAGTTGTTGCTAATGATTTTGTGCCTGCAAAGCTGAACTGCATAAGATCTGTGATATGCTTTTGAAGTAAATGGAAGTACTTTTCAAAGGTTATTCGTGTGGATTTGCTTGCTTATGACTCATCACTCATGAGTGCCCTTCCCTGCGGCTTTCCTCAGCTTTTCTCTCTCTCTCTCTGATATATAGAATCTTCAGCCACCAACACCTACCTCATTCATTGCATGCATCACATTCTCATGTCCCTAGCTAGCCACTTATATTTTCAAAACTTAAAACACACACACACACACACACTAACCTCAAACACAATCATTAATCACTCCTCGCCTTGAGCAAAAAGTATAACCTTGTTTCATAATCTTCATTTCCCACGTATATATATAGTATCAATTTGCTTGCTGCTAGCTAATGCGTCTTTTTGACCCAACTTGTTCAAGTTTTTTTGTTAAATTACTTCATAACCGATGCCAAACACGTCCTTAAATTGGAGAATCTTGGAGCATCAAGGCCAAAAGAAAATGATGAAAGTGGCTATGCATGTGTCATCCATAACAATAATTGAAGGAGAGGAAAGCTTATTGAAAATAAAGGCCGGGCGGTTTACTGTAATTCAATTGGTTCTCCTGGGTACAGTCCAAAAGAAGGATTTTTGTTTTCTTTTTGCTTTAACATTTAATTGTGTGTCGTCAAATTAATTAAACAGATCCCAGATTATTTTCAAAGTTACGGTGATTATGAGTCAAGATTATTTTTGCCCTTTTCCCCTTTTCCTTTTGCTGATTGGGGTCTCACTAACAAAGTTGTCTCATCTACTTTGAGGATCATATCTAAAGTGCCTCGGCCAGATTAATTAGCCTCCTTAGATCGATATCAGTGGTCCATATATATTATCCCCTTTAATTTTAACCATTTCAATGGAGGAAAACATTATTAAAAGTATGTTTCGATTAGCTTTTAGAGAAAAAAATGATTTTAAAGAATAAATTTTTTAGAATAGCTTTTAAAAAGGAAAAAAATTTATAAGGTAAATATGTGACATGAGTTTTGCTTCACTTTGTAAAAAATGACTTTCTAAAACTATGGCTTGGAGGTTTCCCAAATAGGCAAGCTTCTCAAAAACCATGATTTCAGGCAGCAAAGTGCTTCTGCAAAAATTTAGGATGTTTGAGTGTCTTTTGGCAAAAGTATGATTTATGGCTCAAAAATAATTTTTAACTGTTATCCAAACACACACTAACTCATAAAAGATTTGTGTTAATTTTTAATTAAGTTATGACGGTCATCACTCATTTTGAACAATCTAATATATTCTCTTTAGTTTTTAATGTAAAACTTATTTGTCTAACTAATTTAAATAGATTAATAAAATTAGTGAAGTTAATTAATATGACATATTTTTTTTCTAAAACACCATAATTCTGTTCCTCAATTCTCTTTATCCCTTTTTTATTTGATAATTGTTGATGAGACATCAATAAGAATAAATTAGAAAAAGATTGATAAATATAAAAAATAAGTCTTACATTTATGACAAATATTAACTCTTCAATTAGATCTTATATTAAGAACCGGAAAAATATCTTTATGTCTGTAATGAACAATATAAACAGAAACTACTTCCAAGCTTTATATAAGATTTAGCCTGTAGTGCACTGTAAACTATAGATCTTATATTAAGAATTGGAAATAATGTTTACATGGAACTCGTTGTATTTTTAAAAAAATATGTATTAATTGTGTACTTATCAGCATGATTGAGTTGGGTTAAATGTATATCACCTAATTGGATGATGAGTTTTGGATCGGCATTGAGTGGATTTTCTGATTGTTCTTGATGGGTAATTGTGTTTGTGTCCCTACGTTTATCGCCTCGTAGAGTATCCAATACATACGTTGGAATATATATATATATATATATTAATTGGTCTTAATTAATTAGTAAGGGATTTTAAAAAGGGAAAATTTCATAGTACACCTCTGTAGGCATTTAATATTAAACAGACCCCAAAACTTTATGAAATTACAGCAAACTCCCAGGACTAAACAAAAATTAAAAGTTGTAGGTTAAAAAACAATTGTGCCCTTACTTTACAAGTTAAATATGATTATTTATAATATATATGGAAATTTATAAGCTAAATATGTTTATTTATAAAGTAAGTGAAATTATAAAATCATCTCAGTTATGTACAAGACAAAAGGCATATGTGAAAATTTACAATGATACATTCTATTTAGAAGGCATATGTGAAAATTTACAAATTAAGTTAAATATGTGTGTTTACAAGGAATTCATAATACCATTTTGATTATGTACAAAATAAGGGTATAAATGTCTTTTCAACTAAAAAAATTTAATTTCAATTTAATCTTAAGATACAGAGAAGTTTTAGAAAATTTTAAGGGTTATTTAATATTAAATAACTGCATATATAGAGATGCAGTGAAATTTTACCTTTTAAAAATGATTATTGAAAGCCTAAGTGACGGCCCGACATTATTTATTTTAATCATCGTTTTTGGCGGCATAAATAAAATGCAGTTCAAGGAACTCATGGCGGAGTACGTGGAATACAGATCTGCAAATTGAGAATAGCGTACGTGGAATTTAGCCAGATGTGCATGGAAATTAGAGAAATAAATTAGAAAAATGAAATGAAAAGGATGGTGATTCGAGCCCAGGGGGACAAAGCTGTCCCTACTGTGTATTGGAATATGAAAGCAAAAGGAGAATATCGCAAATTACATATTCTTTCTGTACTGCCTTCTTTGGTTTCCTTTAAATGGCCGGGCCATATGGAGCTATGCAAATTGCTAAACTAGCTAGCTAACCCTATATTTATATTCAAATTAATTACTGATTAAATATGTGTTGGGGCTTTTTCAGTACAAAAAAATTATATTAAAAAGATAAGAATATCATGTGAATCATACTTTAATTTACGTCTAATTAACGAGCTTCGTATTTGATTGCTCAAAAAAGAGATGGTCCCAGGAGGGACAGTTGATAATACAGAGTAATGATCGATGCATGTGCATGGACTTTATAAACGCGTACACGTACTTATAGTAGTATTATTATCTTTTTTTATAATAAATTATACTTTCTTTAAATATCTACCCATAATAATGTTCTTTCTTTCCTTTTTTTTCTCCCCTGTAAAATTTATATCATTCTCCTTCATGACCTAAAAACGTACTACCAGCCACCAGGCCCTCACTTGATTGCAACCAAATGTAAAAATTCAATTATCTTTATTGTAACTAAAATTAGTTTTTTCTTTTTATTCTAATATAGCATTACTCACGGGATACATAATAACCCGGTAGAAGTAAGTTTTTTTTTAAATAAAAGGATGCATTAATTTAAGTAAAATTTTGTATGCAAATTTAAAATTCAAATTCAAATAGTGAAAATTAATAAATTATATGAGATGTTATATGATAAAGAAAATGGAAGGAATTATTAATTGTACGTTGAAGAGGGAAATGTTGAGAGAGAAGTTTTAAAAAAGGAGAATTTGCCATAAAAGCGAATGAGAAGAGTCCCAAGGCTGTGAGAGACCGTAACAAAGGGTTTGGATTAATTTGGCTTTCCATAAATGCTTTGGCTATACACACACACTGTTCTATCCTCTTATATATATATACCTTTCCAAATTTCTAATTGAAGTTGCATTATATTTATCAGCGGCAAAAAGAAGGAGGGTAGGAATTACCCCCACATGGGATACCACTGACACAAAAACCCCTCCTCCACCCAAAAGCTATTACCCTCATAGTGATAGCTCATTAATTAGGTTTTACTTGATTACTACAATGGATACATGAGACACACGTACACTAGGGTATTACGTTTACGACGTACGTACCATATATGCGACACATGGCCTTGATAATTTTGATGAAAGGTCGTATCAGTGTACAGTAGAAGGAGGATGTGTATGTACTGTAGGAGGCATCAGTATATGTTGCCAATCCCTCCAACCACCTCTTGTTGGGCTCCACCCCACACCCTCACTCATCACTCTTTCAGATTTCAGCTATATACCTCTCTCTCTCTCCCCTGATCTCTCCCAAAGCTGCCCTCCAAATCGATGCATTTCATCATATATCTCTATTATACCTTACCCCAAGTTCTCTCTGGGACCATCATCATTTCATCCATCCACTCCCTTCAATAAATCTTTCCCTGTCCTCCTTTTCATATATGTATGTATATTCTCTCCCAAAGCTAATGTTTTTCCTTTCAATTTTCCCAGCAACTACTACATCTCCATTTCTAACATTATTAATTTCCGTCTAAAACTAAGGGCCAAGAAACAGTACAGAGGAATTCATTCAAGTCTTTACCTATATAGAATCACTGTAACTGTGTGACCCCGGAAATCCTTCCCATAACAAGGGCACGTGCAATTTTACAAAAAAATATGTGTACCTGGGGAGATCTGTGTGGCAAACATAAGGATTATTAAAGTTAGCTGGCTAGCCTTCCTTGTTACCCACTAGCACAGAGCTTCACTTGATCATCATCTGCATATATATCTTTTCAAGTAGATAATTGGATCTTAACAATTAGAAAGTCATGAAAAATTCCCCACCAGTTTTTGTCCCTGCTCCCCCAACATTTTCTCACTTACCAAAAGTATATCTCCTTACTTCAACATCCATGCATGCATCTAGATACATATACATTGTTTAGTAAGGATCACTCGTATTCAGAAATACTAGCAGCTAATTTGCTGAAAACAAGTTCTTTTTGCTAGCTCTTGATATAGATCTATGAGGAGAAATTTTTTAAAAAAACATAGCCAGCGCTCCATGGAATATAATAAAAGAGGATACATTATAATTAAGCTGTATATTCTCTGGGGTATGCGCCGCTCCTTTGTCATAATTAGAAACGCTTTAGCCATAATTTACTCAGTAATATATACAAGCTCCTGCCCAATTTGAAACCTAAAAAGAAAACATTCTTAGTTGTGCAATGCCTGAAGCAGTACTTGAGAGAAGAGCGGAGGGGAGCTAGGAGAGGTTTAATTTCTACACCGATTGAGGGTCAAAAAATTCAATGATGAGAGAGGTCAACTTTTCAGAAGAACCGAGTTCTTTAATGATGCCTATAATATCCCAAAAGAAGGAAGAAGGCCAAAGAAATTATATCCGATGAGTGAGAAGACGACTCAACAAAAGAAACAGATATTATGAAAGGAAGAAAAAAAAAGCTAGTGGCTTCCCATTTAAACTTGACCTTGATTATATATATAGTTCCCAATACGAAGCCATGATCATCGCTATTTTAATCCCACTGATCCGTTGGAAAAAAGGTTCTAAGATATAATTCACATACACATATAAAATCACCAATCGTTCACTGGGTTGAATCATTATCTTGCTCTACTTCGGAAGCTGGCTCATCTTCTTCTTCAAAGCCATCCATCCCATAAGCAGCATGGCCACTCCCAAAAGCCTTGATATGATCTTTAAGAGATCTCTTGTGCTTAAAATCAGAGCCACAAATACAATACCAAAGCTTGCCACAGTTCTTCTCATGGGTTCTCCAATCACCTCTCACAGCAAAAGCCTTGCCACATTTTCTGCACATGAAGGGCTTAATGCCATGCTTCCTCTTGTAGTGAGTCTGAAGGGTTCTAAAGTCCTTTAGGGGCTTAGCCCTTGGGTGGTCAATGTTGTTCCTGCAACCTGGGGCACAACAATAACAAGGAAGCCTCAACATGCCCGTTGGTTGTGTACCTCTCAGAGATTCTGGCCCTTTTCTGTACTGTGATCCATGCCCCCACATATGCATCTGAGAATTCACATAATTAGGGACATTCATTCCAAAAGAGGGGAAAAAAAAAAGATAATCAAAAGCTCTAATTTTGCAGTTTAACCTTTTCAACCTTAACGCAAAAAAGCAAACTGTCAGTAAATCTCAACGAAATTCCTTATGTGTACTATATGTGTGTGTGTGTGTTGTTCAGCCTCAAGCGTCATCTTATAGGCGAGGCATTGGTATAGTGCAGTTACATATATTCAAGGCCGATCTCAGTGAGGAAAAATTAAAAAAAGACCTACCCAATTACTTGATTAACTAGATATGCGAAATACTTATGTGATTTGATTTTCATTAATCAATAAGAATATATATTAATAATTTTCCGTGAAATTTCACAATAAATATATTTTACCCTGAATTTTCGAAAGATTAATTGTATATTTATACATGAAAGCATTGGATTGGAGAACCTTTGAAACAAAACACTGCAAATCGATCTCATGAAACCTACATAGATAGTAATTATGTGGATCTAGCTAGAATGGAAAAGAAGCAAATTAGGAGACAAGTAGAAATTATGAATATGTAAGAGGGAGCAGGAGGGAAGAGCAATATCCCATGTATATATGGGGGTTTTTAAAGGATCGCAATACTGTTTTGGATTCAGACCGAAGGGCCTTAAAGAGAAACAAACTGGGGTGTAAGATTAATATAATTATCTGAACGATCTGGAAGAAACAGTGCAAAATTGTTCAGCCATATATATGCAGCTGCCAAAATATGGAGCGGTGGAGCACGGACTTCAATGCAGAAAAGGACATAATTAAGGAGCAATGGCTGATGAGTAGTTCAATCCGCGAAAAGGAAAGGTACTGATGCAAGTCATAGTTTGAATCAGGGAAAAAAAAAGATCACTCCTCTTTAATTTGGATGTCTAGCTCATAACCGTTTAATTACTATGCATTTTTTAAAAAAATAAAAAATAAATTTAATTATTGAAAGGAGTCAATAAAAATGACCCAGGAAGTAAGGGGAGAAAAGGAGAAGTATTCAGATTGAAAATGGAGGCATCTTTTCCTTTCTCCGCGGAAACATGTGAGAACCATTAAGAACTCAAATCTGGGAGAGAAAGTGATATATAGACAGGGAGAGAAGTTGAGAAGAAGAAAGGAAGGTGTCTTGGAATTAGAAGAGAGAGAGAGAGAGAGAGAGACCTGCATGTTGTTGTAGCGGTTGAAGGTTTTGGAGCAAACAGGGCAAGAGAACTGGGTAGGACCAATGAGAATCTGGGTAGGAGTAGGGATCCAGTACTGGCCCTTGTTGATCCTGGAGAGTCCTGAGCAAGGATTATCCGCAAGATCAGCATCAGGTGCTGCTTCTTGTGCTGGGTGAGAGGAAGAAGAAGAAGAAGAAGAGAGGATAGAGGCCATCTCAGCAGCACTAGGGTTAGGGAGGCCTATGTGGAGGGCAATAGTCACACTGTTGTCGTCCTCATCCTCATCATCCTCCTCTTCATCATCTTCTTTAGGTTTAGGAGCATATTGATCTTCCACTTCCATGAAAGTAGTGCAAGGAGGCTCATGATGAGGCTTATGAGTGGGAGTGGGGTTGAGGTTGAGAAGAGGGAGGGCTTCTCTGAGAGGAGGTGAAGTAGGAGGCGAAGAAGAAGAAGAAGAAGCTATAAAGTTATGGAGATAGGGATGATGATGATGTTGGTGTGAGGATACTGGTGGAGGAGGGTTAGGAGGAGGAGGAGGAGGATAATAGTAAGGGATGGGATTGAACTGGAAGAATCCAGAAGGAGGAGGAGAGAAGAAATTGGAGAAAGGATCAGCCATGGGAGGGAGGGAGAGGGGTCAAAAGAAAAGTGAGTCAGAGAGAGAGAGAGAGGGAACAGTTGAAGGCTTTGGTGGGATTGCTTTTATATATAGAGAGACTACAAGATGGCTGAAGGAAGTGGGTGGTGGACACAGCAACTGATATATATTGCAAACACTAGTACCGGAACAGGGATGAGGATCTCTCAAGTAGAGATCTAAACGTACTACTCAATACATTTCATTATTGCCTTTTCTTTTTTTATATCCCTCTTCATAATTAATTAACTCCAACAAATTTATGATTAGAAGTCTCTTTGATCGCCTGCCTTCATCCAATTATATTATATTTCTAACCCTCATATATATAAGCTCTAGTTTTTTAGGGTTGGATTGGATATGATGCGCCCTATTTAAATATAAACTTCGAATTTTTCTTTCTTTCCCTCTGGTCTTTATTTGAGCTTAAAGTCAGCCTCATGGTATGGATCTTTTAAGTTTTTTCAAACCACAAACCAACTCTTATTAGTTATTTACTAGTATTTTATATCAATTTAATTTACCATAATGATTTGTGTTGTGTATTTTTTTTTTCGGTTGTCGCTAATTAATGTGGTCTAAACTAATTTCATTTAGATTAGTTGAAGTTTAATATAATCTTAAAAATCCACCTGACATTTTTTTTAAGAAAAGACTTTTGTTATCAATTAGACTACTTTTTTTACACCCCACTAAATTATATATTTTGGTATCTATTTTATTTTAAAACCTTGACCAAATTAAACTGGATCATATTATACACACACAATAGATATGTACTCAAGGCTTAACCTTTTTTTATACATATATACCATAAGAACTTGGTAAATGAACTCAAAACAGTAGTTAAATTCTTTGTTGATAAATTGGTGACAAATCTAACCTTTTTAAGTTTTCCCCATCATAAAGAGAAGAACTCTTCCTTCTTTGGTCGGACTTAATTAGTTTTACTTGACCGTGAGACTCAAAAACATAAGTTGCCTTTAGAAACCCTAATTAAAAATATATTAACGGCTAACCTGGTTTCTTTTTTAACCTCAATAATTGAGCGGTCACGTCTTATTTTGACAACTTTGAATATTATAAGATACTAATAATTATATATATATATATATGGAGTATAACTTACGGAAGAATGCCGTTACCGGCCGTTTATAGTTATCTACCACCATCTAATTAACCTCCATTTTTATGTTTATTTCATCGGGGTGTGTGTTTGTGTCTGTTCAGAAGAATTCGCCATTCAACATATAATAGTCAATTGCGAATTGACTTTTTTTCCGTTGATAATCAAAAGCCTGCGTTGGAAACCTTTTTCAAAACCCGGACCAATTTCATTAAAAATAAAATAACCATAAATTAGATAATAAGTGAATAATTTTTTTCAAAGTAAATTCTACGTTCGCTTTAATTTGGTTTTTAAGTTATATTTTCATGTTGATTAGAGATGCCCCTTGGCTTTTGCATATCTTTTAAAATGTATTACCATTACTTTAGTTTTTTTTTTTTTTGATACAGAACATAGTTTAGTTTTATAAGCTATATATTATACAAAATGAAAGTGTTAAATGTTTTAGTTAAAAAATACTAGTGAAAAAGTCTTTGAGCTAATTATCATCACCTGATTAATTTGTTCAGTACTTCTCCCTTTACACGATATCCATACAGAGCATCATAATGACTTTGGGCATTTATTTTAGAGGGCGTACAATTTGTTTGACATATTATGATTGCTTGGAGAATAAAGTGATATTTTAAATCTTTTTGTTTTAAAACCATGTACACAATATACAATACAATATTGACGAGGGATATTGATAAAGATAGATTCTGGCAAAAATATGCTGGCATGAACCTAGCTACGGACTGAAGGTCTCACAAAAAAGCTCAAACGAACAACCCCTGCTATAAAACTATACTTTCTAATTATGAGATGTTCATGGAAAGGCAGATAAGAATTTAATATGTGATTAGTTAAAATTTTATATACACAAGGGTACTTAACTTGATTCTGACTTTGACAGTTAATTAATGTGGTGGGAAACCATTTAAATTAAACTAGAAAAATGATGTACAAACCCTTAAAACATGAGGGCAGAAAATATCTTTAGAAGAGCTATTCATTATATTGAAGCCAGACAATATTCGAATCTGATTAGTGAGACATAGTTATATCAAAATAATTAGATGGTAATGAGGGCATATATATATATATATATATATTGAGAAATAAGAGAGGGAATAAGATGAAATGGGAGTGTATGGATGAGAAGAGGAACACATGATCAATAATGTTATTTTGTCTGATGGGTGGCAAGACGCAGATTGGGCGTGTCTGTTTGATGAAAACATTCTGTACGTATAACAGTATGCTCTTTTATGAACCTTACCTATCAGTCTTTGCTTTTGGCCTTGCTCATCAAGGAAGCTCACCTAGCTACCATTTCAAATCTCACAATTAATTAATTAAACCCTCCCTCCCATTAATTAATTTAATCCAAGTTCTTAGATTGCGTGCATCGATCCCCGGTTATCCACCACCATCATTCATTGACAACAACAATCTCAGCCCCAACATTTCCATCGGTTTGCTCACCACCCGGTCGGTTCAAACATCTGCGTGCTGTAGCGAGACTTCTTGGCCATGTACACACACACACATTTGTATTGTCTTCACTCTTCATCTCCCCCCCCCCGTTATATCATATCCTTGCTTTGCTTGTTCATTTTTCCTGTTGATATTGGGGTTCATGATCAGGTGTGCGCTAGCTATGAATTAAAATAAATAAATATGGGATGGGTTGTGTGTGTGTGTGGTGCAGCAGGGAATAGTGCAACAAAACAGCTGTTTGTTGTAATTCCTGAGAGAGACAGTGAAAACTTGAAAAGTGGTAGACCATCTTGGATTATTAACCTCAGGTTTGGATATGACTATTGAGTGATGAGGCTAGCATTTAATGAGACATGCACATGCTGTTCACAAATTGACCACAGAGTTGGCAAAAAGAGCCAGAGTGTTGTGTTGGCCAGTCCCAGAACAGCAGTCTCAAGACTAGCACACAACCAAACAAAATCACAAAATAAAGAGTAGCACAAATATAATAGATTCACATATATATACTTATATTTATATTACCAAAAGACAGTGCACATCAAACACTTAAATTACACACCAATTTGCACAATTCAGACATCACTGGCAAATTGGCCTTTGCTTCCACCACCATCCGTGGCTTCCGGGTATTGAGAGTGATGCCTTGCCTTACTCTCATTTTCACTTTCAAATTTGTGTCTCTCATGGGTCCATGCTGTGTCTCTCAAATTAGACCATGGAATTAACCTGGCCTATCATATTCCTGTTGACAGTTTCCCAAAACTATAGGCGCATGAAAAGGGCTTAGGCTATTGGCATTATATACATATATATCGCTCCATATATATAGTCAAGAAGGAATTTGTTAATTGATTGGTGCTATAGCTATAGCTCATGACCATATATATGACTCTAGGTTATTCTTATCCCCGCAGGTCCAACTCTACAAAGCTCTCATCTCCAACATTTAGAACCACTTTTTTTCTGCTCCTGTCGCTTTCTCTCTCGTCTTTAATTTTCAAAAGTTCCGCACCTTATACTAAAAGCTTCTTAAGTTGGCTTGCTTTTGTTCTTCTTCTTTATACACCCACACACATCCTTGTATTATTAAAACATCCCATCTGACAACATTTACTATATGCATGATATAAGCGTTGTTTTGCTTTACAGTTCACCCTTCAAAAATATACTGAAGTAGAACTGTAGGATAAACTGTGCCTTTATAAATATGCTTTCAATAGTTATACTGTTCATTATTACTCATGTGTCGTCTTCTTCACCTTGTAGATAGCTCTTCTCTCTTACTCCCTTTTCTGACTCAGAGTCTTGGCAGATACCCATACACAGACAAAACAACAGAAAAAACAAATGTATGTATAATTACATGTAATATATATTTACCAGCACTCAGGTGAAACCTGAAGCATTATGGTTTGGTGCAATTAATTAAAGAGAAGGGAGGCGAAATTTGTAGATGGAAAAGGGGACACGATCAAACATTTTAAGCAGGAAGGGAAAGTTAATGTCTTGATCAGAGATCGCATGATATTTTCAGCCTTTACGTTTTCGAGACAACACGAGTGAGTTTTACGTTGTAAGATGTGAATTCGGTAATTAATTAAGTAATAATTCTCTGTTTTCAATATTTCATGTCCCTCTATCTCTTCTGAAAAGTCTTTCATCCTGCAATTGATAATCCCCATAACACCACACATACTTCAATTTTATAGCCTTGTTTATTTTAATCTCCACACTATACATATACATATTCCTCGTAAATTCTAGTGTGGTCCCGCAAGTAATTTATTTTGTTAGGCAATCGATTGCATGTGATGCCCCACAGTTAGAAATTAAGAGAATTAACTCTTACTATTAACGTAGCCAGCCATCTAAACAATTCTAAGATTGATGCTAACTACAAACTCTGGTTTTAAATATAAGATCTAATAGATTTTTTTAGAGATTAAAAAAATTAAATAAATTATTTAATTATATAATATATTATATATTATTAGATTATATATCAGCTTATAAGTTAAACAAAATAGTTTAGAGAAAAAATAATAAATATAAATATTTTAAAGTAATTTAGTTAATTTTCTTAAAATCTTAAATAAATCAATTATATTTTATATTTATGATTAGAGATAGTATTAAGTTTCGTATAAGCCAATGCATGAGATCATCCGGTGATAAACCAACTATATATTTCAATATAGATACCACTTTGGGCCTATTATATTATGCCCAACAGAAATATTCTCGTTACAATTAAAATTAATTTTAAAGAATTAACTTCAATAATGAAGATGCAGTCAGGTCAAAATAATAATAATAATAATAATAATAATGCAGATGCAGAATATGTCACTGGTAAAAAAAAAACCGAAGTTAAAGATGTTAGTTAAATTAATTAACTAATTTGTGTAAAATAAGGATTTTAGTTAAGTTAATTAATATAATATTTTTTCTAAAGCACCCTAATCATTTTCCTTAACTCTCTCCATCACTCTCCTATTTAATTATTATTGAGGAGATATCAATAGAGCTAATTTAAAAAAAAAAATCGATAGACATATACAATAAGTCTTACACTTATGATCATTACAAACTCTCGAATTAGATCATATATTAAGTACTGCATGAGTATGATTTATTTTTAGAGGTGATGGTTTTTTATTAAAAAAAATAGTGAGATAAATGATAAGATGCTCTTTAAAAAGTAGAAAACAACGGATCTGTGTAAAATCAGATAGAGTCGATAAAAAACTTCAACAATAACATGAAGTGGACAAGGATCCACTACATAGAGAGAGTGAGGTCCACAATTAATAAAGTCACGTCAGAATTTCTCAATGGAAGCCGTTAAAGACCATGCGAAAGGAGAACCAAAATTTCAGGAAGCCTCTGGTTTTGCAAAACAACGGAAATACTATGAAACAATGCAAAATGAGGCTATCTCCCCCCCCCCTTTTTCTCATTCATCCCTTCTATATAGAGCTACTTTCATTATTATTCAAAGATTCAGTTTTAATACTAATTAAGAGTCAGTATATTTTTTTAAAATTTTAAGAAAAATAATTAAATTACTTAAAATATTTATATTTATTATTTTTTCTCTAAACTATTTTGCCTAACTTATAAACTGATATATAATCTAATACTAATGCACAATATATAATACTCCCTTTAGTCTTTTTAATAAAGAGCACTCTCTCTTATATGGGTGGTCCTTAATATATAAAAAATATTTTTTTTCTAAAATGTTAAACTAATTTTTTTCATTTTTTACCTTCATTAAATATATATCATTCATTATATCTCTACAATAAATTTTGATTCATTATATTTTATGTACTCTTTTTATAAGCAAAGGTGTAATTGGAAAGAAAAATATATATTCTAGACATCCATTTTACTAACTTTTTAAATTGGAAGTAGTATAATTAAGTAATTTATTTATTTATTTTATTTTATTTTAAAAAATCAACCAACTCTTGTATGTATTTATGAGTGTTCGGAGTTCCTTTGAGTGAATTAATTAATATTCCCTGTGTCATCAGAGATTTCATTTATGAAAGGTTAATAATAACCCGTAAGTTTTCAAGATAAAATATGAGGTGGCACGTAATGGAGGAAGATGGAGTAATGACAGTGAACAGTTGAGTGGCGGTAAGGAGCCTATGAACATGATGATTGAGACTCACTGTTCACACACAGTTGTGACGTCATCAATACCTGATTTCTGTTCACCCCAGCCTCTCTGCCTATCTCACCCTTTGATAACCTCTTTTTTCAAAAAAATAAAAATTAATCCATCTCCATATGTTCCCCTCAATGATAAACAAACAAGGCAGTGCTGATTATGATGATGAGCTCCTGAATTATGATCCCTAAGACTCACTAATTTGGTCAAGTCCACTATCACATATACATTCTTCTTACTCTTTTTTTCCCTTTTGACCAGAGTACTAATTTTTAATTAATCTTAGTAACTGTAGGTCAGCCAATTAAATTATTAGGCAGATTCTAAGATAGTCTTTGTCTAATTTGGTTTTCGTTGTTAAGGGTCAACTAGTACATAGAAACCGGTGGATGAACAATCAGCATCAAGAAGCAGTGGCAGAAGCTGGAATAGTGGAATAGTTGGTTAATCAAAGACTCAGCAGTCATGAGGGAGGGAAATAGAAAGGTATAAAAGCTTCCTCCTTCAGTCATTACTGTTACGAAAAACTCCAAAAGTCATGTCCTTTTCATTCTGTGCCTTGGACTGATTCGTAACTATTAACCCATTTAGAGATCATTATTGAGATCTTGTCACTTTGTCTCAAGATTTCTTTCTTTTACTCCTCCTCCTTTTTCTTAAGCCTTTTGGGCAACCAATTAACCAGAGCTACATATATATTACATACATTCAATACAAAGCTCCTCATGATATGAATAAAGTAAAAGGACATATCTATGTAGTCTTTAAAATCATTAGTATATTGATTACGTGGTACAACCCGTATCCTTTTGAGGAAAAAAAAGTATACTACTTCCAATATTAAATGTAGGAGTAGGATTTAATTTGTAGTGTAAGTTTGCATAAACCGTACTATAAATTAAATCTTACATTTAAAATCAGAGTTATAATATTTGGAATTGTTAAATCATAATCAAGTTGTGTTATAGGAAGTGAATTCCTTTCCATTTAGCCACCATTGTCCCGTATCCTTTATTTTCTCTTAAAGCGTAAATCCCATATGAGAATGAGACCCCCAAAAAACTATTTTAAAAATTCGTACAGGTTTATTCACTTCTTTCGCCTTTCTATTTTTAATTTTTCGGGGTTCCTCCTTGACTTTCAGGGAACAACATTATGGCGTCCAGCCCAGCTCCTTGCTCTATCCAACTAATGAAGCCCACCCTTTTTTTTCCGTTAAACATAAGTATCCCCTATTGAAAACAATGTTATTCGAGAGTGTCGTACACTATTAAATGCAAGCATATTAGCACTTGTACAAAGAGTGACATAATAACATCTGCATTTGTAATCATTCTTTGTTCCTTATTTTTTAAGGCTTTAATTTATAACGTTAAACCATACCATAATAACTTATTCAAACTCAAAATTTCAGAAAAAAGGAACAAAATGTTTAAAATTAGTTACTCGCGTGCATTAACCCTTTTGAAAATTATGTATTTATTGTGTTTTAAATATTAAATTTGATAAAAATATGAAAACAAAATACATCGCGGGTTCGCGACTGATACCGGTGCCGTTCTTGGCAGTGAGGACACCAGAGGACCAATCACTAAAGCTAAATAGGCTCTCGTGAATTATTTCAACTAAGATCAGTCTTCATAACAGGGAAGTGACAACTCAAAAGGTTTGTTTCCGGTTAGGCCCAAGTCTTCATGGACATATTCCAAACTGTCCTCCCACCAAGTTTAATTCCAAAATCACAAAACAAGAATAAAATGGGAGCCCAGGAGAAGCACATGCGAAAGAGGGTAGATAGATATGCATGGCTAAAATATAAATTATACCAAATAAACTTAATCTACTCCGGAGACCCTCCACAGCCAAGCCCAGATTGTCTATACAATCTATCCTAATAAAACTAGAAAATAATGAACCCATATGCATATCAAAACCTGCATGCATGCGGGCAGAACACGATGATTGAGTCAGTAAATACAAATGACAGTTGGGTCAACAAAAATAATATTGTAGAGAAAGTCCCCATGTATGGAAGCCTCGAGGAGAAAGTGAGTAATTAATGTTGTTTGCTGTGGCTACCATCCTGCTCTCCTTCCCTGTTCTTGGGCTTTACTGGCGTTACCTTGGCAGGAGTTGAACGTTCTGACTGTGAGAATTTAATCAAGATGTGCATGAGCCCGGTAACAATTGCCAACCCAATTGCTGACAATGCAACTCCCTTCCACGATGATAGAATGGAAGACCATGGGAGGAACTTCACACCCCCAGAAACAACCAGACAAGCCCAAGACATGACCACCTGCTCCCAACATGAAATTCTAGTCAATTAGGCAAACTAACACAGGCACAGAGCATAAATATGGGAGGAAAACTGTAAAGTTGCAAAATTCATTAGTTGACTTGGCTTGGGCTATTAGTATCTCACCAAAAGAGACTTTATAGGTCGACCAGTATCCTGCAACGGTTGATCACTGAAGGTATCCTCAGCTTTATGTTTGTCCAACAAAGCATCCTGGTGTGTGTGGTGTACCCAGGGGAAAATCAACAACAATAAGAAAGAAGAATGTATGAGGAACAAATTCAAGCATAGATTATGTGCACAAAATTTGGAAAGATGAACTGATAGTACAGTTTCTCTATAAAAACATGGAGAGGCATCCTGAAATGTCATCTGCAAGAAGAGTTTGAATTAGAACCTTGGCAATAAATACATCTCGACACCATTGAGCAACAGCTTCGTCTGTTTCAGGTAATTCCTTCATCAAATGCCGCTTGATATGCACATGAACCTGTTGTGGGAAAATGAGTACACATAAGAGTTGAAGGTTTAAAACAACCATTTATTGAGTAGTAACCCCCGGCCCCAGCGTAGAGAAAATAAGAAAGACATACAACCACAAGTAAGAAAACAAATCCTCTTAAAGAAGCAAGCCAAATGCAAACAAAGGTTTAAACTTTAAAAACTAGTGCTTGGCCGAAAACCAATAAATAAAGCCAGGGTTTTCAGAACCAAAGCACCAAAGTGATTGTTATATTTTTCTTCTCCTCAAACAAAGGAAACCATTTAAAGTCCATAAGAGGTACGCTCAGCATAGACTTAAAAAACCCTCCAAAATAACGGAGTTGTGTTAAAACTGATGGCCATGCGTCTCATAGAAATGGTAGAAGTAAAATATAACTGCTCTGAAGTAAGAGCCTTGGATAGTCCGTGTGCTCCTACATCAATAGAATAATAAACTCCAGAGTCCACTCCACAAACATCATTGCATAAAAATCAAACACATTAAATTCAACTACAGCCAAAGCTACCGACCTACTAAATGCACGGTCTCCAAAGGACAATCATATACTATTAATACACAATGCCATGCAGATATACTACTTGTGCAACAGACTGCAAAACTCTCGAGAGACTGAGCATCAGGCTCACTTCTTTCAGCATCTCATTCCTATTCATAATCCCACCAAAGCTAATTTCAGCAATTACATATTCTGCCTATAAAGTGCTCTTAGTAGGAAAGCTGTGCAACACACCCAAAAAAAAAGAAATAATGAAAGTTCCATCGAATAACAAACTTGTGATTGGTTGACAAAAGAACCAAAGTAAACTCCAGGAAAACTACAACAAAGCTATATTTAAGAAAAAGGCATAGCAAGAACTTTAATAAAAATTTAGCAGTAGAAGATCATGTGGCGGCAGAAAAGGAGAAGTGGGGAATAAAATATTCAATCCAGTTGCTTTTAAATCTCAGTAATGATTCCCTTACCACTGATGGTTGCCCCTTGAAAAGTCTCAGCATTGTAGGGGCAGGAGAACTTTTAGGAATAGCCACGGTCACATCATAAATGGCAGGAACGAATGAGCGCATATGACTCACTGCTGAAACAAAACCCTGAAAACAACATAACTGAGTGAATATCTCAGAGCAAAGCAAATAGGAACAATTGAGCGTGAACACAATGGCAAGAGCGCAACTTATTATGCAAAATAAACCAATTATGACCTTCCAATATGGGAACACAACCACATTATATGTCCATGATTTCTTTCAATTTAACATATAGAATAAAGATAAAACAGAAATTCATGGTTTCAGTCATATGTCTATAATTTCTTTCAATTTCTTTACTGATAATTTAAAATAAGTAGAAAGACAGGTAGAGCAGCGCCACCAATTACAATGTATCATATGGTAGCATGTTTTCATAAACAACCATTCAAATACTTGAACGTGACACTAAAATATACGGATGAATAAATAATTTATCTGCTGGTGTACTGAGCCTGCTGTTGCAAGCTAGACCAGGTTCTGGAAAAAGGCTTTCCAATGTATGTAAATGACAGCAAGCAGAGTGAAAATAAAAACAAGGTAAGAACTCACTTTTGTTCGAGGAATCAACACATTTCTAGGAACAGGCAATCCATTTGAGGTTGCATATTCCTGAGCAGCTAAAAGTTTTGCCCTTGTAAAGCGAGTCCCCTCTACAAAGAGAGCCAACCAAAAAGGAAGAGGATAATCCTTTAGTCTTTCGAGCCCTGACTGCAAATACAGTATCACAAATTTAATTCAGATCCACAATAAGAAGAGAGGAAATTTTACAGCAAGTTTAAATCTTGGACCTTAGTTAACTGATATGAGCTATCTATATAACAAGCACAGATATGAATCTCTTACATGCATGCAGAATATATGCTTAGTATGTTTTAACAAGTCATACCTTTAATGTGCTTTCATCCTTGGCCCAACTTCTCTCCAGAAAAAGATACTCAGAAAACCACATTGACCAACCAATTACCTGCATTCATAGAACTTTAAAAGTAGGCCAACAGTGATAAATTTAACCAGCAAGTGGTCATGCTGCTGATAATGAGTTCATATACATCAATTATATATCCCTACACTCATACCCCAACTTCAAATTGCATGAACATCCATGATCATATGATTAAACGATCATAACCTCAGCAAAACAAGAACCATTCCATCTTTTCATGTTGGAAAGCACAAGGACCACTTTACAATGAGAGACGTACCGGCAACATTTTTGATGATTTCTTCATCACAGCTAGAGAACTTCCAAGGCAACCTGAGCGCTGTTGAAAGATGTTAAAAAATAAATCATAGTTGAAGCACATATAACAACACAGATGCAAGAGAAACAAAAAATATTAATCAAATAGCACTACATCTTAGAGTACAACAATATGCATGAAAAAAGTAAGCCTGAAATATAAATGAATTATGCTATCCATGCATCTAAATGTGGTAAATATACTCAGTGCCTGCATTGTTCGTAGCTGTTAAAAGGCCATGCCAAACAAGACATTCACCTGAGCTGAAACCCATCCAACAAGCCAATCAATATCACTTCTATGATTGCAGATGACAAGTGCATGCTCTTTACCTATATCGAGACAAAGTAAGAAAATCAGGTGCAAGCAAAGCAAACGTTGGGCACAGTAGCACAGAAATATCAATTTTTTCCTCCAGAATACACACAAATGCAAAACATGGAAAAAAGAGCTTACCCATCATACGAAAGGTTTCACTATCAGCGAATAGTTGGATCTGCGGCCACCCAGAAATTTCAAAATGAAAGATTTGATTATTCAAAATGCTAGAGAATAACTCATTCAATAGCAGTTCATAATTGACTGTCACAGTTTCAACATAGAGAGAATGAGACATGCAACCATTGCGATCAACCATAAAGGAATCAATTATGTTCCCTTTGATCAATTACATTGCTTAAACTAATAAAATAATTGAAATGCCAGCAGGGCAGCCTTGTTCAGTTGGAAGTCCATATTATTCAACTCAGACATCAATTTGGATAATTAATTCCCTCCTGCAAACTTATAAGTATATAACAAATATCTAGATCATCCCCCATATTATTTTCGTGAATTTAGCTGTAAGATATAATATGTGAATATATTATTCTTCAGGGTTTGTAGTCGCATTTACTTGGGTGGGCATATACATAATTTCTGCTACACACTCAACATGCAAAGTACAAGACATAGAATGCAAAAGGAAAATAAGACTTTTTCCTGGTATCCAAACAAGCAGATTTATCAACAACAACAATGCAATAAAATATTACAGAAGTCAGAAAACCAGGAACTGCTTAAACACCTTAACTCCTGCCCACCAATCAATAATCCATACGAGTTCCAGCCACAACAATTCTGCTACAACCCTGTTGATTCGTCTATACAAATTTTTTGATAGTGGCCGTACAAGAACATAGCATGTTGCCTGAAACAAAGGAATCAAAAGGTAATTATAGATCTTTTTGCCTTTGTTTCGCTTTTAGCATTTGAACCCTTTTTAGTTAAATTATCTGAATATTCAAGTTTGAATTGAAACAAAAAGATTGTCAGAACTCTCAAATGTATGCACTAGGTTGCGTTCCTTAGAGAATGCTGAAATAATTATCTAACACTTCATCAGAAAATTTCCAGATGAACAGAGTTAATATGGAGGAAGTAAGCAAGATGTACTGGGACGAAAATAGTATAATTTAAATTTTGGGAGGAAAGGGGCACCCAAAACTTGCTTTCCGTAGACTCCAGAGGATGAGAAGAGATAACAGAGATCCTAGAGGTGTATAATACAAACAAAAGGGAAACAAAAGCTTAGATTTACAAGCATGTTTCCGTTACAGAACCAAATACATTGATAAATCATATACTAGCACTTTGCTGTATGTTACAGTAAGTAGCGATCTGTTACAGAACCAAATACATTGATAAATCATATACTAGCACTTTGCTGTATGTTACAGCAAGTATCGATCCCATCAAGCTACAGACATAGTCCAGATGCACCAGATAACAAAAATCAAATCCGAAAAAGGAAATAATCTATTAAAATGGAAATAGACAGCACTTTGGAAATAAAACACAAGCCACAAGGGGAAAATAGAAGTTAGGCATGAGCTAATGAACATCCGATAACCTTAAATGAAGAAGTGAATTATTGATACCTGGATGAGATTAACGACAAGGCCAGAGGCGAAGAAGAGCAAGCCCAATGGCACGACGACAACTGCAGCAGCAATAGCCATGGCCAGGCACAAACACACAGTCCCCGATTTCGATAGAAACAGAGAGTTGAGAAAGAGAAAAGGAGCAATTGGGATATATAAATGAAGTTGTTGGAGGGAGGGATACGAAAACGCAGTAATTAGATTTGGAAAAAGGGTGAAAATGGTTTAACGTCAGGAATTGCGTGTGACATGGATTGTCGACATAGAATTAGAGAGATCATTGAGAATGTCTCTCTCCCTCCTTCTACCTCTCTACCTCCCTGTGGCTCGGGGATTGTTGGGAAGGCCTCTACGCTGCTACTTCTTCTAGTTCGAGCGTCCCTTAGGCGTAAATGTTCAACAGCCCCTGCATAACGTCGTTAGTCATCTCATCCCAACCGAAAATGAAGGGATACGGTATAAGAGTTTCGGACTTTCGGTCTTGGGGCTTTGCGATTTAGCCTTCCTAATCTCGCGCCAAGAAGGTAGAATTTGGAAAACGGGTCGAGTTTGTCGGGTTGGTTTTTGTAGGCCTTAAATTTATAAAGACCAGGTTTAAGATTTTAACCTTAAAACTGAAAGCGGAGCTAAAAAGATAAGCCTTGTAAGGCCGATGGCCTAAAAAGGCCACCCCTTTAGGCTCTTATATATTTTTTTTTATTTTTTAAAATTATTTATATGATAATAATATTATTGATTTTTTATATTTTATTGATAATGTTGCAAATATTTAGTTGTTATTATCTTTTTTAGAATTAAATTTCATAAGAATATCTTGTATTAAGAATCCTAAAAATTAAAAATTTATAAAAGATATTTCTTATCTTATAAGAAAAATACATTAGATATTTTTTATTTACTCCAAATTTTCATATATGATGGTAATTTACTAATTTACTTGTATTTTATATTTGTTATAGAATTATTTATCATTTTGGTTTATTATTTATTACAGATAAAAATTATGAATGTATTCATGATGTTGGAAAAGAAATTCTTGATATTTTTACCCTTTAAGCAGACCCTACTACTCAAAATGAAACACAATTGAATTTCCTTGAAATTGATGATAGTGACGAAGAAAATGAAAATGATAGTCATCATACTCATATTGCTTAGAGTGTTTAGTTTCTTGCCATCTTATATTTTGTACGAGACTGTGAGTTATTTATGGACATTATTTGTTTACCTTTGATTATGAATTAGTAACTGTATTTATTTTATTGCATGAAGTGTGTAGACGTGTAGTGAAATATTGTGAAAATAACTTTCGGCTCTGCGGGCCAGCCCTGACCTTTAGGTTCTCGGGCCGGGCCTTAAAAAAGAATAATTTTTCTTACATCGAGCCCTGTAGGGCCGGCCCTTTTAAGCCCTGACCCTTTAAGGATCAGCCCTGATTCCCAACTCTACTATCAGGCAAAGTAAAATTTCATATGAAAAATGTCAAAACACAAATTGTTTCCCTCTTTTAATTTTATTTTTACATCATGAGAGACTTGTATTACAAGGTCAAAAAGTCGAGGCTTGTATTATTCAGGTTTATTTGATTTTATTTTTAAAAATTATTTTTTTTATTTTCATAAACAATGAATGGTATGTTTGGATAAATTATTTTTCAATCGTGATTTATGAAATACGAGGTAGCTTTTATTGTCTGTAAAGTAAATATGTAGAGGAGTTTTATTTCGATTTACATGAATCTAAGTATAAGCCCGATCAAACAAGCCTAAAATCTGTTTGGTAAATCATTTTTAAAAAATAAAAGTTGTTTTTAAAAATTAGAAAAAAAAAACAATTTTTAGTTGTTTTCTTTTTTTTGTTTTCTTATTTTTTTAAAGCCGTCACTTATCCACTATTAACACTACACTATTAATAATGACTATCGCAACGTCACCACCGTCAACTGCACCACCACGTCACTTCAAAAATAAATTTTTAATTTTTATTTTTAAAACTTGTTTTCAAAATTTATTTTATAAAATTGTTTATGAGAACAAAAAAAATAAAAAAATAGAATCAAACAAGCCCTTAATTTTTTCCTGGAATGGAATTTGTTTTTTCTTGCTGGGATCAAGTGCATGGAATATATACTACGCGGATGGCAAAATCTAAAGTAAATGGTAAACTCTTTGTCAATAAGAACTTGTTTGGAATAGCGGTTGAAAATTTCATAGGTGCTTATGAATTGTAATTCACAGAATACGAAGTAACTTTTACGGTCTACGAGGTAGCTTTTACGGTCTACGAGGTACTTTCACGGTCTACGAGATAAATATGTGAAGGAGATTTATCTCAATTTACGTGAATCAGGCTTATATAATAAGCCCGATTCAAATAAGTGATAACAAACAAGCACTAAGATTGCTAGAATATACCCAAAGCGTTAGGGTTCAAACTCTAATATTTGTTCAGGAAAATGATAGTTTCGTTGGTAATGATTTTCATAATTAAAATTTTCTATTTATATTTAATTTCATACTGAGGTTTTTGTTTGTCACTCTCCTAATCTCGTGCTTGCTCTGATGCAATCCTTTATTAAGTGTTGTTCAACTGTGTCCATCCACTTGTGTTGTTGGGAATGAGCCGGATTTTCGTAGCAGACGATAATTAGCTTCTTTCAACGACGAGGGGTCCACTCAGATTCGGTCCCAGCTTTGAAATCCAGGTCCCATCCACATTTGTAAAGCTGAGAATTGAGATCACAGGGCTCAATTATGAATTATCCCGGCCTTCATGGACCCATGAGCACCAGATTTTATACATATTACTATCAAAATTGAAACTCAAAACTAAAATTAAAAGTGACATCCCATAAAATAAAATTAAAAGTCTTGGGTAATGGACGAAGAATCAAATGCCTGCCTGCCCATCACACGCTCTTCAACTTCATTCGCTGCACCCCAGAATTTCAAAATGCTCTTAGTCTAATAAATTGCAAGTCTCGTCCGCTCATGTGGAGAAGCATATGTCCTCTCTAAATTAAGCATTAATGTGTGTGTGTGTTACTCACGTGTATTTATGAAATCTGTTCCATCAAGAATATTTCGTTCATGTTATGATCCAATTTCAATATGATTCTCTGTTACCGGGGAAAAAATCCATGTCATTTTCATGACTGTGCTGGACTGCACATTTTAAATAAAAACATGACATGTTTTGTTTAAAAATTTTATAAATCTTATGAATATCAAATTATAAAAATGACATGTTTAATATGAAAATCAATATACGTATTCATTTTTTCCCTCGGCATTAAAGCGAGTGGATACAAGGGATGAGAGATTGAAGACATTGAAAACGAGGGGAGTGGTGGGCACGTGAAGGCATTCATTAGGATGCTACGCCATCTATGTATAAATTGCATAATACTCCCACTGCTGTAAAAATTACCATAATTGCATTAAGTTTTTAATATCTATTACGACAAATTTTCTAATCACGCGTAATTGTAATTGTGTATCCCTTTTTTTTTTTTGAGTGTATAGTTAAACAATACTAATAATATTGTAAAATATGGTTTTACAATATTCTAATATAGAGTATATTTAGGATTACGATTGGAGATCTAAAAAATGTTTATGCACGTAAGTTGAAATAAAACTCATTTTATATACTTATCTCATATATCATAAATTATGATTAAAAAATTAATTTTAAAAATTTGAATCGATATATCAGACGAGCACATAATAGGGAATGAAATGTTTGTATGAATATAAAATATGTGAAAAATTACATTGTCATCGTGCCTGGCAAAGACGGTGTCAGTCACAATGCAAAAGCCAGAGGGGGCAATCAAGGCCAACTAACGTGTACCGTTTCATTAATTTTGATGACTCCACCGTGACAGGGACCCTCCTCATTCTCACCCCTTTCCTTACTGCTCTGTTGCCTCTTAAGTCAAAATGCAGTATATCTACTCATTGTGCGTTTATATCCATCTACTTCTCCCTATCTTCTTCTATTGCCCATCTTTTACTTCACCCCAATTATATACCCGTTATTGATTTTTTTTATTTTTTTTGAAAATAAAATAATTTTTTTTTCGCTCGTATTTAAGACTATAAAAAAAATATTGCGCTAGACTTTAGGTTTTTTTCCATATAAATTATTATAAGGGTTATGTTTAAAAAGGTTCATTAATGACCATCTGACTAACTTATACTCCCTCCTGTCTTTGCCACATTGTAAGTCTCACATTAGGAAACGAACGAGTATTATAAACCAATTTTTTTCCCTGAAAGACCCCTTATATTTAACACTAAGTGAGTACATTATACTATCCACGAAGTTGGTGTTGGCTCCTTCCGACTCTAATTACTTCAGAAAGGCCTTTATTTTTTCCAGGTCAAGAGAAAAGGTTGCATATATTAGATCTGATTTCAGTGAAGTTTGTACGGGCTCTAACTATGATTCTGCGAGATCTTGAAGTTCTTAAAGGTTAAAATTAAACAAATGGCAGAGCCGATGTAAATATAATTATAGTAAATGATGATAGCGATAATTTGGTTGGCCAACGAATTCAATGAGCTTAGGTTAACCCGCGCATCAACCTTCGTAAAGTCCGCCTGAGCGGACCGGACAAAATTTATGATCAACATCCACCAATCTATGATTGATTTAGATAGCAGCACCAGTTGAAAAAAAAAAAATAATGCTTCTAGGAATGAATATGACAATATTGCGTGCACGAACACCAAAGTCTTCCTAACTTCATATTTCAGTTGCCTTCAGCTCTCCATTGTCGCATTCCCAAAACATTGTCTCTCACAACTCGTCACTCAAATTCTAAATATAAGAGGTAGATTATAAATATAAGAGTTACAAAATTATATATATATATATATATATATATATATATATATATTACCTCACATTCTAAATATTAGAGGTAGATTATAAATAAATTATAGTAATAAATGTAAGACTTTTTTTTATTTTATATCTTTTATATATGTGTGTGTGTGATTTTTCTTCAGACCAGCTTACCTAATTTATAAACTGATATATAATCTAATAATAGACATATTTCAAAGAGATCGTGCATGCTATAATTAAATAATGTATTTAACTTTATTGATCTCCCTAAATTAGCCGACTAGTTCTTATTATAAGGGTATTATTTTTTATTTGATTAAGGATATTTTAAACCAATTTGGATTTGAGATTAATCTCTCTTGAAGCTTAGAGCCCATAAAATTTTCAAAGGGTTTGAATTTATATTTTCTTTCTCACGGTGATTAGGTTGCTTGCAACTTAAAAGTTCAACCAATAGCTTATTGGCAACATTATACTCCTGAATGCAAAACCTAGTTTGAGGTGAATTTTGATAATGAACATAAGATATTTTTTTATTTTATCTCACATTTATTATGATTTTTAAACTAATTTTTGCCTAACTTATAAATTGACATATAACGTAATGTTATGTAAATATATTTTATAATTAAATGATTTATTTAAATTCTTTAATATTTTAAATTAGATAGATAAATTAGACTGGAAAAGTATCATATTTTCTTTTGAAAATCAGAGTTGCGGGAGATGAAAATACCACCATCCAATCTTAGGCGAACTCTTGAGCTGCAGCCAGCAGATTTCAAAACAGTTTTGTTTGGACAACTATCCCAAAAACCATTTACCAATTTTAAGTATTTATTTGGATTAACTTTTAAAGAATGATTTTTATAATTTATGAGATAAGTATGTGAAAAGGGTTTTGTCTCGATTTATGAAAAAATAACTTCTGTAACTATGATTCCCAGATAATATAGATCTTGTAACTTGTCCACGGAACAGAGCGGGCCCCTCATGGGCCAAGCCCAAATAATTGACTTCGTATTTATTATTGGTCCAGGACGGGGCGTCAGACCCCTTGCATTACAAGGGGTTACTTAGACCAAGGATTTTTTCCTCAAAATTTAGAAGGCAAAGTGTGATGGGTTATGGGCTTTTTCTGCTTTTCATATTTGTATTCTCTACTTATTTTAAGCAGTCTAGGAGGCTGCAAGTGTACCTACTCTCGAGAAGATGAATTTGTTAAATTCGCAGTTTATGAAATCATCTGCCCAGCTGTGATTTCTTCATGTATAAGCGCTATAATTGTTTTCCAAATTGTTTGACTGATGTTTAAGCAGAGCATCCATCAATTGCCCAGAATGTTCCTAGACGGAGCAATCTGAACACGGGAACGCAACACCACAATGTGGTTTCCTTTAAACAATTAAACTTGACTCTCCTTATAATATTTTATTCCAATCCAGCCTGCATCACATGTCTCACATCATTTCTAAGACATTTATAATTAAACAAAACTTGTTCATTTTCATGGGTTTTTTTTAACTTTGATGTAAGTCAAAGGCTCAATTGATTTAATTTGCTGATAGCATGAAGAAGTTTTATACTCTATCCCACGCGGAAGAGGTCTGCTCATTTGCATCGCAGTGACAAGGAGTGTAAAAAGGAAAAGGAAAAAAAATCTTAAACATAAGGCTAAAATGTAACTCAATATTTGTGTAACTCAAGCGACCAACAAAAATATTAATAATTGATTGTTAAATATTCCCCACTTTACCGGGTGAAAAAGGTTACGCCTTTTAAGAATGGAGACACGCCTTGCATGTGCTGACCCACTTTATTTTGCATATTATTAATCATTGAGTCTTGCGTCTTGGCACATGTCACTAATTGTATTTGAGCAGCACCGCGTGATTCCTCACACTGTTTGTTTGGTATTATTTTAAAAATATTTATTTATATAAATTAAGATAAAACTCTTCAAGATTATTTTATAAACAACAATTAAAAAACTGTGTTTTAAGGTTATGTTAAATAAGCAATATAGACAACTTGCAACTTGCATATCCTGACACCACGTCTATTACATTAATCATAATAATATTAGTACTAATCCCCCTCAAGCATTTGATGAGTAGAATAATATTGCACGTACAGCCAAGTAGCAATATATATCGTACAAGTTACATGAAACTTCATCATTCCTTTCATTTTTTTTTTTTGGACCAGGCATTATTTTAAATTGTTAAAAGCGAATTATATTTCACCAGAATCAGACCTAGATCTTTATAGTGATTACAGGGGGGAAATGAATACTTAGAAAAAGCAAAATGAATACTGTTTGGAACAGCGATTATAACTTCTAATCTTGTTTTTTAATCATGATTTACGGAATACGATGTAGCTATTACGGTCTACGAGGTAAATATATGGATGAGTTTTGTCTTGATTTACATAAATCGGACTTATACATTAGCAGAAGCCAAAACAAACAAGCTAGTGACATTTTTAATGGTGTAACAGAAGCAAAATGCAAATGCCCTTGTCTCTGCATTCTTATAATCCAATTGCGTTAGTGTTTATTTGGAATAGCGATTTAAATATTTAAAAGTAGCTTTTCAATCGTGATTTACGGTATACAAGATAAGTATATGAGAAAAATGTTATCCTGATTTACGTGTATCAACACTTTCAAGATCACCAATCGTGGTTCAAAAAATACATATTATTTATTTAATCCCCAACGGTCCAGCTTTTTTTTTTTTTTCCCGTTTGGGGAAAAAGTTTAAATGTCTGGGTTTGCCCACCAGCCACCTAACAAACGATCCAGAATGTCCAGTGTGAAATCTGTTTAGTAATATTCGTATATTTTCTTATGTATTAAAAATTTAAGGAATGCAATCAGTAGTACTAAATTCCTTTAGAAAAATTAGGTATAAAGCCCCATTTAGAAATTTATTTGAGGAATGCAATTAGAAGTACTAAATTCCTTTAACCTACATTTAGAAAATTAGGGGGAAATAATATTAGGGGGAAAACTCTCAAAAATAATAATTTTTTTAATCATTTTAGGAAGTTTTTCGTTTTAGTATTCCCCCGCCATATTTTCTTCTAACTTTTCTCTCCATCCAACCCAAAAAAATAAATAAAACAATGCATTGAAATGATCACAATACCCTTAATGAAAACACTCACATCCGCTAGTATATGAGTACCTTTCATGTACACAAGTCACATTTTCAAATATGCAAGCCACTTTCCTTAATGAGCAAGTTACCTTTTATTTGGGGGAAATTTCCTACTATGCAAATCACCTTCCTTCTCTAATATGTGAATATATTTCCTAATATGCAAATATCTTCCCATTTTGCAGATCATCATCCTTAACATGCAAATCACCTTCTCAATATGTCACATTTCCTAATATGCGGATTACACCTTTTGAGTTTCCTTAATATGCAAATCACCTTCCCTGATATACAAACACCCCCCTTTTACACCGGTTACCTTCCTAAATTTGTAAGTCACTTTCTCTAATATGCAGGTTACCTTCCATACCACGCAAATTTCCTAATAAGTTAGCAAATCACGTTTTTCAACAAACAAATACTTTTCATGCCACTCTCAAATATTAAAGTCGCATTCTCTAATACAATATGTGCTTGTTTGTAATAATAATTAGAATCTTTAAAAACAATTTTTCAATCGTAATTTATGATATACGAAGTAAGTATGTAGGATGAATGTTATCTCGACTTATATGCATAAACACATAAGATATGTAAGTTGTGAACCCTCGATTTTATGCAAGTTGTGAACCCTCGATTTTATTTAATAAATTATTACTTAATATCATTATTACCCATACAATAAATTTAAAGATATATTCAGTTTCTAATTCAAAAAAATAAAGATATTGGCGGAAAACATGCCGTAAAAAACATTTTATTAACATCTATATTCATAATCTATTACAATGGGATAATCACTTTAGAGTATAAAGTTCTCCAATACATTATTATTTCCTGTAAGAAGTCTAAAAGAAAATATGTATGAAAAAACAATGGAGGCTCCTTATATGCTGTTTTGATCTATCTTCATATGGGTTTGATTTATGATTTACGGGACATCACGATAAAATACGAGTGACACTAAATAAATAAGTTTTAACTAATAATATGTCCGGCTGCTAATTTAGCATAAAACATTTTAAACCCTATAACATAATTATATGTGAATATACATAGAAATATATTCATAAGCATCCACAATACCATAATTCCATCAATTAGGCATACTAATGCATCCCCTAGAATGGATCCACAATAATTTACATATAAATCTTACCCTATAGGATAGTCCACACATCAATCATTTTTTAGAAGGTCATAAGATTTATTGATACAACAATATAGTCTTTCATGCGTATTCCCATACAATTCCAACAACTTTCAAATACAAGAATGAATCACATAGAGAATAGTTAGATCATAAATCATTTGAAATAAATTTGAGAAGTATAAATAAAAGCATGGTGTATCATTCGGTAAGAAAACTCTTAATTAATTGTCCCCGTAGCAGCACTTTCTTTCTTTCTTTTTTTCCTCTCTTCTTGTTTTTCTTCACTTTGTTTTCTTTTCCATTTAAAAACCAAGGGGTATATAGTGTATATATAGAAGATTCCTTGCAAAAGAAATTAATTCGTATTTATTTGAAATAGTGATTGGAGTATTTAAAAGCAGCTTTTCAATCATAATTTACGTTATATGAGATAAATATGTTAGATGAGTGTTATTTTAATTTATATGCATAAACACTTATAAACTCTTTAAAAGTTTTATCAAACACTCTACACAGCAAATTTATTACATTTTTATTTTTATCTTGCTTCCTCTCCTAGCCGTACAAAGCCTTATCCCATCCTTCTTGTTTCTAAGCTAATTCTATGACATCATTTGTTGCCTCTTGACGATTGCACTTTTAACATTCACAACACAATGACGTCTTCACTTGTCCCCCCCGGGGGGGTTTTACCTGATAAATAACAGAACGATATCCTAAATAATTTAGATATATTTATCTTCATACACACACAATTATTTATTTTGTAATACTTACAATAACGAGTTTAATTTAATAATTATAAATACACACAATTTTGTTTACGATGTTACACAAGTTGCCTTCCATATTGTGCAAATTCCTCAATATAGTGTAATTTACTAGTGTAATTTACGAGTGTGTTTGGATACAACTTTTTAAAATAGTTTTTAGAAAAAAAGTGATTTTTTTAATAGATTATGAGAAGAATAAATTATGGATAAAAAATAATTTTGATAAGATGAGAGTGTTTGGATATTGAGTTGTGAATCACTTATTTAGTGGTTAAATTACCAAAAAGGATATTAACTTTTGTGATAATTACATATAGAGTATAAAGTTATATTTTATTAACAATAAGATAAAAAAAATCATAACAGAATTAGGTCAAATTTAACGATTTTGTTAAATTTGCACCCTTTTTAATTATTCATTGTTATTTTTGTCCTTTCCAAAACTTATTTGCACCAGACGCTCCTCCGGAAAAACTTGGTTATTAAATTTGCACCTTAACCCAATATTTAACATTAATTTTTTTTAATATTTAACATTACATTTTTTAATTACATTTCTAAATTTTTTAAGTTAAATTTGTCAAAAAGAAAAACATATGCTAGATGAGAGAGAGAGAATTTTGAAAAAAAAAAGATAGAGGAGAGAGAGAGGGATGTGGGACCCACTAACAAAGAAAAGCAAAAAAATAGGATTTTTCAAAAAACCATGGTTTAGGGACAAAAATTGATTATGCACAATTTTTGAGTGTTTAGTAATGTAAACTTATATTACGAATCATAAATTTGTAAGAGTTTAATTTTATCAATGAACATGTGTTGATAGTGTATAATTAAATTATTAAAATATAAATGCCAAAATTTGACTTAACATCGTTACTTTCTGTATTGGGACTCACATTCTTTTTGCACATGATATATGTTATGATGTTAGGTCAAATTTAATGTTGTTGGCATTTTTGCTCCTATTTTAAATGTTTATGGATGTTTTTACACTTTTGAAATGTATATGGTGCTGGATGCACTTTTGGTAAAAGTTATGACATTTTTGCTCCTTAACTCAAATATAAAAATGACAACAATTTGATTTAAATATATTTTAAATTTAAATAATTAAAATTAAATTCAATATAAATAACTTATCATATTCAACAAAAAATTTCTACAACATTCATGCATAAATTTGTTGAGCATGATGAAAACAAAAAAGTTATCACGAATTTAAGTGTGAGTTAACACAATTTTGTATGTTAAAAACGTAAAAATGATAAACATTATATGTAAACTCACGAGTTTAACCGGGTTTACAATTAACATTATTTTAAGGGTGACTTGACATGATTTTGTAAGCTATAAATGTAAAAACGGTAAATTTGGAAAGTCAATTTGCAAATGTGACAACAATGGTAAGGAAGGTATCTGCATAGTAGGTGAGGTATATTTACATTAAAGGTAGTTGCTCTAAATTAAATTCATCAACATTAATAAATTATCATATTCAACCAAAAAGATGTATAAAATTCATATATAAACTCATTGAGTATAACCAAAACAAAAAAGTTAGCACGGTTTTAAGTGTTAGTTAGCACAAATTTAAGTGTGAATTAACATGATTTTGTAAGTTAAATGTAAAAATGATAAATTTGGTGCGTGAACTCATTAGTTTAATCGAGTTTACAACTATCACGAGCTTAAAGGTGAGTCAACAAGATTTTGTAAGATATAAACGTAAAAAAGGTAAATTTAAAAGGTCAATTCGCGAGTTTGTCAATGGTAAGTAAGTTATAGCATACTAAGTGAGGGGGTATTTACATTAAAGGTATCCCCTCTAATTAAACCCATCAACATTAATAACCTTATCATGTTCAACCAAAAAAAATCTACAAAATTCTTATATAAACTTATTGAGCATGATCAAAACAACAAAGTTAACATGAGTTTAAGTGTGAATTAACATGATTTTATAAACTAAACGTAAAAATGATAAATATGATATGTGAACTCACGAGTATACAACTACTACAAATTTAAGCATGACACAATTTTTTAAAATATAAATGTAAAAATGGTAAATTTAGAGACCCCACTTGTAAGAGTTTCGTAATGGTAAGTAAGGCATTTGATACCAGGAGGTGCATCGATATATATATAAAAACTCTTCCTCGTAATACTGTTCATAAGGCACCCCTCTTCCCTAGCTCACTGTTTATAAACCATCTAGGACATGCATAGGGCTCTGTTCAAGCCATATCTCCTCTCTCTCTCCTCCCACTTATGCTCCCTAATATTGCAATTCAAATTCAAAATTTTTACGTTGGCCTTTGCAAAAGGCTATTGTGGTCATTGATTCTGGTATCCAATAAATAAAAAAAATTCCTCTCTCTCCTCCCACTTATACTCCCTAATATTGCAATTCAAATTCAAAATTTTTACATTGGCCTTTACAAAAGGTTGTTGTGTTGTGGTCACTGATTCTGGTACCCAATAAAAAACAAAACTTCCTCTGTCTCTTCTCACTTATGCTCCCTCATTCTTTCCCTTTCCCGTAGCTCTTCCCTCTTCTTCTTTCTTTTTCCTCCGGCTTCTCCCTACCCTCTCTCTCAGTCATCGGCTTTGTCTCTTCACTACCCTCTTTCTTTAGTTTTTGACGGGATTTGCAGATTTTGGCAAAGAATTTGCAGTTTTTCCGGCGACTATATTTTTGGCAGCTTGTGTTGGGTTATTCAGTTTAGCTAGATTGTTTTGCTTCTACTCAGTGGAGACCTATGCTTGAGGTTAGTAAAATACACAGGGGAGTTATTTAATTTTATTTTTGTTTCTCTATTTTGTTTGAAACTTAATTATGGTATGTATATTATGTGATTAAATTTTGTTCGTTGGGTTCATTCATCAGCACTTAGTTTTACATAGGAAGTCAAAATAAAAGGTTCTTCGAGTGAGACGACCTGGGTATTGTATTATAGCGTAAACAAAAATTATCATATATTATTTTTCTTCTTAACTCAATTGAGTTGCTTTTTATTATAATTAAAATGAAATGGGTCCAAATTTACAATCTCCCTAAGTATGAAATAAAAGGAAAAACATATCGATATGTACAAACTCATCATGATTAGGAGCATTGGGAGTGAAACATGGTCGGGAATCTTGGCGTGATTCTCGCAACGGTCAAAATGTTGGTTTGGCAGGGTCAAGATTTTTTGCTCTAAATGATATTGATCATGATGATAGTGATGTTCATATGTCATAGAGCATGTCTCGTGATCCCCTTTGTGATAATATTACTCAATCAAGCCAATAATCATGTCCTCTTAAATCACGTGAGAATACTATAGAAAAGGAAAAACAAATAGATTCAAAAGTTGGGTCAAAAAGTGAAGTGGTGGGCCACAAGTCTAATGTTGAAAGCCCAATGGATGCTTATCTTCAAATTAAATGTCAAATCACACTAAAATTGGAAGGAACCATATTGTCATCTCCAAATTCAAATCTAAAATTTCACCACACCATTTCTCCACAGTCTTGTTTTTCAAAATTCAAATTCAAAAATTTCAGTTTCAAAATTCAAAATTCAAAAATTTGAATCACACTAAAATTTAAGAGTATAATGACGGTACACTCAATACTTTGAAAACTGTCATTACGTTTGAGGAACCAACATGTAAGTTCTAAACCAAAAACAAAAAAAAGGTCAATTGGTTTGGTTTTTGTCAAGCTAAAGATGTTAAAGAAATGTGGGTATTTGAGAGGCAACCTAAAAATTATTTTCCTTACTCATTAATCTTTCTTTCCTACTTACTGAAGCACACTGTACTGCGTTAAAAATTTTAGTTTTCATCATTTTCATGGAGGAATCTCTTACAAAGCTTAAAAACAGGTTCCCCACTCTTCCCAAAGATGTGCTCAGGAAGATCTATAGCTATCGACTTGAAAGCTTGAAGATATTAAAGTGTTTGGGATTTCTTGAGGATGTACGCTAGATCATTGAAGCTAAGGTACATTTAGCATGTGAGATTTGTGACATTAAAAAAAAAGTAAAAATTAATTAAATATTATAATATAATAATAATATATATAATATATATATATATATATATATATAGTTGGTAGGCGCCATACGGCGCCTACCAACAAATAGATAAGGGGTTAATCCCCTTATCTATAATTAATTGGCGCCATTAGGCGCCAATTGATTAAGGTGGGGGTATATTACAAATACCCCCTCCCCCTTAACACTTCCGGCGTGAAGTGTTAAGGAAAAACGAAAGAGAGTGAGGTTATGATTGGTGTATTTTCGGTTCTTCGGAGATTAATAAGGTATATAAACTCTCTTCTAATCATAAAGTTTCTTTTATGAAAAATGTTCTAAATAATTTTCTCTTTCATATGATAGTAATTTTATACTAGTTAGAGAATATTTTGGGGATATGATTTTAGGCAAGTTTTGAGTTTTATCAATATAAGACTGTAGAAATGTAGAGAATAATTAATAGTTTATTTTAATCGGTTTAGATTTATTATTTAGTGGTCATGTGATTTTATAATTAATTTCTTTTATAAATAGGGTTTAAATTAATCCCTATAGGGTGTTTTTACCGATAAAAATTAGTTTAATTATTTTATTTGGATTATTGGAGGTATTATTGAGGTTTTAATCGGTTTATTTTTGTTGGATTTGAGTTATGTGAAAAATATAAATTAGGACTTAATATTTGAATTATAATTTGATATGATTTTAATTATGTGGATATTTGAGGAATTTTTTAATAATTATATTATATCCATATAAATTATGAAAAAGAGATTTAATTATTTAGGAAGTTGGTATTAGAGATTTTGTAATTATTGGTATATTAAAGGTTATTTAAGGATTTTTTTAAGGAAATTGGAATAAATGAGGATAATAGTTGTAGAGAAAATTGGGTTGTAGGAGTTAAATTATGTAAACTAATTATTTTATTGTTATTTTTGGTTAATTGATATCTACATTAATAATGTAGATTTTTCTTGTGATCAGTGATTGCACGGGTTTTACTATCCAAATTAAGATTAAGCTTGGAATCGAGGTAACTGGGGTTAATTTATTTTATATGCTTGTTTTGGAATGTAAGGTATTTTATAAACCTTACTTTTATCTATATTACTTGTATGTGTTTCGTAAGATTATATTTATGTTTGAATATGAATTTATTTCAGTGAAGCAGTGTATTTTTCAAATTATTATTGAATTGTTACTGTTATGGTGGATATGTTGTTTGAGATGAATGTTGTATAAGAATTTAGAATTATTGTAATTGTTTTTGAAAGCTGTATTAATTTATTATTTTTATATTACGGGATATGTTGGGTTGTGTGGAAGAGATATGGTGAATTGTGTGCCCATCGGCTCTCTCAATCCTGGCCCGGATTTTGGAGCTGAGTGTTTGGGTGGACACCTCCCTGTTACGGTATATTGGTGGTGGCATGGGAGGGGGCAGTATTCTTGATGTGACTAGCTAACCTTTGGCCGGGTATACTAGCACTGATAGACTGTACCAGTCCAGAGGAGATAAGGAGGAGCAGGATGGATGAGTTGGGATGGTTTTATTGATTATATCATGTTAAATGTTAAATTATGAGAATATTATTCTTATTATTATTATGTCAGTTAAACCTGTTTCTCTGACTTACAATCTTTTCCTGCATATTTTATAAATTTATTTTGGTTACTGAGACTTTATGTCTCACCCCGTCATTATAAATAATTTTTCAGGCGATACCTCTGATCTGGATAGAGGCCAAGGGAAGCAACCAGAGTCATAGACTTTGAGAATCTTGTAGGCCTCTTTTGGTATTGGTGTTGTATTAATTTCTATATTGCTATTATAGGGCCCACATGTTTTTAAAATGCCATAATTACTGTTTGGATATCTATGTTGGAAATCATTTTGTGACCCATGGGTTAATTGTGATGTGATATCAGAATAATAAATTTATCTGCAGTGAGTTTGTGGGCGAGTTTGTGCCTTAAACTCCGATATGTTGTGGAAGAGTTTGTGGGCGAGTTTGTGTCCTGAACTCTGATATGTATTGGATTGAACTATGATATGTAAAAAAAAATTATCACTGATTTTGTATAAATGTGGATAATTGTTGTTTGTGAGAAAGGGTCGTTACAAGATTCATGAGTCATTTATTAAACATATGCCAGGAATGAGAAGAAGTTCTTACTCCAAAAAGAGAATAGCTAAAAGAATGAAGGTGTGCCATAAATGTGCAAGGTGGACATGTGATAAGCGCTGTCGAAGTAAAGGCATGGTTCTTAAAATAGAGAAGATAAAATTCAATTCATAAAGGATAGACTGAGTAAGGAGTCATTGGATGATATTATTCATACTTTTGAGACGCATCCTAGTGAAGATGTTCATGATATTCTTCTTGATTTAATGAACTTATTTAAAAAAGAAAAAGAGCGCTACTGTCTCAGAAATTTGACATTAAAATATCATGTTTGCTATTTTATAAGAAAACTGGATGGTAAGCAAATCATCGATTCATAGAAAGCGTTTAAGTTGTTACTTGACGTAAAATCAGAGGAAGATGTAACCTGTAATCACAACTACTGTAATAATCATGCTTTTGTCTAATTTATCTTATTTTTTCAGTAACTTTTGACTTTCTTTACATGTTTTGTTTAATTTCTTTACGCATCATTACACCGGTCATTCGTGTTAGAAAATTTTTCAAACTTATTGGAAAAATGAATTATTTGCATTATCTTGTTGTCATTGTTGTAGTAGTATAAATATGCACTATTCCACTTGTAAATACAAAACGTCTGAGAGTAAAGAAGAGAAAAAGGGTATCACACTAAAATGTAGATTTAAATCTATCTGCATTTTTGGTAAAACTGACTTGGGAAATGATGGAAAGTTTCTACATACAGTAAGAGAACTTGGAAATGCATTAACTACTAGAAAAATCAACTTTGTATACGGGGGAGGCATCCAGGGCCTAAGGGGAAGTGTGATCATTTCTGCAAGTATTAACGGAAGTAATGGTTTAAATGTTCGTGTGAAGGAGTTGGGCAGTCACATCTTTTCTATCAGACATAAGTTGCAAGTTTCAAGCTTAGTTGAACGTATGTGACGTATGTTATACCATGCTGAAACTTTTATTGCTCTACCCGGTGATTTGGAAACGTTGGAAGGGATTTCTAGCATTACATATTGGGCTAAACTAAACTTTTACAAAAAGCCATTATGATTGTTAAATGTTAATGGTTTTTATGATGATCTGTTGTCTTTTTTTGACCATACTGTGGAAATGAGATTCATACCCCAAGCAACTCGCCATACCATAAATTCTTCACCAACTGCTGATCAGCTGGTTGATCAACTGCAAATCTATGAATCCAAACCATATCCATTAGTCAAGCAAATATGTGGGCAATATTTAGACAACAGTTAGAAGCAGAATCCAAATATATACCACTCTTCGATTGTAACTTTCCTTAATCTTGTAGTTTTACTCTTAGCATTTTGGTTTATTTTATTGTGTGTTTAGGTTTTTAAATAATGGCTTTATCTAATCTCTTTATTCTTCAATTGTATTCTTGCTCATTATTTTACACTTCTGATTTTGTTGGAAGCGTAGTAAGAATTTATTAGTCACTCTTTATTGTTTGAGGACATCCAAAAGCTAAGTGTGGAAAAATTTGATAAGTAAAATATTTGTATATTTATTTTCCCTTATATGAAGATTTTTTGGATGATATTTGAGCTTGTCATTAAAGGTAACTTCCTTTGCCGTGTTATTACAAAAGATACATATGGTTTACCTTTGACTATTTAAAACGTATTCTGTAGGCAATGAAGATCGTGGAGATGATGGTCACCAGCACGTTTGCATAACAAAGTGATACCACTTAATGGCAACACTGAGAGTTCAATAGCAGTCTACTTTCTCTGTTACGTGTTGTTTATATATTATTGTACTTCTTTTAATGTTGAAGACATGTTGTCATTTATTACGTTTCATTTATTTCCCTTGTCTACGGCGTCCTTTGTTGATTGTGTGGCACGAATTTCTTTGACTATGCTTTATATTTAATGCATTAATGAAATTTAGCTACCATTAAAATTTCACTCATATGCATCCAACAAACATGGATAAAATTGCATAAATACACTAATGGATGACGTTATAGATGTTAACAAAATTTTGGGGTGTTAATGATTTTATGTATATGTAAACAGTCTTATATTGATGGAAGCATTATTTTTTGAAAAATGATATGTCAAATCATTACCGTGTGAAATTACAAATGATAAACGATCTCCTTTCCGTCCTCACTCTCTGTTAAAAAAAAAGCACACTAACTCCTCCTTTCTTTTTTTTTTTTAGGTTCAACCTCTCTTTATCGCTCCCCATATCCAAGTAGTCGCCTTTTGCTTTTTGGTCTACAAATGGTAAACAATCTCCTTTCCGTCCTCACTCTCTGTTAAAAAAAAAAGCACACTAACTCCTCCTTTCTTTTTCTTTTTAGGTTCAACCTCTCTCTATCGCCCCCCATATCCAAGTAGTCACCTTTTGCTTTTTGGTCTACCAATTCTGCTCTTTTTCACTTGCTCCCCTTTAACTCTCTCTTTCTTCAATTGCCTTTTGGTCTTCTTTTTAATTTCTCTTGGTAAAAAAGGTGTTGCTTTTGATGTGGTCTAATTTTATCTCAAATATTCCACACATGCTCACCAATTCTGCTATTTTTCTCGTGCTCCCCCATAACTCTCTCTTTCTTCAATTGTTTTTTGGTCTTCTTTTTAATTTCCCTTGGTAAAAAAGGTGTTGCTTTTGATGTGGTCTAATTTTATCTCAAATATTCCACACATGCTCACCAATTCTGCTATTTTTCTCGTGCTCCCCCATAACTCTCTCTTTCTTCAATTGTTTTTTGGTCTTCTTTTTAATTTCCCTTGGTAAAAAATGTGTTGCTTTTGATGTGGTTCTAATTCCCTCTCAAATATTCCACACATGCTCACCAATATTTCTTCATATGTTCTCATAAGCCATGTTTGCCTGTTGTTATAATCAAGAGAAGTAGAAAAAAAATAAAAGATAAGATAAGATCAATTTAAAACAATTTTAATTTTCAAAATAGCAAAAAGTGTAATATTTAAAATAAAATCCTAGCACCAAATTAATAAAATGGACGATGCATCAACATTGTTGAAAATCCGAGCACCAAATTACTTCCAACTTCTTAAAATCACTATTAATATTTCATACAGGCAGTTTTAAAGGAAAAAACTTTCATGATAGTTGATATTTAGAAATGTTGATGCATCATCTATTGTATCAATTTAAAAGTTGTATGAAAAAGAATTTGTCGTTTCTTATTACATTATAACTATAATTATTCATGATTCAAATAATATTTTAAGTAGTAAGATAATAAAAAATATTAAATAAATTAATAATATTTATAATTTATAATTTTGTGCACGCACGGGGAAGTACACTATCCTTCACATTAAAAATAATTCCCCTAATTATAATGACCATGGCAGTGAGATGACAAAATTGCCCGTTCAAGTTTACCCGGGATTAACGGTATTCTCGGTCAACCAGTTCCTCGCTTTCCCGGTTAAAAGCTAGAAGAGCAATTCAGTCTTTTCACTCAAACAAAGACAGTTGGTTCAAACTGCAGGGAAGCTCGAGCTTTGGCGGCTTCTGGGGTGAAATCCCAGATCCCCTCCAGGTCAATTCTTTTGATTCCTCCATTAATTTTTTTTATTCGTTTTTTTTTTCTCCGAGACCGTGTCTCGAATATCAAAGCGAAACGGCGAAATGAGGATGTTGCCAACGAAGTGAAAAAGAGAGGGCTAACCGGCTAAGTTGACAACTCGCGAGTTCCCACAATACTTGTTGCGCATGAAGACGAAGTCCTTCCCATCTCCGCTGAACAAAAACCTTCCCCCCCTACCTTAGTTGAGCTCGGATTCCAATTCAGTTATCTTTTCGATTGTTGAACTGCGTTGCTCTCATTCCCCATTTCATTCCTTGTCTCGGGAATCTGCTGTTCGGATTCATCTCTGTTAATTTTAATTACTGCATCAAATCGGAGGTTCTCTACTTCAGAAACCTGAAATCGCAGATCCGAGAAAGGTGAGTCAACAATCTCCTTATGTATTTCACTGATAACTACTCGCACTTGATAATGTGGGAGCGCATAATTACCTTTAACTATTCGATCATGTTTTTGTGTGTTAAATTTTTCAAATGCGTCTGCGTTAGTAATGGCAACTTTGCTCTGCTTGTCTCATTACCACGTCCGCGTCCGAGGCTAGATATCTGGTTCAGTTTTCTAATAGATATGTTCCTGATATGTTACAATTATTCTGGTTGAAATTTCAGATTATAATGCCAGGCCGGGCGATTGAATCAGAAAAACTTGTTCCGTAGAGTTACTATTTAATATGGGAAGAGACTTGTTAGATTTGGTCTCCATTCAGAAATGGAAGTGCTCTTGGTTTTTTGTTGCAACCGTTGCTTCTATTTTGGCATTGGTTTCTGTGATACATCTATTCTTGTTCCCCTTGGCACCTTCTTTCAATTATTTTAAGCTACAGCAGAACTCATGCCTTCCTACTAATTCATCTGCTGAATTACCAAGCACTGATGTCAGCAAAAATTTTGGACCAGCAGTCGATTTAAAGCATCAGTTTCCCTCCGACTTGCATGGAGCAGTTGTTTATCGTGGTGCACCATGGAAAGCTGAGATTGGACGGTGGCTTGCGGGCTGTGATTTTGTCACAAAGAAAATAAACGTCACCGAGGTCACAAATGATGCTTTTTACTCGTATTCTCCACTTTTTGTTCAGATCCTTTTCCTATCTATCTGACTTGCCAGTTTCTGAGGGTCAATTTATTTCTTAAGTGGCTGTGACGAGTTTTTATGCTTGTCACTGTCATTCTTCACATCTCTGCATTTTGAATTCTCGATGATTTGGTTTGTAAGCAGATAATAGCTGCCAGTGTCTGCAAAAATGACTGCAGCGGTCAGGGTGTTTGTAACTGGGAATTGGGACAATGTCGATGCTTTCATGGATATGCTGGTCTGTTTAATTTCCGCTTCTTTTATGATTTAGCCTAATATATAATGCTTAATGAGAAGCTCTCTTTGTATGATGAAAGTAACAAAATTACTCTTTGGACTGTCAACTTTCCTCCTGCATAAAAAAGAAGACAGAATAATATTGTATAACTCAGCCACCTTTTTCGCAATATTTCTGGTCATTGAATAAACATTAACCAACATGGCATATGGGTTAAACTGTGATTCTTTTGGCAACTAATATTTGCTATATGACAGGAGATGGATGTGCTGAGAGAATACAGTTTGAATGCAACTACCCTGGATCACCAGATCAGCCATTTGGACGGTGGGTTGTCTCAATTTGCCCTGTCCACTGTGACAAAACAAAAGCAATGTGCTTCTGTGGAGAAGGCACAAAATATCCAGATCGTCCACTGGCAGAGACATGCGGGTTTCAGTTTATGTATGTAAAATCATTTTCTAACATTAACTTTGGTTGCCTAATTTTTTTACTATGTGCCAATTAAGTCATACTCCTGACATTTGTGTCAGTCCATCTTCTGAACCTGGTGTTCCCAAACGAGTTGATTGGGCCAAAGTTGACCCGGATGTGTTCACAACTAATAGTAGCAAAGAAGGATGGTGTAATGTGGACCCAGCTGAAGCATATGCTCACAAGGTAAAATTCAAAGCGGAATGTGACTGCAAATATGATGGTCTTTGGGGTCGATTTTGTGAGGTGCCTGTGCAATCAACTTGCATTAATCAATGCTCTTTGCATGGCCATTGTCGTGGTGGATTTTGCCAGGTAATTCTTTTCTTTATTAAAATGCTTGCCATCTTTGGCGCCTGATTTGGTTACTAGAATAAATAATTTGTCAACCATAGTTTATTTTCATTTATCTCAGCTATGAGAATTAGATAGTGACGAATATATGAATGCTAAAAGTGCTTAATAAGAAATTATTATTATTATTATTAAACCTTGAATTCATTACAGAAAGAATTAAAAAAAAAGCCATATTTTTCTGCTTGTGACCATATAACTTTGTATAAGAAATTTGGACTGTAGTTCCAGTTTTCCACAGAAAAATAAACATGCAAGGCTGAAAAGAAAGAGGTAGAATGGGCATACACAGTGTTGTTACAAATGGAAATGATAAATAAAGAATAACCATCGCTGAACAGGTACTTTTGTTTTGACCATGCCAATCTGGTAATTTTTCCGGATAACAATTCAGGATGGCAGGAAAGTAAATATGTAGAACTCCAGTTTTAAGTTATGAGGGCCTGTGATTTTTGCTGTCATTGTTGAGAATCTATAGAACAAAGAAACCTCTGGAGCTAATTCAGGTTGAGTTTAAATTACATGAATCAATGCTCTTTATAGTACATAATTTGCTGTATGCCTTTAATTACTTGCCATCCAATTTCAATAGAACAACTCAACTAATATATATTTCAGTGTGACAATGGCTGGTATGGAGTAGATTGTAGCATCCCATCTGTTACATCTTCTATAAGAGAGTGGCCCAATTGGCTTCGTCCTTCTCAGGTTGATGTTCCTGAAAATCTTCATTTTGATGGAAGAAAAATCAACCTTAATGCCTCGGTGGGAAAAAAAAGGCCTCTCATATATGTCTATGATTTGCCTCCAGAGTTTAACAGCCTGCTCCTTGAGGTCAAGATTCTCTGAGCATCACCCTTTTTAGCATCCAGAGACCAAGCTTTTTTTTATATATAATTTATGTTTATTTATTTTGTTTGCCAATTATAGGGGCGCCATTTTAAGTTTGAATGTGTGAATAGGATTTATGATGGCTCTAATGCTACAATATGGACAGATCAATTGTATGGTGCCCAGGTAATTCATAAATTTAGATCATATTTAAATCATTTCAATTAGTGAAGTTATATTTATAATGTTTTGCTATGTATCATCTGTGTCTGACGTTGCTTATCAACAGGTAGCACTTTATGAGAGTATCTTGGCTAGTCCTCATAGAACTTTGAATGGTGAGGAAGCAGATTTTTTCTTTGTTCCAGTTCTTGATTCATGTATCATAACTCGTGCTGATGATGCCCCTCACTTGAGTCTGCAGGTATATTTTTTCAGCTGTTGTCTATTTTTACCATTATATATCTATCTGTAGTTTCTTCATTCATGCAGGGCATGTGTGTGAGACAGAATGCAATGAATGTGACAGCATAGTGGTGCCTGTGCTTGTTAATGGTTTTTTTAAAAGATTTAATGAATTGCTTGTTTGTAGTAATTACATGATAGTCACTTTCCAGATTTTATTTATGCTATGATGAGGGTGAATTTGTCTTCATTTATTTACACGAGTATTAAAATAAAAACTCACTACATTTGAATATAATATTCTTTTTCACCTATTGAGAACTGCAACTTGTAATGTTGGATAAAGTAAGAACAAAAGTACTTTTGATTTTTCCTGCATTTTGTTTTATAATCTTCAGGAACATAGAGGGTTGAGGAGCTCTCTTACATTGGAATATTATAAGAAAGCACACAACCACATTGTGGAGCAATATCCTTATTGGAACCGCTCTTCAGGAAGGGACCACATTTGGGTATGAGTAACAGGAATAGTTTTTCCCAGTGTTGAATAGAATTTAAGTAAAGCTAACCTAATATTTTCTGCGGATAAACAAAAGCTAACGATGTCACTTTTATATGTTAAGGCAGTCTTTTTCATGGGACGAAGGTGCTTGCTATGCCCCCAAGGAGATATGGGACAGCATGATGTTAGTTCATTGGGGAAACACAAATCTAAAGCATAACCATTCAACTACAGCTTATTGGGGTGACAACTGGGACGAAATCCATCCAAATAGGAGGGGCAATCATTCTTGTTTTGATCCTCACAAAGATCTTGTGCTTCCTGCTTGGAAAGTGCCTGATGCTGGTGCCTTGACTTCCAAATTGTGGGCTCGGTAAATTTTTTTTTGAAGGAATTAATCATTACCCCAATCATTTGCTTTATTTTTCAGTATATTCTTAAGTACAAGACAAACAATGCAACCATGCTATGATTTGTTTCAGGCCCCATGATATGCGAAAGACACTGTTCTACTTCAATGGGAATTTAGGACCAGCTTACCCTAAAGGAAGACCAGAGGATTCGTAAGTTTACTGATGAACTGTTTTGGAATCCCTTGGAAGATTGCAAGAATAAGGGAGCTTCATATTTTGTGTTAATAGCATTTCTCGTTGCCCCTCATTAGTAACATTGACATCCTGTCAATTGATTCTCGACAGGACATTCTAATACATAGTTTCCCATATAATAAATTCCCAAAGATAAAATTATGAGTTTCTTGGAAATGATGCAGGTATAGCATGGGTATCAGACAGAAACTAGCAGCAGAGTTTGGATCAACCCCTGACAAGAATGGTCAGCTTGGGAGACAGCATGCAGAAGATGTTATTGTGACCCCATTGCGTTCTGGCAATTATCATTTGGATCTAGCAAGCTCTGTTTTCTGTGGGGTGTTGCCTGGAGATGGTTGGAGTGGACGCATGGAAGACAGTATCTTGCAAGGATGCATTCCTGTGGTAATTCAGGTAATATATTATGCTCTTCTGTTTTCTGAAGTTTCCCTTTTGAAACATCAACTGAAATAATTACAAAAATAGTCTTGTCAAACTTGGCATGAATTGCAAGTTGCTTTTTTTCTTTTTTCTTTTAACAAGAAAATCTCTGACTTTGTTACTGCTGAGTTTCTTTCTCTGTTTTCTGGCGGGGGTTGGGGGGGATTCATTAGAACTGAATTAACTCGTCTAAGCTTAGTCATTTTTCATAAAAACTGAAAATAACAAATACTAGCATGCTTTTGACCATTTTCCCCATGCTCTGTAGGATGGTATTTTCTTGCCATATGAGAATTTCCTCAACTATGATAGCTTTGCTGTTCGAATATCGGAAGATGAAATCCCAAACTTGATACAGATTCTTCGGGTAACTTCTTCTCCATAATCTTTCTAGATTTTCATTGATGGACAATTAAAATCAAGAATTTCATATCAAGTTAAAATCCTACACGAGTTCTGAGTTTTTGGTGGTCTCTTGCATCCTTTAGGGATTTAATGATACAGAAATAAAATTCAAGCTGGAAAACGTTCAGAAAATCTGGCAGAGATTCCTGTATCATGGTTCTGTTTTGCTAGAAGCTGAAAGGCAAAAGACTACTGTTGGGCGTGTTGATGATTGGGCTGTTGAATTCTCAAACTTGATGGAAGATGATGTCTTCACCACTTTCATGCAGGTACTTATCTAACTTAGCCATATAACTTTAATAAATGTTATATTCAAACTGATACGACAAAACTAACGACGTGGGATTTCAACGTCATACTAAGACAACTTTGAATTTTAGACTAGATAGAAATGTTGGCTATATACTTGCAGAGTGGCAAGAAGTCTTCTAGATCTCCCTGTGGTCGTTTCTGTTTTGTAGGCATACTGTTTGTAGACGAAAATGTGAGGCTTATTTGAGCAATTACAACATTATGTGCAACAAAACGGAAATGATTTTACCAGTGCAAATCATAAATATGTTTGTCTCTAAATTTTATCTGTTGAAGTTGGCCAAAATTTTTTATCTGTTGACCCCTAGTGTTTGTTTTGATCAAGGTCTTGCATTACAAGTTACACAATGACCCTTGGAGGCAGGAAGTCCACCTTAACAAGGTGTATGGATTGCCTGCACAGTGTGTGGTAAGCACCAGTTATGGAGCTTGATTTGGATGACTAGATGATCAACTTTCAGATGAAAATGGGAATTGGATGGCCTTTCTGCTTCATCTGAGGGTTGAGATTGAAAAGATTTTCTCGGCGTGCGTAAATCTGGGTCAGAGTCAAGATTCTATTTGATACTGTAATATAATTCAGCCAAGATGGATCAATATGATTCTTTTTCCCCCTTACAACATAAATATTTGCATGTAAAGTGCATCCGCCTCCTTGTTTTCATTTGTAGCTGTCTTAAAGTAAAAGGTCTTCGTGCCGCCGAATGTAAATCACATTAAAATATGTATTTCATCTGTAGAGAATCTTATTACATTAAAATAAATTAAAATTTATAATTTATACACAAGATGTGATCCGTTTCTTTTTTCAAATGCATCCTCAGCAATCTTTAATTTTAATAAAAATATATTGAGAGTGCCTGAAAATCCCTCTCCAAGAGAAAAAATAAAGGCTGACGCGAGATGTGTTGTTCTGTCTTTTGCTTCTGTTTGGTATCTTCACTTTTTTTTTTTCTTTTTTTGATGACAGGGTATTTTCTCTTCGTTGTAACACAACTATGCTTATCATGATATCACGTCCTGCATCTCGTGGTTCTACCATGTTTGCTAACTATTTGTCGTCTGATTACTTCACCTGATATGCTGCATTGCGTCTGAGTTTGTGACGGGGTGGAACGAAATATAAAAAAATAGAATGAAAAAAAAAATATTTCATTGAATAGATGGAAGTTTTAAAATAATTGAGATCAAAATAAAATAATCCTGTATATTATTTCATTGCATCTGTGTTTAGTTAATATATATTTTTTGGGAGGATTGCTTATAAACACTGTTGAAAATTTATTTGCTAAATGAGATCTAAGGAAAATTTTTTGCACATGAGAGAATATTGTTCGCATATATATAGGGAAGATATATTGAACATATGAAAGATTTTTTGAATACAAGGGAAGATTTTTTGTACACGAGAATATTGTTTGTACGCGAAAGTCCCATTTAGTAAATAAATTTTTAATAAAGTATTTTTGAATAATTTTCCTTTTCCTTTTTTTGGGCCAAGAGTGTTTAGTTAATAATTTACAAGCTTATCCGTAAGTTGCATGAAATTGTTTAAAATGACAGAGATGATCACAATGAGCTTAAGGAGAGACTAATGTGAGGCGGGAAAGGGAGAGAAAGGAGGGGAGAGGAAACCAGGAAAATAAGAATTCTTATTCAATAATCAATCAAAAGCTTTGGTTGACACGATCAGTAATGAATGCTTCAAAAAACAAAAGGGCCAACGTTTAAAAATGAAAATGACAACCAAAGGGAGGATTGTTTAGTGACTAAATAATAGTAAATGGTAAATGGTAAATTGTAAATAATTGTTAGATGGCATAAATGATGCCCAATCAATGATAAATCATAAAGTTCTAATTGGTATCCCACCTAAATTTATGATACGAGGAACAATTCAAAATTACAAACAAATCAAAGTAATTTACTTCATTTTTCAAGATAATGGTAACTAAACAATAAATGATAAATTGTAAACAATTATTAAATGTCACAACATTTTTTCAGAAACATTGAATATGATTGATACCCCACCCCCATATTCATTGTAAGGGGAACAATTCAAAATCACAAATAAATCAAAGTCATTCACTTCATTAAGATAATAGTGGCTAAACAGTAAATGATTAGCTGTAAATAATTATTAAATAGGAGTAAGGGAGTATTGAACATAGGGTTAAGGGGTAATTTTGCCCGAAAGTTTTTTGGAGGTCTATTTTGCCCCAAAAGTATAAAAAAAGGAGCAATTTTGCATTTGTTGTCATCTCAATTAATTTAGTTGACCAAATATGCTGAACTGGTAGTTTATATATTGTCCACGTCATTTTTGCCAAGGTATAAATTTGTGTCATAAGTCCATGTGTTATCTATTTTATTTTTTAAAAGTTATATCTAAAACTTTTGGGTATATAAACTATTAACTTAGTATATTTGGTTAACTAATTATTAAAATTAACTAAAATAACGATAGGGACAAAATTATTCCTTTTTTCACACTTCCAAAACAAAAATGCTTCTTAATCCATTGAATGTAGCCCATGATATTAGCAAATGACAAACTAACCCGCATCATTCGGCTGTTACAAATCCGTATAGTCCCCCCCCCCAAATGTATCAGTATAGATATTGATGTAGATGACTTGTTTCTTGAATTTTATATAATATATGAAAAATCTAATTATTTGCCGTAATATTCCATTGTCTAAAAGTAATTTTCAATGGAACTATAATTGTGTAATAATAATATTTTATCCCCAACCCTATTCCGTTCGATTGGACGCAAAAGCAATTGAATAGGAAAAAGAGAATGAGTCAGTGGTCATAGTATTCCCATTCGATTTTTCTTTCCGGAAGGAGATGCTATCTTCATGTTTAGATGGAACCGGATTCCATCTTAAAACCGATGGAATCTGACCAAATGAAAACGAGTTTATTATTTTTATTATACAAAATGGTCATCTAATGACTAAAGCATGAGTCATGAAGTCTTAAATAATGGATTCAGTAGATCGAATACCCTGGCAATAGGATCTACCCACGAGAAGAGCCAAACAGCGGATGGTTCAAAAGGTTATAAGAAAAATGAGATCAAAAGTTGTGAGGGAAAAGAAATTAGAGTTGAAAATGCAAATGCAGGAGTCACATGAGAAAAACTCTTTATATTAAAACTGACTATACTTAAATTTAAAAATTAATTTTTATCATCCAAGAATTTTTAAATAAATCTTAGACCTGGATATTTAAAAAAAATCCTAGACCTATATAATAATTGAATTTTTTAAAACTATAATTGTATTTAAAGAACTATACTTATTTTTTAATCTAAAATATGCTAAAACATGTTAGAAAAAATTGGAAAGATGGTTATATAGGATTAAAGATATTGATTATATAGATTTTAATACTTATAAAATAACGAAAATAAAACATCGTCAGTCTCTTCACGACTTCGCCTTCCTTCTTGAGAGCCTGTAAACCGCAGGCCCTCATGGTAACAGAATCTAACACAAGGCCTCACCTTCTCTGTGGTATTTGACTTCCCCTTTCTTAGGGCATGTTTGATATGATGGAATTGGGGGGTATGGAATTGGAATTGGAAATCAATTCCATGCTTAAGTTTGTTTGGTATGATGGAATTGGAAATTTTTGCAATTCCATGTGGAAGCCAAATCTCTCCAATTCCATCAAATTGGCTTCCACCTAAAAAGCAAAGATTTGCAATTCCATGTACCTAAATCTAGGTTAGGGTACTGGGTTAAGGGTTAGTGGGTCAGATCGGAGTTAAACCGAAGCTAAACCAGGGCCAAACCGGTGAAAAATTGAATATTTTAGGCTTATTAATATAAAATTTCTTTTTTTAAAAAAAATAAAAATAATTTTTTATTAAAAAAAACCTAACTGGAGCAGTCAAAGTACTAGGTCAAAGGTTAGTGGGTCAGACTGGAGCTAAATCAGGGTTAAACCGGTGAGAAATTGAATATTTTAGTCTTATTAATATGATTTTTTTTAAAAAAAATAAAAATAATTTTTTATTAAAAAAAAATCTGTCCGGTCCGGGTTTAGTAACAATGGTTTTATCTCATTCCACTTTCTTAGATTAGCATATTGGTAGTTTTACATTTTAAATATAAATATTAAATAAAAATAATATTTGAATTCCATGTACATACCAAACACACTTTTAAAACACATTTCCATTTCCATATCCATATCCATTTCCATTTCCATTTCCATATCCATATCCATCAAAACCAATTCCAGTGTACCAAACGGGCCCTTAAAGCCCCAACCCCACTGTGATTCCAGTCTCTGCCATCTCTGCCTCAACTGGCCGCAATGAGCCCCTCATCTCTCGCCCTTCACTCCCATTCCGTCTTCACGCCTCGAACGGGGCTTACAGTCCATCGCAGGCCTCTTCTTCCTTCCCAAAGCCTCGTCTTTTGCTCTGCGAAGCCTGCGGTTTCCTCTGCTTCCAACCTCAGCGTGTCTGATCCCTCCAGCATTGATGCTGCTGCTCGAATCGGCTCCCTGAGTCAGGTTTCGGGTGTTTTGGGTTGCCAGTGGGGCGACGAAGGCAAAGGGAAACTTGTTGATATCTTAGCCCAACACTTCGACATCGTTGCTCGTTGCCAGGTTTAGTTTTACAACCTACTGACGGTAGTTCTACTACAATGTTTCATACTTTTCCCCTTTTGTGTTTACTCAAATTAGTATTGGGTATTGTGAGTGTTGCTATCCTGGTAAGGAAAGGGGTTCGGTTCCATTCCCTGGGAAGTCTATCCTTATAGAAGTTAATGCATTCTTGTGAGTTTTATGAATTATTTAGGTGTTGCAAGTTGGTTGATTTGGGAACATATTGATTGATGGATTTGCTTACAAGGCCTTAGGCTTGTGATATTTTCCATTGGTTCTCAACTTTGTGTCTGTTTTTTGATCTCTTACTAGCTTCTGCTCTCATATTGCTGTCTTATAATTGTGCATATATTTTGTCCTGATAATTTTCCTCTTTCATATGTAATCAGGGTGGGGCTAATGCTGGGCACACCATTTATAATGCAGAAGGGAAAAAGTTTGCCCTTCATCTTGTTCCTTCTGGTATCCTCAACGAGGATACTCTATGTGTTATTGGGAATGGGGTTGTGGTGCATTTGCCCGGGCTTTTCAAAGAAATTGATGGGCTCGAGTCAAGTGGAGTCTCTTGCAAAGGAAGGATTTTGATATCCGATCGTGCTCACCTACTTTTTGATTTCCACCAAGAAGTGGACGGACTGAGAGAAGCTGAGCTTGCTAAATCTTTTATTGGTACCACCAAGAGAGGAATTGGACCTTGCTATTCCAGCAAGGTTATCCGTAATGGCATTAGAATCGGTGATTTGAGACACATGGATACTTTTCCTATGAAACTTGACGATCTTTTATTAGATGCTGCATCAAGATTCAAGGAATTCAACTATAGTCTGGACATGCTTAGAAAGGAAGTTGAAAAGTACAAGAGATACGCCGAGAGACTAGAACCCTTTATTGCTGATACTGTGTATGTCATGAATGAAGCTATCTCACGAAAGAAGAATATCTTGGTTGAAGGAGGTCAAGCAACCATGTTGGACATTGATTTTGGTACTTATCCCTTTGTGACTTCATCTAGCCCCTCTGCAGGTGGAATCTGCACTGGTCTTGGTATTTCTCCAAGAGTTGTTGGTGATTTAATTGGAGTGGTGTGTATATACATATTTATCATTCCTTTCTATTCAGTAGTGTTGATAAATGAGAAACGCGTGACTCTTTTTAGTTTTTATCATTTTATGCCTCATTTTAAAAAGGAATTTATAGTTGAGAAACTTTGTGTTGTTTTGTTCCTTATCATTATTGTGCTGATCTAATTTGATTCTGATCATTTAAACATACTTGACATGGGTATGATGGTTTCTTAATTTTATTTTTGGATATGCAGGTAAAAGCATACACAACTAGGGTAGGTTCCGGTCCTTTTCCAACAGAACTCTTTGGTCAAGAAGCTGATCTCCTTAGATCTGCTGGGCATGAGTTTGGAACCACGACTGGCCGCCCACGACGGTGTGGTTGGCTTGACATAGTTGCATTAAGATATAGCTGCCAGATTAATGGTTTCTTCTCACTAAATCTCTCTAAGCTAGATGTTTTATCTGATCTTGCTGAAATCAAGTTGGGAGTCTCTTATAAACTTGTTGATGGTACGCCAATCAAATCGTTTCCTTCAGACCTCTCTGTTCTCGAGCAAGTGCAGGTAACATTTCCATGTTCATCTCCATAGCTTCTAGGACTGTGTGCTTTTTTATTTGATTTTATCACTAATCTAAAAGCAAAATGTGAAATAATGAGTTCAAAACAGCGAAAGAGTGCGTTGATTGCTTGGGAATTAAGTATTTTCTTGCCAACATGTTATGGGATGTTTTTAGGTGGAATATGAATCGCTTCCTGGATGGAAGAGTGATATTTCTGGCATTAGAAACTACTCTGACCTTCCTAAAGCTGCTCGCACTTATGTGGAAAGGATAGAAGAACTTGTTGGTGTGCCTATTCACTACATTGGTGTTGGGCCAGGACGTGATGCCCTCATCTTCAAATAAGTTTATTTTGAACTTCCATGATCCTATAAGCAAGTTGAAGCTTTTGATGTTGGGATTATATATTCCCGCTAACTTAATTTTGGATGAATACAAATATATGTAGTGAGGGTTTAACCTTCTTAATTCTGCAGTGATCTGTGTTAGCATTGCTGATATTGACACTACACAATAAGTGTCTTCTTTTACAGCATTATTCTCGGGGCAGAAATTAATATTTGTTTCTTTAGTTCCATGTAATTTTTGTTTTAATTTGCCATCTGTTAGCTTGATCAGCTTTGGAATAAGATGTAATATCTTGTCTGGCGCATGCAATGGAGAATGACCTTATTGTATTTTTTGTGAGCGAAGGAGTTCTTGTGGTTGCTTTCATTTGAACTTCTTGTCTGTATTTATTGTTTTAATTGTTTTGACATGTTTTGTAAATGCTGTGACAACAAAAACAGTTTTATGGCCAACAAAAGCGGCTTAATATTCAGAAATTTAGCCCAACAAGGGCAAATTAGCTGAAAAATTCAGAAATTCAATTGAACTTGTTTGTAAGCTTTTTTTTAATGAACATGCTCAATAGCTTATAGGGAAAGTTTGAATGAGGACAATTTTATTAAATTCTTTTCCTTTTGATTTACATTTTGGGAGAAACTCCAATTATTTGACCCCCTTCTTACAAAGACGGAGAAAGAAACTTTCCTTATGAATCAAATTATGAGATACTTGTACCAAGATCCAAATTTACAAATGTTTTATTTCTAAGGACCCTAAATATGATACTTTATAACAAAAAAATTTCATGACAATTAAATGAAGAGTAAAATGGAAAAGATGTATTAGTTACGTCACTAACTTCAATTTTCTTATACTTTGAGATCAAATGAAAGTGTAGCAATTCTTTAATAAATAAAATGCAGGGAGTAAAACCCAAACTGAGTGTTTAACTAAACTCCTTCCTGCTATGTGAATAATTATTGCCGGGGAACCAATTAACTATGTATCAGAGCAAAGACAACTATCTCTTTAGTATTTAGACAACGGAGTCTTTAGTTGTTTTAAGGGCCTGTTTGGTTTATCCTTTTAAAAGTATTTTTACAAAATTTGATATAAATATGTAAGAGGATTTTTTCCTCGAATTACGAAAAAACGCTTAAAAAAAAACTTTTGCTCTTCCAAACAATTAGGATGACTATCATAATCACGAGTATCCCACGTCTGTTACAAATATTTTTTGTTGACCTCAAGTCTACTTATTACAAATACTGTTGTCTTGCTGAGAGCGGATCCTCAGAAATTGAGAGTTGGGAGGCATCAGGTATGGGATGGCACTAAATTCTACCTTTATGTATGTGTATATAAAACGGCGCGCTCAACAAAATTTCATCGTCCCGAAACTTCAGCTGATCCATTCAAAGTTTCGCCGGCGCTCGTAGTTCCTTTTCGTTCTGATATCCTTACTCGAGCAGAAGTGTGAAACTGCAGCAGCAGCGGTGGCAATGGAGAGAGGAAACTCTAAGAAGAAAGCATCAACTCTCTCTTTAGAGCAATTCGTCTCACTCATGGCCCCTCTTATTGATTTGGAAAAGGTACTTTGACCTTCTCAATCAAACACACTCTCTTACGCTTCATGGGTTCCTTTCCAATGCCGGATCTTTTATTAATCATTGTAGACTACCTTCGTCATGTTGGTGCTTGAATATTATGGGACAGTGTAGATTATAGCTGCAATTATAGTTTTAACCTTTGGTATACCTGCTTCCATATTCTTCCATCTACAATCTTGAAATACATGCTTTGGCCCTGTATTTATACAATCTGATTGCAAGTGTACGTCCGATAGTATGTATCAGAACAGAGGATAACATTATGACTTCTAATGATTTTTCCTTTTGTTATCACTTCAACGTAGTGCTCCTCCTCCTCCTCATTTTCTTTCTTCCCTTCTTTTCTTGTTAATGGTTTAGGAAACTGAGATATCAAGCTCAATCACTTCAGGCGCATCGAGAAGTTTGGATACGGCTCAAAAACGGGGTTCGACAATCCTCAATTTGAAATGTGTCGATGTCCAGGTTAATTGCTTTTCTGTTCATCCTTTTATTTTGAGACTCTCATCCTTCTTGCTCTGTTAAGTTACCAAACAGTTTGTTGATTTGACAATGGAGGCATGCCAGAGGACAAACTAAGTACAGTATACACACACATACATTCACATATAAAAAGAATGAAAAAGAAAAATTAGTGTCTCATGGATTATACTTCATCTTTCCTCATTCCTGTGTTGAGATCTTAAGAGAACCAAGGAAAAGGAATAAATTTTACTAGTTAAATTAGTAATAATTGGATCATCAATTCACCCAGTAGTTGTTTACTATGTTTTTGTTCTGATAATAGACAGGGCTTATGGGGAAATCTCTTATTGAGTTCCAGTCTACCAAAGGAGATGTTCTTCCTGCACACAAGGTAAAGAACGGATGACCCCTGATGATGAACCCTTTTTATTTTTATTATCATCTAGTTTCATTTTATTAGTCTAATATGAATTGAAGAGTTAGTGTGCTTTTAGTCTTTTTTGAATATGCTCATATGGTGCTTCTTTTTTTCCTCTCTTGCCAAATCTTCTATTCTATCACATCCTAGTATTTACCCAACTTTCTGTTATAATCAGTACATATAGTTTCACCAAGTATGATGTGACTGCTAGCATGACCAATTTGATACAAAAACGCCTTAGCTTAATAAGAGTGACAATGGCTTTTTTGTCAATCCATTTATTGACTGAATCCTTTCGCTACTACTTTTAGGAGCTAACGATCTCTTAACATTTACAGTTCAGTATACATGATGTCGTTGTTTTAAAACTCAGCAAGGCTGATTTAGGTTCCCCTGCTCTTGGACAAGGTGTAGTTTATCGCTTAAAGGTAGCTCTGATCACTTCAATTTATGGAAAGGAAATCATTTCCTTGTAGTTAGCTGCAGATAATCTCGCTATTGGACATTACTTACTATTGCAGGTTTGATATGTGTGCTTATAGGACTCCTCAATAACAGTTGCTTTTGATGATATACCAGAAGATGGTTTAAATAGTCCCCTCAGGCTGGAGAAGGTGGCAAATGAGGTACAGTGATAACTTTTGAGAGTTCATGGATGCTTTCTATATTTCCTATTATCTAGAATCATAATGCTATTTGACTAAAAGCCAATTCTTGACTGACTTGAGTTTTCCACTATTCCTTCTCATAGTTTTTTGAACCAACAAATTTCTATCACCATTTTAAACATTATTAATTAAAATTTTATAACTTCTCAAATTAAAAATGCTAAATCAGGATACTAATATTAACTTCTGTGTTCTACATTTTGATTCAATGACTAATCTTCCTCTTCCTTATAAGCATTTTTTTCTTGTAATTTTTTGTTTATTTTGTGATTTTCTTGCCTATTATTTTAATTGCAGAAGATATTTATTGACCATGCAGGTGACATACCGTAGGATGAAGGATGCATTAGTACAATTGAGTAAAGGAGTGCACAAGGGTCCCGCTGCGGACTTAATTCCTGTCTTGTTTGGAGAGAGACCACCAACAGTGTCCAAGAAGGACGTGTCATTCACTCCATTTAACCCCAACCTCGATCACTCTCAGGTGTGGAAGCCCGTTTTCTTGCACTATCATTTTATTTTCTTTCTTTCAAGAACAAATGCAGTATGATCACAAGTTGGATAGTAAAACAATCAAAACTGGTTAAGCAACTAGTTAATTTACGTTCTATAATTACTCAGGAATTGGAGAGAAGCAAAAACTGTTATTGGAAGATTATACATGACACAGTGCTTCTCAAACATTATAAATATTAAGTGGTTTCAGCCTATTGCAGGTCTTACAAGTCACAATAGATTGGTTCTAGGAAAACGCTCAATTGACACAGTATATATGATGTTTATGGGTAAACACATGTCTGCTTATGCTCACAAAATTATGTATTTCTGAATTTTCAAAGAAAGATGCAATCTCAAAGGCCCTATCGTCAAAGAATGTATTTCTGCTTCATGGGCCTCCTGGAACAGGAAAAACGACCACAGTGGTGGAAATCATATTACAAGAAGTGAAGCGTGGATCAAAAATTCTTGTTTGTGCTGCCTCAAATATTGCTGTTGACAACATTGTTGAGAGACTTGTTCCGCGTAGGTAATGATTATTTTATCTTCTCTTTGGCTTTATTGATTGGATGGTTTTAACTTACCAATTGCAGTGGGGAAAGTTAGTTAATCAGATTCAACTTTGTTAAGAATATTGTGCCTTTCATCCTTCCCAACAACTTCATCAGCAAAAGCTATGCTGTAAAAATTTGCAAGGAATAAAAAACCGGATCAGGCAATGAACCGGTCACATTATAAGTTCAAAGGTCAATGGGTCAACCAGTGTCAAACTGGTCATATTAAAATATTACAATTTATTAGTGGCAATATATATATTAATATATTTTTAAACTTCTATAGATAAAAATGACGATCTTTAGAAAAAAAAAATGCTTAAAATCTATTAATATTAGTTATGATGCCTATACTTATGCAACGATATCTCATTTCCTATAATTAATTTATTATTATATCCCCTCAAAATCTTCTTTTTTTAGATTTATTCTTTCTTTATCTACTTTTCTCTTCATCTTGAGCTTTAAACTTTTATTTTCCCCTAAAAAATGGCATGAGATAGTAGTTAGAAGAATAAAAAAAATGTGTTTCAGCAAAAAAAAAAAGATTAAAATATTCGACCGGTTTTCATCGGTTCAACCTGGTTCAAACCGGTTCACAGGCTGATGTATCAACAGGACCGGACCACTGACCGGTCACCGATTAGACCGGTTGAACCGGCCGGTCCGGTCCGGTTTTTCATTCATTGAAAATTTGATAGAGTCCCCCCCCCCCAAATTTTACTCTTCTTTTTATTGTTTTTTCTTTGTGTTTATTCTGGGGTTTGTTCTCCAATTGGTTTGTTTCAACGAATCTGTTGATTTCAAATGTAAATACTCATTCCTGTTATGTTGCTCTTTGATTAGAGTTAAGCTGGTGAGACTGGGTCATCCTGCACGTTTATTGCCTCAAGTACTTGACAGTGCACTGGATGCTCAGGTACAGAATGACTGAATGGCTTATCTGATTAGAAGCTAATGATTGATTGGCTTATTTTTAATTTTTTTCTCCAGAATATCATCCAATCGGTAAAATGTGGGACTGCTTAAGGATGTGTCTGTGTTACCCTTTGTTGAAAATTCTGCTATTTCACTTGGTGTGATTGAGGACATGTATCAAAGCCATAATTATTTGTGCTCCTAGCATCCCATCTCATTTTTGGTTTTCTAGTTTTCCTAGCACTATTCATTGATTCAGGCCTTTAAACTTCATACTATTAGTCTTCTGTATGTCATGGATCTCACATGATTTACTTTAGTTTATTGCAAATTTATTTGCTTGATAATGCTGCCCTCAGATGTTGGATTTCTCTATCCTAGGTACTTCGAGGAGACAATAGTTCACTAGCAAATGACATTCGGAAGGAAATGAAGGTAGTGGATTAAAACGGAACTGAATGAGAATGATTGATATAGCATGAACTTAAAAGTTCATTTCATCACTCTGACTTTCATGTTGAAGTAGCAGAATAATTTTATGCGATACTTTTTCACAGATATGAATAATTTTGTTCAGGCATTAAATGGAAAGTTGTTGAAAACCAAAGACAGAAATACAAGGAGGGACATTCAGAAGGAACTGCGAACTCTGTCCAAAGAAGAGCGGAAAAGACAACTGCTTGCTGTAACAGACGTAATTAAAGGTGCTGATGTTGTATTGACCACTTTGATTGGAGCTTTTTCTAAGAAGCTGGATTATACTTCATTTGACTTGGTAATCATTGACGAAGCTGCTCAGGCACTTGAGATAGCATGCTGGATACCTATACTGAAGGTAATGTTATAATGCAGGTGCTCAATTTTTCGCATGTAGACAGCTCTGATTATCACTTGCGTTTTGTTTGGGTAAATGCTATTGTACTTAAACTTCTTTATCCCTTTTAATGATGGTATGCTTTACTGCTGTTTGGAAATTCATACAAGGCACCAATGATCCTCCGTTTGTAGTGATGCGCCCAAAATGGAAACCTAAAAGTGATGGAGGGAATATGGATTGTTGGCTTTTATAACAGCAGTAAGAATTTTACAAACGAAAACCATGTCCCAGATTTAAGAGGATTAAAATGAATGTTTCTAATAATCTTGGAAGGGTCCTGTACTTGCACAAGATGTCAGAAATTAGAATCATAGATCAAACTAAACTGACTTGAATGTTTAACAAGGGCATACGATTAATTGTGATGTAGCACTTTTACAAGAGAACGATCTGTTTGGACTGACAAATATTAAGTGTTATGCTCCACCTGAGTTTGAGGGAGCATTAAAAATGCAGAGACTTGCAATCATTAAATTCTTAATGTCATTCTGCTCCTAACCAATTGAACAAATTGTTCATTTTTTAGGGTTCAAGATGTATACTTGCAGGGGACCATCTTCAACTACCGCCAACCATCCAAAGTGTTGAGGCCGAGAAGAAAGGATTAGGACGAACCCTCTTTGAACGACTTGCAGATATGTATGGAGATGAAGTCACTTCTATGCTAACTGTCCAGTACCGCATGCATGAACTTATCATGGAGTGGTCTTCTAAAGAGCTCTACAACAGCAAGGTGATTGCATTTCTGAACTGTTTTTTAATACCACAAAGAAACAAAATTGATTGTTCTTGAACTGAATAGTAGGCTCATATTTTTGCATAAACAATTCATTGGATCATCATATCAAAAGGGAAAAAACAAATTCCATTAGGTCTTAATGGTGACATTTTGCAATAACAGGTCAAAGCCCATGCAAGTGTTGCTGCACATGTGCTGTTTGATCTTGAGGATGTGAAGAAGACCTCTTCAACTGAACCGACACTTCTTCTCATAGACATAGCTGGGTATGTTTTATTTTGTAAATATAATGTAGGATATGCAAACATATTGTTGCTATTTCCTCATGTTTCATGAAAATATAGATGTGACATGGAAGAAAAGAAAGATGAAGAAGATAGCACCATGAATGAAGGTGAAGCTGAAGTTGCCATGGTCCATGCAAAGAGACTTGTGCAGAGTGGTGTGCTGCCTTCTGACATTGGTATTATTACCCCATATGCAGCACAGGTATAAATTGTTCTATGTGAACCTCTGATAAATATTGACAGCTTCTAGAAGGGATAAAGTTAACCATCCGCGTTTTTCACCCCAAAGAAAAAAAGTTAACCATCAGCTTTGCAGGTTGTTTTACTCAAGATGTTGAAAAACAAGGAGAACTCGCTGAAGGATCTTGAAATCTCGACAGTTGATGGCTTTCAAGGAAGGGAGAAGGAGGCAATTATTATATCAATGGTTCGATCTAATTCTAAAAAAGAGGTATTTTGGCCGTGTCTGTTGGACTACTTTTATTTTTCATATCATATTTAATCTTATGTGACAATTTAAATTAGCTTGACAATTAGATTAATTTCTTTGAATATATTTGTCAGGTGGGCTTTCTCAGTGATCGTCGCCGGATGAATGTGGCTGTGACACGAGCAAGGAGGCAATGCTGCCTTGTCTGTGACACAGAAACTGTCAGTTCTGATGGATTCCTAAAGCGATTGATTGAATATTTTGAAGAGAATGGAGAGTATCAGAGTGCATCTGAGTATCAGAATGAATAGACCTAATCCCATGATTGACATTGCTCTTGACGCTTTATTTCAAGGTCAATTTGTTGCATAGGGAGATGTTGCAAGTAGGTTTACGATGGTTTCTCTTATCCTCCTTGTTAGGCTTTTTATGTGAAATGTAAGAAAGTTGATAGTTTATATGAAACTATTTTCTTTGTTGTCATTATGTATTTTACTGCTTAAAAAACCATGTGGAAGTAGACCTCTTAGGCTCCATTCTCATCCATCGTCATTAGATTCATGTTTTGTCAAAAATGAAATTCGCACAAGGTGAAACGTGAAAGGAAAGCAGAACAAAGTTCAAGCCTGAATTTTCTGAATTGAATTCACATCCATAAAAATGCCAAAATTAAGTCGAGAGATATTACTAACTGCTAACCGAGTAATAACCTTATCCCTTCATTCCCTGCCACCATAACTTCTAAAATGAGCTCCTTTCTCTCTCTAGCGGACTTATAAACTAAGCTCCTTTCCTATTACATTTCTCGCTGCCACTTAGAATTATGTAATTAAAAGATGAGCAGAAATGGCTCTGATTTATTTGATTAAGCCGCTTGCTGAGTACTCATTAAAAAACGAAACAGGAGGTTATTTCATCAAAAGTTCCAAATGGAAGCGGAGAAAGTGAGCTCTTCATTCATATCACAATATGCTTGGAAATGGGCTGCTTCGAGTCCCTGAGGATCTACTATTCCATGCATCTCGATCATTGCCTCCCAATTAACACTAGAAAACACTCCAAGTTGGTCACAGCAACCAATTGATAAATCTTCAGTCTCTCTGAAACTTGCTGAGCTATTATTAGAACTTTGTGATTGTCTTTCTTCTTTCAGTATACCCAGCTGTTGAAGAAACTCATGGAGATCAATCTGCGGTTTTTCCTCAACATCTTCGATTATGATATTTGTTGATATTTCTTCAACTTTCTGTCCCTTTGAAGGAATATCAACATTTTTGCTTCCGGTCATCTGAATGTCTGCACTTGGGTCACTGGATGAACTGTAAGAGATCTGACTTAAAACCCCTTTCTGCTCAAGTTGTTGCAGCCTCTGATGGATTAAGTCAACACCAGGCTGGGCATTCACATTGAGGAGTCCATGAGAAGGAAACTTTGAAAGGAACTTCTTCGAAGGAAACCATTTGAACTTCTGAGACTTGCTAACAGAACTGGAGGTTATTGGTTGAAGGTGAGGAAGATTGAAGTAGGCATCAGGACCATAGAGTCTCATGGCAGCTTCATCATAAGCCACGGCAGCTTCTTCAGCAGTGGCAAAAGAACCAAGCCACAGCCTGGTTCTCTTCTTCGGCTCTCTTATCTCGGCAACCCATTTGCCCCACGTTCTTTGTCGAACACCTCGATACTCACACGAAGCGTTCTGAGGGCCTCCCTTCCCTCTGGCTGGCCCCTTCTTCCATGGCTTCAAGGGAGAGTTTCTGCAACTTCCCATTGTTGATATTAGGGAGAGTTGAACAAGACAAAGAAAAGGTTATCGTTGGAAGTGCCAAAGAGGGAACAAAAGGAGCGGGATAAGTAGTAGCAAGAGAGAAGAGTCGAGTATAAAACTATAAATGTTGTCACGTATTGTGAAGTACCAAAGCTCCCGTTACTTGGTGAGAGTAATCAGACTGTTTCAAATCCTAGGTAGAAGATAAGAATTTGACAAGTCTAAAACAAGGTTAATAGTTGACAAAATCGTAATGTGGATGCTTTGAATGAAGGGAGACTCGTCCTGGGATTCTATCAAAGGTATAAGAATTATGATTTTAGAGAAGTATAAAAAAATTCACCTCAAGCATTTCGTAATTTCACGAGCTATATTTCACATGTTTTGTTGCGATTCACGACCTGATTCCCGAGAATTGTTCAGCTCATTCCCATGTTTGATTTTACGTTCTTATTATTGAAGCATACACAGCAAGTAATAGATTCGTAGATGAATGATGATCATGGCGGTGATAGTAATGAAGGCAAAATGAGAGCTTGCCCTTGGAAGACCAGAAATGACAATGATATAAGCGAGGAAACGGTTTGAGAAATCTGTGATGAATCACGTGCATCTGTTTTACAGAATTTACTGATATAACAGGAATTTGTGATAAGAAAATAATAATATCATTGAGGTTTGGTGCAAATGTAGTAAAAAATTATCTCCCAATATATATCAAACACAACTAATTATTTTAAGGTAGAAAAATAGATATTATGAATTTTTTTGGTAACAAAAAATAACAATTTATGTTTATTTTTACACCTCAAAATATTAATAGTTAGATAATGAAATTATTATTTTTATTAAAAAAATTCATAATATTTATTTTACACCTAAAAATAGTTAATTGTGTTATTATGGATTAGTTCTTTACTACACCTTAACCCAATATCACATACTACGTGTACTACAATGTTACGAGCTATTTCCATTCTTGATTATGGTTTGCCTAACTGGTAGGTTATTATAAAAAAATCTTACATATTTTATTTGATCGATTGAATAAACTGAAAAAAACCATACTAATGACAAAATAACTAGAAGGCAACAAATGATCGCAATAAGAGATAAAAATGTTTAAACTACAAAATAATATATACATTTTTTTTTTGCCGAGACAAAATAATATATACATACGTAAATACAATTGTATTAGTGTTTGTTTGGTAGAGCGATCTAGAATCGGGTTTATTATATAAGCCTGATTCATGTAAATCGAGACAAATCTCCTCAACATATTTATCTTGTAGACCGTAAAAGCACCTCGTAGACTGTAAAAGTACCTCGTAGACCGTAAAAGCTACCTCATAGATCATAAAAGTTATTTCGTATTCCGTAAATTACAATTCATAAATACTTATAAAATTTTCAACCACTATTCCAAAAGGATGACTTGAATCGAACTTTAGTAACAAAGTAAGGGATCATTAAATAAAAGATGAACCACACACTATCATAGGAGTGTGTTGCCTAGTGAGTAGTAGCTGCTCCTATATATGTCGTTGAAATTTTTAGATATTTTTAAGTGTTATATATTAAAAATTAAATAAGACTCGTCTGTTAATAAAATAAAACATTGGAATCCCTTACTTTATTTTCATTTGTTTATTTTTATTTTATAAACCTTATAAGGTTTTATTGCACAAATAAATAGATATATTTAGTCATTCTTAAAATATAAAATTTTCAATTTAACCTCTTTAATTATTTTGTATTGGCTTGATTAATTTTAATTAATGGATTACTTTTGAAATTGCTCCAATCAAATTACAGAATCAGCTGGCGCAATTTTTATTTATTACATGGAACATACTGTGACATTCACGACTTCAAATTTCACGGATAAAAAACAAAACTACAACCAAGAAAACTATCTCATCTCCAATACTTAAATTTAAATTAACTGACAGTATTATAAGATATTTTTTCTGTTTTTTAATATAAGATATATTTATCTAATTTAATAAATTAAAAAATTAATTAATATGATATATATTTTCTAAAATACTATACTCATCGATTAATTTCCTCATTCTTTTTCCTTCTTAATTATTGTTGAGAGAGTATCAATAAAGGTAATTAAGAAAATATTGATAAATATGAAAATTATGTCTTATATTTAAAATTAAAATTAACTCCTTAAATATGTCTTATATTAAAGATGGGAATGAGTATTATATATCTGTAACTAAAAAATTCTCCAATTTTTAAATTAGTTGCACATCAAGGTAAATAAACCTCTTAAAGCGTCTCGCATGGAAGGCCTAAGTGTACTTAATTAAGAATTTTGTCCAAATTCCAATATATTAAGAGACGGACAACAATAATTTGCGATTGACATTGAAGAAACAGTAACTGTATCCATCAATTAGTTACCCAAGTCAAGTCAAGTCAAGCATCCACCTTATTAAGAAAAATGGAGAATGAGAAAAAAAATTTTAAATTGTAAAATTTTAAATCAGTTATTTTTTATAAAATTAGTTGTGAATTGTTTATCAAGTCTCGTCATATTATTTTGTCAATTCATAATATTAAATCTGATTTAGATTTTACAATTTTAAAGTTATTTTTTATCATTTTTCCTAAAAAAAATGATATTCAACAAAACAAAAGCTATCTTTCTGGAAGTTGATGGCAACCCAGAAAATGAGTAATACCTTTTTGTAAAAAAAAAGGAAAGATAATTATTTTATAGGTTCTAATGAGAAATTTCAATTATTAAAATGCTAAGTTCTTGTTAATATAAGTTAGGGAGCGTGAAGTGTTATTTTTCTAATGCTTTTTATTTGATTATCTCTCGTTTTGAGTTCAAAAGAAAGACCATTACATAAAGCATGAAAATAGACAGAAATTAAAGAGTAATATTTTTATAAGCTCATTCAGCCTTCTATTAAAAACAATCTTGTCCCAAGCATAATGAGGCACTAAATTTAAACACATCTCCTAATAGAGAATTGAAGAGTAATCTTTTTTTTTTTTTTTTTGGCCAACATGAAGAGTAATCAGTATAAAGTGATGTAGAGTGTAGAAGGATGAGTTATGGTTCGATATGCATTAACCATAGATGGAGGCTGTTGCTGTTGACGGTCTCGTTTCAGTTTGAGATTAAAATACCCCAACAGCAACACCACGTTCATTTGACAAAGACGTCCGTCTCAAGTAGTAATTAGTTTTATAAATCCCACCTCTTACTTTTTAAAAAAGAAAAATAAATAAATACCCATAATTTCCTTGAAGGTGAAGAGTGACTCATTCGTAAATAAAAGTTACTCTATGGACTTGATGATATATACGTATCAATATATTGATAACGATGACTCGTTACCTTTCACTTTTGGAGGTGCAATTTTGCCTGGCGGCCATAGAAATTTTATATATATATATATATATAGCAATTGTTTAATTAATCAATCCAACAGTCGTTTCCAAAACTAGCACAGAACCTAACAGAGTGACACTACGTCAGAGATTAGATGTAATATTTCCAGCACAGAACAAGATTCTCTCACTTCTTCCATAAAAAAAAAGGGGCAAATTATAAAAGATTCACCAACTGCATAAATGGGATGAACACTAAACGTTGTAGAAGATAAGGTTTTAAAATCTGGAAGTGTGCGCATGCATAGAGGAATAATTCCAGTTGCCTTTGGAATAGAGAGAACGAAGTCAGTAGTATATAAAGTCGAGAGTGAGGTGATACGAAAGGGACGGGCGGTTCCTTAGGAATAGTATGATTCGATGGAATTTTACCAAAACATGATTTGGAACCACCAAGCAAACAAAAGAGATACATACAAGGACAAAATTACTTGTTATTGTCAAAAAGGTGGCCAGGCCAAGGATAGCTACATCTCCATCTGGAATATAATTTTTAACAATTTTTGCTTCAAACCTGCCACCGAAAGCTACTAGATGAGGTTCTTAGGGATTAAGTCCCTCTTTTATTGTCCACCACCTTTTATTTATATCCTCCTTTTCCCTCAAATTCTACCTTATCATTTCTGTAGGATGGCCCCAAGTCGAGAATAACAAGGTATTAGCCCTCAATACAAAAAAGTCAAGGATAACAACATCAGCATCAAAATTGACGAGTCATCGTCATTACTAGATACGCAGACGTTGAAACTGGATTTAGTGTTATTTCGTAATCCTGTGACGACTCAAAAGCTTTACTTGAATTGCGTTTTCGTTGTTCCATCATTACAATTATAGGAAGTTTGGAATATCGAATGAAATTTTTAAAAATACTTTTAATAGTAATTAATTATAATTTATGATATATTATAAAGATAATTTTTACATGAAGTAAATATAAGAAATTTTTTTATCAAATCAGACTTTTACGTAACTATAAACCAAACCAAACAAATAATCCTTCGAATTTTTCAGCCAGCAAATAAATTCCATCGTTCGAGTTCTGAGCAGCTCAGATTACGTTAGGCTTTCTTGTCATAAAAATCATGTCATTCTTTCACTCTAATTCAGAGACAACTCATCGGAGGAGTTTGGTTGAAAAACGTGAGGCGTTGTTCCAAGAATATAGAAATAAACTATATTTTGTTACATGACCCAATAGATCAACCTTCCAATATTCCCTAATCTACCAGCACCATGGCATCCACAATTCTGGATTCCATGGCGCGAGAGAAATATCAGATGCATCGTCCTGTACTTTCATCCCCAAAACTGGGCCAATTTGGAGTTCTCGAGAACTTAACTCTAATGACCCTCGGTAATTTCTGTTTCCTACTACAAAAATATGAAAGGAATAATTTTCTTAAAAAATGGACCAAACATGGCAATAGGAATGCAACCTTTGCTCATGGCGCAGGGAAAAAAAATGACCGGAATATGAACCTAAAGATTCAAACGTTTGTCTGGCTGTTGCCCAGTGCTCACATCAACACTTGAGACAGTTGTTCCCAATTTCTCCTTAATCTCAGTTGGAGATTCTTTCACAAGTGACTGCACCCATGATAAATCTGGCTCCTCGCTGTTGCTTCCAAACTCAAACGACGATGATCTACGGTGCTTGCCCAATTCATCAGCAGTGACAGCCCAATCCAATTTACCATTGCTGGATCCCCATTCTGACCAAGAACTGTCACTGAAACTGGCGGCTGCAGCAACAGCAGCAGCAGAGTTTGAGCCAAGATCCCGTGAGCTAAGGCTACGAAACTGTTGCTGCTTTTCACGTTGAGATAGCACAGAAAACCTAGAGCTCATTGGTGAGATGGGTTCCATATTACGTGGAGACATCCTTCCTGATGTTTGGAATGAGGCGTGTAACAAAGGATGCTCAACATTCTTGGAAGAAAAATTTGTATTCACGGGTGTGAGCAAGCTTTGCTGCTGCTGAAATTGATTAAGGACAGCTGATTTGTGTGTGGGTGAAAAGACAGCTGAATTCAATGTTGGATCAGCAAACCGGGGGGAAGAACTCTCAGCAGAAAAGAGATCATCAAGATTTGAAGGGGTCAGGGGGGTCTTCATACGACCAGAGCGGTTCAGGTTATTAGAATTCATAGATTGTTGGTTAAGGCAAGACATCTCATTAAGTAGCTGGTGTTGCTGAACATCATAGTCATGCAACAAATCAAAGTCTTCTACAGGGATATCCCTAGCACTGAGTGAAGATCTCAAACGACTGGAGTGAATATTACTTCCTGGCAGATGCAGGTTTGGAACATTAGGTTGAGGCCAAGCAACAGAAGAGTGTGACATGCCCGTGGCAGACGGTGACATAGGTGGAGTGAAAGGTGAAGGAGACATGACAGACATTGAAGAAGGGGAGCCTGGTAACAGGCTCATGGCTGCAGCAAAATCCATGGCAGAAGATGTGCTAGAGCGTGGTGATGGAACAGCAGAACCAGTTGAAACATACAACGGCCTAAGTTCCTCAGCTGTATGGGCAAAGAAGCAAACTCTTCTTGAGCAACTGATCCCATCCTTGCAGAGGCGGGTCCGATATTGAGCTGGATGCAGCCAGCACTCAAAAACACCATGAGCATATTCACACATATCTCCTCGACGGCAAGCTCCTTTCCGAAAATCAGGACAAGGTACACAGCTATAATGAAACTTCCTTGGGTCCCTTCTCCGAGCATTTTCCCCTGGGTGGACAAAAGGACATTCAGTCCAATCATGTGAATAGGCACGTGAGCATGGTCGAACCTTGAAAGAATACATTCGGAACTCATCAGTTGAGTAGATGCTGTTTTTTATGTCAGGAAGAGATGGATCAACAGGATATTCTTTCTTCTCTGATGCAGATAAAGCATTAGCTTCCTTTAACTTTAGCTTCAGATGGAACTCTAATGAAGAAAGAGACCCATTCTCTGGAGAAGTTGATGGAGGGGGAGAGTTTGAATTTGTTGTAGCCGTGACCACCCTAAGACCACACCCTGCTACTGAACAATCTGTTTGAAGAAGTTCTTCAAGAATACTTTTCACATGTTCAAGCTTGGGAGGTACCACAACAACATCAACTGGATAGTGACCATTAGCATCAACAGAATTTGGATCAGCACCAGCTGCCAGCAGCAGCTTCACCACATCAACAGCATTTACAGCCCCACCTGATGCCGCGCAATGAAGAGCTGTGCTTTTGTCAAGCCCACATGATCGATTAATATCTGCATAAGATAATGAAAGAATCAACTTTATGACATCAATGCTGCCATAAGTAGCAGCAACCATCAAAGGTGTCCGGTGCTCGTTGACCATCTGCTTTGACCCCTTTTGGCGACCATACCACAGTCCAACCTCATCAACAGAGGAAGGATCTTGCTCAATTGATCTTTTGAAATGCTCAACGTCATTATTAGCTGCAAGGTCAAGCAGGCTTGCAAAACTATCTTCAGTTTCCACAGTCAAGTGATTCATCTTCCCGATTTGAGGTGTAGTGCTTGACAAAATCAAAGATATTGCTGGAGACGGTTCTAGCTTTAACCGCTCCAAATCACAGCACATGCTTTCATTTGCAGGAGATTAAGCTGAACACAAAAAAATCAACAAAATATAAAAATTAAGCTGTTGAAGATAAGCCCCAATTTATGAAGTAATAAGCAATAAATGATGCAATCGAATGCAAGAACACCCATCCCATACAATTGTAGCATATTTCAATATTTGACTTGATGTATCAATGGGATATTGTCGGAAACTAAGACCATCAAATTGGACAATTACAATAAAGAAGACGAACAAAAAGGCACGATGCTCAATTCCAAAATTTCTCTCAATTTTTAGTCGGTGACTCTACGCATTAGTTTTGTCCGGAACAAAAAAAAAGAGCAAAAAGAATCTGCGCACTAATTGCTGCCCTGCGGAAAAAGCGAATGAACTAGCAAATTCAAGACGATTAATCTGCGTAGGTATTTAATCATCCTCCCATCATAATATACTCGACTTCAGAACATCCAGCAGAGCATAGACTCCAACACTAAAATATCCACCAGAAACTAGAACGAAGAATCATGTCCGTATAATTAAAACGAGACAGATCGTTCATCAACCCAAGGAGAAGGATAGCAAACGGTCGCGGGCACAGGGAGCATGCTAAGTTATCTATGAAAAATTCAGATTTTCAGAACTCCAACAATGGAAGGGTATCGTTTGGACACTAATTTCTAAGACTCGCTTTTTTTCCGTTTCACATGGTTAATGAGTCAGAGAGAAATATACAAAATAAATATTAAAGCAATTTAGAATCATGTAAGCAGACAGACAGTCAAAAATAAGCAGCGAAAACAAAAAGCAAAGAAATACAGCGATTGAGCATATCGGACATAACAACGATCTCGGGTACAGATAAGCAGCAGGATTAATTCAAGATCACCCTAAATATGAACTTTCCGTATATCCGTCGCCCTCATTTTTGGACAATATATCTCATGATTCATAAAAATGGTGTAACCAGGAAGAAGAAAAAGACGATTTTATATTACAGCAATTAAAATCATCGTCCCAAAAGAAAAGGCAGAAATAAAATCACAAAAAATAAATATTTTTTACAGTCACTAGCTTCAGAAAGCTCCAAGTCAAATGAAGAGATTATCAATTCTTCAATACAAGAAAACAAAAACGAGGGAGTATTCTTCACAATCGAACATCACTATATCAAGAGCATATATAGAAATGAAAGTCGAAAATCATCTACAGGGGAAGAAACTATGATCGAAATAAATCTTACCGGCCATACACTGAGAGAGGAAGCGAGAGCAAACCCATAGGTCGTTGGATCTCGACAACAACAGAAGTGGCCAAATAGAGCTTCAAGCTAATGAAGTAAGGAGTCTGTAGGAGAAAAGAACAGAGAGATAAGATCGTGAGAAAAGAGGAGAGAGCGAGCGAGCTTCTGCTTTCTGCATTTCCTATGCGCTTGGAGGAAAGGAAAAAAAACAACATACTAGAAGTTCTAATTATATATTTGGATTGCCATTAAAATTTATTTAGAATTTTCTTTAAAAATTTTGATGGAAATAAAATCGCCAATCCAATAAAACGGGGTGGGGAGGGGAAAAAAAAATAAAATGAAAAGGCGAGAGTCGAGAGAGCACTGAGGAGTTCGTCCGCAGCAGGTCGGGCGTTTTCTATTCGCCAATCACATCAAGCCTCATATCTCTCCACATAGGACTTGATCAGCATTCCAGAAAAATCCAGGGCTAATAAAGGTACTTTAGTGGCGGATCCGCTTCCTCTTCTGGATGACGTGGTTACTCCTCACCGCCAGACTACGACTAGACGCTCCTCAAACTCCTTTTTCATCGGGTGAAATTCTCTGGAAATTCAACCCAAATTCACCTCACATGCAAAGGTGAATTCTTACATCCCAACCATCTAGTGCTCCGGATTTCTTGACACCGTCCTCCCTCAGATGACCTGGCGCCAAATTACTGGCTTACTTAATTTGACATGAAGTAAATCTGAAGAAATCTTTGACCCTGGCTTTCCGGTACCCACATTTTTTATCAGTCCAGCCAATGAGGCATCGCCACGTGAGCAGGATGAAGTGGCGCGGTAATCCAGCGCATAAATTCACCGCGATGGGGGGAAGAAGGGGTACCGGCTGGGGAGGTGGAAAGAGAGGGAGAGGGAGGGTGAGTGGGTAGGTAAGAAAGAAGAGGAAGGGAGACCGGAAGAGCCGGTGAATGAATTAAATCGGGTTGGAAAGAGGATTGAAGTCCGCCAATGAGAGAGGGTCGGACCTCTGTTCGAAAGTAGTACGGGTGGGTCGCGGATTTCAGGGAGAAGTCCATTGTGGTTAAAGGAGGGAGTCAAATCAGCGCCGGGCCAACCAAAAAAATAAAAATAAAAGGAGTCATTAGGGAATAGTAATGGACTTAATAGTTATTTATATTCTTTCATCAAATCAATTCCATCAAAATGAAAAAAAGATAAAGTTGCCACCACCCCATTCAAATTCTTTCCGCAATTATGCATCTCATTTTTTCACACCTCCTTTGGCCACATTCCTTATATCTGCAAATGGATTTATTCTTTCCCATTTATTTCTATTCACATGCTTGCTTTATCTTTTTCATGTATTATTTTTAATAAATATCTGATTCCATTTTACTCGTGTATGGAAGAAAATAATACCAGTATTTCATTTTTTATTTTATCTTTTTCATATCTCGATTTTAAATTTTGACCGCGTTGATTAAGCATGTGCGTCAGGCATTTACGGGCCAAAATAAAAGGGCATGAGGGCCCTTGTTGAAGGCCGAAACTATTTGAGCTTCTAATTTGTCCCTATATTAAATACTGTTATATAGAAGGGGATTATTGTCCCACGACTCTCCATGGAGAAAATGGTGGATTTAATTATTGAAGAACCTTTCGTGACACGAATAAATTTTGTTTAATCGTTTAATTCAATCAATAATAATAAGCATTAATCTTCAAATTTGTTTAAACTCAATAATTTTACAACTAAAAGTTTTTTTTTATAATCTCAACTAAAATTAATTTACAATGGACAAAACTTATGCTGCATCCCTTATATTCGGTTGGTCAACTTTTCTAATCATGTTTTTAAAATATCATTATTTAATTATAAATTCACAGAAAAAAAATACCGTACATGGCTATGTGTGGCTTAAGAAATTGAGATATATAAGAAACTTGAATTATGTTATATATATATACACACACACATTCGTAAAATTTGATAAAAATCATTACAGTGACGGTCACCACATTTGTGGAACTAAATTAACCATAATCAACGCTATTCTGTATGACCAAGATTTAAAAAAAAAAATTGCATACAAAAAGCACAAGGCAAGAAATAAAAACACAAGCTCCACAGTTAAAAGGTTGGTGGAGGTAGCGAGTTGTCTGTCATAAGCCAACATTTTTACGAACCGAGCTAGTTAGTCGTTAATAACGTCGAATACTAACGAATTAATCATAAAATAAGGTTGGTGAACCCCAAGAAATGAAGATGTTCAATGGACCAGATTATTTTATTTTTATTTTTTTTGGGAAAATTGGGTATATGTCATCTGAAAATTTTATTTTTGATAAAAACTTGAAAAAATTTTATACACAGGAGATATCAATTCTCTACACGTTTTGCACACACATAAAACTGATATCTGATTTAGGTTATTAAGCTAACAAATTTTTAGGGGGAGATTTTTCCCAATTTGTTTATATTTTTTATCCATGAATCTTTTAGTTCTTTAAACCTAATTAATTAACAGCTCGTTTGAAATAACTATTAAAATTTTTAAAAGTAATTTTTTAATCATAATTTATAAAATATATTATAAGTATGTGAAAGAGTGATTATCTCAATTTACATATATAAATACTTTCAGGTCTTTCAATCACTCAACCAAACACACATACTAAATGAGTGAAATGGGTTGATATACAGCAGAATTGTACAGTGAGATTAACACATTCGATTGACTTTTTTTTTTTTTGGCCTACCGTGATAGGTTTGACCCATAGACGGTTTAAACTCAACCTAGCATTTAATAAAAAATTTAAACATAAAGTTTAGGGAATCATCCTCTCCTTTTTCTTTCAAGTCCGCTTCCACCCTTTCTCTTATTGTGCTATTTTTAATTCAAAATATATAAATTTTTTATTTTTTTATATACTTATCTCATATATTATAAATTATGATTAAAAAACTATTTTTAAATATTCCGATCGCTATTCTAAACTATTAAAAATCTGCTTTTTAAAAAAATTCAATTATCAAAATACCAACTCCAACGCTCTATTTTTTCAAAAACCAATTCCACTATACTTTTTTCCAAAAAAAATCAGGTTTGGATCCAAACAGTACGGGGTGGGTAACTAGTGTCGTGGCAAACATTTTTTTGAAATGATAAGATTTGCTATTTACTTTGGTCAGTTTGATTTTTTTTTTTTATTATTATTATACATAGGATAAGAGGAAATGAATGTACTTATTAAAAAAAAAGAGGAAATGAATATAAAATAATGAAAGAAAAAACTGATTCATTAGTTTTGGTCACAATTAAAAAAAAAGGAAATGAATTCACATAGTTATGATAATATTGGGGAGAAAAGGAGGATTGAAAGGAATTGTTGGTTGGGAATAATGATTAAAATTTTTAAAAATATTTTTTTTAAATATAATTTATAATATAAAAAATAATATATAAAAAAATGTTATATCGAATTATATATATAAATATTTATAAATTTTTTATAGCCAAGATACTAAACATGCACGAAAAAAGTTATTAAAAACCGAAGAGTGGGTCCATTCAGCCGCCTAAGTTGACTAAAGAAAATACGAAATGTGGCCATGACGCTGAGAGCCCTACCACAGAACCATAAATAAAGAAGACTGAGGATAATCATGAACTATATCCGCCCGATCTTCCCCTTCCTGGACCCCACATTCCACGTGTCTCCTTCTCCCTTTTCCCTTCATTTCTCCTCGATGACTTGTATTCCTATCAATCATCTCTCCTACTATATTTTAAAAATAGCAAACTATTTATATTCATACTGTTCCATAATAGACCATACCCTCCAGGTCAAATATATATGACCATACACTTGACAGAGAAATTTTGCAAGTAGTCAACTCAGGTGACTTAATTTGTAAATAATACTTTTTGTATAAAGTCTTATTTGAATTTTTGTAAATTGAATTGTTTTAAATAATAAAGCGATTACATTCTGACGCAAGTAAAATTAATTTATTAAAATAACATATATGCATGATTCCGGATTTTTTTTTTTTTGCGAAAAAACAAAAATGACCATAATCCTTTTTTATAAAGTATCTGACATCAGAAATAATTTTCGGATTCAAAAATACCCATAAACCTTTCCAAATAAAAGAAAAACACTATCTCCATTATATAATATAAATACAGTTATTTTTTTTATTATGAGTCCCACCTATAATATCTGAAGGTTCATTATATGCCATTCCACTTCACCCATGAACAACGTAAGAATCCGGAATTCTAATCATTCGTAGTTTATATCAGATATAATATGCGGTGAATTTTATATTTTATGTTAACACTGACATTTTTCGGGGAAAAACAGTTTATACTGAGATTCGCTAATTATTCAATATCCCCGCTCAGATTTGCTCCATTATTTGCTACTAGATCCTCCAAAGTTATTTTAGAGGGAGTGATGATATAAAATCACAATAGTGGATCTAATCATATAACCATATTAAAACTGTTTGTCCGCCCGTGTCGGTGTACTGATGAACCAATCCCTTCAACTAATATGATCAAGAGTCTTAGATTAGTTAAGTTGTTTCAAATTTTATATGTTTTTTTATTGTTGTCTTGAGTATGAAACAATGGTCTCCAGATTAAGAAAAATAGCAATCCATCCTATTTGTATTTTGAAAACTTTGTTTTTTTTTTTAAATATGTGTGCATTTTTGTTTAAATAACTAGTGCTTAAAGGCTTGAACCTCCATATCAACCGGTTTATTAGCCAGGTGGTTTTCGCTTTTCAGTGCCTTACACTCTTACAGGTTTCCATATAATATACGCGTGTCAGAATGGATGTGCGTTCTCTTAATAGACCCTTGTTAAAGTGATTTGGTTTGAATCGAGTTTATATATAAGTTCGATTTATATAAATTGAGATAAAATCTCTCTATATATTTACTTCGTAAATCATAAAAGTTATCTCGTGGACCATAAAAGTTACCTCGTATTCTATAAATCACGATTGAAAAATATTTATAGAAACTATCCAAACATGCTACAAGATAGAACCACCATCTGAACCAGAAAGGCAATACCAATAAAAGACCAAAACGTTAAAAGAAAGAAAAAACAACAGAGTACAATATAAATTTATGGTCTAATATAATTTTTTATCTTTTAAGTTTGTCATCATTTTAATTTTATTTCATCAGATTTTAGATTATGGGTTTTAATTAGTACCTCAAGAGCGGTAAAATGGTCCAAATTGTTTTTAAATTATAGAGATCAATATTTTAAATAAAATAAAATTTAAAAAATAAAACTTATAATTTAAAATTTTAAAGATTAGAACTAAATGAAAACAAACTTAAAGGACAATTAGATTATATTAACCATGATTTTATAAACAAATTGACAGATAAAATGCATCTGAAATTAATTTTGTTTTTTCTGCTTATCAATTTATGTCCTTGTCGTTTGAGTAACACTGACAATCTATAATGTTTGTTTCCTCAAACCGAGGGGGCCTAGACTCGATTTTTCACTTAAATTGACGGTTCACAATTTACCCCCAGGTCGGCAAGTCCCCAGCCCGATCAAAAGAAGCATCAAACTCATAATTGTGATATTATTTACCCAAGAAAATGTTGATATAAAAAGTAAATTAAAAGCATAAAAAATGAATAAGTTTTAAGTTTGTCTATTTATCATGTCCACATAAAATATGGCAAATATGATAATATATAGTTAATAAAATAGATGGATAATAATAATGAATGAAAGGAGCATGTAGATAATGCACGAAAGATAACATCGTATCACTCTATACCCTCCATTTGATAATGTCGACGGAGTTGAGGACATGAGCCGTTGTAAGCGCTCAAGGAACTAACACTTTTGTATGTTGTCATCTCATGACAAGCTGAATTAAATAATTTCCAAAAAAAAAATGCCTGTGCTGTGCATAATTTATCATCCTGCACTATCAAATAATTACAATTACGTTGCTCTGTCAAATTGTACCTGAATGTTCACATCAAAAGGACAGAATCTTATTTGTATTCTCAGCGAGAGAAAATTAGTATGAGTTCATTATCCTGCTGTTTAAAATTTGTTCCATAATTATGTGAAATTCAACACTATATTGCTTACTATAAATATATAGAGTTGAAATTAATAGTTCCATACAGTACCTATGCAATGTTTTAGACACAATGCGCCCTATATATTGGGAATCATTGAAATGATCAAGGGACTAAAGATAATGATTAATAAAAGACATAGCAAAACTGTGAATAGTGGGCTGAAGTCATCACTCTGTGTTCAATGGGAGAGGAGACAGAAACGGTGACGTATGTGAGAGAGGGAGATGAGATAGATTTGTATATGTGCTTGTTTGGATTTATAAGTTTGTCTACGTTAGTCAAAATAAAATATATTTTATATATTTATCTTATAAATTTTAAATATTGGTTGAAAATTATTTGATTTTGAAGACAATAATTGTCATTACAAGTAGGCACATTTTTCTCTATTTTCAACCGGAATTAAATAATGGCATAATTAAAAAACAGTCATTAAAAAGTAAAAACCCTTTAATTGATTTATGTTTGGTAACAAACTTTTTCCCTATACATATAAATAATGGGAATAGGAGTGATAAGTGTGATTGACACAAGATGTCGAAGGTGAAGGAGACGCTGGTGCTGATGTTGAGCCTTAACGATGAATTATGGCTTTGACATTTTGGGCGGCTACTTCCGCGCCCTGTTCCCGCCACCAACGTGGGTCCACCCGCTCGTTAGCACCACCGTAATATAACTAAATAATTGATGTATATTATATATATATATATAAATTTAGGTGAGTTGAGTTCTGTGAATTTAACAAAGTTAAAATATGTCTTCGAACTCAAAGAATATTTATAAATAATTTGTTAATAAGATTTTTACATCAGTGGAATTTGAATCTAAAACCTTATAATTATGAGTGAACTTTTTTTTCAATAGACTAACATTTATTATGATAATTATATATATGGCTACTTTAACATGAGTTACAATATTTTTCCGCCAGAGACCATGAGTTACATAATTATAGAACATACATGGAATACTTTTTATAAATTATGATACATGGATATATGGATGCTACTATATATTTACTAAGTTTTGACATTCTTATAGATTTGTTTGAAAGAAAAAAGTTATCCAAAAATTAATAATAGTTTGATCATTTTTTTAAGTCCATGGTATTCATTATTCATAGCCGCTAGCAGTGATTAATCTCTTCGCAATATAGATTTTTCAAAAGGGCTTTAGTACTGGTCATTAGACTTTCTTTATACACATTGTCAGGGATTGAACTCTGACTAAATTCGTAAAGAATCCAGTTAAGTGCCAATTATACTAAACTTCATTATTAATACTCATAGTTTGATCATTTTGATAGGTTAAATATGGGGGTCCCGATTTTGTGCTCGTCACAGTGACGAACAATTACTTTCTCATTACTATGATGAGATCTCAACCATTTAAACTTTGACCTGAACGGTTTAAATTTAAAATTTTTAATTTCTGATTTTTTAAATGATAAGTTATAAGATTATCTTTATTTTTAATTATGTATATAATAAAATAAAAAATATTAAAAATATAAAAATTCGATTCAATTAAATATGGACAGTTCAAAATCAATTTAATAAAAAAGACGGGTGATGAGCACATATTTTCTCATCAAAATGATGAGCATAAAATGTGCTCCGTTAAATATGTGATTCCACCTTATCAATCCTCGGCCACAAGGCAACATACGGGCCACATGCTTTGATCCCATTCAATCAAACACAAAACGTGTGATTATCGCGTCGCCCTCAAGGTTAGATTTAATGTCATGTTTGGTTCATGTAATGGGAGATAATATAATGGAATATAATACAACGATGATAATATGAATTTATTTAGTTAGTCATAAAAAACATATTATGTATATCCATAAAAATATTTAGTTAGATTACATTTGTTTCATAATAATTTTTTTATTTTATGCCATGTTCATGTTGGGTTCATAGTAAATTTTAAATATTTAATGGTGAAAATATTATACACCGTGCAGGTTGGGTTCATGATAATTCATTTAATATTTAGGAAAAATGTCATTTAAATACCACATAAACTTTTAAAACCCACAATAGTCTGTTAACACTTCAAAATGACTTAAAGGTGATATGTATTAAATTAAAATTTTAAAATATTAATGTTTTTACTATTTTTCCCCTCAATTAAAAAAATAAAAATAAAAGGTACTCTTGCCGGAGTACCATCATAGGCCGACTAGGACCCTCTGGCAATCAGAGCTCCAGCATAAGGGGCTTTTTGAGGGGCTTCTTTTTTTTAAAAAAATTCTTAATAGAGCAGAACCCACCCCACCCATATTACAAAGGGGGCTTGGTGGCCACTAGGCCACCAAGCTCCTTTTATACATTAGTTATATGTGTGTGCGCGCGCGCGCTTATAAGTATAATATAAATGAATGCATAATGACTTTAACAAAATCACTAATGGAAATGACAAAACCTGTAATGGTTTTGACAAAATAGATAATGGAATGACAACTAGCACATGACCTCCTAACAAAATGTGTGAAAGTGTTGGCCTAATGGGGCTCTGACAAATTCACTAATGGGAATGACTAAACTCGTAATGATTTTGTCAGAACCCCTTCTGAGCCAACACTTTCACACATTTAGTAAGGAATGTATATCTATTTTTTTTAAACTATTAAGGGTTTAGTAATTCTCATTATTGAATTTGTCATAGCCTCATTATGAGCCAACACTTTCACACATTTTTATAAGGAATGTATATCCATTTTGTCAAAACCATTACGGGTTTAGTCATTCTCATTAGAGAATTTGTCAGAGCCCCCCTCTAGACTAATATTTTCACACATTTGACAAATTCACTAATAGGAATGACAAAACTCGTAATGGTTTTGATAAAATGGATAATGAGAATGACAATTAGTGCATGACCTCCTCACCAAATGTGTGAAAGTGTTGGTCCAAAGGGGGTTCTAACAAATTCACTAATGGGAATGACTAAACCCGTAATGGTTTTATCAAAATGGATACACATTCCTCACAAAATGTGTGAAGATGTTCCCACATTTGACAAATTCACTAATAGAAATGACAAAACACGTAATGGTTTTGACAAAATGAATAATGGGAATGACAACTAGCACATGACCTCATCACCAAATATTTGAAAGTCTTGGCCCAAAGGGAGCTTTGACAAATTCACTAATGGGAATAACTAAACCCGTAATGATTTTGTCAAAATAGATATACATTCCTTACCAAATGTGTGAAAGTGTTCTCACATTTGACAAATTCACTAATAAAAATGACAAAACTCGTAATAGTTTTGACAAAATGGATAATGGGAATGACAACTAGCACATGACTTCCTCACCAAATATTTGAAAGTATTGGCCTAAAGGGAGCTTTGACAAATTCACTAATGGGAATTACTAAACCCGTAATGGTTTTGACAAAATAGATATATATTCCTCACAAAATGTGTCAAAGTATTAGTTCAAAGGGGGCTCTGACAAAACCATTACGGGTTTAGTCATTCTCATTAATGAATTTGTCAAAGCCCCCCCACTGAACCAACACTTTCACACATTTCGTGAGGATGTCATGCGCTAGTTGTCATTCTCATTATCCATATTATCAAAACCATTACGGGTTTTTTCTTTTCTATTACTAATTTTGTTAAAGTCATTATATATTCATTTATATTATACACATATATATTAACGTGTGCGTGTGTGTATCAATGGAGCTTGGTGGCCTTTGCAACCCTTACCCCTTAAGAAATTTTTTTTTAAATAATCTCCCCAAAAAAAAGCCCTCTACGCTGAAGGGTGCCAGCCGGCCGCCGGCAAGGGGCACCTTTTATTTTTTTTAATTGAGGGGAAAAATGGTAAAAAATCAATATTTTAAATTTTTAATTTGATACATGCCACCTTTAAGTGATTTTGAAATGTTAACAAACTTTTGTGGGTTTTCCAAGTTTATGTGATATTTAAATGATATTTTCCCTAATATTTAATGGTGAGAATATTATTTAATGGGATATTTTAATATTTTTAATAGTGGAATATAATTTTTTAAATTTTTTAGTGTGGGGATATTTTTTAAAATTTCTATGTTATTAATTAATTTTTAATTGTGGTAATTATTTAATATTTAACAGCATTTATGGACGGATACTTTGGTCAATTTAAAAAATTATAATGGTAATAATATTTTTTTCACTTGATCACAGGATGTTAGCATCTCCATTCATCAGTCCTAATAATATAATATCGACTACATTAAATAATAAAATCAAAATTATAAAATATTATCCTTTTTACATTACATAAACATAACTAAACATCATAATCAGTTTATTGTATCAGAATTATATACAATATTTTCTTATAGAATCGAATGAAATCGGGTATAAGTATTTTTGGCCCACCAATTTATGAGTCTTTTAATGTTTTTAATTTTAAAATTATTATAGTACTAGTAGTTTACATTCAATCTTTTTTTTTTCCAATTTACATTAATCGGTTATGCACGTCACTTCAAATCTTTTGCGTTAAATATAATTGTAAGTTTTAACAATAGCACAGATTGCATAATCATATCTGCCATATTGATAAATGACTTAGATAATATTAAATGTTCTATAACAATAAAAAAGTTAACGTATAAAAATAAATATTTACATTTTGCCAGCTTCAATTTTTATTTTATTACAAATGGCTTCCACCTTTCCCCAACAAAACGGCTTCTAAGTTCTAACTTGTAAAATATCGTTGGCCTGCCTAGAAGTAGGGCCATTTTTGAAAAATATTAATGACACTTAAATTTAAACATAACTTCGCGTGTGCATATATAAAGTGAATCTACAGTAAGTTTTTAATGAATATTAACAATTTTGTGTAGAAGTTAATATTTTTTTACCGCTTTATCTTTATTTAGGCAATTCTCACTACTCTCCCATTATTCCATTGTCCCTGTAACATAGCCTGTGAAGTGCTAGAGGTGAAAATGTTATGAAATTGCATTATTACTAAATAATGAATAATATTTTTATTAGTGATTTTTTTTAAAAAATATATGTCTACTTTTAAGCTCTCTGTGAAGTTTCTATTTATTTTTCAGTTTCTCTACGTAATTTTTCGAATTTCAAGTAAATTTACTTTTACTACTTCGCTATTTCTTTCACAGTTCAATAAATTTTAAATGTTAAAAGGACGTATATTTTTAAATAATTAGATTGCTATATACACCCAGAAAAAAAAAGGATTATGATGACACATATGGTAGGAGAAGTAATGAAAGGAAAAATATTTAAATTGATTTTTTATTTATTTTGGCAAACAACACTAAAATAGTGGAGAGGAAAGGACGAATACAACAAGACATGCAACGTAACGCTGTGCCATGCCAAAAAAAAAAAAAAAAAAAACACTGATGAGAAGCGGAGATCCTTGTTGGAGTGTTGTGAAGGGATCATAGAACCCACCAAATAAGTCGCTGACCAGGGACCACGCATCTCTAAATTCCCTCCTCTTCCCCCGCTCATATTTCTTTTTTTAAAATAAAAATCGGAGTAGGAACACAACAAACAACAAAATTTGTCTGCGGAAAATTTAATTAAAAAAATGAGGCTTTATTTTATCTTTAATATAAAATTTATTTCTTATTAAAATAAATATTATATTAAAGACCAAAAACAGTATATCACGAATCTAAAAACACTTATTAGCATATTCGCATATGCTAACGTGGAGCTAAAAAGCAATTATATGAAAACAATTAGACCCCTAACTTATTTTTAACCTAAATGCCTGTTTATTTCAGCTCTTTATAAGTATTTTTATGATTCATAAAATAAATATGTAAAAAATATTTTGTTTCAATTTATGGGAAAAATGTTTAAAAAATAATTTATTTATTTATTGCTTTATCCAAACAAGCACTGAGACAAAGTCAGTTTTTTTAGTGGCACAATGGAGCCCAATAAATATAATGGGCCTACGGGCTGCTCAGAAATTTCCGGCCTTCATAAATTCGAGGAAAGGCCCGTTGCAGGAAACGAGTGAGTCTGTGAACTGCACGCGACGTGTTGCTTCAAAACTTCTCAAACTGAACCAGCAAATGGTGAAAAACAGATATTAATAATTCAAAGCAACCCAAATTCTGCAACTAATTAAACTAAACTGCAAACCCATGCTATGTACAAAGTTGAAATTAAACTATGGTACTGTTCATGATTTTTAAATAGCATAGCTTTCCGTGGATTTTATATTGTAGTTAGATGGATATATAAACGAGGCCATAGCAGAGTCTTGCTGGAGAGACCCTTTTTTATTTTATTTTATTTTAAAGAAGGGCTACAACGAGTACTAGAGTATGCCCACACTGTCACAGTATCTAATAACATTAGGAGCCGAGATCAAAGTGGACCATAGTGAATCAGAGATTATCATAATGACGGCATGGTCATGGTCAACGCGCGCGGCTTCTCTCTCACACGTGTTCCCGTCCTTTTCCTCTTCTTTACCCCCAAAACTGTATCGTTTTAGGTGTTAAAAATAGGAGAAATGACAATTAAATATCAAATAAAATTATAAAATCCCACAAATCAACGTTAACACTTCCAAAAGATAAATAAAGGGTGAGTGTGAATATGAGTTTTTGATGCTTTGATTGAAAGACCAAAATACCCTTTAGACTTGGTGAATTCACAAGAGAGAGAAGTGTTGTGACTTTCTTCATCAACTAGCCATTCAACAAAATTTCTTCCTCTAACTCTTATAGTTGGCGTCGGCGTCGGTGTCCCTAAATTGGCAATGATGGGTGCAATCCGTCACATACTCGCCTGAAAGAGAGTGAGAGTAAGTAAGTACTAAGGATATATGGTTGTGGGTGTTGCATCATAGGTTCCAACATTTTCTTCCTCAAATTGTCACAGTTGGCGTCGGTGTCCTTGAATCGGCAATGGTAGGTGCACATTTTTTGTCACTAATCATATATACTGATTGAAACCTATGTTCTTTTATAATGTACTGTTAGTATATGGTGGTTGACTAAAGCTTTAGTCCCTTTATTCTAAAATTATGCTACTGTGCACATTTTTTGTACAGAAACTCAGAAATGATTGTGGGAAAATGGTATTAACCAAATGTATAATAGGTTTGACAAAATGCGTAATGAGAATGACAAATACTGCATGACATACTAACCAAATGTGTTAGAGTGTTTGGAAAAGGTGTGGGTTATGATAAATTGAGTAATGAGAATAACTAAATGACTAAATGAATAATGGTTTTCAAAAAAAATTCAATGGGAATGAAAAAGACTGCATGACGTCCAAATGTGTTGAAATGTTTGGTAAAATGTGTGGCTATGACAAATTGAGTAATGTGAATGACTAGATGAATAATTATTTTCACAAAAGTTTCAATGGGAATGACAAATATTGCATTACATCAAATGTGTTGAAGTGTTTGGTAAAGGTGTGGGCTATGAGAAATTGAGTGATGTGAATGACTATATGAATAATAGTTTTCACACAATTTTCAATGAGAATGACAAATATTGTATGACGTACTGACCAAATGTGTTAGTCTTTGGTAACATGTGTGAGCTATGACAAATTCAGTAATGAGAATGACTTAATCAGTAATGACTTTGACAAACTTCATAATGGTTTTCACAAATGTCTGAGGTACTGACCACATTGTGAAGAGGTTTGACCAAGAGGTATGGGCCATAAGCAATTCAGTAATGAGAATGACTGAATCAGTAATGGTGTTGATAAAATTCGTAATGACTTTCACAAATGCCTGACATATTGACTAAATCAGTTATTGCGTTCACTAATTTTGTTAATAGGAACGACAAGTTTAGTAATAGTAATGATAAGTTCAATTATGCTGTTGACAAAAAACCACAAATGTTCATGACAACAACTATTGCGCAAATGATCAAATGGCTTGTGAACATCACCTACATCTAATGCATACAAGTCACGAACCCTAAAAAGCATGTTCCTTCACGTCAACATTACTTATAAAAAAGTGTTACCATTAACAAAAGTTGTAAATGTGAGAATAACAAGAAAACATTAGGTGTATGTAGAATGATGAATGTTAACTTGACATTTGACTATGTATGTGGTAGTTGCTGTCATGAAGAATTTGGATTTTTGTAAATTCCAATATTGTTATTGTCATTGCCATTACAACTTTTGTAAAGGTGACACTTTTTTTTACAACTTTACTACCATATACATAGTTAAATGACAAGTTAACATTATTCATTCCACCTACACCTAATGTTTTCTTGTCATTCTCACCTTTACAACTTTTGTTAATGGTAACACTTTTTTTATAAGTAATGTAGACATGTGGGAACATGTTCTTTAGGGTTCATGACTTGAATGTATTAGGTGTAGGTGATGTTCACAAGCCATTTGATCATTTGCGCGGTAGTTGCTGTCATGAACATTTATGGTTTTTTGTCAACGGCATAACTAAACTTGTCATTCCCATTAACAAAATTAGTGAACATAATAACTGATTTGGTCAATATGTCAGGCATTTGTGAAAACTATTACAAATTTTGTCAACATCATTACTAATTAAGTCAGTCTCATTACTTAATTGCTCATAATCTACACCTCTTAGTTAAACCTTTCACACATGTGGTCAATACCTCAGTAATTTGTGAAAACCATTATGAAGTTTGTTAAGCCATTACTGATTAATTCATTCTCATTACTGAATTTGTCATAGGCCACACATTTTGTCAAAGACTAACACATTTGGTCAGTATGTCATGCAGTATTTGTGATTCCTATTAAAAATTTTGTGAAAAACCATTATTCATTTAGTAATTCTCATTACTTAATTTGTCATAACCCACACCCTTTTTTGTGTGAATACATAACCCACACCTTTTACCAAACACTTTAACCCATTTGGACGTCAAGCAGTCTTTGTCATTCCCATTGAAAATTTTGTGAAAATCATTATTCATTTAGTCATTCTCATTACTCAATTTGTCATAACCCATACCTTTTGCCAAACACTCTAACACATTTGGTCAGTACGTCATGCAGTATTTGTTATTCTCATTATACATTTTGTCAAACCCATTATACATTTGGTTAATACTATTACTGATTTTCACACAATCGTTCCTGATTATCTGAGTTCCTATACAAAAATGTGCACTGTAGCATAATTTTGGAATAAAGGGATTAAATCTTTAGTCAACCTCCATATACTAACAGTACATTACAAACGACCACAAGTTTCAATTAGTATACATGATCAATGACAAAAAATGTGCACCCATCATTGCCGATTCGGGGACACCATTGCTGACTGTGACCGTTTGAGGAAGAAGAAGTCGGAGCTTGTGATGCAACACCCATAGGCCCATATCCTTAGTACTCGCTTACTCTCACTCTCCTACAGGCGAGTATGCGACTGATTGCACTTACCATTGCTGATTTAGGGACGCCGACTGTGAGAGTTAGATGAAGAAGTTTTATTGAATGGCCAGAGGATGAAAAAAGTCCCGACGCTTCTCTCTCTTTTGAATTCATCAAGTCTTAAGGGTATTTTGGTTTTTCAGCCAAAACATAAAAAACACAGATTCTCACTCCATCCCTTATCTGTCTTTTGCAAGTGTTAATGGTGGTTTGTGAGTTTTGCAATTTCATGTAGTATTTAACTGTATTTTTCCCTTAAAAATAAGGTTGGCCAATTTTTTTAAAATAAAAATCAATACCCTAAAGTATTTTTTTAGTGACATCTAATATCCTAAAATAATTTTTAATGTACTGATCACCCTCAAAGATTTTTTTTAGTTGTAACTAATGTCTAGCAAACCGCACTCTGAAGTATTTTTTTAGTAACACCTAGTATCTACTGTCTAGCAAATTGCATCTTAAAGTATTTTTTAGTAACACTCAGTATCATAAATTAATTTTTAGCAAAACCAACACCTTAAATAATTTTTCAATAACACCCAGTATCTTGAATGTTTTTTTTTTGCATATAATCCCCTAAAATATTTTTTTATCAATACTATATCTTAAGTTTAGACTTCTTGTTGCAATTAGAAAAATATTTTATGGTACCGGATGCATAAAAAATTATTTTAACATACTTAATGATACTGAAAAAATACTTTAAAGTGTTGGATCTTTTTTTTTAAAGAAAAAAGCCAACCCTCCCATTTTAACACCCAAAACGATGTAGTTTTTGGGTAAGGGAGAGGAAAATGATAGGAACCTAAGAGAGAGAAGCCACACTTATGGTCAATAGGTCTAAACCTCTTAGGGTCTGTTTGGGTTAGCGGTGACAGAAGTGATTTTTTTAATTTGACTTTTACAAATTTAAGATAAGATAAAAGTTATATTGTAAATGTGATTTGTGTTTAAATTGGCGGTGGCAAAAGTGACTTTTTTTTTTTCAAAAAGCCAGATTTATGAACTTATTCTCAAAAGCTGCTTTAAAAAAAACTCAATTATCAAAATACCAACTCAAACACCTTAACTTTCAAAAAATTAGATACCACCGTGCTTTTTTTTTTTTTAAAAAAAAGCTACGTTTGTTGAATGGGGCCAACCTTTGTTTACATCACATGTCTTTTACATACTTGTGAACCAAATCCAAACATTTTATATCTTAGTATTTAGAATACAAAAATGGACATCACATTTCTTATGCATACTTGTGAACCAAATCCAAACATTTTATATCTTAGTATTTAGAATACAAAAATGACAATATTTTTTATACTATTTAAAAGACAAAAGAAATGAAAACTCCAATTATAACTAATTGAATAAAAAACATTGATGAGGTCGGAGGAGAAAAATATAATATATATTCTGTGCGTGTCACCAAAGCAAAAGGGGCCCCAGTAATTAATTGGGCCTAGCTTTCTACAGACTTTTGGAAATGATAAAAATAATCCCTTCTTTGACAAATTGGCAAGCAATAGACGCCATAAACTGATGGCGAAGGGAAAAAAAGGAAAAATTACACTATAGTATCAAACAACAAAAAATATAAAGAATTAGTCCCACGAAATGGAAAAAATTACTCTCAAGTCATAAGGGACTAATTTATAATAAATTGTAATTATAAAATGACCCAAATAACCCTATAACATAAATAGAGAGAGGGATGAGCAAAATATGGCAGAAGTAGAAGGGAACGTGAGGATAATGGCTGGAAAAACTTAATGCAATGGTGTGATTATAAGGCAAGGTTGGAGATAAGGTGAGATCTTGATATCAACACCTCTCTTATTTTCATCATTTCATTTGATTCATGTTTTATGTTCAAGCATATAAACAGATTTTGAGGTTTTATTGATGAATATTCGTTTTGGTTGGAAAAAAGGGAAAAACTATCATCTGTTGTGAGTATTAGCCTCTATTATACTTGTAAACTATGAAAGTTGACCTAGATAAATGGAATAGATATGTTTTGGGTATGATTTAGTATGTTGTGTTTTTGTTGTTAGTATGCTCTGTTTTTTGCGTTTATTGTGGTGTGTTTCTGGAAAAGAAGGGCTAAGGAATGAAGATGGGGGTGAAAGGTTTATGGTTATATAACCTGATGAGCGAAGAAAAAATGTGTTGTTAATGGCTGCAGGAACAGTTGTCAATATGGCTGTTGAAGTTATTAATGACAACTATAAGTAATAGTTAAATGTTTTATCTTCGTTTTGGTTTTAAAAAGGGAAAAAGATGTCATATTTTGTGGGTATTTTCTGTATTATACTTGTAAACTATGAAGGCAGACCTAAGCATATGCAATGGATATGATTTGGGTGTGATTTCAATGTGTTTGGGTGTGGTTTACTATGCTCTATTTTCAGTGTGAGTATGCTCTATTTTTTAGTTTATTGTGGTGTGTTTCTGTAAAATAAGGGATAAGGAATGAAGATGATGGTGAAATGTTTGTAGTTATATAAGTTGGTGTGCAAAAGGAAACAGTAGTTGTTAATAGATGCAGCGATATTTGTCAATGTACATGATGAACTTGTTAAGGACAATTTATATGTGCAGAGATTTCATGTACAAGCAGACACGTGAGTTGGTTTGTAATTTGGCTAGTTTTACTACATTGTCATATGCCTAATCTGATTTGTCATTTTTTTACACTTATATGTGCAGAGATTCTTATGGTGTACACGTACTGTCGTGGTTGCAAATATGGGATGGAACCGTATAAGGTGAAGACGAATACACCATGGCTTACTATTCCACAAATGAACTCCATAAAATGGAGGTTGGGGTTTGTGATAGCTTGTTATTCATCCTCATAACAAACATGCTGGAAAAGTGCTGTCATTGGTTCAAGACATGCATAAGAGGAAGAGAACTCACTAAGTATGTTGATTTAGATTGTACATTTCAGTAGTAGTTAACTTTGACGTTGCTGACATTCATTGTATGGATAATGTATTATGGGATTGTAAACCTCACGTACACACATTGTATTTGTGGGAACATTTTGATAATGATTCTTTTGGTTATGATGAAGTTCAGATTTCTTGTACTTTAAATGTTTTTTGTAATTATGAAATACACAATCATTTTCATCCGTAACATTAGTGGCCAAGTTATATAATGCACAAATCATGTCTTTCTTCCACATTGTTTTAGGCTTCCATTGACAACTATAGGGACCTCCGTTAACAACTCAATGATCCTCGATTAACAAGTCATGGAGCCTCCACTGATAACTAATGAAGTTTCCATTGACAAATAGCATAGAGAACTCGAGTGCATACTTATTCTCTGGAAAACCAATCTTTCGAGTAAAAACTCTCAAGTCAAAACTCTTAAAACTCGAGTGCACATGTGTCAAAGAACTCGAGTGTGATGTTGACAACTCGAGCGCATGCCTTTTGCTTTCAGCTTCAAGACTCTTGGGTATAAACCCTCATCTGAGAACTCTCAGTACTCAAGTTCAAGGCCAGATATAGACTCGAATGCATTCATTCAAACTCGAGTGCAAAATTCATTCAAAATAACACAAACCTTTAGGTATAAACTCTTATTGCAGAACTCTTGAAACTCGAGTGCAAAATCATGCCAGAACTCGAGTGTGAAATCTCAAACTCGAGTGCACTTGATTTCTTTTGATCAAGAACCTTTTGGGAAAACACTCGTGGAGCCTCTACTGATAACTCCTGGAGCCTCTACTAACAAGTCATGGAGGCTCCACTAACAACTCATAGAGTCTCCATTGACAAGTTCTGAAGATTCCATTGACAAGTCATGGAGCCTCAATTGACAAGTCATAGAGCCTCAGTTGACAAGTCTTGAAGCCTCCACTGACAACTCATGGAGCCTCGATTGACAAGTCCTAGAGCCTTCACTGACAAGTCATGGAGCCTGCATTAACAAGTTATGGAGCCTCCACTGACAACTCATGGAGCCTCTATTAACAACTAAAGAGACATCCATTAATAAGTTAAAGTGCATCTATTGACAACTTGATGTGCATATATTAACAACTAAATTTACGTCATATTATAAAGTTGTAGAATTGAAAGTGAAATCCAAAAATGTAAACATAACTGCATATATATTAACAATTGGAGGGGCGTCCATTAACAAGTCAATGTGCATCCACTGACAACTTTATGTGCATATATTGACAACTAGATTTACATCAGATTACAAATTTTCAAAAATGAAAGTGAGATATAAAACTAGAGTATATCCAACCTTCATTTACATCTATAAATGCATGTACAAGGCACTAACAACAAATTCACATACTTTCCCAAAAAAATAAGTGGTTTGGATTGGCAAAAACTTGTCCCTCCCCAATTATCACATCCTTCCACTTTGTGGAGTTCATTTTAGGTATTCCTATCAGCATCATTTGGACAGCACATGACAATGAAGGTGAATCTTCAATACACATAGTACATAATCCTCCATCCCAACCTTCAGAGCAGTTATCAAACTTGAACCAAATTTGATAGTACAACATAATAGTTATGAGAAGTTAACATCACCTCATTCACTGGTTAATTTCCATATTGAAATAAAACTTATATATATTAGTCATCCCTTGGATCATCTCTTATCGTCATTGTATTGTCATTTTCAGTTTGTCCTTATCTACATAGACATGGCCATTTTCTCCACTAAGATTAATTAAATGTTCAATTGCTTCATCATCTAGTATGTCCACAAATGTTATTTTATCAAATGTCAATGTGAACTTCATAAGAAGTCCGCCACTCTCTTTTCCTAAAATGGACGATATCAATATTTTAAACTCTTCATAACTTGTCCCTTCCTTAATGGTTCTTGATCTGACCTTTCCCCCAACATATGTTATATCACCATCTCTACTAACTATAAACCTTCCCCTTATATGAAAAAAACATAGTAGACTCTTACCACATGTGTTAGCCATCACAACTATCCACCTGTACAATACAGTTATCATTAAGAAGTTTACCACCTACATTAACAACTATCATTGTATCTATTAATAACACATCCTGACTTAGTACCAGAGGACTTCCACTCATACAACTTTTACACCATGTTTATTACTTCTAACTTTTAATAAGTTAAAACAGCTTAAAATACCAAAAAATATAGCATACTTTTCAAAGTCTTGCCAAAAATCATTATACCACAAGTTAAACATTTAAATATTACCTACAGTTGTCATTAACAAGTTCAGTATGTACATTGACAACTATCGCTGCATCTATTAACAACACATGTTTCCTTTCGCACGCCAACTTATATAACCACAAACCTTTCACTATCATCTTCATTCCTTATCTCTTATTTTGCAGAAACACACCACAATAAACCCAAAAATAGAGCATACTCACACTGAAAATAGAGCATAGTAAACCACACCCAAACCATATCCATTGCATATGCCTAGGTCTGCATTCACAGTTTACAAGTATAATAGAGAAAATACCCACAAAATATGACATTTCCCCCCTTTTTTAAACCAAAACGAAGATAAAACAAATGTTTTAAAAGCCAGACCGGACGTCGAGCTGGGAAGGCCAGCGGGTCATGGTTGAACCGTTCTGTTAGACCGGTGACGTAATAATTAAATTAAAAATATTATATATATATATATATAGGGACCATTAATGGACAAAGAAAGCATTGTAAATTTGTAATGTTATAATTATCAACTAAAGATTAAAGAGCTTGCAAGTTGCAATGTAGGGACCATTCCTTTGCCTTTATCACTCCCTTTAAGTAGCACGTACAAAAGATTCTTTTGAAGAGAATACAATAACAAAACCTACCAATATATATAATATAGTTTGTTTGTTGGCTTTATCTGCACTTTTCCCTTCTTATCTACAATTCACAAAGCAAACAACGTAAAAAGAATATATGATGATCAGTAAAGGACCGTGAAGGAGGCTGAAGGCACTATAGGGGACGTGATTCTGATTTGTATATTGTTGGCTAAGGAAAATGAGAGAGCTGTTTCCTTACTCTGATATGCTTTCAAAATATTTCTCTCCTCCTCATCTTGCATCCATTATTGAATTCAGTTTAAGTCCATAACCATAACCATAAAACAAAGGAATATGACAACCACAATCAAGGAAAAAGAAGTGCAGTCTAGAAGCACAATCAAGTCCAGAACCACAAGCACAATCAAGTCCACAATCTATACTGAATTCACGAAGAAAAATCATCAAGAACGAGAATCTGAGATGCCGATTACCTGGGTGGTGAATCAGAAGAGAAGAACTTTTGAAACTGACAAGACTGAGGAGGATTGAGACTGACGAGAATCCGAGATGCTGACACTGAGAAGAAGCCAACTTGGAGCCGGAGGTTAGAGCTGGAGGGAGGATGACGACAAAAATGAGTTAGGATGAACTGATAGTGGAGGATGAACTGACGAAGACGGCGAAAATGGTGGAGGATGACGCCGCATACAGCGACCACCGTCGTAGCAAATGGCAGGAACAGCCTCACCGCTGTGTCGAAACTCGGAACTGAGACAAAGGGTTAGGGTGCGGCGGCGAACATTGTTGGGCATGCTGATGGCATTTTTTTGGGTATATACCTGGGCATATACCTTAAAAAAAAGTTCAGCCCATTTTGACCAGGACGGTTTTCCAAAAACCGCTCCGAGTTCCGGCTCAACTCCGGCTACCGGCCCAACAACGACTTAAAGGCGGTCCAAAACTGCTGGAACAAAAAAATGGGTAACATCCTTGGACCGGCCTGTTCTAAGGACCGGGCGACGGTCCGACCGGTCGGACCGTCCGGCCTGGTCCGGTTCTTAAACCACTGGATAAAACATTTTACTATTACTTATAGTTGTCTTTAACAACTTCAACAGCCATATTGACAACTGTCGCTGCAGCCATTAACAACACATTTTTCCTTCGCACATCAAATTATATAACCATAAACCTTTCACCCTCATCTTCATTCCTTAGCCCTTCTTTTCCAGAAACGCACCACAATAACGTAAAAAACAGAGCATACTAATAGCAAAAACACAACACACTAAACCATACCCAAACACATTGAAACTACACCCAAAGCATATCCATTACATTTATCTAAGTCAAGCTTCATAGTTTACAAGTATAATAGAGGCTAATACTCATAAAAGATGACCGTTTTTTCCCTTCTTTCCAACCAAAACAAACATTCATCAAGAAAACCTCAAAATCTATTTATATGCCTGAACAGAAAACACGAATCAAATATAATAATGAAGATAAGAAAGGTGTTGGCATCAAGATCTCACCTTACTCTCCAACCTTGCCTTATGATCACACCACTGCATTGAGTTTTTCCAGCCACTACCCACGCATTTCCTTCTGCTTTACTAGATTTTGCCCATCCCTCTCTCTATTTATGTTCTAGGGTTATTTGGGTCATTTTACAATTATAATTTATTACAAATTCGTCTTTTGGGACTTGAAAGTAATTTTTTCATTTTATGGGACCAATTATATCTTTTATTATTTAGGACTATAATATAATTTTCTCAAAAAAACAAAGAAGCAAGAAAATGCAAGCAAATAAAAAAGAGGTGGCACAATTTTTTGTTTTTTCATGCGATCAATGGACAATGGTAGGGTTGGCTCTTGGTTCAAAAATCAGTCTTCCTTTCCTTAACTCTTATGTCCAATTATACCCTCGATTGAAAAAAAGCCAGGTAGGATAAAAATAGATGGAAAAAAAATGAAGAGAGGAACAAAATGTGAAAAAAAAAATTATCAACCCTTTTATTTGGATGAATGGGATAGAAAAGAAAACGATGCAGGCAAAATTTTTTTTTAAAAAAATGATCAAATATCTTAGTGATTAAGATACACTTATAATATATAATGTTTAAAATAAAATTAAATATCATAATGAAAAAAATCATATTAATACTAATATCATCAAATAATTTAAAATTATTTTTTGGTAAAAATATATTTTAATGTTATTATATTTTTAAATCAAATAATTCATAGAAAAATATTATTTTCTAGGTAACAAAATAAAAAGTGGACAATTTTTTTTGAAATTAACTATAGTGAGGGGAAATAAATAGTTATAAATTATTTGACATTAATAATAAATACTTAGGGCTTGTTTCTTACGAGGAGAGGGGAGGAAATGTGAGTATTTTTTCTAATTTAATTTTTGAAAAAATTAAAGAAGTGAGGTTATAATTTTTTAATCAATTTTTCTTACTCTTTTATCTGATATATTTTTTTGATTAAAATTTTATAACTACACTTATCCAATTTTTTAAAATTCAACTTATAAATCTTTTTCCTCCTTTCCCCATTATTTTTTCTCCTCCCTCCCCTTCAAATCCCTCATATTAAAAAGATCCTCAAAGAAAAATGGAGAGAAAATACTAAGATTAAAAACTTCCAAAAATGATAAAAAAATTCACTATTTTTAGAGTTTTCCCTTCTAATATTTATTACCCTTAATTTTTTCTTCATTCAATTATAAAGCTAAAATCTAGGATAAAAATGAGCATATAATAACTTGAAAAATTGAGAATATTAAAAAAAGAGCGCGCAAGCCGCAAGGCAACCAGAGCGTACTATTAGAAAACTCATTCCTCTTTTACCAAAAAAGAGAAAAAGAAAAAGAAAACTCATTCCTCCTTGTCACACTTTATATTTTTTACGCAACTTTTATTTTCTCTCACCTTTTCCTAAAGAGAAAACTCATTTCTCTGGTAATTTTCTTCCTCAATTTTCTTTCATCCCTGATTTGTTCCTCTTCCAAACAGGAGTTGTTCCTATCCATGGCTTCCTCATATCTGATATGAATAAATTCTTTTGTCTTTGTTTTGTTTCTTGGAAATCGAGTGGACAAAATTTTTAGAGAAATATCATCATTATTTAAAATAATAATTAAAATCTTTAAAAATAATTTTATAAATATAATATCTAAAATATAAATTAATGAAATTTTTTTTATCTCGATCAAGTAAACCAACGCTCATCCACCCAGCATTTGTACAAATGGTGCTGTAGTGTACTCAGGAGTTTATTCCAAATATTCTCAATTATTATCATATTCATCATTACTCAGATAGTCCAAGAAGCTGAATCACGGGGCAAGTTGTTGAACTAACTTGAGCAGGCAACGGTCCCATTCCCTTGTGGCTTCCCATTAAACAATGATCCAACATTCAAACAGTAATACTCTATCTCATTATTTTATTATTACCGTAACATCATGAATCTTCTCTCACTTTTTTTTTAGAAAATTACAGAATTAGGTCTAAAATAAAAGATAAAATAAAAAAGATGGTTTATTAAAATCTTAAAATAAAAAATGATCTTATTAATAATTTTAGGAGCGAATTATTGACAAGTCCATAGGTTCTATTGATAAATTTTTAAGATTATTTTTTATTTTAAAATATCAAAAGACCAATTTTTTATTTTGTCTTTTATTTAGTATCTCACTGTACTTTTTTTTAATTCCATTCTAAATTGTTAATTAATAATTCAATTCAATATGAAGCGTGCGTATAAGGGGGTTCGGGGAAGCAAAAAGGTCACTTCATAACAAGAGTGCCTTAAACGTGACATTTTAAAAAATTGAGTCTTTTCATGAAAAGAAGGCAGCAAGATTGAAAAAGAATCTCTCTCCTTTCTTTTGTTTAAGTATTTGGATTAATAGTAAAAATTATTTTTTTAAATAATTTACAATATATAAATTAAATATAAGAGGAGAGTTATTGTGTAAACCGTATTTTTTTTTGAACATCAAGTCAAACATGTCCCGTGTTCGTCCTACTCCAACTTCAAGTCCTTTGCTTTATTAGTTAGCATCTGCTGATCTTTCCCCTTAATTTAACAGTAGGGCTTTTCTTTCTCCTGTCCATCCTGCAACTGCCTTTTCATGATGGAAAATGGATTTTACGACGACAGCACTACTCACACCCTCTAACGTTTTCTCTTGGCCCCTTTACTCAAGTCATGATTCGTTTTTTAATGCGATCCAACCTGTTCCTTTTATATCATTGAATCACACTTATATTTATAATAATTATTAGAATCTTTAAAAATATTTTTTATTTATTATATACGAAATAAATATATAAGAAGAGTTTTATTTCGTTTTACGTGAGAAATATTATATAAACTCTATAATAAGCTAATTTAAATATATTTTAATTAAATCTCAACTCATTTTTAAATTGATTTCATATTAATAAACATAACATGCTTTGTAAAAAAAAAAATTCCTTTCTATAAAGTGAAAGGCATATTGATTCTTTACTACAAACTAATTGATTAGCATGGCTCTTATTATTATTATTATTCCACGAACAAGAAACACAAGGCTTTAATTAAAAGTAATCAACCCCAAGGAAAAAGAAATTTCCACGAAAAACCTTTTCCCCGGGCTAGCTTCTCGCATGCTTTTGCTCTCTAGGCTGTAGATACTAGACTGCCTACTGTTCTGGCTTCTTGTGGCTTGTGAGTGCTCTCTGTCTTCGCTTTCGAGCATATCTTGGATTGTGGGTCTCGTTGCTTGCTCACCCATCACTCTTATCCTTTGTTCTTGTTCTTAATTCTAACTTCTTTTCACTACAAATCTAAGCGCATTAGCATCTAGCATTTTCAAGATCATTCGGAGTCCATTCTCTTTTCCTTCTATTCACTTAGATCGATGCAACTTAACCAGTGCATTTTTCATTTCACTTCTCAGTGAGCGAAGTCTTTCCGGGAATCTGCTCCTTCCTTCGGATAAGCTGAGCCCACTTGAATATAGTAGTTCATTATTTGTGCTGGTATCTTGTCATCAACATTAATCTTCGATATTCAAACTACAACATTATTGTGATTGGAGTAATTTGGGTCCCATTTCTGCTGTAAGTTCAAGTTTTGGTGGTGCAATTCATTTCTCATCCTTGTTTGCTTCAGAGAAAAAGGGGCTCCGGCTTCTGGATATTCTATATTCTTCTCCCGTCAATTCTTTTAGTGGCATCTTTCATATTGGCGTGTCAAACTTATGGTGCTCCCTTGTCAATTTGTTGTGGGCATAACTATGCTTCTGAGATGACTGTGACGGTTGTTTTTGGTGTGTTCTTCAATCTCAGTGATTTTGACTTTTCCTCTCAGCTTACCAAACTTTAGTATTTTCTTCATCAATTGTATTTGATTCGTTTTGAAATTTTCTGGGCCCTTCAAATTTTGTCTTCGTTGTGGACCTAATATTCCTTGAAATTATGTAACCGAGTTGTTATCGTTACACCGTTGAGCAGCCGTGCCATTGGAACCTGAGAAAAATCCTCTTCGTTGCCTCATACATTCTCAGGCATAGGCAAAATATTTCTTATGTGACTTTGGGGGTAGGTTTCTCTGTATTATCACTTATATTGCCCCTGAACTTATCTAGAAATGCTTGGACAGGAGCTTTGTTTCCTTAGACCACCATTCTTGCTATGCATTTTCGTTGGCTTCTTGCTAAATTCCATTGTGATCGCGGAGATTCCATTGGATTCCAAGCTTTTTGTGGGTGACAATGACTGTTGGGTCTCCTCCAACGGTGACTTTGCATTTGGATTCTTTAACATTCCAGATCAACCTAACCTATATAGAATTGGCATTCATTACAATTCAAAGTCTATACCAACTAGCCAGCAAACAGTTGTCTGGACTGCAGGAGCTGACATCACAGTCGGTAATAGGTCCTACTTCCATTTCACTCAGCAAGGAGAACTGATCCTGCTTGATTCCTTACCGGGAATCCCTACATGGACTAGTAAAACAGGCAATCAATCTGTTATTTCAGCTGCTCTTCATGATAATGGCAACCTTGTTCTACTGGACAAAGAGCAAAACGTTATTTGGCAAAGTTTTGATGATCCATCTGATACACTTCTTCCAGGACAGAGTTTATATGGGGGTCGAACACTTCGAGCTGCAAGCAAGAATTCATTGTCCAGCTACTACAGTCTACACTTGAGCGCTTCCGGTCATTTGCAGCTGCACTGGGAAAGTAGTATTGTTTACTGGGTCAGCAATAGCCCTTCTGCTTCAAATCTCAGTGCCTTTCTCACCTTCAATGGAGCCCTGCAACTTCGGGAACCAAGTTTGAAGCCTGTTTGGTCAGTATTTGGAGAAGACCACAATGATTCTGTGAATTACAGGTTTCTTAGGCTTGATTCAGATGGCAATCTACGCTTATATTCATGGTTAGAAACTGCACAACTTTGGAGGCCAGTCTGGCAAGCTGTTGAGAATCAGTGCAAGGTCTTTGCTACTTGTGGCCAACGTGGTGTCTGTGGGTTCACTGCCTCTGGCGCCACTGATTGTAGGTGCCCCTTTGAGTTCACTGACGGTAACAATTGTTTGGTCCCATATAAGGAGTGCAAATCCGGCTCCAGTATGCTTATATTTAAGAGCACATTTCTATATGGAATATATCCCCCTAATGACTCAGTTATCATAAGTAGCCTGCAGCAATGTGAGCAGTTATGTCTGAATGATTCGCAGTGTACATTTGCAACCTACTTCAATAATGGAAGTGGTCAGTGCTCCTTGAAGAAAACTCGGTATGCCACTGGTTATGCAGATCCATCTCTAAGCTCAATATCTTTTGTGAAGACATGTTCAGATCCATTAGCTGTAAATCCCAATCTGAAGCAATCGCTTCCATCAAAACAGCCTCGTGGACTTTGTCTTCCTTGCCTAATTGGAGCAGCCACAGGCACATTTTTCATATTTTCTATGGTTCAGTTGGGAATTGGTTTCTTCATCTACAAAAGAAAAGCATCTACTAGTAGGAAAAAAGCCACCTTGGGTCTTACAAGCTCAAAGTTGAAGGGCCTAACTGTTTTATCTTTCTCAGAAATCAAGAGCCTCACAGGGGACTTCAAGAACCAAATTGGTCCAAAGATGTTCAAGGGTTTGATGCCAGACAATCACGTGGTTACAATCATAGACCTCAATGCATTCATTGAAGAAAGGAAGTTCCGAGGTGCTGTTATGAAGATGGGGAACATCCATCACAAGAACCTTGTGAAGCTGGAGGGTTATTGCTGTGAGTCTAATCATAGATTTGTGGTGTATGAATATGCTAAAAATGGTTCTTTGGATAGATATATAAATGATTCAACTCTGTGCAAGAAGCTAACCTGGAGAAAAAGAATAGGCATATGCTCAAGCGTGGCAACAGCTATCTGTTATCTGCACACTGGGTGCAGGGAGTTCGTGAGCCATGGAAATTTGAAATGTGAAAATGTTCTGTTGGATGAAAACTTCACTGCGAAGGTGGCAGATTTTGGGTTTGCAAGAACAGATGGCCAGGCATTGTACTGTGGTTTTTCAGCCGAGAAAGATGTGGAAGATTTTGGGAAGTTAGTATTAACTTTATTGAGTGGATCCCGAAATCATGAGGAAGTTGGCGATTGGGCTTATAGAGAATGGAAGGAAGGGAGAGCTGAAAATGTGGTTGATAAAAGAATTGAAGGTGGAATGGAAGTAGAGGAACTGGAACGTGCATTAAGAATAGCATTCTGGTGCATTCAGATGGATGATCGCATGAGGCCTTCTATGGGGGAGGTGGTAAGAGTACTGGACGGTAATTCAAGTGTCGAAGCTCCTCCACACCCATTTGCATTTCAGACGCCATTACGGGAAGATGATGAAGAACAAGAATATGGTTCAGAGTCAGAAGTATAAAGCTAGAACTTCTAGTCACCATTTTTGCAGTGGTTTTGTATGTGTATATTAGCTAGGACTAACATCTAGGTGATAAATAACTAATGCTCATGTCCATTATTTTTTTGTCCCTGAAACCATGTGAGGAATGTGATTGTAAACTGTGGAGACCATAATGTTCAATGTCGATCTGCATTTGAGCGCAGCAAAGACTATGGATTAACAAACTATACTAGTATATTACTATTTGGTGTCCCTTTTCAGTGAAAATGGTGCCCTGTAATTGAGGTTTATGGGCAGTGTCTCTGGATAATTGGCTAAATGTTTTGCTACCCCCAATCCAACTAAAACTAAATATTAAATGTTAGATGGAGCTGAGTAATGAAAATGAATTTTAATGCAGATGAGTCATCTTACTTAACATAGCCAAAAAAAATGAATGAGAGCATTGCATTATTCTAAAATATATATTTTCCGCTGCTAGTACAAGTAAAATTAAAACCTAAAAAGCATTTTTCTCTCCCTTGGGATTGAGAATGAGAATGCCTCCCCATTCTCGATAACCAAAGGCAGCTTAATATTTAAGCCAGCAAAAGAAGTTTCTCCCCTGCTAAACCAAAAAAGGGTTTATTACCAACAAGTGGGGCAGAAAATATTTTCGGGCCACTGCCCATAGAATATTTCCCACTTTTCTGTTTCTTTCAAAGGGGATGAATTTGTAGGCTACTTTGTGTCCATTAGACTAAAAGGCTTTGTTAAAATCTATAGTTGGGAAGCCCAGCTACAACAACCCGTGCTTTCACCTGTTCTTCTTTTCCAGAATGAGTTGTTTTGGATTTGGATGGAGAAATATAACATTATTTTCAGCCGGAAAAGAGAAATATTAGATTATATATCTTCCAGAATTATTTTTAGGAAAAATTATTCATAAATACCTAATTAGAAACTTATTTATCAAATGGGATCTTCAGTGCAAATAATTTTCCCCGTGTGCAAAATATCTTTCCTTATGTTCAAACAATCTTTTCATTGTTCAATATATATTTCCTATGTGATCTTCCCTTGTGTTTGAACAATATTTTTTTATGTGCAACAGATTTTTCCTCAGGTTTCATTTAATAAATAGGTTTCCAATAAAGTATTAACTTTATTTTTCTATTGTAAATGTTATATGAATTTAAATCATTATAGCAATTAAAATTGCACAGTTTAATAAAAATGTTCCTACACCTGTCATTTATATAGCATAATAAATATTATAAATAAAGTTCATATAAAAATTTCAATTTCTTCTTTAAAAATGTTTTTGCGGTTTTGGTAATGTAAATATATATATTTTCAAACGGAAGTGTACGACAATATACTTTCGCCGGACGATTTAAGGGGTTTAGGGGGGGAACAAATAATTGCATAAACATTAATTGTGTTTGAGATAAGATAGGTATTTACATTACATATATGTTATTGTGAGCTTCGATTTTAATAAGCCCGTCTAGCTCAGTCGGTAGAGCGCAAGGCTCTTAACCTTGTGGTCGTGGGTTCGAGCCCCACGGTGGGCGATTTCGTTTTTATCTTTTATCTTAGAATCACCCTACAAATTGAGAGTAAATTACGAAAATGGACACAAATACTCCCCACCAACGACATTAGTACAGTGACGAAAGAGGACACAAAAATATTCCCAACAACCGCCCGTTGTCGTAGACATTATTCACAGTGTCCTTCGAATTAAAAAGGCTCTAGCAAAGAGTAAAGAGTAAAAACAGGAAATAAAAGGTTAAAAAAACAGGCCGTGTCATCTTAATATTCTCTTTTTTACTTGGTGATTAAGAGGAAACCTCATATAACCTGGAGCACAAAGGCGCTCTAATAATAAATAGAGAGGTAAAAGATTTGGTAGAAGCGCTTATAATAAAATTTAAACACTCCTAGTGGTGGTAGTTGTCCCGCCGGACTTTACTGATATATGGCAGAAACTTTTCAACCTCTCCTATAGTTTCTTACCATGAAGCTTCTTCATTTCTTTTGCTGATTCTACGGGTTTTCTCTACTAAAGGAAACCTTCTGTCTCCAGCTTTAGCTATATGCAAACTAACTGAGATTCTCTTTCTTCGACTAATCTTTGTGCGAGTTTTGCTCCATATAGCTAGCTAGCTAGCAGTACTTTAGATGGCTCCAGCTTGTACGAGAACCCGAGTCAAGTGGCAGAGAAAGAAGAAAGAAACAATGGCGAGGCCTTGCGGTTCTAGTTTCAGTTCAACTTCAACCGCCCACCAAGATATAATAATGAACACTGTAGAGAAGCTGGATAATAACGAAGAAGATGCTTGTTCAAGTGGGTGTTCTACTCCGAAGGCTAAAAGGTTCAGAATACCAGAGCTCTTAACTTGTCCCCCAGCTCCCAAAAAGAGAAGGGTAACGTCTAATTGTTCTTCAAATAAGATTCCTATTGCTTTTTTTGCTTCCCTGGATATAGAGTTATTCTTCTTCTCTGCCCTTAGAAAAAATGTATGAGAGCTCTTGAAGTTGTTAGAGGTCAGAAATTGTATGACACAATGACTTTACGACTTTCATATTGCTGATCCTTCTTCCAAGCTAGTCATGACGCGTACCCAGTTTGTGACACAACTTTAGTGTGTAACCCTAATTAAATCAGGTGCCATCCAGTTTGAAACTATGTTTGAGTTTTGTTTTGTTTCTGTGGGTTTGATCGAGATAGTGATATTAATCTAGCTTTGTAAATTACTCACATTTTGAGTTTCGATTTGATTTTAACCTTTTGCACTTCTGGGTTGTTGATGTAATGCCTGAAGTAGATGAGTCGATGAAAAGTGGTTGTGTATGTTTTGGCTTCAAACATGTATTAATAGCTCAGCTTGATCATGATGTGCAAAATCTATCATTCTTTGATCAGTTATAAAGTAAATTAAAATAGGCGCCAAAATATGAACTCTCTTTTATTTTCATCTTTGAATATCGCCTAGACTATGTCATCTCCGCCCACTCCAAAGTGTCCACACATAGAAGAAGGAGAGGGAAGGATCGAGAGAGAAAGCAACTTTTGAATATGGTGGAACTGAAAGCTTTCGAAAGATTAATTCTTTCTCATGCTCCTTTGTATCTCTTTTCTGATTTGAATAAATGGCTGAAAAAGCATCCACACCCCCATATTCCTTTTTTTTTTGTTGGGGGGGTTTGGGTCCTGCCAAAATGTGCAGTCGACTTTATAAGATTAAAGTAGGAAAGATGGGAGGTTGATTAGGATGGTGGCTAAGTGATGATGGATTGTCACCCATATCTTTTACAGTACCTAAAAAGGCATAGAAATGGAACAAAGTGAGAATCCAAAGATAGGATAGGCTTCGTGATGGAATATGTGAACTAAAAGTCTAAGATTTGAGTTTAAGAGTTAATTATGCAATGATGGTGTCCTGGAAAAAGCAGGCACATGAAGGCAGATTGCAGGGCACATGGATAATGAAGAATCCAATGAAGAACCTCGTGCGGGTGTTCGTCTCAATTTATTTCTTAATTACTGACTCTATATATTATTTATTTGTTTAAAAAGAAATGTACGCACGTAGGGAGAATCTTACGGGGGAAAAAAACAATTTGGTTGGATTCTGTATATAAAATTAGGTGTCGGCGAGAGAGGAGTTGTGATCATGGTTGTTATGTTGTTAATTTTCTTGTCGCACGAAATTAAAGCTTTAGCGTACGATTTAAACTGCAAGAAACATGGCTTCCGGCGTAAATGTTCGTCTTTCTAATTATTTGCGATGGTCACAGTACCAAATTACGGGGAAAAGAGAGAGAGAGAGAGAGAAATCAGCCTATACTAACTAACAACTTCACTCTCCGGGAAATAAAACAAAAACAATAGCAAAACAATAAAAGACTAGAAAAACAGTGCGATCTGGCATTAGGAAAAGAGTTCAAAAGATCAAATAACAAGAGGACAATACATGTCATATTTAATATGGATAGTGAGAGGAGAGAGAGTATAAATTAAAATGATGCTAAGTTAATCATTGTATTTAATAAGAATAATATTGAAATCACTTGAGTTATTGGGAAATTTTAGTGCTTCTAATTATGTTTATTGATATGTGTAAATTACTTAGAATTAATGTCTTGCGACAAGAAAGAAAATATTATACTACTTTCATAAATATTGAATGCAATTTTTGAAAATTTCTATATTTCAACATGAAAGGTAATTTGCAAATTTTTGTAAGTGATTGGTGTCTTTTAATCTAAAATATCCATTGGGGGGGGGGTTCTGAGCACGAACGGACAAGATTTTTTTGCAAGTTTGAGTCTACACATCTTACAAATCCAAGCCCATAAAAAATTTGGGCCCAGCCTAAATTATCAACTACAAAATTTGGAGGATAATTAATTAATGCGGGACGCCGAAGCTGGGCCTGGGAGGTGGCGTTGCGATCCACGTGGAGACAGTACAAGGGCGGTAGGACGGGTGAAAAGTGGGTGGGGGTGGTGGGACGCGTGTCCAACAGCAAGGTATGGCCATCAATGATGCGTGCTTGTCGTCTACCTTCCGTACATCACGGGGTCTTAACGGCGTTATCAGGACTCCATGTTACCAGCTGTTGGGCTATTGTTTGGACCACGTGGCTTGTGCTGGTGGGTTGTGGGCCCCGTAGTCACTTTCCTGTTGTGGCGGGTACACATAATTTATTCCCGCACTTCCCTTCTCTCGTCTTACCCCTCTTTACTATATTTGTTAATTTGTCTCTCTTTCTACGAATCTAATATATTATATAATGCACGAATTTACCTTATCCATTTTTTTGAGTTTGGTTTGTAGATGGACATGACACAAATCTTACCATATTTCTTAGCATTTATTCTAATCTTATTATTATTTTTTAATTTTTAAAATTTTTGGTGAACTCTTTTTATATAACTATTTGATTATTGTCGTAACTCTCTCAGAGTAGGAGCTTTACGTATTTATAAGGATTCAAAAACATGAGAGAGAGATATCGTGTCTAAGTAATCAAGGTTCCACAATGACTCGCTAACTAACTCATGCTGGTATTTTTGGGTGAACTCTAGTTACACAGCAAAACCCCAAAAGGCAGAGAGGGTAGTGGCGCCTTGAAATTGTGAAGAGGTGGAAGGGTATTTCGGGTATTCCACGAGGAAATCCCAAGACGCTTTTTGTCCATTAAATGATGGGATTCTCCCTCCAAACTTCCAACATATGTATAAAACATTTTAACGTTCTTGAGCAACAACGTGGCAGCGACGTTGGAGAGACCCCTATTTTACTATTTGCCTTCTCTTTTTGATTAATCAGCATAATGACCCTCCAAGGAAAATCTTATACCGAGATCACTGAATCTTGTACGTACAATAGTGTCCCTTATCCATTAGATTGAATCCGCTGTCGTTCTCTGCGCGACACAACCTCTGTGTCTCCATTCTTCTACTCATCACCGGTAAGATTTCCTCGTCTTCTTGTATTCTTAATTTGTTTGATTAAATATATATATGCTTAGCTTCTTTCTTTCTTTCAGCTGTTTTTTTTTTTTTTTAATTGTTGTTTAGTTACTTGTCCTGCTGATAATTTGAAGGTATGAGGAGATGTTGTTAATCACTTTGTTAGGCTTTAGTTTCTATGAGTTGTACATTTATTTCTGGCTTCCTTCTACTTTATATATTGGGTCACCTCTGATTTACGGTTACCATCACATACATATATATTTTGTATATGGGTTGTTATTTGCAGATTCTATACTGATGAGAATTATGGGATCCTGTAATTTTCTTAACTATATTATCCCTCAAGAAAGAGCAGGACATTTGGATTGCTTGTGTTGTCAAGTTTCAGTTAAATTGAAAGTTATGATTCTTAATAACATTCAACTCCATGTTTGTGTGTTGGTGAGTTATACTTTACAGAGGATGTGATTTTATATGATCCGATCCAAGCTGTGAAGTTTGATATCGTATTTTGGCCACTATTCTTCAGATTTTTCCTCTGAGAAATTAAAGGAATATTCAACAAGAAATTCTGTAATTTAAGCTTCATCACCGGGTATAAGGATTTTGTTATGGCATCGGATCCGTTGATATTCATTATATGCTTTTCGTATGGCAGGTGAAATCCAAGCCATATTGAATAAATCAGAGAGTGGGAAGATTATAATGAAGCAAAAATTGGAACATTCAGAAGCAGATATGATGAGCAGCAATTATAAGGTGTATGGGACCTGTATTTCTCAGGCTAAGTGCCATGGCCTGGGTAATGAAGCCTCCTCCAGTGACATGGTAATAATGGAAGGTAAAGTGAGTTCATATGATAGTTGTGCCAATCTTTGCTGATTACCGTACGTGTTGGGACCAAAATGATCACACCCTAAGTCTGTGGCCGATCTGCTCATCAGAGAAGAGGGAGGGGCCGACAAAGAAAGATATGTACTTTAATGAGTTTTCTCGGCTAAACATAAAGAAAGCTAAGTGACAGCCCTTAAACATAAACATGCATGCCACGGTTAAAAAAACCGTCACTTAAGTATCACAATAATTATTTGTGGCTATCAATAATGTGGATTCCTTCATAGCATATATAGCTTCTAAGCAGAGATTACTACACGTCTTCTACAGTCTACACTATTCGCTTTGGCCGCTGGATTAATTGTACCCTGTATAGGAAGTAGTTGTTGGTTCGGGCAGCATTTTTTTGAACACTTAATTCATTTCTACCTATTTCAAACCCTGGGCAACTTATTAGGTGTATAATGAATTTGTTTCAGAATACAATGAAAACCTCTTCACTATGGTTTATACTCCTAAAACTAGAGCAAAAACAACAATGTTGTTAATAAAACGATAATCTCCTTAAGAGCTTGCTTAAGTTCATAAAGAAACTTAATTACTTTACACATTTTTGTATTCTTATCAAGAACCACAGACCCTTTTAATCATGTCATATAAACTCTTCTTCCAACTCGCTAGTACAAAAGCCATTTGAACATTGGATAGCAATTTATTGTACATTGACACATGTGCTACAAGAATATCTATAGTAGAAATCCTTGCAATTAGCGCATATATATCAAATAGTCTTTCCCTTCCTTTTGTTTGTGTAAACTACTTATCAAGAACCAACCTTCTATGAATTTATTGATAGTTTTATCTACTTGAAATTTCTTTTTGAATATTTATTTGCTGTCAGTAGAATTAGAACCAAGTGGTGGATCTACTAATTTCCAAGATTTATTTCACATTATTAGATCCATTTCATCCATATGCGCATGCGATGATGTTTGAAATGATCCGAATTATATTCAATTTCATGCATTTGTTTCTTACTAAATTTTTTTTTATTAATATAGTTATTGAAACAACTAACAAAAATTTTCTTACTTGTTGCATCTTTTTGCATGTGATTTGCCTTTAGTATCCTTCAAATTAAAGTTCCTTTGTAGAGTTGAATCTTAACAACCATCAAAGAATGTATCACTAAGTCAATTGAGAATGTATCTAGTGTAGATGTAGTTATCAATTTCCCACCCTTTTCCTTTCTCCAACTTTGGCTATGGTTTCTCCTCTTTCCTGGGGCTTGGGGATGGTGGGGATATGGACCACTTCAAAATATTTGGGATAATTTTCGTGTTTTTGCCATCTCTAATGTTGACTCCTTCAAACCCTTCTAATTTCAAAAACTCATATATAGGCAATTCTTCAGGGAAAACAAACGATTTTCGGTCTATAGCTAGATTGTAGGAGGAAATAGTTCTTTGAAGTGAGAGGGGAAGATATTAAAAAGAAAGGCGTGCACAGAGTTTTTAAGGTAGAGATAACTCTTTCCTTTTAAGTTTAGTTTATTCCCACCCATTCCAATTCTGGGGTGTAACTTAATGTTAATGGTGAATTCCCTGAATATATGGTTTGCAGTCCCAAAAATCAAGATAACAATGTTATTTTTAAAGTGCTAATCTACTTTTATCTTTTTGTGCCCTAAAAAGTGAAAACAAATGAATTTGTGTGTCTTGAATTAATGCCAAAAAAGTTTGTCTCTTGCACACAATAAACGAAGTATATAACTCTTCAATAAAGTGGTATAACTGTGCTTCAACACAACCGTTCAATAGTGATTATCGAATAACATAAAAAAATTAATGATAATCGAAACTAATCTTATTATTAAGAGTATAATCCTTCCAATTATGTTGGATTCTCATAAGCCAGACACAATTTTTCACTAGGCCAGGTATAGTAGTTATAATATGTCCTTTTTTTGCGTGTTTTATATTCCTCCAAAGCTATCTTTAAGTGTTGTAACTACCTTTTTGTCAAAAGAACACATCTTTTTAAAATTTGGATGGTTTGGACTCTAGTTTATGAGAATAACTTACGAATTATGGAGATAGTTATCTTATGGAGTTTCAGGTTATGATCGAATTCAATTGGATGCTTATCATAAATTGTGTCCTCTTATAATGGTTGTTGATTGGAATTAGTGTATTATTTTTTTATGTTAGCACGAATAAATATTATGAATTAAGTTCTACATTCTTTTTGTCACGGGTATGATGCTATACATCCTTTCATCGATTACTGATAGTTATCAAAATGTTTATTGCATTATCAGAAGGTGAAACTAATAAAGAACATCAACAAAAACAACTTCCAGTCCCTAGTGTGCCTTTAACAGAGAATGAATTTTTTGCCCAACCATCACAGCTGGAGCTTCTTGGCCCCGCAATGGTGAACTCTCTCTTCCTCTCTCACACACACATCCATATATATATATAACGCCTCATATCTTAAATGGGACAGTGCGATGTTTGGGAAATCTAAATGACGTATATATATTTGCAGGCATGTACCCCTTACCCATATTCAGGTCCCAATTATGTGGGAGTGACCTCAAGTCATGGACCTCAGCCTCTGGTATGAAGCACGTGTTCTCCTGCTTGCTTATTGTGTTGTTAAGACGTTCTCCTACATTCTGATTATATTGTTTATCGTGTGCTAGTCATGCAAAGATTCAAGTCTTGTGTGTATATAAAATATCTAGAGTTAAAACCTGAAATCAAGTTATTATTATTGTGCAAAAACTAGTACACCCCTTCGTGCACTGCATATAGGAAGTCAAGTTTTTTAGAAATCAAGACATACACTGGTTGATGGAAGGAGTCAAACTTATTGGACGAAAAACACTGGAATCAAAATAAATACTAGTATAAAAAACAATAGTGGCACTTTTTCTACACATATATATGCGTGTGTGTGTTTGATGATTCAAGTTATTGAGAGTAGCTGTCTCCTATAGTTCTACATGAAGCCTTTAGCAATTCAGGCTGGGGTTTCATTGATTATTAAAGCCTTGTTAATGGCTTTTACGTCAAGTAATATCATAGCAAAGCCATTGTTACAACCACTCCCTTTTTCACTTTAAACCCAGCTAGAACTCGCTGGAAACCAAGAGCCACCACTACTCACATCAGAAAACACACATTTAGGCATTTAGCCTCCATCACATGGTACTGTGCTTTAGGCGTGGGCTATGAGGTTCTTCAGTAAACATATTATACGTGGAGAAACTTGTTTGTCAAAGATTCAATCTTAAGAAACTGTAAGAATTCAACTTATAATGTTTTTGTTAGTAAAAGTAATTCAAATACGTGAAAATTACTCGTGAGTTTTGTACTTGGTTAGAAGTGGCCCGGTTAGAGATGATAATTTTCTGGTCATCCATTGTATGCAGTATTTGCACTTTGTAGCTTAGGATGTGTGACTTTTCTGGCTTTTCTAATATTTAGTGATCATACCATAAAAGGGTTGTCCTTGAATTTGACTCACTTATCTCCATTTTTGTTTGGAATTATATATGTTAGGTGCATCCTCATGGTGTAGGACTTCATACTGCTCAAATGGTGTTACCACTGGAAATAGCAGAAGAGGAGCCTGTTTACGTTAATGCCAAGCAATACCATGGAATTTTGAGGCGCAGGCGATTACGTGCCAAGGCTGAGCTCGAAAAGACGCTCATAAAAGGAAGGAAGGTATTCCGATCCTGCAATGTATATAGTCCATCCGGTTTTTCCTTTTTGTTGAGTTTTCCCCAATTGAATGTGAAATACGACTAGGTCAAACATTTTCTCAATGTCAGCCTAAAAAAGAATGCTATAAGAAAAAACACTTATAGTTAAAAGCCACATCCAATATATATATATATGCCTTGGGAGGGTGACAGTGGCAGTAAGTTTTGCATGATGCTGCCAATTTCTGTTTGATAATCCAAAACCAAAAAGATTCCAAGAAATTATGTTGTACAAATACTTTTTGTGACCATGTCCCCATTCTTGCTTTTCTCAAGGCTTTGCTTATTTAGTAGACAAGGTTCAATCATTTACCATAAGAAATCCTTCTTGCTGCCTACATTATATTTAAGTTAGTTAATCTTCTGCCCCAGGCCAAAATTTTGTGTATTTTGCTAATCATTTAATAACTCTGGCTAGTCAGACTAAACTGTGAGGATCTTCTCTTGTAGTTTTTTCCTTCACTTCTCATTCGACCATTTCAAATATAAAAAAGAAGGCAGACTTCACCTACGTTAGAACTAAGGTGGATAGCATGTTTGTTGCATTTCTCTAAATCTGCTATGCTTAAGATTGTTCCCTGTCAAATTAAATGACATGAGGTTGTATGATTTGCTCTTCTGCATATTTAAGTACATGCAAAGAGGTGAACCTAGCTAGCTAGCTAGACTTTTCACTGCAACGTTATACTATCTCCGGTCCTTAATATAAGATCTCGTTTTATGGTGTAAATTACACAACAAATAAGATCTTATATTAAACATTGAAGGATATATATGTAGATTGTAGGTGTGTTAATAATTAGAAACATAATTTTTTTATTTGATATATATGCAGCCTTACCTTCACGAGTCTCGACATTTGCATGCAATGAGAAGAGCCAGGGGATGTGGCGGCCGTTTCCTCAACACAAAGAAGCTTGCTAATAGTGATACAACTTCTGCCAACACTAGTACAACCAACAATAATGAGGATGCTGCTACTAATAAAACAATTTCTCCTGATTCAAACTCAACTTCTGATAAAAACAAGCACTTCTCATCACACGTTCAGGGATTTGATCTTGAAGGCGACTTCTCGGCTCACGAGTCTAAATCGCTCAATCACACTGGGGTTGGAAGAGTCCTCACCATTAATTAACAAATATAGAACTTCCAACTATTTTCTAGCATCGGAGACTTTTCTGGGAAGAGATCTTAAGGTTTAAGAGAGAGACAAGATGGCGGCGTTATCGACCCCAATAATGATGTATACCGGGAAAAAACATTCTCGGCTTTTAAAACCTTCTGTCTTGAAACAAAAAAATATGTCATGTGTTTTTACTGGGATTGTACAAAGAAGCTATATATTGAGCTGTACAGGATGTTATATGTGGCTTTGCATTTGATGCTAAAATTTCTATCAAGTAGGCGAAGGTTTTGCCAAGATGTTATATGGAGCAAACTTGGTCACCGGTTCAGAAAGAGCAAAAAAAGCAAATGTCTTTACAGAGGAAGAAACAAGAACCGCTCATTACGAAAGAAGGGGATCTGAATGAATGCGGGTGGGCCCGTGTAATGAGAAAGGAGGGTGTATGCATGTGAAATGTGGAGGCTCCAAGGCTGTAGTACTAGTAACATGCACCATAAAATCATAGTAGAGAAGGACCAACTTGGTGTTTGGGGTCCCCTAGTGGGCAAAAGTTAGGTAAGGGAATAACATCGCATGCAAGTAACAAACTTGTGCATTATATTCCCAGCTTTTGGTTGCCACAAAAATTACCAATTTCCATCATTTTCGCAATATGTATGAATTGGAAAAACAGATGCCTAAAGTATTATACTATAATGTTCTCTTTCTTGTGTGTTGTCTGAGAGATTGCCCGAGTCAAGCCACAAGTTGGATGGGCTACTATTAGGCCGAACCAAGGCCGAATTTTAGCAAGATGAAGAAGGTGCTTTGCTTTGTTTAAAGTAAAGCGAGACCAATAATTTGAAGTCAAAATATAGTGATATAAACGAATCAAACTCTGATTGGATGAAATTTAATCCGATTATAAGAGAAAATTAAATTAATTAGTAAAATACATGCAATTGGATCTATTGGGACATTACGGACCCTGCACCGACTAGCTCATGTGACAGAGGGACCTTATAGCAGTTACGAGCTTTGCCAATTACTCTCGCGCTGAGTCACTCACAGGTTGGATTAACGAGTGAGTATTAGTACCCTAAAATTAGTATATTCAAAATTTTATAATATACATTGAAGATTTTTCAAAAGCTTTCTAAAATTTCACAAAAGGTACAGATTTAACCAGAAAGTTTAAATATTATAATTTCACATTGATGATTATTATAATTTAGATTAAGGTGCAGATCACTCATAAAAGTTTTTCGGATTTAATGTTACCTAAGGTTAATTTTCACTATTAGTTAACCAGACATGATTAACTGACAGATGCTATGCCATTCACCTCATTTAGATTAAAGTACAAATTTATCTTAGGTCAAGAACATGGCTATTAAGAAGTTTATACCTTAGCCCCTATAATGCTTATGTTTTTCTTTTAAAACTTCTAATATCGATCCAAATCTTTAAATATAATTTATCTTTGTTACTTATATAAAATCATCATGAAGCGATTTAGTGTCTGTTTGGGAACGTGGTGGAGAAATGACTTTTTTTTTTAATATGATTTTTGTAAAAGTCAAATTAAAAAAAATGTCATATTGTAAATGTGATATGTATTTGAATTAGTGTGAGAGAAGTAACTTTTTTTTTCTAAACCCAGTGGAAAAAAGCCAGAAGCTACTACAATGAGCTTCTAGAAAAAGCAGTTTTTTTAAAAAAATCAATTGAAAACTAACGTGTTCACAAACGTGGTATAGATGTCAAATGAGCTTTTACCTTCTAAATAAACTTTTTTTCTCCTTCTAATTCCAAACATACCCTTAAGAATGCATCTTCCCTAATATGAAGGGGCAAAGTATTGCATTAGGGACAAGTTTAGATTCCTGAGCCGACCTAGCAGGATCTAACTCATGTTCCCCACCTTATCTTGTCCTTGTCCTTGTCATATCGCTAGTTCCCAAACTTGGAATCCTATTATGGAAAACATACGCCGTGTCTGAAGCACAAGGAGTCGGTGTACTAAAATGGGTACGTAGCCTCTGTTAGCTGGCCATTGGACCATTTGTCTTGTGATTTGGTTGCAACCAAACCACTCACGCGTGGCCCCAAGAGCGAGCGCCCACGCACCCCACACAACCTGCCTTAACCTTCCACCATGTCTTGAGTAGGATTAGGCAGTCATATGAATAGAAGGAGGTGCTTTCAACAATGATATAGACACACAATCAGATAAATTTCCCATCACAAAAGCATTTAATTTGATTGGATGAAACCGCCGACTCGTTCCCTTGTTGAGATCCTTCCAGAAAACACACAATACACAGTTGGTGGAACATGTTTAGTTAAGCCGCCAAAAAAAAAAAAAAGAAACCATAAATCGCCGCTTGTGCCACCAATCATCAAGTCAAATGTCATCACAATCAAAGAAAAAAAGACGTGAAAACATCACATCTAATGTTCCCTCTCCCTCTCCAAATTTCTGAAGTTATATATGAATTGAGAAACCGAAGTCAGTAGCGGTCACGTTCATGAACTGTTAGCTCTGCTGATCCATCCCCACCAAGCCATCTGAAAACGAATCTATCGCTTGAAAGTCTAGCCCTCTTGTCCGTCCAGGTGCACCCCCTTTAAGTGACGAAACGTCCAAAACAATCCTGATCATCATAAAACCACTGTTAGAACAGAATTTCACACTTGCAATAATTATAAAGTAGTGTTTTCACAAGCTTACAAGTTCTTTGATTCCTTTTCAAGTCCTGAGGAGAGGCAATTTATGATAATTTTGTCATCAATTTTTGACACACTGTGATCTACGGGTAGATTAATCTCTCTAGTTCCTGCATTAACAGATTAAAAACGTTTCTCAATCCTCATGACAGTATAAAAACTTTGAAACTAGGATCATAAGAATACAACTCTAGTGTTTTTCTTACCTGACTTTGGTTGAGCAGTGACATTAGCATCAAGCCCCAAAAGTTTCTGCACCAATGTGTGTATATTTTATATCAGGATACTTATCTAGAAAAATTCCGTAGGGGAGAGAAATATGTGAATAAGCAGTGAAGAGTTACTTTGAGATTCTCATAGCACTTCTCGAGGTTGTCATTATATAACATATGGTCAAATATGCCTGATGATGTCCCTTGCTCAATCTCTGCCTTGGCATTTCGTAGCCGCTTCAGGATCTGCTCTTCTGTCTCTGTCCCTCTGCTCAAGACATAGAGATTGGATTAACACTGAGGAATCTTAGAATTAAAGAGACAGACGAAGAAAAGGTCATTGTTGTTAACCTGTCACGGAGGCGTTTTTCAAGCTCTTCCATTGATGGGGGGCAAACAAAGATGAATATGGCTTCAAGTGAACTAGCCCTCACAGATCTTGCCCCTTGCACATCAATATCAAGAATGCATCTCTGATTCAAACGGAAAAATGGTTTCACTATATTGAATTATGTAAAGGGAAAATATATATATATATATATATATATATATATAAGACATTGCTTATGAGGTTGCAATAATATGGCCCACCTCAAATCATCTCACAGACAACTAAAATGCCAGACTATAATAACAAAAAATAATGCATTACATTACATCTAACTTGCTACTTAATATTGCTTCCAAGTTCCAAGTAGGATACGGATCTTGTATTAATAAGGCCAGGCATATGTCCTTGTTTCTCATATATTAATCAGTGTCAGCAATAAAGGGCACATGACATGCAACATGAGATTCTGCCATGCGCACGACAAGGGTGTCAACTTTTTTCATCAGAACAATATGCGTACAGCGGCAAACAATTACAATAGCAAAACATGAGTTCAAGCCTTTTAGGTCATCTTTGCATTTCAAAATTTAGTCTCTGTAAAATCAGTTGAATGTTAAGAGTAGTTCAAGCAAAACGTGAGCAAAACATTATTTACTTTACACTCTGCTCACATAAATAGGCACAAATAAGCCTTCCCGTGAGGCTTCTCCAGAAAGATTTGTCTGGATCAGACTCAAGGTCAAGGGCATCCAGATGCATCAAATTCAAGTTAAAAAATATTCTACCTTTTTTTCCTCTGCCTGAATTCTTGCCCGCAATGAAAGACGTGAGAGTAAAAGGAACTTACTTTTCCTGCATCAGCTACTAGTTCCACAGCCTCAACACTGGTCCCATAGAGATTACCATGAACATTAGCGAACTCAAGAAACTTTCCCTCTTCTATCTCTTTCTCCATGACACTCTTCTCAGTAAAATGGTAATGCACACCGTCTTTCTCCATATTTCTTGGGGACCGGGTAGTGTGACTCACAGAGAAACCAAACATAGAAGGGAATTCCTTCATGAGCATTGATATCAACGTGCCTTTGCCAACTCCAGAAGGGCCACTGATAACAATAGGCTTCTCAGCATTACCTATCACAACCTTACTCCACGCAACAACCTGGGTCCCCAAACCTTTTTTCTGCTGCCTAACGTATGGGGTGTCTACCTGCCAATTTTGAGAAAACGAAAAATATTAAACATTAACAAAAGGTGGTACTTTAATTGGTGAAAAGAGCTAATGTCTCTTCAAACTAGGTTCACTTCTTCTGTAAGAATTTTGAGATTGCTATAGGAGAAAATATGAGGATGCCTCTAACCATAGATACCGACACAAAACACAGGGCAATAGGCGCTAGATGCATAGATCAGAGGGTTGAGTCTAAAAACACCAACCTCCAAAGACCAAGTTTGATCATCTGGCTTAGCACCCTTCTTAAGAATCAATATACGATCCTTCAGAAGCACGGCTGAATGGCCCTTACATGATATTGGTTTGGTTCCAAGTACAGCGGGTTTAACCCTGCACATAAAACTGAAATCAGCAACAAGGGCGAGAGAGAAGCAGCTTTGAAGCCAAGAAGCCTTAAACTGACCATTCTCCAAGACCACGGTCAAAGATTTGAACTTCAATGTACGAAGTTTCATCATCAGCTCCACCAATGACATACTATCAAACAAATGGAGGACCATTTTTTCATTTAGGAGGATAATTATACTTTGGGTACATATCTAGTTAAAACGTGGGAACAATTTGAGAGATGACAGAGTATTTGATATGAACATACCATTTTATCCCCAATTATTGTAGCGGTTTTACGAGTTTCGTTTTCTAATTTAAAACCGTTAGCATATCCCTTCTCCAAACTGTCCACGAAGAATGCCGGAGCTTCGCCCTGAGAATCACAAGAATGAAAGAATAGACACATCAAAGCCAAAACCACTTCGATCCAGATTTTAACATCATAATCTAAATACATTATTCAGAAAACTCGACAGTTTTGCGACCATTTTACATCATCGACAAAATAGAAGGATAAGAGATTCTTACCATGGAGAAATCTGTTCCGGCAATCCTGGACTTAACCCTGACCAAAACACACGAACAAAGATTAGAGCTACACCCATTGATTTAGCATGATAATCGAGTCAAATATTCCATTGTAATCAACAAATAATACAAAGTAACCAATGAGAATTTTTTAGAAACATGCCCAGGTTCAATCAGACACATACGCTAAACCAAGCAATCCAGAGAAAAAGAAATGCAAGACTGGAAGCGAGGCTAAAAACCAACTTGGAAAACGGGGGCGGGGCAATTTAGAGAGATAAAAAGAGAGAGAGAGAAGGATATGAGCCCAACTTCGTGAAACCAGAACGAATGGATCAGAAGAAAGTCACAGAACAAATCCGGATCGCTAACGCCTTAAAAGCATAAAATTTCAAGAGATTTAGGCCAATGTTAAAGTCACCTTAGAATGTTAGCAAGCAGCAAGTTCTGCGCAGAAAGGGGAGGGTGGGATTTTGGTGTCTTTTGTTTTTGTAAATGGAGCTGTGAACAGAATGATACTCAAAGTTCAACTTCCCTCTTCCCTCACAAACAAGGAATATAATATTTTTGGGGTCAAATCGAAACAAGCTTGGGATGCAAAGAATAACGAGAGGGGTGGAGAAAGTTGCAAGAAATTGCGTCAAGAAATGTCATATTTGTAGGCGAGAGGAGAAAAGAGGCGGCTTCTCTGATCGCGTTCAATTCACGAACTAGGTAGACCGGATTTCGTTTTCTTGTGCGGTGCTCATGAAGCTTCTTCTTTTTGTTCTTTTTATTAATTTAGGAAACTAATTTTTTTTATTTATTCCCATTTTTATATTTTAAAAAAAAACACGACTTTATTACTTTCCTTCCTTTTGCAAGTTGCAAATAAGCTTTCCTGGTTAAGAATGAACACGAAATTTGAGGTTTTTCCTGGTTTCCAAATAAAACACGAATATGAGGCGATGGAGGGAAGAGACTTAAATCGGAATAATGGAATTTATGAGCTGAATTTACTGTGAATCGCATCCCCCGCCAAAAGAAATGATTGGATAGAGGATAGTGTAGTAATTTACAGCTGATATTCTGGTATCTGTGTTGGTATCAAAATGTGATTAATTGATTATGACATAATATCAGTTGCACCTGAAAGGCGTGTTTTGATTATTCTAGTTTAATAACAAAAAATATACTGTCATTTTTCAGTAGTATGGATTTATTTCTTTAGTATGAGACTATGAGTCATGTTTTTATATAGATTTACAAATTTATACGTTACTTGTTTTAACATCGTCAACTTGCAGTTAATTATTTTTTGAATTCGAATGAATTTAAAAAATGGATTAGCATTTGTGTAAATTTGAAGTATAATCAAATAAAGTCGCTGTGAGTATGACTAAATCATCTGTTAAGATGAAATGGGATGCGATGATAATCAAAGTTCTAAAACATCATAAGGTAACTTAAGAAGGTATTATAATTTAATAATAATTTTTTTTTTTTGTGAAACTAGAGAAACCCTTTTTATTAAAAGAGAGAGAGGGTGAAATTAAAGTAACTAATAGCATGATTAGGCTTAGATATCAACTGATTGGAGTTTTCTATGCACATGGGAGGTGTCAAGAAGAAATCTCCATGTTGATAATTAGAAATATGATTAAAGTTGAGGGAAAATGCTCCATTCACTACTAAACATGATTATAGCTGCCAATTCTGACAAACCCGTTTTACCGGTTCTATTCTAGATAATGCCTTTTCCCTCATCATTTTACCTAGTCCTTAATATTAATATTAGTATTAATATTAGGCCCTCGTTGACGGACTCTCTCCAATGTCATTTATGTAAACAAGGTTTGAAAAAGGTCCCATTTATCATGTACTTCATGATTTTTTTATAAGAACAAACTAGTAGTTAAGGTTAATTAAAAAAAATAAATATATAAAAAATGTTATGTTTCTTTTAAACATACCTTTATTTATGAAAATATCATAAGAGATAATGTGTAATGAATATGAGAGAGTATGAATATAAAATATAAGAAAAAATATATAATAAATGAATAAATAAAAATGAATTAGTAGTGAGTGGGGATAATTAATATAAAAATATATATTTAATAAAAATAAAAGATAATTTAAATTTTAAGACAAAAAAAATACATTACAAAGGAACCTAAAAAAACGAGAAGGAATAATGATTAATATAATAATGGGAAAATTTCATCGTTTGACCACTTCATTTAAGATGCTCGTTTCTCTAGCGTCAGTATTTTATGACAATAGTTATTTGTTAGTGGCAAGTTGTCTTAATACTAGGGGTGGGGATGAGGCCCAGGTACCCAGTACGTCCATCTGAGTTTAGAGAAAAATGGTCCTGTTCAGCTTAAAAAAAGTAGCTCAAAAAAAACTGGACACAATCAGGTTAGGTATTTTTCGGGCTGGGCCGGGCATCGGGCTGGGTATGCCGTCTTGCCCATTTGGCCCTGCCCGATAATATATATATATATATATATATATATATATATATATATATATATATATATCGTCAACATATAATTATATATTCATATATGTGTCATAGTGTTTTTTTTTAACAATGTGTCATATATATTTTATTAGTCATAGCACAACATTTACTCAATGCACGCCACGATATAAGGCAACTAGGCAAGACATTAATTTTTTTTGGTAAAAAAGGCAAGGCATTAATGATTAACCCATTTCAGCATTTATGTTTCTCAGTTTTGTACTTATATTTATCAGTTCTCACTCACTTTGTCTCTCATATTTGTGATTTGCTTTTTACCCTAACTACAAAAATCAGTTCTCATCTCCTCAATCTTGAACCAGCTTGACACTTCCAGGTTGCAGCTTTTGCCCTAACTTGTGATTTTTCTTCTTTTGTGAAACTAAATGTTCTCTTGCCCAACCCAAAATAGTTAGGGCTTTTACCGGGCTGGGCTGGGCATCGGGCTGTAAAATGTAGCCCATTCATCGATTGGGCAAGGGCCTCGCCCTGCCCACGCCCACCCCTACTTAATACGGGTCATATTTGATTTTTGTTGAGATATATATTATATCTTATGTGGATATTTCATACATTTTTATATGTTTTAGAAGTATAAATCTGATATATTATTGGTAAAAAAAATTGATACATTATTATAATTAATTAATAATATTATAAAGTTAATATATTATATTATGACTGACTTATATAAAGACTTGTTATTTGTACTATCTTTCGTTTAAGAATGGCTCTTGTTTTCCACCTGATTTGGTACGCCTACGCAACCAAAAAAAAAAAAAAAGAGAGTAATTTATTGTTAGATGGGAGGGGGATGAATATTCCAAACTTAGGAACCAAAAGATGGATAGAAAATTAGAGGTAGACACGCCAGGCGATAAGACAAAAAAGGAGGAAGAAAGAAAGTGATAAAGTGGGAATCTGCAGCATGCCCTACTAAGCTGTGCTTCCAATTTGAAATATTAATATAAAGATTGGAAGATTGGTGATGGTGTGGAAATGAGAGGGAGGCCTTTATTGTCCAAATTCACCATATCTTACCATTTCGACTTTTTCTCCTTAAATCATTCTATTTTGTATTTTTCCACACTCCTTCAACTCAATCCACTTTCTCTATTTCTCTTTCTCTTTCTTCTAACTCCTCATTTTTTAAGTGCATCTATTGACCTACCACAATTTCTTCTTTCTTCAATCAAATCTCTCTTTTTCCACACTTCTTCCTCTCACTTTAAATTTCATGTGTTTTCAATACACTCCACCGGCTTTGAGATTTAACAATCATTTACTAACTAATTTATAAATATTAAAAAAATAAGTTAAATTAATTTTCCTGAAATATTATCATTTAATCATTTGCAGGATGTCACTTCATTGATGGAAACCATCCTCACCACGTGGAATCAATTTGATGATTTATAAACAATTATTATACCAAAGCAGATGACTGAGTTAACTCATATGCTTAAGGCTGGAGAAAGTAATTTATAAACAAATATAGGGACTGAGTTTGATTTCATTTTCATTTTGTGAGAGTTTTTTTACCATGATATCCGCAAAGCGTCTAGAGATAGAGAGTTGGCGTTCGTTATCTTGTGAAATGATGCTTCAGGCAATGAAAAGTGCAGTGACCGCGGTCAGGAATCAAATAAAAAATGGGTTCCGTCAAAAGCCATCCGATTCCTTCGTTGATCAAAATAAAATGACAGTGACCGATATATATATATATATAGTTTTTTTAAATGAAAGTGGAAATATATAAAGATGTTTGGATCAACAGTGAATTATTTTATAAGTATATTTTATATAAATTGAGATAAAATATATCTCACATACTTACTTCATATAATATAAATTAAAACTAAAAAATATTTTAAAAAATTTTAATTACTACTCCAAACAACCATATTTTCTATCACCGGAACTTTTACGTCTTTCGGTGTTGGGAGTAAGCGAGGGCGCCAAAATTTCGCGGGGAAAAAGTGCGAGGAAGTTGAAAGTGCGTCAAATACGCCTTTAATTAATGATTTAATATCAAAGGGATTTGGCCAATTAAACATGGCATCGGTCACTTTATCCCGCTCCTTTCCTCCCAAAGTGCAAGTGGCCCTGACATTTGCAGCTGCAGAATCAAAAAAAGATTCTAACTTTCTTCTTTCCTATAATTTAAACATCAGATTTCCTATTGGCCAATATCAAAATCCACACATATCCGATTTTGTTCCATCATGCTTGCTTTTGAGAGGGGGGGAAAAGAAGAAGAAAATGAAAAACAGTTTCATTTTCCTTGGGAATTTGACCTGCTAGTGAAAGGTTCACGCATACAGTTTCTGGGTCATGAAGAAGAGGGCCTGCGAAGCTGACAAGATGAAGGGTGTTGTGTTCCCAAGTGGCTATTGTCCTGATTCAAAGAAAGGCGACAATTAAAAACGTCCGGTGACAATGATGTCTCTATAGAAAATAATGACAAAATTAAGTTGGTAGATTCCGGGTTGCTTCTTCAGCTCAACCATTTCAACTTGGTCATGGTCTTCATGTGCTTGCCCCTGCCTATCAATGTCATGTCCTCTTGTGTTTTGTTCTTACTTGGAACTTTGAAGCCTCGTCTCATCTCTCTATCAAACCATAATAAAAATCAAATATCAGATCATCAATTTAAGGTAGAATTTAGAGAAAGTACCCGATATCATGTAATATGGTTGCAAGCTCTTAATGGTACGCTTTGTTTTGATTTCCCTGCATATGTATGGAGCGTTAAATTGGGGAAGAATGTCAACAACATTTCCGACGAAAATTTAATCTAAAGTAAATGCCGTGTGTCATCTTGTTTGAGAAAATTTCCTTAAACAGATATTTTAAATAATGAAATTCGCTGTTACGTTTAATTATTACTGATCCTTTAGAGTTTAGACAACAACTAGCGGTAAGTGAACCTGCCTCATTATAAAATTTTGCTTCTTTCTGTTCATACTCGGCTTTTATCGCCCCACTAAATTTTCTTTAAAATTTTGCATTATATATCGGTCCTAACCAAAACAAAAACATCTTCCAAACTTTTTTTTTAAGGCCCAGGTTAAGGTATCCACCACTAACTACTTCCCTCACACCGTAGACTTCTCGAAATGGTTTTAGTGTTGGTCACAAGACCCACTTTATACACACCATCAGAAATCATATTGCTAACTAGATGTTTACAAAACTCGTCTAAATGCTAACTCTGCTAGGCCTCGTGGTTCACATTTTGCAAACTTGAACACATACTAATATAATTTATACTCCCTCTGTCCATATATATTAAAGTTATTTCTAGGGTTTTTAAACCTCGATCGGACCGACCGGTAAACTAGTCTGATCCACTTTTTAAAAAAAGAACATTTTTTTATTTTTATTTAGAATTTCATCTTAATAAACATGAAATATTCAATTTCTCACTGGTTTAGCTCCAGTTTGACTCTAATCTGACCCACTAACTCTTGATCAAGTATTCTGACCGGTTCAATGACCAGTTTGAGTTTCAGAACCTTGGTTTTTTCAACCAAACGCATGATTTTAAAAAACAATTAAAATTAGTTAAAAATAATAAATATGTGAGAAATATAATTTTTTTTTAAAATTCCCTTATTTATAAATGAATAAAAGAGAAATAATAACGATGAGAAAATGAAGAAATAAAATGTACGATAGATAAATAATATAAGAGAATGCGGATAAAATAGGTAAAAGTATATTTATGATTGAGATAAATCATATAAGATCTTATAAAAAGAGACAAATTCATTCCAAAAAAAAAAGATCTTGTATATAAAGAGGAAAGAAGTACGATTCATAGCCGGGCTTTAAGTAGGGTTGGCAAGAATTGAAGGCCACGTGGGTTTAAAAGAATTAGAGCCCAGACAATGCATGGGCTGAAAAAAGCCCACTGGAGAACGGGGGGAGTATTTAGGAAAGTGGATCTGATTTTTCTTTAAAAAAAAGAAAAACTAAAGACTGGATAAAGTTTTGTCGCATACCCGGGGGCATAGAGGTTTCAAGATCGTTGGATGAATCTAATCTACATATCAACAACACAAGGAAGCCATCGGCCAATAAAAAAAAGTGAGACATGAGCGTTTTGATGAGTGAAGAACAAAAAGTGGGGACGGAAATCTCACACGTGGCGTAATACAAAAGCGGCGTGATGTCATCAGGTGCATGGAGAAAATATACGTAACCCCATCAATGGGCCCCACACACATGTAAATGCCACGTGTATAAAGATCGCCTTGGATTTACTCGGTGGATCGTGAACATACGACTGATCTGATTCCGATCATGCTGGGCTCCTCCCAGTTCTTTCTTGCCCAACACTGATGGATTGCGATAATGCAACATCATAGAAAATTATAGAAGCCAGGTGCGGTCCATGACACTTTGGTGACGTTGAATTTTGTTAATAAAGAAATCACTTTAATGAAATATTTGGTGTTAGAAATTCATTGTTGATCGATGATAAAGGATAACGGGAGGGATGGAGGGCCTAGTCCGAAGTCCGTAATAATAATGTCAACGAAGTAGAAAAACTTTGGTGTGAGTTATGGGGTTAGCGTGCCTCAAATGTCACAAGCAAGGCCCTACGAAGAAAGGAACATTTCAATTTTATCAAGAGAAAAAAAAACGGAGTCCATAACATGATTGGTGAGAGGGTGCGTGTTTTTGAGTTGACCTGGACACATCGATCATTATTCATCGTCGTAATTAAACACAACAAGCAAGCAGTTGACGCTGAGGGTTTAAGCAATCCTTTGGAATTTGGACGGTGAGGAACAATGAGTGCGCCTGCTCCCACTCACCCCCTCAAAAACGTTGAGCTGCACTTTTCAAACTTCACTATTCTTTTTATGCGAATTACACAAAATATCTCAATATTTTCACTTGGACAATAATACGTAACTCCTTTTTTTCTCAAACATAAATTAAAAATTTAAAAATGATGATGCCTATGTTATTCCCAACATCGATAAAGAGATTTCTGATTTACCACTTTTGGATCTCACGACGTTGGAGACTAGAAGTTCCTTCTAATTTTAACATCTTATCAACTTTTATAATATTAAGAAAATTAGAGATGGTTTAACGTAAAATTTTTTTAAAGCTTTTCAAAACAACCCTCTGATTTATATGGTCACCCGAATGGGAGATAGGTAGGCTGGAAAAACTAAAAAGTAAAATAATAATAATAAGAGGATGTTTTTAAAAATATGTCTATTAAATTAAATCTTGTAAAGTGTATTGAATTAAGGACCAATGAATAAAGTCGGATGTACTATATCTTTAAACAAGCAAATGTCTTGAGATGTAAGCAAACTCTGGTCATAACAGTGCGAGAACAACGTAAGATCATAGACGCTTAAAACCAATTAGATATAAAGATATCCTTGATTTATCCAAAAACAAACAAGTGTCCGTATCCAGGAGCTAATGAAGAGGATGAACCACAATGAGCCTTGAATAGACATCCTCTCTAATGAGACTGAAACAACAGTCCAACTAATATTTAATTAAATCGCTTTCTCTGGTTGAAAGTATGAAACTGACATCCCTGCATAGCCAATATAACCTGAAATCTAAACGTGTACACGCGTATCTGCTTCCGTATGTGTATGTCTATAAAGTCTACACACACATACATTTATTTATTATTGTGCGAGATATTGGTGAATACATGAAAAAATGTGAGAGGTCAAGGGCTCCACAAGCAAATAAGTTTAATCATGATAATTAGTTTTAAATAAGCCCCAGAAGGCTCTATCTTGCTCACATACCTCACAGAAAGCTGGAAAACACACACACACCACCGCTGCTATAACTCTGTTCCATTATGTCGAATGATCAGAGGACTTCTACAAGCCATAGAAGAGAGGAAGACGAAGAAGATGAAGAGATTAGAGAAATCCACGCCTTGACGCCGCTGCCTCCTCCTCCTCCACTACTCGCTAACCGTGGCCGTCGACGAGATGGTTGGGAAACACATAGCCGCCGATCATCATCTCTGTCCGTGGCCAGCACTGAAGCTGCTTCCGTCGAGAACTTCACCACCATGAGCAGAGAGTTCAGTGCTCTGGTTATAGCAGGATCAACCATTAACGGTCGTAATTACAGCACTCACTTGAACGGCCACGAAAACGAAGGAGGAGGAAACAACCTGGGGAGGATCAGAGAAGAGGACATGACGGAGGAGACAAACCCTCTGGCGATCGTGCCTGATCACAACCCGTTAAGAATGGGAGGTAGGTCAGCTTCAAATGGTGAAGGTGAAGTATTGTCGGTGCTGAGAGTGAAGAAGGAAGAGGTGGAGGCCAAGATATCAGCGTGGCAGAACGCTAAGATTGCTAAGATCAATAACAGGTTCAAGAGAGAAGACGCTGTCATCTCTGGGTGGGAGAGTGACCAGGTTCAGAAAACTACTTCTTGGATGAAGAGAGTTGAGGTATATACGCATGTTCTTTTGTATAATGTGCTCGTGTGTATGTTGACTATTTTTGATTCCTTGGTTCTGAATTTGTTGAGATGGTGCCACTTCTTCTGAGTTCTTGAATATATACTCTGCTGTTCTTTAGATTCATTAATCATTCACTAAAATTCACGAAGCAAATACTCTGTTGTGCTGTTCACTGATCATCTGAAAATGAGATTAACTAAGTTCCTCCTTTTCCCCTGTACCTTTCTAAAGCCCAGTAGGTGCTTTCATGGCGATTTCAGGCCAAAAAACCACTCATGACGTAGAAAAATCGTTATTAAAATTTTTTTGAAGTAGGATTCTTGGCGTTCACTGATTGCCTATAACGGAAGCTGCTCCTCCAATAATGGCAACAGCAGGAGGTGGAAATTTAATGTGCTGGCACCTTGCAATATACCTAATAAGATGATATTCATCATTATATTATTTGCACTAATTAAGATTACATTACATGGTTATGGATTGCCCGACAAGAATGAGACCAACAGTGAATGACAAAATTGCCTAATGTAAACCCTGGTAATGCAGAGGAAGCTGGACGAGAAAAAGGCAAGAGCTTTGGAAAAGATGCAAAACGACATCGCAAAAGCAAGAAGGAAAGCTGAGGAGAAAAGGGCATCAGCGGAAGGCAAAAGAGGAACCAAAGTAGCAAAGATCCTCGAGGTTGCCAATCTCATGAGAGCAGTTGGAAAATTTCCAGCCAAGAGATCCTTCTTTTAATCTCTGCTATAAACAGTATCATATTTCAAATTTCATTTTTTTGGACAAACAATATACTACTAAAGATACATATTATGTGGATCATAGTTGTCTAGATGCATGTCATGTTCTGCGGGTGCCCGCAAAAGAAGGGTAGCTGTAATATAAATATAAGCCAATTGGGGTGATTGTGCGTGCTCGCTACAATTTGGAGTGTTTTTGGGTTTTGTAGAGTGTACATTATAATATGTATTGATTCCTGAGTTTAGTCCTGCACCTAATGCGCTACTTTTGTCCAAAATATGAGGTTATATAATTACATGGGTTACCATGAAACGGTCCCTACAAAACAAATGTACCAGATCTGTTGGTAATTCTTAATTACCCCTGAGAATATAGCCTAAAATTGGTGAACATCGCGAGAATAATTCATTACAGACGGAGAAAAAAGGTTAAAGATTAGATATGGGACCACTCTGGCGTATGAATGAGAGAGGAGGGTGAAGCTTTTGAATGTTGCTTTTGGGCGCTGAAGTTGCATGAAATGGCTGGATACAGTCAACCATATAAAAGGCTAGCTAGAAACAAAAAATAAGAAGGTTAAAAACTGTAGACATGATTGAAAGTGTATTTGTTTTCAAGTGGGATTGCTTTTATTTGGACGGTGAGGGTGAGGGTGAGGGACACGGGACACCAGTGAGGAGGATGCAATTTTCAGGAATGCTAAACTGGAAAAGGATTGGTCGCCGACACTGGACCCCATTGCCAAAGAAACAAACATATGTTAGATATCATGTCTTGGTCTGGTAAGTTCGTTACCCGCCAAAAAGATAATATCAATATCATGAAAGAGAACTCCCCCCACCTAATTTGGCACCATATTCATATTGCATTTTCAAGTAACTTTTCCTGAGAAGGCTAGTTAGGATTCATGATCTGCATGCATCTTCCGCTAATCTTATTCAAATTTCAGTGATGGCCCAACTAGTGGCCTGGGCTGGATGTGAAAACAGAATTAGGCACCCTGTACCCAATTTCAGTTCAAGCTTTGTTAATTTATGTGACCCAACTACCACGAATGTTTCCATTTTATTTCTGGGGCAACTATTAGGTATGAAGCAACTCCAAAAACCACCTTGTGTCGGCTGCTGGCTGCTGCTTTTGTTTTTAGCTAAAAATATATTATTCCTTTTGTTCATAATATGATATATATTTAGAGAGTTAATCTTGATTTTAATATAAATTTTTTTTATAAAAAAAATTTCATTCATCTCCCATAGAAAATACTTAATTCCAATCAACCCTAAAAGATTTTGAAACTTCACTGCACCTTTTAGGTCAAAATGAAATTAAGTTTTATAGATGAAAAAAAAATGATACTCTTACTTTATATTTTTTATAAGAGTATTTACAAGATAAATACAGGGATTAAAAAAATTAGGGAGTTAAGAATAATATTTTGACCACTCACATGACAAGTGAGTGAATTTACAAGATAAATAAGGTGATTTAAGAAATAAAATAAAGGCATAATTGTCTTTTCACCTACAAAGCTTAGTTTCATTTTAACTCAAAATGGTCGGGTAAAGTTTCAAAATCTCTTGGGTTAGCAGAAATTAAGTTTCTGCCTCGGGGCCTAAATGAAATTTTCTCTCTTTTATATTTGTCAATTTTTCTTAGGGTCTGTTTGGTTTGATAGAAGGGAGGGGATGAGAGGGATTTTAATGGAAGGGAGGGGAGATATTTTTATATTACCTTGTTTGGATTGATGTTTGGTTTGATAGAAGGGAGGGGATGAGAGGGATTTTAATGGAAGGGAGGGGAGATATTTTTATATTACCTTGTTTGGATTGATGAGAGGGGCGGGGAGTGATTTTAATTTACCTTGTTTGATTTGGGAGGGAATGGAGGAAAACTATTTTAATCTGAACAATTTTACCTTTTTATTTATTTTTTTTAAATTATGTACAATATTTAATAAAATATATTATAAATATAAAATTATAATTTAATAATTATAAAAATTGAATAAATATAACTATAATTATACTAATAAATATCCAAAATTATATTTCATGGTTTTACCTACTACACACACACACAAATAAGTAAAATATTATAATTATAATATATATGTACACAATAAAAAAATTAAAACAAAAGTGGAGTGCTTTAGATAATAAGGTAAAATGGGATAACAAAAAACTTTCATAGGAAAAATGGTCAATGTGGGGTAAAATATTACCTCTCCCCTCCAAATTCTCCCAATTTGGAGGGGAAGGGTTATGAGAGAAGGGAGGGGAAATTTTCAAAAATTTTCCCCTCCCCTCCCTTCAAACCAAACAAACCCTTAATTCACTCATATTAATGCTTTATTGACAATAATCAAGAACTGAGAGTATAGAGAATAATAAATTAAGGAATATGACTATAATGTTTTAGAAAATACATATTATATTAACCTATTTAACTAACTTATTTAATCTAATTAAATTAGGTAAAAATATTTTCCAATAAGAACATGAGGAAGATTTTAGCCCCAGTTGGAGGTAATTTCAATTCCGTGTCTTGAGTAGGTTTGAAAAAATAGAGAGTTATGTTACAATTATAGCCGGTAATATGGGCTCAACCTGTAGGCCCTCGGGTTGGGGTAGGGTTATCCCAACCTCTAAAAAATGTGGCTATACAGGCCCGCGCCGCGTGGCTTGCTGGTTGACTCGCAGTTTTTTATATATATAATAATTTCACAAAACCTATAAGTTATCCACTCTCATCTTGATACCTCCCAATTCAAAGAGAAAAAATCTTAGCATCTTCCCTTATTCTTTAAACAAAATCATTATATCTTGATTGCTTAAGGATGATTTTATATTTTTTGTTCATAAACTCTGACAAATTTGATAACTTTATCTCTTGAATTGTGGATTATATTTTTAAATTTTTATAAGACGAATTGTAACATCTTGATTTTTTTTATAATATAATTAAAATTATAATATATAATAATAATACTAATAATAATAATAATAATAATAATAATAATATTATTATTATTATTATTATATATATATATATCCATTTTGGAAAAAATAGGGGTTGACAATCATTTTAAAAAAATTTCATTATGAATGTGGTAGGTGACAGTTTGTGAATGGAGGTTTCTCCATTTCATCACGCGATGAAGTGGAGCTTATTTTGGAAAGAAGGTGGTTATGAGTTAATTTTTGTAGTTTTAGAGAGATCAATAAGGTACTCAAATTCTCTTCTAATCATGATACTTCTTTTATGAAAAATGTTCTAAATAATTTTCTCTTTCCTATGATAGTAATTTTATGTTGCTTAGAGAAAAATTTAAGATTATGATTTTGGACAAGATTGAGTTTTGTCAATATAAGAGAATAGAAATATTGAGGAGAATTTATAGTTAATTTTGATCAGTTTACTTTTGTTATTTAATGGTTATAATATTTTATAATAAATTTTTATATACAACTTATATATAAATAATTCTATATTATACTTTTTAACCGATTAAATTTATATTAAATAATTTATTTGAATTATTGGAGAGTTTATTGAAGTTCTAATCGGTTTAGTTTTTGTAGATTTTGTATTATAAAAATTATATGTCATAATTTGATATTAGAAATTAAAGTTTGATATGATTTTAATATATGTTGAGATGTTAATATTATTTAACAATTAGGTTATGCTCATATAAGTTAGAAGAGAGGTTTAATTAATCTTGGATATTGATATTAAGGTAATTAGATATTTACTATCGCTAATGATTTTAGTGAGTAAAATAGAGTTAATGAAATGTTATAAAATTTTATTGAGGAATAGATCAATTATTTTTATTTTTCTAAAAATAATTAAGTGTGTTAATTATGGGGATTAGTTTAGTTAGCAAGTATTATTAATTTTATTAACCTATAATTATATATTTATTGTAGAGTGAATTTGACTTGTTGAACTTGAATTCTCTCTAATTGTCAAGAACTCGAGGTAACCACTTTTTTAATTTATCTTGTATGCTTGTTGATGTGATTATAAGCATATGTTGATATTTTTAATTACTATAAATATGTTATAGTATTTTATATATATAATGTACAATCATAGTATGAATTATGTTTTTAGTAAATTTTAGTTAAGTGGGTCTGAATGATTTGAAATGATTGATGATGTATCGTATTGATGATGATATATATAAGAATAAATTATTGATGATGGTGATGTTGAGATGTTGAATGTGATGAGGTGTGATTGGAGGAGATTTGGTTCTTTTATACCATGTGGTATAGCCGCTACTATGTGCACAGTGGATGGCTTTGGCATTGTCAGGGCCCTTGGTACCACCATTTTCATTTGGCCGGGATAAGGGTCAGTTCAAGGGACAGGTGACACCTTTCCATGTTCAACAGAAAGGAAACCAATGGTCTGATATGAGCTCTATAGCCTTTGGCCGAGGTATACTTTGTTATCAGTGAGCTTGGTGCAGTTTTGTTAAAAAAACTAAACCTGTTATGTGATGTAGCTCATGGGTTCTGTCAGTGGTTAATGAGGTTATAATGATGGTTGAAGGAGTACATATTAATTTGTTCTTTTGAAATAATAATGTTTATTTAAAAGATTATATTTTATATTATTGATATTGCCCGCTTAACTATCTTGTAATCATTCCTTGCATACTTGTTGAAATGAAAGTGGTTATTGGGTCTATATAACTCATCCCGTCAATTTATTATTATTTTTTAGGCTGAAGTCCAAATGGTGGTGCCAAGGGGGAAGCGAACGAGGCTTGATTTTATATCAAATTGTATGTCTCGTTTAGTTTCATGAGTATAATGTATATTGCCAAACTTAAGGGCATTTTGGCCAATCATGGTATATATAGAATGTTTTGCATATTGGAATTTGTACTGTGGACAGAGCTCCTTTGATATGATATTTATATAATATTATTTAATGTTTTGATGAAATGGTGGATTTTGAGGTAATTTAAGGAGGATGTTACAGGAATGATCGATGGTAGGAAAATAAATTTAATAACTCATGTATATGTATCTCGTATTTTCGGACGTCTTTAAAAAATAGAAAATTATTTTTTTAAAAAAATGCAAGCATGCCGGTAGAGTTGGGAATCAGGGCCTAAAAGGGCCGGCCTTGCAGTACCCGAAATAAGAAAAATTGTTGTTTCTCAAAACCTCGCTCGAGAGCATGCGGTCCATAACCGGCCCGTTGGGCCAGAAACAATTTTCACAAGATTTAACTACATGTCTATACACATCATGCAATAAAACAAATACATTTACTAATTTATAATCAAAGATAAAAAAGTGTCAACAAATAACTCACAGTCTCACACAGAGTTTAAGAAGGCAAGAAGCTAAACATCCTAAGCAACGTGAGTATGACATCTATCATTTTCATCTTCTTCGTCACTATCATCAATTTCAAGGAAATTTGATTGTGCTTCACTTTGAGTAATAGTCTATGTTTGAGGAGTAAAAATATTAAGAATTTCTTCTCCCGCATTATGAATACATCCATAATCTTTATATGCAATAAATAATAAACAAAAATGATAAATAACTCTATAACAAATAAAAAATACAGATAAATTAATAAATTACCATCATACGTGAAAATTTGGAGTAAATAAGAAATATCTAACATATTTTTATTATAAAATAAAAAACATATTTTACAAATTTTTAATTTTTAGGATTCTTAATACACAGTATTCTTATTAAATTTAATTCTAAAAAAGATAATAATAACTAAGCATTTGCAACATCATTAACAAAATATAAAAAATCAATAATATTATTATCATATAAATAATTTTAAAAAATAAAAAATATATATGGAACTAAAAAGGCCAGCCCTCAACCCTACAGGGCTGGCCCTTTTAAGCCATTTTCACTTTTGAGACAAAAATTTGAAGTCCGGCCCTTGTCAATTCAGGGTCTCGACGGGTCCAGCCTATTTTTTCGGCTTTACTCACAGGCTAACTCGTAACCCATACATTGTTAGTTAGGGTTGTCATTTTTCCAGCTTACAAAAATACCTCACGGGCCAACACCGCATGGCCTATGGGTTTGTGCGAGCTAGCCTGCAACCTGCAAGTTGGCCCGCATTCCTAATTCTAGTTACAATAGAACAAATAAAAGGAAAAGGTGTTACGACTATAGGCCAGGTAGGAAAAGAGGACTACCGCAAACTATGATGTATTGATTTTATTAGTTCGAAATCAAAACTAACAAGTAGGCACTGAAAGTTGCAGGAGATATTCATTCTTACGCTTTCGTGCTCTTCGCGTCTTTTGATCAATGTTTTAAAAGTTAGATTGGAGATCGAGTTGGAAAGGCTAACAAATTATGGTTTAATTGGTTGAAACGATCAGGTCGTTCGGTTGAACCGGTGGCGTAATAATTAAATAAAAAATAATATTATATACTTATATAATAATATATTAAGAAAATAAAAATATTAAATTCCAAAATAATTTAATAATAAACTTAAATAATTTAATTTTCAAATAAAGTTAATAAATTTATATGGTATCTCATAACACATATTTAATTTTCTTCCCATGATAATGATAAGCACATGTCTAATTTTTGTATTAAGTATTTTAGATTAAAAAAATGAAAATGAAATGAGAAATTGAGAATATATAAATAAATTTTAAAAAATATAAAGCTATAAAAACAAAGAATAAAATGGAAAATAAGGTAAAAAGTGAGTTTATAAATAATTTAAATATAATTTCCATATAAAAATTAAAAAGATAAAAAGCCTTTAAAAATTTTCAACTTCTAATACCTCGGTGAACTTGTGTGACTGTGATGGAGTGAAAGTTAAATATTATTAAAAAGAAAAAAAAATAGCTACATTTAGGCAGGCATATAGGTTAACTGACACATGAGAAAATAGGTAAAACAACAAAATCATTTTATTTTCTTTGCTTTTTTTTTTGAAACAGCGAGGCATTTTTTTCCCTTACTTTCGAAATCGCAATCTCTTTCTTCTTTCCTACAAGCATTTAAAAAACCTTACATCCAAAAACTACAAGGCCATCTCTAATAAAGGTAAAACGACAGTTGGCAGACATCAAAGCACCATGGATGATATGAACAATGGAGCTCTTTTATTTTCTTTTTCTCATATATGATTTTCGACATTTTCTTTATAAATCAATTTTATTTAAGGTTAGATATATAGATTTGGTTTGATATCCCTCTTTTTTCGCTACTTCTTGTCCTTCGTCTTATGGCTCACTGCTCTGAGTTCATCTTCACCCGGTCGGCTTTTCAATATCCGCTTAAGGTTATGGTTTTTTTTAGGCTACCGGCTCAAATCCTGATTTTGAACTGCTCATTCCGACCTTACCTTTAAAACGACTGAGGGCATTTTTTGTATGATGGAATTGGGGGGTATAAAATTGGAATTGGATATCAATTCCATGCCTAAGTTTGTTTGGTATGATGAAATTGGAAATTTTTGCAATTCTATGTGGAAACCAAATCTCCTCAATTACATCAAATTGGCTTCCACCCAAAAAGTAAAGATTTGCAATTCTATGTACCTAAATCAATTTTTACCCTTCAACTTGCATGGTTTTATCCAAGGTTATTAAACTTGGACTGGTCATGGTACTGGGTAAAGGGTTAGTGGGTCATATCGGAGTCAAACCGAAGCTAAACCAGGGTCAAACCGGTGAGAAATTGAATATTTTAGGCTTATTAATATGAATTTTTTTTTAAAATAAAAATATTTTTTTATTAAAAAAAACCGAACTGGAGTAGTCAAGGTACTAGGTCAAAGGTTAGTGGGTCAAACTGAAGCTAAACCATGGATAAACCTGTGAGAAATTGAATATTTTAGTCTTATTAATATGATTTTTTTTAAAAAAATAAAAATCATTTTTTATTAAAAAAACTGGTCCAGTCCGGATTTAGTAACAATGATTTTATCTCATTCCGCTTTTTTAGGTTGACATATTGGTAATTTTACATTTTAAATATAAATATTAAATAAAAATAATATTTAAATTCCATGTACATACCAAACACACTTTTAAACCACATTTTCATTTCCATATCCATCAAAATCAATTCCAATATACCAAACAAGCCTTGAATGATCTGAGACTGATCGCCCTCCTCTCCAATCAACAATTAGACCATTCCGGTCTGGTCCCAACCTAGAGGCAACGTCATCGTTTGCGTTTTCAGAAATGATCCTAGAGGCACCCAGAAAAAATAAAATAAAATCAAAGGCGATCTAGAAGATCTCTCGTGGACTGGGACATGCGGAAACTTCCAATGCGTCAGTTGGCAGTTGGGCTGTTGACTTTGTTTATGTGGTCCCCCTCGTGATCCTGGTTTTGCCCCCATATTCCTGTATTCTCATTAACTGCCGATCACAGCAGCAACATGCATACCACATAGCTTTGTTTTGCACAATTGCACTTTTTCTGTATACAATGGATTTGTTGGCAGAATAGGTTCACACTTGAGAATTCATACCAGAGAATCACCAAGAAAAATGGATATAAAAATATTTCTATTGGTCTAGTATATATCCATACATTTTGAATATTGTAACAAAATAGAGTAATAAATTATAGTTGTAAATTTAAATATTGTCAAAGCATTTATTGCATTTTTCTAACTTCAATCCCATATTCTGTTTGTTGTATTTTTTATCTCTCTCACTTATCTTCTTTCTAAATAAAGATATAATAATTGAAAAAAATATAGTTATTACCCTTAATTAATTTTAAATGTTTGGTATTAGAAGTTATGATTGATTTTTTATTCAGAAACTGAAAACTTGATATTATGGAATTATGATTAGTTGTCTGGACAAATTAGGCGAGTAGTTTAGTCAATTGCCGTTTCTTGCTAAAAAGATCGAGGAGTTCCGTGAAGAAAATCTTAGAGAAAGATTTTATCAGCTGGAAGGAAGGACGATGGACGAGGTCTCATGGACGCAAATTTGACCGCCGCCTTCCTCCCGCACGCGCTAAGCCGCTAAATTCATCTCCCCCCCTCCTCTTCTCCTTCCCAGAACCCTCCTTTCGCCTCCTCAAATCATCATTCCGCCCAGAATATACATTTCTAAGCAATTTTCTTGAATATTTTCATCGAGCCGAGTCGGAAAAGACCAAGTTTCGATTGAAGGATTCTCCCCCACGATAATTCTATTTGTCCATAAATTATCACCGTTTTTAATTCCCCAATTGCTCCTGAATATATCCAGGATTCAATTGGGGTAAAGAAGCGTGATAAGTGAAGCGGGATCTTCAATTACATTTTATAACCATAATTTGCTCATTGAGGTCTGATTTTAAAGCATTTGGATCTTACCTTCTCACGCTTGATAGAGATCCATGGGCAACTGTTGCATTACTCCATTTCGCGCTGAAGAAAAGAAAAAGAAGGGGAATAAAAATAAACTGAACGCGTTTGGGATTGATTTCGGTCGAAATCACGGAAATGGCGGAAGCAAAATTAACGTCTTGAAGGAGCCAACGGGCCGTGAAATTGAGCTGAAATACGAGCTGGGTGACGAGCTCGGAAGAGGGGAATTCGGAATCACCTACCTATGCACCGATAAACAGACCGGTGAGAATTTCGCTTGTAAATCGATATCGAAGAAGAAGCTGAGAACAGCCATTGATATTGAGGATGTTAGGAGAGAGGTTGAGATCATGAAGCATTTGCCAGAGCATCCAAATATTGTGAACTTAAAGGACACTTACGAGGATGACAATGCTGTCCATCTTGTGATGGAACTGTGCGAGGGAGGAGAATTGTTCGATCGGATAGTTGCTCGTGGACACTACACAGAAAGGGCTGCCGCTGTCGTCATACGGACAATTGTTGAAGTCGTCCAGGTTAGACGTTGAGAATATGAATTTTCAAATTAAAAGTTTGGTTTCTTGGAATTTGCAAAGTGAAGCACTCAATCTGCCACTGGTTATATTTGCTGTAAATTTTATATTATACAAATTATTGTTTCGATGGCTTGGTTACCTGCACATTCAGACAGATCAGTAATTTAATACACAATTTGTTTTTGGGGTTAGCTTTTGCTTCTCATGAATTTCCCCTTATGTCTGAGTAGGGCATAACGGTGATCATGTCAAATATCTATACACGCACAGGGCACACACATAACTAATTAAATATCTCACTCTTGTCTTGGGCCGAAGAGTTAGTTTACGATGCTCGATTTATATCATTAAAGAAAACGAGCTTCGTGTCCTGTGCCTTAATCATCTATGTTTGCTTTGTTCAACTGCTCATTCCTTTTGAGGTTAATGTGTCAGGTGTCATATATTATGTTTTTAATTTTTTTCGTGTAGATTCTTTGCTCGTCATTTACTCTAGTCTTAGTTATTTCTTGGGTTTTGATGTATTTGAATTTTATGGTGTTGCAGGTGTGCCACAAACATGGAGTGATGCATCGGGATCTCAAGCCTGAGAACTTTTTATTCGCAAACAAGAAAGAAACAACACCTCTGAAAGTCATTGATTTTGGATTGTCTGTGTTCTTTGAACCCGGTAATGCCTCAGGCTAGCAATTGAATATCTTTATATTGCTGCTTGACTTTCATCATTAGTGGCTGCCACCTATGAGTGAACAGTTAGCTAAAGTTAGCCATTTTCTGCAGGTGAAAGATTTAACGAGATAGTTGGAAGTCCCTATTACATGGCTCCTGAGGTATTAAAACGAAACTATGGCCCCGAAGTAGATATCTGGAGTGCTGGAGTAATTCTGTACATCTTACTTTGTGGTGTTCCACCATTTTGGGCAGGTCAGTATTCTTTTGTGGCTATGAACCCACTTTTAATTCACTTTGGGCTTGATGAATTGATCTCCTAAAATTTATCCATACTTATAACAGTAACAAAACTATTGAAGGAAATCAAATGCATGTCTCTAAATGGACCTTCAATATGGTGAAGAGTAGTTAGTTTGTGACTGAATCAATACTATTTTCTAGCTTGTCCATGGCATCTACCTAGAATGTCTAAATAAAGACATAAAGGTGGACATTATTCCTTGGTTACACTTGTGAGTAATGACTATGAATGCTGAGGTGACTTGTTGTATTATTAGCAACTCTAGAAGATTAACTCTCATGAAGTTGTTGACAAATATCTCACTTTCTTGTCACACACACGCATTCCTTTTTCTTGTAGAAACTGAGCAGGGAGTTGCACAGGCAATCATACGATCTGTCATTGATTTTAAAAGGGACCCCTGGCCTAAGGTTTCTGATAATGCAAAAGATCTTGTGAAGAGGATGCTTAATCCCAACCCACAGCAGCGCCTTACTGCTCAGGAAGTGTTAGGTATATTACATTTTTTTACAAAAGGCTGCATAGAGATAAATATTAACCTGGATTGCATAGAATTTCTTCCCAGCATCACATCTTTCTTGTTCAAATTTGTGAAATTGAAACGTTCTTGTTCATTGAACGCAGATCATCCATGGTTACAGAATGCCCAAAAAGCTCCTAATGTTCCACTGGGAGAAACTGTTAGGGCAAGGCTCAAGCAATTCTCTGCCATGAACAAGCTTAAGAAAAGAGCTCTAAGGGTAATGCATTAGAAAAGACATTTGAATATTTCTTAAGGATCACCTGTTACATGTTTTTGTCCATTTCATCATTCTAATAATCTAATTCACCATTGTTTTTTCAATTTTTGATGTAATTTCATTTCAACAGGTGATTGCGGAGTACTTGTCAGTAGAAGAAGTTTCTGAATTAAAAGAGAGATTCCAGCTGATGGATACAAGTAACAGAGGCAAGATTAACAGTGATGAGTTGCGCACAGGGCTGCATAAATTAGGGCATCTTATAACTGATGAAGACCTCCAAATTCTGATGGAAGCTGTGAGTATACCCTTCTACCTGGAATCTTTACTTCACTACAAGTAGAGTGTTTTGAGCTTTGAAGGTTTGGAAACCTTTTGTGCTTGTGTGTCGGGCTAGAGAAGGTTTGGAAGTCAAAGTCAAATGTGCTAAAATGGGTAGTTCTGTCACACTTGATTTTTCATTTTGTTCAATTTTTTCGGAGATGTACTGATGCAAACTTATTATTGCTTAGAATAGTTGCATTAGTTCATCCACCAGGCTTTCCTGATAAAGAGCCGCAAGCATAGAAATTAATAATTCTCCTTGTTACCTTTCTGCCTTCCTTACATGTTAAAATAAAGAACAAAAACAAAATGTTGATTGTCCTATTCCTGTTAAATTATTTTTGAAAATACATGCCACTGGACTTCACCTTCTAATCCTTGAAAACTTTCTTTGTAGGGTGACGTAGATAAGGATGGACACTTGGATTATGGAGAATTCGTAGCTATTTCTGTTCATATCAAGAAGATGGGCAATGATGAGCACCTTCGCAAAGCTTTCCAATTTTTTGACAAGAACAATAGCGGGTATATAGAAATTGAGGAGCTGCGTGAGGCCTTAGCCGATGAAGTTGATACAAACAATGAAGTCATCAATGCAATTATGCATGATGTGGACGCAGATAAGGTCAGTCTACTTTCCCTTCTTATAGCAATCTTAAATTATGTTTTTGAGTCAATTTGATAAGTAATTTCTTATCTTATTTATCGGGTTATGCTTTTCTGGTTGATCATTTGTTTGATGATTAGACAAAATCCAAATTTTAACTGCTTTCTTAGCAAGGGCAAGCTTGAAAGGCTTCTAAAATACTTGAATTAGTTCTGTGTGTGGAATTCAGGAGGTTCCTGACCTTAGAATTTTTTGCAATATCCATTGTCATACATAAGCACATTTATTAGTAGTTTCCAATAGATTTAAGTTGTCGTTGCTACATTCAACCCAACATATTCTTTGTATTTTCATGTCCAAAAACCTGGATTTGTTACATTTCTGCATTTTCTGGAAGACATGTGGGTCTTCTCCTCTGTTGCCTTCCAGAATGCATTGTCCCCATCGAGCTTTATAGTGAAACGAATGTGGGTTAGATTAATGCAATTACTGGTCTATTTTTCATATAGAGCAACCCCTTGATCTTGTCTCTGTGAACTTGCAGGATGGAAAAATAAGCTATGGGGAATTCAATGCAATGATGAAGGCCGGCACAGATTGGAGGAAAGCATCAAGGCAGTATTCACGAGAGAGATTTAGCAGTCTGAGTCTGAAATTGATGAGGGATGGGTCGTTGAGATAAATTTCTGGCCTTCCATTTCTGTCCTTTCACTGCAGTTCTTTTCTCCTTTGACTTCCCTTACATCCTTACGAGAAAACCCTGTTTTTTGAGGTGAAGTGGGGTATATAGGTAAGAGCATACGATGTATATGAAATTGGACTGTCTCTTCTGTTTGTTGAGGGAGGTGTTGGAGAAATGAGTGGCTGTGGCAGGATTAATGGACGAGTCATTATTGGAGGCTGTAAATACGATAAATTGTCATGCTTATGGAAGGAAGAGTGATCTGGCATTTTCATAGAAACATTATTCTTACAATGACGATGGCATCATCTTATTGGAGAATAACCAATTTTTAGTGTTCTTGCCGAAGTTTTGACTGTGGTGTGGGGAGGATGACACAAAAGGAGAATTAGAACAAACATGTGACGGAACAGAAATGTATTATAGCAAAAAACATGGCTAAAATTTGATATCTGTGGTTTGTTCTATATCTATTTCGAGCAAAAAGAATGTATAGTTCATTGTCAACTGACCATGTGTTCAATCATAGTATTGTCATGCACACGATTTACTCAATAATTTTCATAAACGAACTTAGTTTTAAAAAAATTATCTGCATTAGAATCCTCTAGACAACGGAGATGAGAATAGAAAATGATGTTATGAGTAGAAATGGGATTTTTTTTGTTAAAAAGAAATGTAGAGGCCTTCCATCACAATTTCTCCTTTTTTATCCGAACAGCAGAAACAAGAAAGGAGGGCACCGTTCATGCACGAGAGGGAGCTACTGTACATATGTACGTGCGTGGCGAAGCTTAGGCTTCTCTCGAAAATGGATAACGACAGTAAACATTGTTCTCATTCAATGGAAATGGCCTCAACTTCTGCACTCTCACATGTCCCCTGTTCTACATTTTCGGCTGTCAGAACATAAAATTCTTCTTTTCTTTCTTATCTTTCCATAATTTAAGAAGCAAGAACCCTCCTAGGGTCAATCTGGAAGTATCCATATATCCTCAAACTTGCTCGACCTTTAGCACTTGCCACCCTATAAAATCTTCCACTCAAATTTGTCACGCATACACAAAGAGGTGCTATCACACACACACACACACACACACACTCCCTGCCTTCATCTTTCATACTTCGCATTCTTCTATTTGAGGGCTCTCCTGGTTGAGTTATTCATTAATTTCTCCCTCTTAACCTCTATAGAGCTTCTTCACCGGAGGTGGCTCCAACCACTTCGTTTCGTCAGTGAGCTTTGGTGGCCAATATGTATAACTAAATGCCTTTAGTTTTCTTACGTCTGATATGAGAAGATGAATTTTAGTTTATCATGAAAATAAATTTCTTAATAGTTTCTGGTTGGTTCACTCACTGTTTTCTCACGATGCGATATTGCATGGTTTCGAAAATTATGTACGCTGACATGACAGGTCGCGGATAAGTTTGATGTGGGGAGAATAGAGGAAAAGATAGGACATATTATTATATTGATATTTCGCCCTTTTCCAAAGATTCTAATATTAGAGTTATATTTAAATTCAACAGCATATCATTATTTAACTCTCCTTACTTCATAAATGCGAACTCTGAATTGAAGCCTTCCGCTTTCAAAATTGAAACGGTGTTTCGGTGACAGAGTAGGCATCGCTTCTTGTCAGAGAAACGAGATGTTTCGTCCATAACTTCCTCAAGTCTTAGAAATGATCTGATGTAGCCGACCATCTGAGTGTTCCATCTCTGAAAGTTTTCGTTACTTGTATTATATTTCTATGTATCAGAGGCTTCCCACCGGACAAACCTCTGCTTTTCGTTTGTCCTATTATTCTCTCAACATCTCGTTTAGTATCTTATCTTAATTAATAGTTTCTGTTATCATGCTTAATAGAAGTACTTGGCATCGTAACTAAGTGGCGAGTGTAGAGAGATATGACGGTGACACCTGATATATTCATCAACGATGGGAACTTGGTGGTCCATGGAAAGACCATTCTGAAAGATGTACCAGACAACATTGTGCTCACTCCTGAGCTTGGGGATGGGCTTGTTTCTGGTGCATTTCTTGGCGCCACTTCTTCGAAGTCCAAAAGCTTCCATGTGTTTCCTCTGGGTGTCCTTGAGTATGTCTTCTTTCCCCATCTTTATTCTTCATTTTTGGACTCAACTCTTAAAGCAGTTCTTTTCTGTCTTGTTATGTTCTTACTCTGGAAAACAGGGGACATAAGTTTATGTGTTGTTTTCGGTTCAAGTTATGGTGGATGACTAACAGAATGGGAACTTGTGGGAAAGACGTGCCTCTGGAGACCCAATTCATGCTGGTGGAAACCAGAGAAGAACATTCTAGAGCCATCTACACAGTGTTGCTTCCTCTGCTGGAAGGCCAGTTCCGTGCTGTTCTACAGGGTTGGAGATCTGCCTTGAGAGTGGTGAGTTTCGACCATCGAAACATTCTCTTTAATGTGATTTCATTTCATTCGGGCTTGGATGGACTGGCTCGATGGAGTTTAAATTAGTTTGGTGGAACACCATTTCCAAAAGAACCGAGATCGTGTGATTCGGTTTTGCAGGGGACGACACTGTTGTGACCGACCAGGGGCATCACTTGGTTTACATGCATGCAGGGACCAACCCTTTGAAGAAATCAACTACTCTGTCAAGTGAGCCACCTCATTCAATTCTCTCTCTCTCTCTCTCTAGCATCTTCTTTCTCCCGTATGGGCACATTTTCTTGCTCTATTTATCAACTATTTATTTATTGGTCATACAAGGCCTGTGAAAAAACACATGCAGACTTTCACTCATCTTGAAAAGAAAAAAGTTAGAACCTTGTCCGATTCTCCTTGCCGATAGCTTCATTCCTTCATGAACACACATGGTTAAATATATTTATGGGCCCTATTAAGTATTAACGTTTCTAGTTGGTTTTATATGCGTAGCTACCATCTTTTCTTGACTGGTTTGGTTGGTGCACTTGGGATGCTTTCTATACCGATGTCAATGCTGAGGGTGTTGAGGAAGGCCTCAAAAGGTATTTTACAGGAAACAAAATTGACGTCCATGCCTTTTTCTTTCTTTTTCCCCCCCTAATGAATAAGGAGATAGATTTTCAGACACTGAAACTTAGTTAAGGAAATTGCAGCCTATCAGAAGGAGGTACATCTCCAAGGTTCCTCATCATAGATGATGGTTGGCAACAGATTGAAAGCAAATCAAATGACTCTGATTCGGTCATACAAGAAGGAGCTCAGTACGTGACATAACTTTCCCATTACACCTGGTAATTACTTTGATTGAAGAACTAGCCAGTTTATTGATGTTTTGGCAAATGGGATTGATGCTTGCAGGTTGGCTAGCAGATTGATTGGCATAAAAGAGAATACTAAATTTAAAAAACGTGGACCCAACAATGAACCAAACTCTGGCCTGAAACATGTTGTAGAAGAATCAAAACACCTCCACAATGTTAAGTAATATCTCCACACAAAATCAAATCTTTAACTGCACATTAATCAGTTTATTGTTACGAACTTTCGTGGTGAACAGATACGTACATGTATGGCATGCTCTGGCTGGATATTGGGGAGGAGTGAAGCCAGCGGCAAGTGGCATGGAAAAGTACGAGACAGCCTTGGCATACCCTGTACAATGTCATGGTATACTAGGTAACCCATCGGACATCGTCATGGACAGCTTGTCCGTACATGGCTTAGGATTAGTACACCCAAAGAAGGGTTTCGATTTCTACAATGAGCTTCATGCATACTTAGCTTCGTGCGGAGTAGATGGAGTCAAAGTGGATGTACAGAACATAATTGAAACGCTAGGCTCTGGTTATGGAGGCAGAGTGTCCCTCACGCGCAGCTATGTCCAGGCACTTGAGGCCTCCATTGCTCTGAACTTTACTGATAATGGCTGCATTGCCTGATTTTTACCCACACGATCTTACTTCTCACACTGTCCATATTTCATCTGTGGCCTATAACTCTCTTTTCCTCGGAGAGTTTATGCAGCGTGACTGAGATATGTTTCATCTAAGTTGGACTTCTAAATAAGTACATAACACTTGGTTTTTAGTGTGATAGTACAACATCTATTTTTGCTTGTTCTGTCCCACGTTTGTGTCTTCGTTTTACAGAGCTTACATCCGGCAGCAGAGTATCATGCTGCAGCTCGGGCAATTGGTGGTATGAGATCGATGTCTGCTGCAAATCTTGTCTTGTATATTTTGTGATAAAGAAGTGAGATGAACTGTGTTGTTACTTGATTTATTTTATAGTGATAAGCCAGGACAACACAGTTTTGAGATTCTAAAGAAGCTGGTTCTGCCTGATGGATCAGTCCTGCGAGCTCAATTACCTGGGAGGCCCACCATTGATTCTCTCTTTGTGGATCCATCAAGAGACGGGGCTAGGTTCTTCGGCTTGTTCCATCTCTGAAATCATTTAATTGATGGTCTATAATAACTAAATTGTAATGTGAAATATATATATATGCATGCAGCTTGCTGAAAATATGGAACATGAACAAGTGCAGTGGAGTGGTGGGGGTGTTTAATTGCCAAGGTGCTGGTTGGTGCAAGATTGAGAAGCAGACACGTATCCGTGATGCATCTCCTGATACTCTTTCTGGCTCTGTTTCTGCCTCTGACGTTGACCTCCTCCCTCAAGTTGCTGGTTATGATTGGGATGGCCACACCATTGTTTATGCCTTCAGATCAGGCACGTACTGACCCTTCATTGTACATAACTCCTTTTAGAGTCTCACTTTTCGTTGTATGCTTCATAATTAGAAGAATAATGCAGGGGAAGTAATTAAGGTCGTAAAAGGGGCTTCAGTTCCAGTAACACTTAAAAAAGCTCAGGAGTATGAATTTTTCCATTTCTGCCCAGTCAAAGTAAGCCTCTCTGGTTCTGACTGCTATAGGTGATGTCCATATAGTAAGCAATGTGATTATGTGAACATGTGTGGTGTTTGGTGGACAGGAAATTGCAGGAGGTGTTTCATTTTCTGCAATAGGGCTAATGGATATGTTCAACAGTGGAGGAGCAGTGGAGCAGATTGAGATCCACAAAGGACCATCAGGAAGATCAGAGGCAGCAAGTATAAGGCTGAGAGTGAAGGGAAGTGGGAGATTTGGAGTGTATTTGTCGCAGAGGCCATGCAAGTGTGTGGTAGGTGACACTGAAACAGAATTCAACTCTGAGCAAGCAAGTGGGGTGATGACCTTCATCGTCCCAGATGCTGCAGAGGACATGTACAGATGGCTTATTCACATCCAAGTTTGAGTCTTATATTTGTCCCAGTTTTTCTCTTTTTTGAATGAAAGGTCATACAAGTACTGAGATAAGATATACCCATTAAAAACAGCTAATTAGCGATAAGCCCCAGAAGAGTTTTTAGGCATTGTTGTCTACATTTTCTCCCTATGCTTCAGGTGAACTTCTTTTTCTCACGCGAAAACCAGATAATCTTTCAGAAATAACTGTGTGTGTGTGTGGCAACTAGAAAAACAGTGGATCTCAAGTTATGGAATAAATTACAGGATAATGAAGCCATGCATATCTATTATCAAATATGAAATGAATGTTTCTTAACGTAGCTAGATTGCCAAATAAGGTGGCAAGCTGTTATATATACATTTGATTAGCCCATCAATGTCAAGATTGATCTTGATGAGCTCTAACAATCCAAGTCTATGACCCTTTAGCCATGATCAATAATTTAGATTATAGGCTTCTTTGCCTAACAACATTGTAAATTGAGAAGTAATAATTAATTCACAAGTAAAATACTACAAAAGAGAAGAATATAAAAATGTCTTATGAGACTATTTGAAGGGGTAATTTTGAAGGGATGAGGAGCTCTTCTTTTATAGCCCAATGAGTCCTCCTCACATCATCATTCCACTAATGTGGGACTTCACTTCAACACTCCCCCTCAAGTTGGAGCATATATATTGATCATGCCCAACTTGTTACAAAGATACTTAACTCGTGTCCCATTTAGGGCTTTTGTCAGAAGATTTGCTAGTTGGTCGTTTGATCGCATATGCCTTGTAGATACAACATTTTCTTTGATCTTGTCACGAATAAAGTGACAATCGATTTCAATATGCTTCGTACGCTCATGAAACACAGAATTCGATGTTATATGAAGTGTTGCTTTATTGTCACACCATAGTTTTGCAGGCAATGTCGTGGCGATACTAATTTCTTTCATGAGTTGAAATACCCACACAATCTCTTGTACTGATTGTGACATGGCTCTGTATTCTACTTTTGCACTTGATTTTGACACAACACCTTGCTTCTTACTTCTCCATGATATCAAGTTTCCACCAACAAACACACAGTAACCTGTAGTGGACTGTCTTGTGGCTTTAGATCCTGTAAAATCCGCATCACAAAAGCACTCAACTTTAGTGTGCCCATAATCTGTATAGAGAATGTCACGACCTGGGGAACCTTTCAAATAATGCAAGATATGCTCTAAGGCTTTCCACTGTGCCACTGTTGGGGATGCCATGAATTGGCTAAGTACACTGACCGAGAAGGTTATATCAGGACGAGTTACTGTCAAATAATTCAGCTTCCCAATTAGTCTTATATATCTCTCAAGAGATGCAAACGGCTTCAGTTTCTCTGGATCAATCTTCTTCTTCAAGTCATCAGGAAGTTCATCAAACATGCTATCATTAAGATCCATGAACGGATTCGAAATCATAGGAATGCTACTTGGTGCAACTCCAATCTTTCCAGTCTCTTTTAAGAGATCAAGAACATACTTTCTCTGAGTCAAAAGGATGCCCTTCTTACTTCTCAAAACCTCAATACCAAGAAAGTACTTTAATGATCCCAAGTCTTTTGTCTAGAAGTGGGAGTTAAGGAAGACTTTAAGTTCTGAGATTCCAAAGATGTTACTTCCAGTAATCATAATATCATCAATATACACTACTAGAAGAATCATGCCTGCATTGGATTGTTGGTAGAACACAGAGTGATCACACTTGCTTTGGCTTAACCCAAACTTCTTGACCACACCACAAAATCTATCAAACCATGCACGGGGACTTTGCTTAAGGCCATACAACGAATTTTGGAGGTAACACACTTTCCTAGACTCCCCCTGAGCAACGAACCTAGGTGGTTGCTCCATATAAACTTCCTCAATGAGGTCTCCATATAAGAAGGCATTCTTAACATCCAACTGATGCAAATCCCAATGATAAGTGGCAGCCAGAGAGGTAAGAAGACGAACTGAAGTAAGCTTAGCCACAGGTGAAAAAGTCTCAGAATAATCAATTCCATAAGTTTAGGCATACCCTTTAGCAACAAGTCGAGCTTTCAACCATTCCAAGGAACTATCAGCCTTAGTCTTAATATTAAATACCCATTTATATCCAATGGTTTTCTTCCCATAAGGTAGATCAACAAGAGTTCAGGTACCATCTTTTTCAAGGGCCATCATTTCTTCTTCCATCGCTGTACGCCAACCAGGGTGAGTCAAGGCTTGGTGAAGGGTGATAGGAGTGGAGATGGACTCAAGGGTAGCCACAAGGGAAGAGGAAATAGGCGACAAATGCTAGTAGGACACAAAGGAGGAGATAAGATAGGTACAATCAACATATTTTTTAGGAGGGCAATGATGACGGGTACCTTTTCGAAGGGCAATAGGGAGGTCATCAGGTAGGTCAACAGCAAAATCAGACACAATTGGGTCATGGACAGGAATGACAGGATCTGGGGAATTAGGATCAGGAACCATAGAGTTAGGAACAGAATCCATCGGTGAAGCAGTCACTGGTAAAGGCAGAACATGGGCAACATCAACATCATCGATGATATCAGGTTCCAGAACAACAACTTGTATTGGTGAGATAGAGACATGATAAACCAGGACATCATCAAGTTCATAAAAAATGGAGGGAGACTCAGATAGTACTAGAGACTTGTATAAAGAAGATGACTCATGAAAGGTCACATAATTAGACACAAGATAACAACGAAGATCAGGAGAGTAACACCGATAACCTTTCTGAATTCGAGAGTAACTAAGGAAAACATACTTCAAGGACTTGGGTTCGAGTTTATTGACACTTGGACGGACATCCCGAACAAAGCTAACACAACAAAATTTTTTTGGATTAATAGGAAATAACTTAGTGGTAGAAAACATAACAGAATATGGAGCATCCCCACTAAGGATAGTCGAAGGCATGAGATTGATGAGGAAACAAGTAATAGACACGGCATCATCCCAAAAAGATTTAGGAAAACAGGAGTGAAACATGAGAGCCCGGGTAGTTTCTAAGAGATGTCGGTTCTTTCTTTCAGAAATACCATTTTGAGCAGGTGTATCAATACAAGAGGATTGATGAAGAATGCCATGGCTATGCATATAATCGGTAAAAGAGGCGAAAAAAAATATTCTTTCGCATTATCACTTCAAAAAATTTTCACAGGAGTATTAAACTGAGTTTGAATTTCAGCACAAAAATTACGAAAATGCATAAATAATTCAGAACGTTGTTTCATTAAATAAAGCCAAGTGGCTCGGGAAAAATCATCAACAAAAGTGACAAAATATCGATAACCAGTTTGAGACAAAATGGAACAAGGACCCCAAACATTATAATAAACAAATTTAAAGGGGGAAGCAGCCCATTTATTGACTCGAGGTGCCAAATGATATGATGGTGTTTGGCAAACTGACACGACTCACAATCTAAAGCAGATACAGAAGAAAACTGAGGATACATCCTTTTAAGGGACGAAAGTGATACATGACCTAAACGACAATGGATTGCAAAGGGAGATGAACCACCAGAACATGCAATCGAACGTGGAACCTGATCATCAAGGATGTAATGCCCACCAAATTCATAACCTCTACCAGTAATTTGCTTCGTCGAAAGATCTTGAATTAAACAGTGGTCAGAAAATAGTGAGATAAAACAGTTCAGATGACGAGTTAGTTTACTGGGAGACAGGAGATTAAACGTAAGATCGAGAACATTAAGAACAGGAGATAAAGAAATGGATGTAGTTGGTTGAACAGTGCCTGATCCAAGTATACGGATCGGGGAACCGTTAGTAACGAATATGGAGTATGGGTTGGCATAGGGGGCATACGATGAAAATAAATGATGATTACCTGTCATGTAATCAGTGGCACCAGAATCAATAACCCACTTCTTGAAGGTAGTAGCAAGACCAGAGGATAAAGTACCTGTAGCCACGGCCCCAGTAGATGATGAACTAGAATCAGACTAAGTAGATGTCTGGGCAAGACCACGTTGCTAATCACGTTGCTGTTTATTCTGCAATTTTTGACAATTCTGCTTAATGTAACCAGGTTCCTTATAATAGTTGCAGATAATACTGCTATAATTTACATGCGGAGCATTAGTATCCTGTTTGGGGCCATAATTCTTGTTTTCATAGGGGTCACGTCCAGCCAAAGCACTAGCAGACAAATCACTAGATGAACGAACCAAACTATCAGTACGAAGGACCCGTGAAAACACATCTTCAAAAGATGGAAGCTCCTGACTAGACAGAATCTGAGATCAAATAGTGTCATAAGACGGGTCAAGAGCTTCAAGAAAACTAATGATAGCCTTCAACTCTATATTCTTGATCCGGGTCTGAAGATTCGCTTGCGGAGACATAAGGACCTTCATTTCTTCACACAACTGCTTAAGGTCCAAGAAGAAATCCTTCAATGGACGACCCTGTTGTTGAGAGTAATAGAATCCCTTACAAACTTCGTGAGTCTGAGTGAAATTCCCTTTACCAGAAAACATAAATTCAAGATAATTCATAATTTCTTTCATAGTGTTACAGTGACTGGCAGAAGACAGAATCTGTGGTTCAATAGAGTTCCAGATTTGAAAAAACAGTCGAGCATCTACTCTAGACAAGCCAAACTTTTATCATTATCACCAGAAGGAGGGTCATGGGTTAAATGGCCTTTCTTATCAATTCCCAAAAGATAAATCCTAACGGTCTTGTTCCAATCATTATAGTTTGTCTAATTTAATTTGGAATTAGTAATCTTAACAGACATAGGAAATATATCGGAGGTATTTGATTCAGCCATAGAAAATTAACCAAGAAGCAAATGGAAAAATATTTCAATGGAATTCCGAAGTATCACAAATTCCAAAACATCACAAACGAGGACCTCTAGATCCTTTAACCAAATGCAACAGCAACTACCAAAGGTAAACACCCTCAAACAAAAGCAAGACCAAGAAACATAGTAGAAACCACTGACCGTACCACGATGAACAGTGCGACAATGAACAACACCCTCACCGGAATCTGGAAATTCCTATAAGATAAACAGTACAAAACAACGTCGATGAACAGTGTCTATGAATAGTGCCCAAAACAATACTGATGAACAGTCCCCCTGGATGAACAATGTCTATGAATAGTATCCCAAACAGTACTTATGAATAGTACCCTGATGAACAGTAGCTGCTGATAAAAGAACAAAGGTAATTCTTTTCTGATGTGAAAGTTCAGACTATACTGCAACCATATAATATACTCAGACAAAACCAGGTTTTGATACCATGTAAACTGAGAAGTAATAATTAATTTACAAGTGAAATACTACAAGAGAGAAGAATATACAAATGTCTTATGAGACTATTTTAAGGGGTAATTTGGAAAGGAGGAGGGGCTATTCTTTTATAGCCTAAGGAATCATTCTCACATCCTCATCCCACCGATATGAGACTTCACTTCAACAAACACCAATAAATTATCGCCATGTAACCACTAGAACGCAAACGTTCCTTAATTGTGCCATGCATGGTTTTCATATTTAGCCAACTATGCCATTATGAAAAAGCACGTGAATACCAAGACATGGTGAACAAGTAATTTCTTCTACTCCAACCTTCCATACCCAATGTCTTAGCTTCTCTTTACTTCCGTCCCCCTCTACCTTTTATCTCAATAATTACATTAAAATTTGAATAGTATTATATGAAAAATTAATCCACAGCCTAATTTGACATTGAACAACATGGAGGGAAAAAACAGCTCTTATGTTGTCCATGTCCCTATTTACTTTTGGGAAAAAGGTAGAATTTTTTTTTAAATTATAAAATCTTAAATTAGATTTATCATCAAGAGTGTTGATAAGAGAATGACAAAACTTAATAAGCAATTTACAACTCATTTTTTGGGAAGTACCTGATTTGGAATTTTATAATTTCAAAATTATTTTTCTGTTTTTTCCCTTTATTCCAAAAAAATTAAATGAGACGAGTCTTAAAACCTCACCAACAATAAGATAGGATTGAATATTCAGAGAGTGCTTAAAGTCATTGTTTGAAAAACTGGACAGGACCGGCCGGTGGTCCAGTCTGAAGAGCTGAAGAAAACCGAAACAGGGTCGAACCAGTATGACCTGGTCAAACCAGTGTGAACTGATTTTCCTTTTTTTTTAAAAAAAATTTATACTTCAAACGACGTCGTTTTGTCTTTTTTTTTTTTTTAAGAAAAGATTATTTTTCTAAAATTTTTTGATTTGTAAGGAGCTTTAAAAGGATTGTGGAACACTTTTGGTATTGGTTGAAAAAAAATCTTTATGTACTTAATGATATTTTCGTGGATATTATGTTTAAGAGATTATATTGGACTATTTGTTAAAAAAAACTCTCATTTAGTTTTTTAAATGGTATATATGAATATTTAAATTTTATATATATATATATATATATATATATATATATATATATATATATATTAATTGACCCCGGTCTAAACCAATGACCCTTAACCCAATACCTCGACCGGTTCAGTGTCAGTTCGATTTTCAATATCTTGCTTAAAGTACACAAGTATGCAACGAAATTTAGATCCACATTTTTGTATGATAGCATCATTACCAACATACTAATTTTAATTGGCGTCATGTTTAGATTCTTAAGTTGTAAGATTCAATGCATTTTTAAGAACCATTCTCACGTAATTCGATGAATGAACCATATTCAAAACCCCAAATGATTACATCGAAAAAGGACGGGAACAATCCGATCAATCCCAGAACTCATCAGTAGTCCTAATTCGTATGATGGTCTCCTTTGAATACACACTATATTCTTTTATATGTGTGCGTGCGCTTAGAACTATATGAAGTAATCATGGTATTTCCATAATTCCTACAAGGAAACACCTCAATCAATTTTTGAGTATAGATTAGGCCAACTTGGAAATTAAAGCTATTTATTTAAATTGTTCTAAATGGAATGATGAAACGAGGCCAATTATTCAAGGGGACCTGTGTGTTGTGTAACCCAAAGCATGCATGATGAACCATAAAATTAACCATCTTATACTAATTTATATAATTAATTATAACTGAAACTCCAAAGATCGTTGATTTCCCATTTTAATTTGCTAACGACGAGCTCGCAGAAGAAACAAAGATGTGTGTTTATGTTCCAGTTTTTCACCGTTTTTCTTTTGGAGACGTATATATTCTGTGCATCAGATGATTTATTCGTGGAAGCGTTATTTAACGTGTATGGAGCAAAAAGTGAGAGTGTCCCTTCATTAGTCTCAATCTCATACCCAACCTTCCCCACCGTATGATAGTCTTGAAGATTAAGACCAAAATCCAAAACCTTTTTTTCTGTGTCTATAAATACTCATAACGTTCCCATAGGCTCAATACCAAGTAATTAGCTAGCCATTAGGATCAATCAGATTTCTTATGTACAAAGGGAAAGAAAGTCGAGCGATGGCCAACCACGAAAAGAATATCTTACAGTTTTTCGTCATTATAGTATCTTTAGTTGCTTGTTATTGTACTTTGCAAGAGGACCCACATATTCTTCTTCATTCTGATGATTCACCTAATACGATTGATGATGGTGGGACATTCGAGAACTTGATCAAACCAAGCTCAGATGATCATTTGAGGTTGAAGATACTGGATAAGTTGGTTGGCCCTTCTCTTTCGCTTAACACGGTTAATGTCAATGATTACGGAGCTGAAGGGGATGGTATTACTGACGACACAAAGGTATATTCACCCTCATTCTTGTTCTTAGCCTGCTTTTGTTTTTTTCCTGATAAAAATTGGTTTTTTTTTTTTCTTGTCGTGATCATGTGAGTTAATTCAGGCATTCAAGAAGGCTTGGAAAGTTGCATGCTCTTCTTCTGGGGAATCAGTTTCTCTTGTGGTGCCTAAGCAGAATTACCTACTGAAGCCGATAAGATTCTCAGGGCCATGCAAATCTGACAATATCACAGTGCAGGTTAGTCACAATATTGTATGTATATCTCTCTATTTTAGTGAGTACAAAATTAAGTTATAACTATGTGCAATATGTGATGATAATTGGTTTAAGATATGTGGAGTGCTTGAAGCGTCTGATAATCCTTCAGACTACAAATACGATCCCACACACTGGCTTGAGTTTAAGAATGTGCAGAGTCTATCAGTTAACGGTGATGGAACCATCAATGGAAATGGAAACATATGGTGGCAAAACTCATGCAAAAGGAGCAAGAAACTTGTAAGTCATCACGAAACAAGGCCATAATATATTTTTACATCGGCTATAACTTCCATATATATAATATACACGCTAATATTGTTCAACTACTGATCATGCCTTATCTGTTGATTTTGCTTTCTTCTCTGACAGCCCTGCAAGAATGCCCCTACGGTACACATATATCTCCTTGATCGATTTCTTAAATTTGCATGTATATTACCATCAAATTTGTGTTTTGATGGCTATACTTGGTTGTTTATGGTTGCAGGCTCTGACGTTCTATAACTGCAAGAACTTGGAGGTTGAGAACTTGACGATAAAAGATGCACAACAAATTCACTTATCATTTCAGAACTCCATCTACGTTAGAGCTTCGGGTCTCACTGTGACTGCACCACAGGATAGTCCTAACACCGACGGAATTCATGTCACTAATACACAAAACATCCAAATCTCAAGCTCTGTTATAGCAACTGGTAATATTTTTGGCCAATTGTATGTTTAAAATCATTCCTATAATCTCAATTCCCTTCTTCAACTGTGATTTCCTTGATTATTTCTTAAAACACCACTTTCTTGGGATTTTTGTTTGTAAGAAGAACATATATAGTAGTGACTGAATTATCAGCTTTAAGGTTGGAAACACTCTAATGCGTACTTATGCATATTTATATAACAAAATCTTAGTTTCAATTGGTAAATTATATAATCACACTCAGGTACTTATTTTTTTGCCGAAATAGTCACACTCTAGTATTTAATACATTGTAGGAGATGACTGTCTATCAATTGTAAGTGGATCCCAGAATGTAAAAGCCACAGATATAACATGCGGACCAGGCCATGGCATCAGGTAACTTACCTTTGACTTATTTAAAATCCAAAATCTACCATTATTTTTAGACACCGAAGTATCCAACTTAATTGAAGATGAAAATAATTAGCAACTATAAATCTCATCAGCATTGGAAGCTTAGGGACCAAACAAGCCGAAGCTTTTGTTTCTGACATAACAGTAAACAGAGTCAAGCTATCTGGAACTAGAAATGGAGTAAGAATTAAGACATGGCAGGTATTACAAACTTGACTGTTGAATCTGCTAATCCACTTATATATATATATATATATATATATATATATATTCTTCATTAGAGTCCAATTAAATCCCATACGACATAATTTAATTGTACGTGAAGGGTGGGTTGGGAAGTGCAAGCAACATCAAGTTCCAGAACATAGAAATGAGCAATGTGATCAACCCCATAATAATAGACCAGAACTACTGTGACCAGAAGGATCCATGCAAACAACAGGTAAAAACATATGTACATACATTTACAAACGTGTCCTACACTCAGACACATATATATTCGGTATTAATGAAGTTGCTAATAATGATTTTGGTTTTAGCAGTACTCAGCGGTTCAGATCAAGAATGTGTTATACCAGAACATAAAAGGCACGAGTGCTTCAGAAGTAAGCGTGAGGTTTGATTGCAGCGAGAACTTTCCATGCCAAGAGATTGTGATGCAGAACGTAGACTTGACACTTGAAACAGGGGAAGCTTCCAGAGCTTCATGTGACAGTGTTCAAGTGTCCTACGTTGGACATGTAACTCCTCGCTGCCCATAGCTAGGAAGTAGGAACACACACACACACACGAACATTTCATTATTGTATGTAGATATATATATCAATCGTTATAGACCTAGATACATTGATGTATAACCAAAAATGTCATTGGTTTCACACTGATTCTCGTAGTGTTGTCTCCATCATTATTTCTTGTTTTATCAATAAAACATTGCTCCTACGTTACTTAATTTGACATTTAACTTTCATTTTTCGTCTCTATAGCTATGAAATATTGTTGAAAACAGAATTTTGAGACGTCGAGTTAAACTTACTTTTACATCACCAGAGTCAATAGGTTTCTAAACACACACATATATTAATGGAAAAATTATTCATACGTCTCAGATAAAAAAATTACATATAAATAATTTCCTAATTTTTTAATATTAATAATTTTAAAGATATTTAATAAAATATTTCAAGCCGAAAGAAAGGTAATATTTTAGAACGGAAATATCGTGTTGGGCTTCCCTAAAGGGTTGGGCTTTTCATAATCTGGAAGGGGAAACCGGGCAACTCCTAATCAGGCCCAATAACCAAGTGCCCTTTATCTCTCAACTAGGGCGTTAACTCTCGCGCCAGTGCACGTTGCTCTCGTTGGCTAGGGTTTCTTTGGTAGCTCTCTATCATATCTTCTAACGATGGCTGAACGTGGTGGTGACCGAGGTGGGTTTGGCCGTGGATTTGGTGGTCGTGGTGGACGCGGTGACCGAGGTCGTGGAGGCCGCCGCAGAGGTCCCCGTCGCGAAGAGGAGGAGAAGTGGGTTCCTGTGACCAAGTTGGGCCGTCTAGTCAAGGAGGGGAAGATTCGCAGCCTTGAGCAAATCTACCTCCATTCTCTACCAATCAAGGAACACCAGATCGTCGATACCCTGGTTGGTCCTAGTCTCAAGGATGAGGTCATGAAAATCATGCCAGTCCAGAAGCAGACCCGGGCCGGTCAAAGGACCCGATTCAAGGCCTTCGTCGTTGTTGGTGACGGCAACGGTCATGTGGGGCTGGGTGTGAAGTGTAGCAAGGAGGTCGCCACCGCCATTCGTGGTGCTATTATATTGGCCAAGCTTTCGGTGATTCCTGTCAGAAGAGGTTATTGGGGTAACAAGATCGGGAAGCCTCACACAGTCCCCTGCAAGGTTACCGGCAAATGTGGTTCCGTCACTGTGCGTATGGTGCCTGCCCCTCGTGGTGCTGGAATCGTTGCTGCTAGGGTGCCGAAGAAGGTTTTGCAGTTTGCAGGAATAGAGGATGTATTCACATCTTCTAGAGGGTCGACTAAGACTCTTGGAAACTTCGTCAAGGTTTGGTCTTAATTTACCAGCAAAAATTTTCCTTTGTGTGCAGATTTTAATTCATGAACTTTATGGTGTGGGGATTATAAAGTAGCTGACGTGTAGTAAAAATATGAATGATTTCTAACCATTCTTGTATATCTATAAACGATTGAATGGATTAGTCATACTGGTGTACCTGGAATAGGTGGATACGTGAGATGATTGGACCTTTTGTAGAGGACTTGTTTGAGTTCTGGACATGTGCATGTTGGAATTCTATGCTGAACAATTGCAGTCAGTTTGTAGACTAGTAGAATTTCTGTTTAGTTCTTTATGCTGTCTACACATTCACATGCATGTACAATTTTTGAAGTCTTAACCTTTATCCATTAATAATCTTGTTTTCCATTTTTGTCTCCATGATGAGTTGGGTTATTCGATTGGTGGTGCAAATGAGAGAGAGGTTCATTTTAAGCATGTTCACTGTTGTATTCGCTTTGTGCTTCGAATTGTTGCTTGACTTGACAAGAATGGCTTCTGAGTTACAGAATCTTATACCAGATGTTTGAAGCCCTTTTTTTTTTTTGACAAGAGCTGTTGACTTGTATTATATATATATAATTTAGGTCCCTAATGCTTTACTTATCTGCAGGCAACTTTTGATTGTTTGCTGAAAACATACGGGTTCCTGACACCTGAGTTCTGGAGGGAGACTCGCTTCACTAAATCTCCATTCCAAGAGTACACTGATCTATTGATGAAGCCAACAGGAAAGGCCCTTATCCTGGAGGATGACAAGGAGGAGGCTTGAGGTGTAGCACTTGGCAGTTGCAGTTTTGTTGGTATTCGATGCAGTGCATTTGAAAGAATGTTTTGACAGGAACTTCTAGTGGCTACATGTGTTTTTTTGTTTATGTTGTTTTATTTTTGTTAAAATGTGCCTTACATTTCTTCGTGCGTTTGTGTTTCTAAGTATCACTTGAAGGAGTATGAAGTTATTTACTTAGTTTTGACTTTTTTTTTTGGGAAATAAAAGGCTTTGGGAAACCGTACAGGGGAAAATAAAAGGGAAATTTTCATTCGAAAGATCCGAACACCCGTAGAAACATGTCAACTTTGGTTATCATGCATTTTCAGTAAGTGTGATTGTGCTTCGCCCTTCAAGCCTTTGAGGTGGTCGCGTGGTGGTGATTGTAATGTTTTCATAGGATTACATAGCTATCTTATTCCTGTATTGCAACTATCAATCAATCTAAAACTTGGGCTCTTCAAATTTCAGTGAGCGTGTTAATGGACGTGGACTGTGGGGCTGACTAAGGTGAACTGATCGATGATAATAATTCATTTGATAGCAATTAAATTAAAAGTATTGACGCTATTTGTGAATTAGCTGGTGTATTTTCTAGTTCGATTATGATGTGCGGGGTTATGGGGAAAATTATTAAAAGTGGGAAAAGATAAATTGATATTGGAAATTTATCAAATTTTTAGTCAGAATTGAAGTAGGAAAATGAGATTTTTAATTTTGATCAAATGACTAAATTACTCTGAATTAAATTATACATGAAAGTGAAATCGTTAATATAAAATCTGATGTTGTTAATATATATATAGATGTTATTAACCCTTGTGTCCTAAAAATTATCCCTAATAAAGTATAGTTGTTAATGTAAGATATAATGTTATTAATATAGATATAAATGTTGTTATTGGCTCTTGAAACTTGTGCCATTAAAATTATCCTTGATTTTTTAGATATGAAGTTGTGAAACATGAAAATAAAGTCGTTAATGTAAAAGATGATATTAATATAGATACATATATTGTTATTGACTTGAGAAACTTGTACTCTCAAAATTATCCTTGATTTTTCAGATATAAAGTTGTCAAATATGAAAGTAAAATGCTAATAAAAAATCTGATGTTGTTAATATAAATATAGATGTTATTAATCCCTAAAACTTAAACCCTCATGTCAGATCATTTGGTTAGAATTATAAATTCCAGATTTTTACTTTAATTCTTACTTAAAATTTTATAAATTCACGACTATAATTGATCTTTTTTCCATTTTCAATTATATATAATGAATAGGAATGAAAAGAATTCCCGGTGGTGGCATCGGCGTGAAATATTATTCTCAATTCCCCATGTTTGCATCCAAACGTGGGAAACCAAACAAGTTGCTATTGTGCATTTTCTGGTGATTTTAGACCGGAATTCCTGAATTCCCTGACCTAGGACCGCATTGCTGCCTTTGAGATTGCAACCAAACAGATTTGTTGCCCTTCACTTGCGATCGCCGTAAAAAGGTTGTCAATCCCCTCTCTTTATGTAGTTTGCATTCAACCCATTTTAAAATGGGTTGAAGAAAATTCCAACCCAGCCCATATAGTGTGGGTTAACCTATATTCCCACCCTTATATTCCTGATATTGCAGGTTTTGATGATAGATTGGGTGGTCATTATATCATGTGGAATTAATAATAGTAATTTGTAATGATGATCGTTGAGTATAATCTTGTTTAAATGGAATCAAGTACAATGATCATTATTTTCTTAACTTGAAGAAGAAGCACACCGAGTACAGCCTGGCTGGGCAATGAAAGAGGTGTGACTTTTGCAGCTAAATTTTCCGTTTTCTTTTTTCTTAAAAAGATACGAGTGCATGTTGAGTGGTAAAATCATCTACTGGTGGGTTCCTTCACCATCACTTATTTTTATTATTATGAAGACACTTTTTTTTTAGGGAAAATTTCATAAAAATGTGTTTAAAAATGGGAAAAGATAAATCAGCACAACGAATTTATCAAATCTCAAATCAATCAGATGTCAGTACTGATGAGGAATATAAGATTTTAAAATTTCAGCGAAAAAACAATTTTGCCCTTCAGCTCGAAATAACAACACCGGACTCTTAATTAACAACACTGTATTTTAGATTAAATTGTTATTAATCAAGAGTCCGGTGTTGTTATTCCGAGTTGAGGGGGATAGCTGAAGAACAAAATTGTCTTTTCGCTTAAATTTTAAAATCACAGATTCCTCATTGGTACTGACACTTAATTGATTTGAGATTTGACAAATTCATTGTAGTGATTTATTTTTTTCCCATTCTTGGTTACATTTTTTTTTTGAATTTTCCCCTTCTTTGTTTCCAGAATATATGCAACGTTGTATTGTAAAGGATAGACACAGCTGGGAAAATTCCTCACTTCTCATCCTCTTCTCTCCTTTTTCCTTCTCTGATCTCTCATCATTTCTCCCACTGCGTACCGTTGCATTTCCCTTTTAGGATGAGTAAGGAGTTAAATACAATCTTTTATGTTTAAGTTATTAAAATTAAAATTTTTAATATAAATATCATATATGTAAACAATTTTTTAATTAGACATTATTTTTATTTATTTTCTTTGAGAAACAAGTTCAACAATTTGTTTGGGAGAAAATTGCTTGTAGAAAAACGGGAGGCTGTTGTGAAAATGTTTTTCAGAAAGCATAAAGACCACCACTCTCAGTCAGGCGCCAACGTGAGCATTGATGGGCGCGCATTAATTCAATTCTTATTTTAATTTTTAATAGTTACATGATGACCTGGAGAGTGGAGACGGAGGCTTTTATTTTTTAGTTTTTTTTTTTAAAAAAGAAGTCAAGGGGCCGTCTCATAATTTTGAATAATTAATGTAGAGTACGTAAACGGGGCCACCCTCAAACGGTTGCCCTGTGTGGAAAAATTCCACCATCATTGGCAGGCGCCAGGTACGCGGTGGTTCCCGCAGTTCGTTGTTCGCCTGCAATTGTGAATCTCTCCGGCTGCCTCCTACGAAAACAGAGGCAATTATTCTCTTTCTTTAGCTTCGAATCGAAGGCAGATTATGCTACATTCTTACTGCATTTTTTGCATGTCTCAGATATTCATTGGTACGAGCTTCTTCCCCTCCTTCATTTCTCCAAACCTTTTCCTTGTTCCCTCAATTCTGGTTTTTTAATTTTGGATTTTTCTAAAATTGCTTTTGCAGGCTGGTGTCTGAATATGAGAGTACCGAGATGCGTTTGAGCCTTTCTTTCCCTTCTTCGGGCACAAATCCGAGTTTCTAATTGTTTTATAAGGGAAAGAAAGCACAATTTTCAAACGACCTTGTTCCTATTTACCTTCCCCGAATGGTTTATTGCACAAATTCCAACATGGCCACGGTCTCCGGTGTAGTTTCGCGTCAAGTTTTGCCCGCTTGCGGGAATCTTTGTTTTTTCTGCCCATCACTGCGTGCAAGGTCGAGACAGCCTGTGAAGAGGTACAAGAAGCTGATTGCTGACATTTTCCCTCGTAACCAGGTGTGCTTTTCCTATTATTTTGTATATGCTAATCATGGCTCATTGTCATTACAAGAGCAGTTGCTTGTCTTTAAGGTGTTCCACTAAGACGGATCCACAATGATTACAAGTTCATGTTACTTTTATGCTATTTAAAGTAGTTCTCAGAAATTGAAGACAAATATATTCTTATTTGCGGAAGACCAGACAGCATGATAATAGCAACTGAATGTGAAGTCTGTTTCCTTTCTCTGTTATCTATGTTCATTGAAACAGTAATGCTTATTGTGATATAAAATCATAGTCCTCTGGTAAAAGGCCAAGGAACCGATCCACATTTAGGTGATATAAACTCTTAGTGCTTTTGCTAATTGAAAAAAGTTAAGGAACTGAATCACAATGATTAAAGTTTCATGTAAACTTAATGCTGTTTAAGGTAGTACTTAGAAATTGAAGACAAGTATATTCTTATTTGCAGATGACTAGACAGCATGTTAAGAGCATCTGAATGTGAATTCCATTTCCTTTCTCTGTTTTCTTTGATACTTAAAAAGAAATGCTTGTTGTGATATGAAATCATAGACCCCTAGCTAATAGAAAAAGGCTGAGGAACTTATCCACGTCTTTGTTTTATATTTTTACAATATCCCTGGATTAGGTGCCAGGAATATGCACATCCGAGAGGCAAAACAGGATTTAAATATCTAAGAGGCATGCTGTAGTTGAGACTTCGAAGCTTTTTTGCCCCCCATCCTTCTGTGGCTTCTTTTAGCATTTTTAATTGGGACGTTAAGATTTTATCTTTCTGCATTTTTTACCCTAACCATTCAGTCTCAGAAGATTTTCATTCTTGAAAGATCCCTTATAATATTCCTTCTTAACATGAAGTAAATGCCTACTTCATTGATTTGTTCGTGCTATCCTATTTTATAGTTACTATTTGTATGAATTGACAGGAGGAGGGACCAAATGACAGGAAAATAGGAAAACTATGTGAATATGCCGCCAAAAATCCTTTACGCATCCCAAAGGTAAGGATTTGACAAGAAAATAACATCCACAAGTGAATTTTGATCTATCTTCTTCTTCTGATGATATCATTCAAGCATGCTTAGTGAAAATTTCTGTTTTGAACCAACTTATTATAAAGAAGAAAAAGAAGAAGAAGAAAATGACAGTTCTATTCTTGTATCAACCCCTTACAAATAGTGAACTTGATCTGAAGCATATTGAGGCTATTAAGTTCTTGCATTTGTTGCCTCTTTTCCCTAAATGATAATCAAATTTCAAAGTGATCTTGTGCCAATGCATGATAATATCACACTAATATATTTTAAGGAGTTAAAAATGATTTTTGGTCTTGAATAATTAATGTGAATTCTTTTTATTCTTGTATCCTTATTCTATTTCTTTAGCAACTTTTTTATACTTTTCCAGTAACTTGATCATAAAGTTTCCTGATTTTTAATATTAAAATAAGCTTAAATTTTTCAATGCTCAAGGGTTGTTGCTATTCTCACCAAGTTGTTTGGTTAATCAGATTACAGGCGCCCTTGAACGAAAGTGTTACAAGGAACTACGTATCGAGAATTTTCAAGCGACAAAAATAGTCATGTGCATTTACCAGAAATTGCTGCTTTCATGTAAAGAGCAAATGTGAGTTCATATATGTCTTATGTTTATGCTTGTATATGAATGGCTTATAGCTTTATGTGTGCATAGACAAATTTAATCTAGTGATGCCCTTGCCCCTCCCTATATCATTCTCTGCCATTGTTGTGAAACTTCTTTTCTTTTTTCTTATAATAAAATCTTTTTGGATTTCTTGATAGTAAATTCCATTTGCACTTAGGAAAATTTGTGCGCCAGGTGGATTCCACAGAGAGTTCAGTGTCAGTGAACATTTAGAACTTGCTTTTAATACTGACGTTAGAAACCAATAGGTAACTTTGTGCCTAACTTTGTTGATCAGTCCACTTGTCTTTTCTTCACATCTGCCATACAATACATTTTTTGTTTTGCAAATATCAGTCATTAACCATTAGGAAACATTGTGGGCCTAACTTTGTTGATCACTCCAGTTGTCTTTTCTTCACATCTGCCATACAATACATTGCTTATTTTTGCAAATGCCATTCATTAACCAATAGGGAGCTTTGTGGGCCTAATTTTGTTGATCACTCCATTTGTCTTTTCTTCACACAACCACTTGTCTTTTTTTCACATCTGCCCTACAATACATTGCTTATTTTTGCAAATGTCAGTCATTTATTCAATGTCAATATGTATATTTATTGCTGACAAGCAGCCTTTTTTCCCGTTATTTTCTGATAGTGATAAGTAACTATTTAAAGGCTTTTACCGTGTAAAAATTATCATATCATTGGTCTTGTTGATAGAATTTATTTATGACCTGAAACAATCATGTTGAAGAATCAATTGATGCTTAGAAGCGTGAAAGATTTCATTGATCTTTCATCATTTTATGGTCTAAAAGATTCATTTTATGGAAAATCCTGAATTTGTGATTTAAATTGATGAGATACTTTATCAAGCTCAAGCAACCACCCTACCAATAAAAAAAAAGTGTGATGAATTTTGATCCTTTGATTTAGAAGTGAAAAAAATGATGATGGGTTAATAGTTTTTGAGAATGGAGTAGTATCACGGTCCTTTATATTTTGTTTTTTATTTTTTGCAAATAATTGAAGACAAATTGAACGCAAAAAAAATAGAGATGAATGAAGTTGGTTTAGTGTCTCCACTTCACATAAATGAGGAGAAAAAAGAAAAAAATAATAAAAACAGGGGAAGGAGGGTGAGATCTTGAAAGAAATGCAACAAATTTTCAGTTGTTGATTGGTTGGCATTGGTTAAAATTGGGAAGAGATAGGCAACTGCAATTATCAAATATGTTTCTTACTTTTATGCATTACACACCGCCAAAATTAAGTGGCTTGAGAAAGCATAATCACTTCATTGCTTTTGTTGAAGAATCACTAGTGCATGATTCAGATTCATGATGCGGGGTGTAATTCTTTTATTTTCTAATCTGGATCTAAACTATTGCAGCTATTGTTTTCATACGCATCTTAATTTGCACCATTAACACGGACACTGGTTTTATTTTTGTTTTTTTATAGGCCATTATTTGCAAGTAGCTTGCTAAGTATTATTCACACTTTGCTGGATCAAACGCGGCAAGATGAGATAAGAATTGTAGGATGTTATACTCTCTTTGATTTTGTAAATAATCAGGTTGGTCTTGACGGTTCTTCAATAGTTACAATTTTTAAGTTCAGAAAATATAATAAAAAACAAAATCTTTGATTTTGTCTTTTTTCTGAATTTTGTAGATTGATGGAACATACCTGTTCACTTTAGAAGGTTATATCCCAAAACTCTGTCAACTAGCTCAAGAGGTAGGGGAAGATGATAGGGGAAGAAATTTACGTTCAGCTGCTTTGCAAGTCCTCTCATCAATGGTACTCGCCACCATTATCTTTAAACATTTATATTCCAATCTTTCTCTTTCATAACAACATTTTGAATTTTGTGGCTTACATGTGAGGGGGGAAGCAAATGAGCTTCATGGTTGCATGAAATGGATTCGAGTTATGTTCTTCTTCTTTGACATAATTATACTGAGTTGTATTCATTAGTTCCCAAGACAGAAACCTTTGAGGATATAGTTTTGCGACACACAGACAACAATTCAACTTATAACTCTAAATTTCTCTGTATACTGAACACAACAACGATAATGACCATTGAATATCTTTTTGTCATTGGTTCTATCCAAAGCTATACACAGCTAGTCTCTTTAAGTTGCATATTTTGCTTCTTACACACACCATCCTTGGTGTGTCCTTTACATCACTTTTGGCTCTTCTGCTTTCATCCCCCCCCCCCCAACTATTTTACAATGGCTCGTGACTCATCTCTATCTCTCCTTTACTGTGTTTTTTGTTGTATCTTCCACTGTCCAGTAATCACTTGCACAAGTTCAAAATCTTAGCCCATACCTAATGCTCAAAGAACCTTTTTCATTGTTTCTAAAATTTTCATATTTGGTTAGCTTGAGTGTTGACCTAAGTGCATTTGGAAGACAAATCTTAGCCCCTAAAGTTTGTTGTCTACTTCCTTGACATCCAATGCTATTTTTTTAATCAACATATTCAATGCATACTTTCTTTTCAGTGGAAAGTTGGGTCATTACCTTCTAAATTAATGGCCGTCCCATCACTTCTCGTTTATTTTATCTCCTCTCGCTTTGAGATTAAAGATCTTTGAGTTACATTGAGAACTTGTGGAAATGAAATGGATTTAACAATCCCTGATGTACATGTCTTCTTCTCAAGTCAGGTTTGCCTGCTGTTTGCGGGAGAACTGTAATCTGTATCCATACCCATCAAAACTGAACTATATATATTTCGCTCTGTAGGTTTGGTTTATGGGCGAACACTCCCACATATCGGTTGAGTTTGATAATGTAAGTAGGTTCTTACTAATCATTCTTGTGGCTTTTGTGTTTGTGAATATACTGCTGAATGGTTTACCTTCTTTTGATTATGCCCGATGGACCCACTGCACTAGGTGGTATTGAATGTGCTTAATTTTTTCAGTAAAGATCTTCTAATATACCTCAAGTAAGTTAAAATAGACAAAACTTTCAAGTGAATATTTTCTGAGATTTTTCAAAGATTAGAATCCTAATTTGCATCTTTGATTTTACTGCGGCTGACTTTTCCTGCTGACTACATTATTGTATTTAATTTGTACCAATCTAATATACCTCAAGTAAGTTAAAATAGACAAAACTTTCAAGTGAATATTTTCTGAGATTTTTCAAAGATTAGAATCCTAATTTGCATCTTTGATTTTACTGCGGCTGACTTTTCCTGCTGACTACATTATTGTATTTAATTTGTACCAATGTTATATAAACTAAATGACATTTATTTTCCTATTTGATCTTTTATGATTTACCCCCTCAATTTAACTGAACAGATTGTTTCTGTTGTCTTGGAAAATTATCAATGTCACAAGAAATCTTCAGAAAGTCTTGATCCTGAGCATGGTCCTAAGAATATGTGGGTTCAAGAAGTGATGAAAAACGATGGCCGTGATTCTGTGCCAAATGCTGAAATGAAAATTCCACCCTGGAGTGAAATAGTGGATGACAAAGGCAAAATAAATGTGCCAATGTAATTTCTTTTTTTGGTTAGCAGAGAATATTTAAAATACAATTGAGTTATCTTCTGTTTATTTTGATACAACTTACAATGATTTGCGTTACAGGGAAGATGCCAAGAATCCATGCTTTTGGTCTGGGGTTTGTCTAAACAATATGGCCAACTTAGCCAAAGAAGGCACTACTGTACGTCGTGTAATGGAATCATTGTTTCGATACTGTGATAATGGAAATTCATGGTCCATGGCGCATGGCATTGCCTTCTCTGTTTTGAAGGATATGTTACTTATAATGGATAATATGGGTATGCTATCCCTTTTTTTCTTATCATTTTAAAATTCTCTGATGCTTTATAGTAATGTCAGCTGATTCTGGTCCTCTGTTTTCTCATTGTTTTCCTTGTTCATTTCGTTGCAGGGAAAAATTCACATGTTTTACTGTCAATGTTAGTAAAGCATCTCGATAATAAAGTAGTCCTTAGACAACCCAACTTACAGTTAGACATTGTTGAGGTGACCTCTTTGCTTGCAAAACATGCAAAGGCTCAACCGTCTGTAGCAATAGTTGGTGCATTAAGTGACCTAATGAGGCATTTGCGGAAGAGCATACAATGCTCGTTTGAGACAAATCTAGATGCTGACACAGTCAATTGGAACAAGAAGTTCCGAGAATCTGTGGACGAATGCCTTGTACAGATATCAATCAAAGTACCTTGTGTTCTCTCTTTATCTTTCCATTCAATTTATGCCTGAACCTCTAAAGCAATTTCATTGATGCCTGGGCTTATCAATCTGCAGATTTCATGTTGTCTTTCAAATTTTAAACCTCGAACATTTCCTTAAACTGTTGAATATTCTGCTATCTTTCATTATTAGATTTATCAAAAGAAAGATAATAAATAAGCTGCTGCTCACGAACAGGTTGGAGAAGCAGGGCCAATTCTTGAAGCTATGGGTGTGATGTTAGAGAATATCTCAACTATTACAGCAATATCCAGGATCACAATTTCTGCTGTTTATCGAACTGCCCAAATTGTAGCCTCCTTACCAAATCTGTCCTATCAGAACAAGGCAAGGACTAACCTCAATTTTTATGAATTTTATTGGCTACTTTGAGTTTGAAGGATGAATTTGCTGCTATAACCCTTCTTCCCTTCTTTAGGGTTTCCCTGAGACATTGTTTCATCAACTAGTCCTGGCTATGGTCCACCCAGATCAAGAAACACGAGTGGGAGCTCATCGCATCTTTTCTGTGGTTCTTGTACCAACATCAGTTTTCCCTCGTCCATGCTCAGCTGTTTCTTACTCCAGGAAGGCATTGGTGGTTCCAAGAACCATCTCAAGAACTGTCTCTGTTTTTTCTTCTTCTGCTGCCTTGTTTGAAAAGCTGAGACAGGATAAATGTTCCTCAAGAGAAAATCTTTGTTTAAATGACAAAGACATTATTGCGGAAGAGGAGCAAACAGCTAACAATAATAGTGGCATGCTGGGCAGGTTGAAATCAACCTACAGTCGGGTGTACAGTTCTGCAAGAGATGAGAATTCTGGAAACACTGCCAACATGAACTTGGTAAGTCCTGCTGTTGTCTTGATGCTTCAATATCCCTGGCTCTGCTTATATGATTTCATATAGTAAGCTTATTCTCCCTCCCTCCCTCTCTCTCATTCTCATGTATACACCATTGCACTGGAACTTAGGTTTTAACTAAGAGCTCTATTTTGGAGAGATTGTGTATAGTTTTTTCCTTTTAAAAGAAAAATAACAGTTTAGGTTGGGGTGCAATACATTAATCCCATGGTGTGTAAGATGGGTGGCCTGTGGATGGGCAGGAGATTCAGACATATACCACAATACCAATAAGAGTGATATAGGTCCTACGCCAACCTCAGTGTGCCTTTCATGGGTTTGAGTTTGATATGTTATTATGGTCTGTAATGATCTGCCTTTTCCATGAATACAGGAGGCCGTTTCCCTCAGGCTGTGCAGTCATCAGATAAACCTCTTGCTGTCATCAATTTGGGCACAGTCCATCTCTTCTGGAAATATGCCTGAAAATTATGAAGCCATTGCTCATACATACAGCTTGGTAGTGCTGTTTTCTAGAGAAAAGGTACTATCAGCACTTAGACAGCATTAAATGATGCTCAGTAGCTCTTTATTCAAGGGGTCCTTCTTTTTGTTTGTTTCTGTGTTGTATCATGGTAAAATGTAGTACCTGCAGAAATATTACGCTGTTATTTGTGCTTGTTGAGGTCAAATTTGCAAGATCCTACATAGTCCTTTTGCAATCTACTGCTTCAATATGTTCACAATTATACTTCATTCGCTTGAGAGAGCCTTCTTTCAAGCTCTGATTTCATTTCTGCTGCTCCAAAACCTTGATTTCCCTAGCAACGGCAATCCTGTAATAAAATGTCCATTTCATACCTCTGAAAATAATTAATTGTGGAATATCATGCTGGGATCTAGTGTGTAAATTTGCTTTTTCTGGGAGACATATTGCCGAGGAAGAAAGATTTGAGGTTGTCTAGCTAAATCTTCCCATTTTTATCTGTTCCTCGTCAAGACTGGTACATCCATTTTTCCCCTTTTAACATCCTTTTAACAAATTTATCTTGTACAGAATTGTTTTCATGAGATACTGGTGCGAAGTTTTCAGCTGGCATTTTCTTTGTGGAATATTTCTCTAAAGGATAGAGGTGAGCTGGCAGTATGAAGGAAAAAAACTGAATGTGCCGTTGGCAGTTTAAGCCTAGGGTAATAATTATTTATATTGCAGGGATGCTGCCACCATCACAACGAAGATCAATATTTACTTTGGCAATTTCAATGATTCTGTTTTCTTCAAAATCATACAATCTTGCTCCTGTTGTGCACAGTGCCAAGGCTTTGCTTACTGAGAAAAATGTGAGTCCTTTCTCCAGTTTTCCCTCCTTGTTGGCTATCATTGACAACTCAAAACTATATTTGATATATATATATATATATATATATATATATATATTTGTATGTGTAAAGACGCTTTACTGCTTTAGTAAGAACAAAAAGAAGAAAATACTTTTCAGTTAATGCTGGGAAACATTACAATTCAATGTCTGAAATTCAAGTTCAGAATATTTAGATTAAAGAATGTCAAATTTCAAACCTTTTCAAAACAATAATTTTAATCACATAAAGAATTTGAATTCATAATTTTAATTATAAAATATTTAAATTGGTTAAAGTTTTTAGTATGCATGTACATATATTGAGTTTGAGATTATGAATCCCCTTTGGTTGGGTTGAGTGTAAAGGATTTGATTCCCCACCTTAAGTAAGATCAAGAGTTTGAACGTTGTGGGTCGAAAAAATCACATTGGAAGAGTCATTTCCAGTTGAATTCAATAATGCTTGAATATTACCTAGTAATACTGTATATTGAATAATTACACAACAACAACAAAGCCTTAATCTCATTAGGTGGGGTCGGCTACATGGATCACACGGCGCCACTGTGCTCTGTAAAAAACCATAGATTTTGATATATTATTAATTAAAAGGTCTCTCTATATGATCTCATTGAGCGTTCGCTTCGGCCTTCCTCGACCTCGTCTAACAGGACTCCATACTGCTTGATCAACCCTTGTCACCGGAGCACTCAATGGCCTTCACTAAACATGTCCAAACCACCTCAAACGATGTTCTACCATTTTTTGCTTCAATAGGAGCCACTCTAACTCATTCGCGTATATAAGTATTACGAATCTTGTCTTTTCATGTATGACCACATATCCATCTCAACATCCTCATCTCAGCTACCCCTATTTTATGTTCATATTGTCCCATTAAAGCCCAACATTCACTACCATATAGCATTGCTGGTCTTATAGCAGTGCGATAGAACTTTCCTTTTACCTTATTAGATACTTTACGATCACAAATAACTCCAGTAGCTTTTTTCCATTTATACCATCCGGCTTAAATTCTATGATTGACATCTCCATCAATTTCACCATCTTATTGTATAATTAATCCCAAATATCTAAATTTTGTCACTTGTGGGATAACTTTCCCTCCCAATTTAACTTCCACTTCTCTTTGGCCTTGTCTCTTATCAAACTTGCAATGAATATATTCAGTTTTGCTCATATTAAGACGAAAGCCCCTCAATTCCAAAGTCTTCTCCATATCTCAAGTTTAGAGTTAATTTCTTCTCTAGATTCAGCCAACAGAACTATATCATCCGCAAAAAGCATGCATTTAGGGATCTCCTCTTTTACAGGCTCAATTAGCACATCTATCACTAGATTGAACAAATAAGGACTCAAGGTTGATCCCTGATTTTGTCCAATCCTTATAGGAAAGTCCTTTGTAACAACTCCAGGCGTTCTAACATCGATTGTAACCCCCTCATACATGTCCTGAATGGCTTTGATATATGAAACCCTCACCCCCTTATTTTCCAAGGATTTTCAAAGTACATCTCTTGGTACCCAGTCATACGCTTTTTCCAAATCAATGTAGACCATATGCAAATCTCTTCTTTTACTCCTATACTTTTCCATAAGCCCCCTTAATAAATAAATCGCTTCTGTTGTAGACTTTCCTGGCATAAATCTAAATTGGTTTTCAGCAATATCAGTTTCCAACCTCAACCTGTGTTCAATCACTTTTTTCCCACAATTTCATTGTATGACTCATTAGCTAAAGCAACCTGCTGGATCTTTTTAGACATATTTTTCCACATGACATTAGCATTACTCTGTAACTCCCACTCCCCTTCCTTCAAGAGAGTTCTCTTAAAAATCTCCATTTTCTCCCCCTTCAATTGCCACCACCTGACCCTTGGGCTTAAAACTTGTCGGCGCTTTTGTTTTACAAACTTAATATTCACATCAAGGACCAAAACCCTATGTTGTGGTGTCACACCATCCCCAGGGATCACTTTGCAGTTAGTACAAAATCGTCTATCAGCATTCCTTACCAAAAAGAAGTCAATATGTGTCCTTACGGCTCCACTCTTGTATGTTATTAAATGTTCCTCTTGTTTCTTAAAGCAAGTGTTGACAATCTTGAGGTTATATGCGAGGGAGAAATCAATAATAGATTGACCTTCATTGTTGAGCGTCCCAAATCCAAAACCACCATGAGCCCTTGCATGAAGTCCTGCCTCCTTACCAACATATCCATTAAGATCTCCTCCAATAAAAATCTTTTTGGTTAGTGGGATACTCTGAATTAGCCCCTCCAAATCTTCCCAGAATTTTTCCTTAAGATGTGCTTCTGCCCCTACTTGAGGTGCATGCTCACTGATAATGTTTATAGTATCCTTCCCAACAATCATTCTTGAGGAAATAATTATATCCTCAATCCTCTTAACATCCACCACATTCTTCCTCCATTCCTTGTCAGCAACACCATTCCTTCCATTGACCTTTCCTGTGTACCAGAGCTTAAAACCATTAATTTCCCGAGACCTTTCTCCTGACCATTTAGTTTTCTGGAGACACAGGATATTAATCTTCCGATCCTTCATTACTCCTACCACCTCCCAAGATTTGCCGCTTAGAGTCCAAATGTTCCAAGTGCCAAATCTAATCTTGTTCTCATGAACTAGCTTCTTTAGCCGCCGCCGTTCAGAAGAGAGCGGTAGCCCTTACTCATTTAACACTACATCCGGGAGACGATGCAGCAGCTCTCGCTCACTTCTCACTGTATTCGAGCCATATAGCGCATTACTTACAGGCAACGACCTAGCATTAGCACAATTTCTTCGTTGATCCATGTCCATAAGAGATTCGATAGGGTTTTACGTTGGCTGTCGGGGCCTAACACAACCCTCCTCCTTTACTCGGGCTTGAGACCGGCTATAAACATAGGCGGAGTTATATTGAATAATTATATGTAAAAAAAAATTATGAATTTGAAGAAATTGTTGAAAGTAAAAATATATCACCTTGATACTTTCTCTACACGCTTCTAGTTCTTGAAAGTAAATATATATCACCTTGATCCTTCCTCTTTATTATATCTCAGGTTGACCCTTTCCTTCATATGGTTGGAGATCACAAGTTGCAGGCTGTCAGCTTTGAGCCTGGCAATATGACCATCAATTATGGGTCCAAAGAAGACAATGATAGGGCTCTAAACACACTTGCAGAATTGTCGACAGCCAAGCACCAAACTCAGGATTTATTTGCTTCTGAAATTGTTAGGAGCTTGGAAAGTTTGTCAGAAGTAATGTTTTTACTTGTATATTTAAGACTGAGCCAGAAGATAAAAATATGTTGCTTTTTCCTGTTCAATGACCCTATAGTCTTTTGTGCAGCCTGCATTTTCCTCAATAAGAGAGCAGCTGCAGGAAGAATTTTCGCCAGATGAGTTGTGTCAATTCGGATCCCAATTGACAGTTGGTTTGCCAAAAGAGGTGTGTCAAGTTGAATTGATGGAATTCTGAGATCTTGTGACTATAGCTATTCATATTTTGTTATTTCTTTTCTTTCTGTCATTAATTTGTGACTGAGATATTTACTTTTACATTCTCCAGAAAGCTTCAAAATTGTCAACAGACGATGACTTGATTCCTGATTTATTTGATAATCAAACAAACCAAAGTTTGGAATTGACTGTAGAAGTCCCAAGTCTTTTGAGTGCTAATCAACTTCTAGAATCAGTACGTTGGCCATTTCATGCTCTCTTGTATTCTTTATTATAGTTTAGTTTGTGTTTAAAGCCATTCCCATGTCAATAACTAGAAAATTGACAAAACAATATGAGCGTGTAGGTTTTGGACACATCTGAACAAGTTGAAAGAATTTCTGAACCAGCTGCTTGCGATGTGACTTACAAGGATATGGCTCAAAACTGCGAGGCACTTCTGATGGGAAAGCAATACATGTCCAGCTTGATGAATCCCCACCAAAAGCAGGAATGTTTGACAGACTTCCCTTCACAAAATCATGACAATCAACTGATAAACATGAACTTTTTGTCCAATTTGGATGTGAGTTCCCAGAAGGTACTTACGTTGAGAAACTCGTAACTCGCATCTTGAATTAACATATATTATATTTGTACATCTAAACGTACGAGGCATATGTATTCCTGTTTCTGCATCCAGTGGAAGTTGAAGTTGAAAAACCTTCAGCTTTTTAATATTAACTGCATGCAAAAGTTGAGTTGAGCATCAAATTTGCCCATGTAATATGCAGGTGGACAACTCATTCTTTGACAAGAATTTGAGTGCGGACTTAGAAAAGCCTCCTCCGCGGCCGTGTACAGCCGAGTATCAGAACCGCCCTCAGTCCTTCCATCTGCCGGCATCAAGTCCATATGATAACTTCTTAAAAGCTGCTGGTTGTTGATCCTGGAATTGTGGTATAAACTACATTCCTGGAAGGTCAAGGTTAGACGAGAAAGCATACTCAATTGGTCAGTTGATCGGCTAACCATAAGGCTTCTGAGCAGTCTGGAATTGGTGGGTTCAAGACCCAGCTATGACTCTGATAATGGCGAAGTTTTGTTCCGATTTTTTGTCTTTAATTCTTTATTCTTTCTTTGTTCTTATGCTCAGTGCTGAGAAGGCTTCGTGCGTCCTTGTGATTGTGAAGTAATTTATTGGCTTTCTTGCTTCGATGTACATAACAGAAACTGCAGTGTTTTTTATAACTTTAGTGATCAATGAGAATTTAACTGTCATGCGCCTGTCAGGGGTTAGTCTGTTATTTTAATGTGCGTTGTACTTCTCTGATGATTCTATCCATTTCCCAGGATGGTTGGCCACCCAAAAAAAAAAAAAAAAAAGCGTCCAAAGGACGACAGGAAGGTTTAGGAGAAAGCTCGTGAAAAGTAATTTTATCATCAAAGAAGAGCCTTGTGAAAATGAACTCTACAAATTTTGTAGTACACATACTCTGATTCAGATATTTTCTACTTATAAATTTTTTAATGGGGGGTTTTTCCAAAATTTATTTCTCACGATTATTTTTAATCATTGTGATTTACGAGCAAGATATCATTCTGTTTAATTCTAAAATATATAATGAAGCCTCCTGTTGGAGGAAAGTGTTTACCAAGATTCAAGCTACAGAAAACAAAAGATTAGAATAAAATGCTGAAGTTTAAACAGTTTGAACAATTACTGTTGGAGTCAATATAAAATTTATAAAGTTTAGTTTCCATTAGAAAATAAACTAGATGTTTACTAAATTGCATTTATTTTTATTTTATTTTAATAATATACATTGACATATTTTAAAATAAAAACCTTATTTTATTTTATTTTATATTTCGATTTGAATTTCTCCATTAATCTAATTTCATAATTTCTTTGACCGAAATATCTTAAATATTTTTGGGTAAAAAACTTCAGTAATGTATATAATTTAAAAGTAACATATATATAATTTATTAGAAAATGTGAATAATATTACTCTAAATGTATAAACTAATTTTTTTGGGGAAAAAAGTAATCAAAGAATGAAAACTCCCTCCCGAACTTTTATTGTCGAAAATAAATAAAGTAATTTGCTTTTGTTTTGATTGGTGAGTGAAATTGAATTCTGAAAGAATTTGATCAATGTTGCTTTCGGGAGGAGGGAAAGGGTAGTAGGCCATTGCGTTGAAGGAGTTTTGCTCCACTTATTCTGTTATTCATAACCAGCTCCTGTATTTTTTGGTTTCCAGCGTCTGCCTGTCTTATTAAAAGTCCATTTTACCCTCAATATACAATGTGAAATGACACATGATGCCCTCCAACGCTTTTATCGATCCGGACCTGCTATTCACCAAACGTCCAAACCCTATTTTGGCGACCAAGCTTGTACAGTTGTACGCACGAGGTGAGAGCGCTCGCTATTCGGACGTGGATTCAGACGCTGGAAATCCAGGTTCCATCGCCGTTGAGGTAGGAATTACACTGTAACTCTCCTTTGTATAGGTCAAAGTATGATTTTCGATTTCTTTCACTTCGACTTCGTTCGTTGGATCTTGTGCGAATCTGTAATCTGTGGCTTGATGTAACCAGCGCGAATATGTAACGATGCGAAACTGTTCTTCGGTCGTTCTTCTTCGAATTCCAGATCTTTTCTTCGATTTCATGCGCCAGCCTTCACCCTATGGGGTATTGGATTTGTGATTGAACACTCCCTTCTCGTGATTTTGTAATGATTTTCGACTTTCATTGAGTGGGCTTGCTGGCCTACTGATTTATGTTTTTTGATATGGTTGTGTATTGGGTTTGCTGGCTTACCTCTCGTGATAATGCTGTATTGGCATACTTCTCGTAATTTTATTGGAAGGAATATTGATGAAGTGTCAAAATTTTTGGTAATGGCTGGGCAGAATTTACTCAAGTGTTGTTCTGGTATTCTGTAACTGAACTAGTTAATAGCTGAGCAGATTTTAAATCTTGGTATTGTAGTATTAAGGGACCAAGAAAGAGACGAAGGCAATTTTCAAGTCTTTTAGTAGTTGAGTTTGCCTAACCAGCCATTCTTATTGTTTGCTGGGAAACGAAATTTTATGACAAAAATGCTGTCAGTTCTGTTTTAGTCAAGACTCAAGAGCCCATCCTGGAAGCCTCGTCTTTGGAATGTTTTGGCATGAATAGATTTCGCCATAGAATGTGCGTACTTGCAATACTTGCTCTTATGTTCATAAGAATAACTTCACAATGCCCATAATGCTTTTGCTTCTTTTTTTTTTTTTTTGTGCGCGCGCGCTCGATGATAATTTCAGTGATCCTGGTTATGACCTGGATTATGACAGTTGATACATAATTCAGTATCTTCAGGCGTATTACTATGCGGTTTCTGAGCAGATGTTTCTTCCCCTGCAATTTGTTTGTGAGGACATAATGTTGACAATTTTCTATTGACGAAGCACAGCAGATTCAGATTTGACATATTGTAGCTTATTTTTGCCTATATGTCTTTTTATTTTATTACGTAATATTTCCAAGACGAGATGTTCAAGGTTCCTCTATATCTTGATTGTTGACCGTCCAATATCCCTTATGACTGGGTGGTCTTTCTTCAAGTGTCGGTTTGTCTTGAATTTTGATGTATTTATTCTTTCTGCACAGTTCGGACTTTGAGCATGGCTGTCAAGTACATCATACCTGCTATAGCAGGGTCATTTGCACTTGCATGGGCCTGTGATGTACTTATTGCTGATCGAAAGATATTTGGAGGTAAGTTTCGTGTTCCTTGGATATTGCTTTGCGTTGCAACTGATTCAGCAGTTTGATGGAATACCTAATTGTTATATTCAGGCACTACCCCCCAGACAGTTGCAAGTAAGAATTGGTGGGAAGAGACTGATAAAAAATTTCAATCATGGCCTCGTACTGCTGGTCCACCAGTGGTCATGAATCCCATAAGTCGCCAAAATTTCATTGTCAAGTCCCGCTCTGAATCTTGAAGAATTTCATGGTTGATAGAGTCATCTTTTTTTATGGGAGATGTCTCCAGCTCCCAACCCTGTTTGATGCGAGATTATTGTATCAGCCAATGACAATGTAGTTTGATCTCATTTCTTGCCTGCGGTGTCGGATTTTAAGCACCGTGCGAATACTCTATAATCTAAATAAATATTCAGCCGTCATTTAAATTGTATGCTGTGCCAGGATAAACAGTGAGAAGCAGAACCTAGAAAATGGACAAGACGATTTGTTAGAGATGTTGCTAATAGTCATTGTTCAAGTGCCATGGTGATTGGTTGAGGGGAACAGTTTTTTCCTCGTTGTACGGTCAAAGGTTTCGAATGACATTGAGAGATGGGAGGTGTTGCTATTAAGTAGTCGGCGGCTTTTGGGATGGTTCATTCCCAACAGCAATTAGTCTGTTGCCATAATGTAGGCAGCCATTTGATAGGAAGATCGAAGATCCAGCTTCGCGTCATAGGCCATTACGCTGGAGAAGGCTCCAATTCATTCCCTTTTACTCCCCTGAAAATTTGAATATTCATTTAATGCCGAAGGCGATATAACTTGGAGGATAGGCTCTCCTTTTTAAATTAAATAGCTGCATAAAATTTGAAGGACCTAATGGGACATACCAGTAATTCACAATCTCCCAACAAATGTGAGTTTCATGTTACTAGATTATAACATCATTAACTTTTAATTAATTTGATATCATGACATGAAACGAGAAACTTTAAAATTGACAGCATAGGTTTGAATTAGTCACTTAAAATAACTTACTAGTGTAGGATTTTGTTTTGCACACCGTTTTTAATTTATTTCTATATTCAGGTATTTAATTCGAAAAGTTTATTTTTCCATTTAAATTGTATTCCCTTCTGTTCTATACTTCTATATGTCATTTTTAACTCACCAGGATCATGATAAATTAATTAAAACAATAAATTTGTCGTAAATTTATATTGAAATGTGCTTAGGAGGGCATTTTCGAAAGAATTCATTAAATGCTGCATCAAAAAATGAGAAATGACTGCCATTACTTCCTTCTAGAAAGTATCACACACACTCTCTCTCCTTCTGGTTCATGACACTTCTATAAGAAAGATATGGTCTAGAATATAAGTCATCTCTTATTTAATTATATTTAATTAATGTTCTTTTTCCTATTTTGGCCCTGTAATTAATACCACTTTTTAACTTTGCCCTACTCATTATATTCCCCCTCTCTCTAAAATAACACTCTTAATGCAACTAAACACATTTATCAAGTAGGGTAAAAATAACTAAACACATTTATCAAGTAGGGTAAAAATGAAAAAAAGTTGTATTGAGACATTAAATGACTTAACTATATATTTTTTATTTCACGTGATATAGTTAAAATGTCCTGTATTACAAAGTGGAGGGAGGGAGTATATATACACATAAGATCAGTGGGAGTATAATTAAGAATTAGTTTTAAATTCAATATTCAATTGTTATTAATTTTTATTGGTCCCATGCAGGGTAAAATCTAGTTTGGCCCAATACCATACTTTCAGTTGAGAAACTCCAAATCCTTTCCCTTTCAAATTCCTCTCCTTTATTCTCATCTTCCGCCCCCAAAATTTTCCCCTCTTTTTTAATGTGGAATTAAATGGTCAATGAGGTCGCTGTCTTTCCTGCGTAAATGTCAGCAGGGTCTTTCTCAAGTGATTTGCTTATCTTTTCTTGTGAAGTGAGCATTTAATGCAGGGACCTAAACCAAACATCTAAATCTTACCAAGATTCAAAATTTGATTCATCAACACTAAAATGTTGAGAGATGAAGATTGTTGGTATGTGACTTGATAGCTACCCACGTTTTGTCGCACGAGATATTTGACTACATTACATTGGATTATTATAAACGTAAATTATAATGTTTGTTTATAGCATGCATGGACGAGTTCAAATGTACAATCTGCGAACACAACAGAAAAATAGGAACTTTCGATCGACACTTAACTTTTAATTGTTGTATGCGTCTCCCAGAACAGAAAATTACATTTTGCAAACTGCGGGGAAGTTTATATGCTGGATGAACTGAGCTTCCCTTGCTTAATCACGACGAAGCTTTCTTGCAGTGTATGTATCTTCTTCAGTTTTCAGCCTCACCCAGATACGAACCTCTCATTTAAAAAACTAATGCTTTTAGGCAACCGTGCAGAAACATGGTGAAGATCTAACATCAGTAATGGCCTTGAGATTTCTGAGATCCTCAATCACATGGATCATATCACCGGAGAAATTTAATTCCAGTGTGCTCAGTTTTGCCTTATTTCTTGGAGCATTTCCACTACCTTCTTCATCTTAGGTCGTTTTGCAGGTGTGGTATCAGTGCAGAGCAATGCAACCTTCAAAGCGGCAAGCATTTCTTTCCTCCAACCAAATGATACTGTGCTAAGCCTTGCATCAAGTATCTGCTCTGGAGTTTCCCCTCTTAATGGAGCACTATGAACCCACTTCACCAAATCTATGCCTTCTTCGAAATCCTCATCAACCGGTGGTCGTGTTGTCAGGATCTCAAGTAGAACAACACCATAACTGTAGACATTGCCAGGTGCTGTAACTTGCATTGTATATGCATATTCTGCGTCAAGAAATAAAACATGAAAGATGCAATAAAACACATAGAATGGGTGTAAAAAAGAACTAGACTTGTAAAAGTTTCTTAAATGGGGGCTATCAAATTCTCCAATAAAACCATGATATGGAAGAAATCTTTAATGGTCCAATCACATGATTGCTGAACAGGTAAAAACCTATGGGAAACGCCTAAACAAATGCCCTTATTTATATCATGTGTAATATTTGTGTTGGAAAAATTGTATACCTGGTGGTATGTATCCAAAGGAACCAGCAACAGCACTAATACTTGCAGTACCTCTGGTTGGATCGAGAAGTTTTGATATCTCAATCTCCCCAAGCAAAGGCTTGAAATTTGCATCCAAAAGAACATTGCCAGAAGAAATGTCAAGGTGGATAATTGCCACATGATGCAGGAAAGCCAGACCTTCTGCCACACCGATGGCAATGGATAATCTAGTAGGCCAGTCGGGTTGATATTCAGGTTGCTTGCTAGATTCATGAAGAAACTGAGCCAATGTTCCATTGGATAAGAAATGATGCAAGAGAAGAGCAACATCTTCATAAATAACATATCCTATGGGTCGAACCAGATTGTCATGACAGAGTTTGCTCAGCCTCTCAAGTTCCCTGATCATCTTGTTTTGGTGGTGGATTATGGTCTTATCCATGGACTTGAGTCTCCTAACAGATAAAACCATCCCAGAAGGCATGACCGCCTTGTAAACTGTACTGAAAGTACCACTGCTGAGCTTATTAGAATCTTTGAGGGTTGCCTTAACAACAGCATCAAGGTCTACTGCTTGTTTTAGATTCTCAACAAAGACATTCCCTGCTATTATGGTTGGTTTGTTATTAGTTTCGTCATCAACCAGCCCAGCATCTTTGGCTGCTTTTTCTTGCCTCTCTCTAATCATAAACAGCAAGACCACCACAGTAACTGACATAAAAACCGCCAAACCAGAGCCAATTACTGCAAGTATGATTCTGTAAGAAACTCTGTGATGGTAGTTATTGCTGTCATCGTAAAGATCTCCACATGAAGCGTTTAATGGCTCTCCACAGAGCTCCTTATTACCCATAAAACTTGAATTAGGACTCTTTTGGAATGGCACAAATGTTGGTACTGGACCGCTGAGCAAATTATTTGAAAAGTTAACCTCTATCAAGCTCAGCATACCCTTCAGCTCGGCTGGGATATTGCCTGAGAGCCTGTTGTTCGAAACATCCAGGGCGACAAGTTTGTCCAGTCTTCCTAACTCAGGAGGCAGTGATCCATGAAGATGATTGAAACTCAAATTTAAAGCAATCTGCAAGTTCCTAATGTGACCAATCTCAGAAGGGATAATTCCTGTCAAATAGTTACTGCCCAATTGCAACTCAAGGAGTTTTGCACAATTTCCAATTTCATGAGGGATCTCCCCTCCTATGGAATTCTGACTCAATAACAAGAACTGCAGCCTAGACAATTTGCAGATGTCATTTGGTAGTGTCCCATTGAACCTGTTATTGCTTATATCAAGCTTGTTAAGGTTCCTGCACCTCAAAATTGATTCTGGAATATTTCCAAACAGGCTATTTCCAGAAAGAATTAATTCCTGCAGGTTCATAAGCTGTCCAAGTTCTGGTGGAATCGTTCCACTGAATCCATTCGAAGCTAGGTTCAGAAGGGTGAGATTGGAACACTGAGAAAACTCAGACACTACCTCACCAGAAAGATTATTATTGTCTGCTTCAAAGTAGGTAAGACTACTAATGTTTCCTATAGTCTTAGGAATAGTACCAACTAGATGGTTGTTCCCAATTCGGATATTGGAAAGGCCTTGGCAATTCCCGAGTTCTTGAGGAAGATCACCACTCAAATTGTTCAGGGTCAGAACCAGAACTTCAAGCTTCCCTGCAGTAAAAATGCTAGCTGGTATAGGGCCTTCAAGCTGGTTTGAATGCAGGTTAAGAATTTCAAGCTCAGAAGCCAAGCCAAGATTATCCGGAATCATGCCACCTAGAAGATTCTCATAGGCAGCCAAAACTCTCAGATTGGTCAAGTTTCCCAGCCAAGTAGGTAGAGATCCATTCAGTTTATTACTAGAGACTTGAAACTCCTGCAATTTCTCTAGGCCATGAAGTTCACTTGGTATTTTCCCCACAAGCAAGTTGTTCGAAAGGTTTAACGATATAAGATTCCTAAGGCCGCCCAATTCTGGTGGAACTGAACCTTCGAACTTATTTGAAGACAAATCGAGAACTTCAAGATCAGATAAATTTCCAAGAGCCGGAGGAATGTAACCATAAAAATTGTTACTTGAAAGGTCAAGCTGCCTAAGAGCTTTGAGCTGGGACACTAGAGTGACATTACCTCGGAGGTTTGCATGAGACAGATCGAGCTTCACTACCATTGAGCGGTCATTGCAGCTAACGCCTTGCCACGAGCAGTAACTTGAGTTGTTGGCGTCCCATCTTGGTACTTTAAGCTCTTGGTTAAGGGCAAGCAATATAGTTTGATCCTGTATCTCAGCACCCTCAACTTCAAGACCAGATTTTGACACATTCCAAGCAACCACAAAACACAACAAGCCCAAAATTTCCATCACCTTACAATGTTCTCCCTTCACTTCTCAGCTCAGAGCTCCTTTGCTTGAAGGTCTAACTGTCCTTCTAAAGCATCAAATCCTACTTTCCTAGCAGACGCGAGGAGTTAGAACTAGAAATTCAATCTTTGCTGTTTGCATCACCTCCTTCAATGAAGATTCCGAGCTTCTTTGCAACCCCAGAACACTCATCAACTCCTTCAAGAAACCAATTTGAGATTGTCTGAAAAGCTGAAAAACCTATGTATAACTACGGAGTGTGGCTACTCCTTAGTTTTGGGGCATGAAAGGCTTACCCAAAAGATTTGAGGGTCGAAAGTTAAAAATCCATATCCAAGGAATATTAGAATGATGGGGCAAAACAAGGAGAAGAGTGCATTATGAAGAGTGGATTGCTAATGATATGTGCATGCTTCCAGCAGATGAGAAAATGACTGCAGAGCGGTAGGGTGAAGAAACAACAACGACTTCCCTGAATAAAAGTGACGAAATGAGAGAAGGCAGCAGATTACGGTGTACAATGTACAGGATTCACGGACCAGGTGTTTTTCTCTATGTCACAGAGCCAGTGAATGAGAGAGAGAGATTTGCGGGCTCTGAGAAAATTGGGAAGGAAATTGTTTGCCTTGTAAGTTGCAAGCTTCACGAGAAATAGGCAGTGATTAGTGAATGAAAGCTGCATAAAACTCTGCTCTCTCTCTCTCTCTCTCTCTCTCTCTGTGACTGCGCCTTCATGGAGGGTTGCTACCCTTTAAAGCATATATTCAAGCATCGCAACATTTTTACTTACTTTGGAACTATTACTTCGTGGGACACAATACCTCGCGAGTATTCTTGGAATGCAATCAATTTTTGTCTTACAAAAAACAAAACTCCATTATTTTCAGTAATCCGAGTTTAATGGTCGAGAACAGAAGCCCCATGTAGACTATAAATATATAGACAGAGAGAGTTTCAATTACTTCACTAATGCTTTTTAATTACCAGTATTAGTCGTATTCAACATATTCAGCAAAAGTAAAGAAGGTTAAGGCAAAGTTTTTTTTTGTTAATGAAAAAGGACCCTACCGGAGAATCTATTTGCAATGCCCTAAAAGCAAACTAAGGGTGTGTTTGGATGGGCTTTTTCAACCACTTAAGCTCAATTAAAAAGTCAAAAGCTCAATTGAATTGGAGTATATGATTTTTGGGTGTTTGGTGGGGCTTTTGATAAAATAGCTTAGAGTTAAATAAGTTCCTTTTGGAATAAGCTCAAAGTTGGAGCTTTTAACTTTAGCTTTTGGAATAAACTCATTGTTTGGTGGTAGAATGTTATGGTTGTTTGTGATTGGAATAAGTCTGTATTGTCTGTGCAACAATGACTATACATAATTTCATTAGAAAAAATTCTCAAACTGATGTGGATTTTAGGAAAGAAAAAAATGAAAATATAGTTTATGTAGATATATTTGACTGTATCAAAAACTTTAACTTTGTATCATTTTTAATTTATTTGCATTTGCATTACAATTTAATTATCTATTTGACCATTTTCAAATGTGATTAAATATATTTTTCTCACTTTTCATATATTTTATAATTTTTTATTTTAAATATCATAAAAGTCACTTATGTAAAAACCAAACCAAACACATTTCACTTTTATAAAAGCACTTATTCAATCGCCAATCCAAACATAAATAACTTACACAATTTGACTTTTACCCAATCTAACTTATCCATAAGTCACTTTTTAAATAAGTCACTTTTCTCATCGCTCATCCAAACACACCCTAAGTTGTTCTTGGCTTTTATTGTAAGATAATTTTAAAGGGTGGACATTGATTCTGAATATAAAATATAATTTTTATATTTATTATTTTTATTATAATTGATTTTTATTGACACTTCCTCAATAATAATCAATGATAAGAGAAAATGTGAGAATTAAAAAATATGATTAAAGTGTTTTAAAAAATATATATTATATTATCTAATTTAATTAATTTTCTTAATCTTATTAAATTAGATAAATATATCTTATATAAAGATAAGATAGAGTAATACCTAAACCTAGGATTCCATTCCCCTGTGTAGGGTTATTTTTATTTATGTTAGGCATTAAGATTTCTCTGAAGACATTTTCAATGGATTTGTTAAATATACTCAAACAAATTTCTGCACGAGGCAGGAACCAGAGAACCGTCTTTCATTTTTTTCCTTATTTTATTCATTTTTCTCTCACTCGTCCCATCCCCGGGTCTCCCCTACTAATTCAGAATTTTACTCATTAACAGATTACTCAAATATCCACTAGTTCTCGTATTTAACTCAAATGAAAAACAAAATCATAACAAGTAAGCATCAAAGGGATTGGAGGTAAGTATCAAAAAGATGATTTGTACAAGTCAGTTTGAGCACACCACGCTGATTCCATCACCAAGCTACACTGTCAATTATAAGGTAATTTAGATGTATTTTTTACTCTGTTTATTTATCTTACAATACGCATCTTTTTCTCCTTGTTCATGTCACAAGCTTTAAACTTTGATCAATCTGTGTGTGTAATATTACTGTTAATGCAGAATGCAATTCTTAGCTTTATTGGTCAACAGGGAAGGCACATGATTGATCAACCAAACTGTCCAATTACTCTGCCCTATGGTTCTTGATTCCGACCCTTCCCTGCATGTTAAGAGCAGAGGCATTTCTTTATTCTTGAAGGCAACAAAACAGAGGGATCCACATTAAGCAAGAAAAATATCAGTAATATGGCTATGTATAAAAATAACACGAGACAGCCAACATGCATTCCAGCAAGCTAAACTATTCTACTTTCTCAATGTTTTTCGGTTGGATGTTTTTTGTATTAAGACCTTCTTTATAGTATAAAAGATTGAAGAAATAACTATAAGAAAATCACAACTAAACATGTTTATACATGATTACTGTATAAATAACGTTTGTTGTATCTAGTTTCAAAAAGCTTGCTTTAAAATAAGTTAAAGCACGTTTTGTCCTATAATTGTTATTATTATTGCCACCGTTAGTTACTACACAAGGTATGGCTACTTGCTTTCTGCTTGAAACTGTATTAAAATATGCATAAAAGTACCAAAGTTTCTTCACAAAAGTCAATCACAATGAATGTAGGTGGCGTCAAGTGTGGACCATTTGCCTGAAAATAAAGCAGAGAAAACTAGGAAAAAAGTGGGGGCTTCATGTATTCCATCGCAGGCTCAAAAAGAAACGATAAATAAATTACAGAAAATTGGACTGCAAGGATGGGCACAATTGGACAAAAAAAAAATGCTCTTTTTTTCCTTTTTAAAATTAAAATATTGCCAGCATCACATGAGTATCAGTGATGGTGATGCATGTCATTGGACTCTGAGTATCTAAACCTGCAATCTGATAGCTTTAATTATAATTAAGTTGAAGTGTCACTAAGATTTGATCTAAAATGATTGTGTTTTCGTAACAACTTGTGTGAAAGTAAGGTTTTAGCTGTAAATAGCAAAAATTTACAGCTTTCAATACATGAAACCAAACAAGGAGCTAATGTATAATAATTGAAGGAATCACATTAATCAAAGACTGTACATTTGAAGTCATTATTGTGATAATTTTGGTCTCAAAAAAGAGAAATAAAAGAGAAGCAGAAGGCAGAGTGATTTGAAATGGGGGGTGGGTGGGGCCTCATGAGGAATGGGGGAAGGAGTGAAGCATCTTGCAGACAAGTAGGGTCAAGACATGTCTGTGTGACAGTAAGAGACCACCACCATACATTATTCTCATTATCATTATACTATATTATTATTATATAATAAAGTAAAAGTAAATTAAACAAATCTAGCAATAAAAATTGAAAACTGCACATTCCCTCTCAACAAAGTTTTCGGCTATCTATATATATCTCTTAACTTTGGGTGAGAGAAAAAAAGGAAAGGACATCATCATACTTGTCTCACCACTCTTCTTCTTTTTCATCTTTCCCTCTGTTTTTTTTTACTTATTTTTCCTGTTGATTATTATTACCGAAATTCCTTCAAAAAGCTTCGTCCCGTTTTAAAAAGGTTTTTGCGTTTTCAAAAAGCATATTTTCTTTTTGGCAAAAAAGAAAAAGTTTTGAAGAAGAAGAAGAAGGGAACAGAGACAGAGTATGGCAGAATATCTGCAGATAGGTAACAATACTTTAGAAGCAGATTGCTTGAAATTACAAGATTACAATCATACATTGACTTAGTACTTCAAATAATACAAACATGAAACATCCCACCGCCTTCATGTTTTTTGCATTATTATCCCAGATTTGGATTTTCCTTTTTGGTTTACATAACTTTAATCTACTTACTAACACATTGGTCCAGAAAAAGAGAAGTGAATATTATAATGAGCAGGGCGTTTGAGGCATGAATGAGCATTTGATTTCTGACATGGATGGTGGTGTTAGTGCACCAATGGGATTAAAATTATGTTATAAAATTGATGAATGATTGTCACTTGAGTGAACAGTGACAATAGAGTGATATACTTTAAGGAGAGAAACGAGGAAAGCAGAGGAAGGAGATGATTACGAGAGCAAAATAGGTGTGATGTGCCTGGATGATGAGACCCTTGTTCATGCCACAAACAAAATAAACGACCCTACCTGTAAGCCACCGCCAGTTACAGGGAGCAGGTGAAAAAAGGGACATTTGTTTGGATTAATGTTTAAAAAATAATTTTTATTTTAATTGACTTTTACACACTGAAATTTAATAAATAGTTGATTCATATAGTGTGGTTTATGCTTAGATAAATTTTTATAAAACAAATTAAAATTTTAAGAGTGAACAATTGATATTTTTAGTCCCAATTAATCAATACAAGTAAACAATGAGGGGGAAATCCTTTTTAAAAAAAACCATTGTTAAAAAAGACACGACTCCGCTAATGCATGTGGATGGATGATGAGTAATTGAGAAGCAAATGGCGTCCAACAAAAAGCAGGTGGCCCTTTTCTCTGTGGAATCTCTTGTGATAGTGACTCCCCTCTCTCTTTACCAGACATGTATCATGGCCTTTGTATCATTTCTTGTCTCACCCTTCCCCCATTTGCTACCCTCTCTTCACAATTAGGCTTTACAGCATCAAGTTAATTACTTCATAGAAATGCAATGAAACACACTGATATTATAAGACCTTTATTTTGTTTTTGTTAACAAACAGTTTAGATGAGTTGGGTTTGAAAAGTTTAAAGAGGTATTGACAGATCACCCACCAAAGATCTTTACAGTAGAAGTGAAATTTGAACTCACTATCTTATTAGTTATAAGTCATGTTCTTAATAACTAGACTAATCTTTATCCTCTTATCTAAAACCTTTTATATCACCCAAGTTATTGATGCATGCGACTGGATGGGCCCTACTGGCTATTGATGCGCACTCAGCCCTCTTCTCGTCATCTTTTATAATTCTGGGCTTAATAATGGGTCTTGGATACCTCATTGGGTCCTGATTTTTTTTTTCCAAAAATAGAATACTGGATAACATTGTACTACTCAAAAGGGGGGTCCTGCTGTTTTACTGTTTTAGAATGAAACTTGCTCGCCACGTTATTTCAGCCACAGTGAAGGCATGTTATTGAATTCTGATTGAGTTGAAGACTTGAAGTCCTTGTAAGGTTGTAAATCATAAAGTCTTGTTCATAAGTATGGCTATTCTATTGTCATTTGCTCCAGCAAATAGTTACTAGCGGTTAATGGTTATGTACTCCACCAAATTGCTTGCATTTTGTAGTAATCCTTACTCGCTCTCACCTATGTTTCCCATCTTCATTCCAAACAAAGAGGACTGCCAGCAAGCATTCTTGAATTCCAGGATAAATTACGGGCTTTTATATCTATCTACAAGTTTTGACAGGGCCAATGATATTCCTTACCTGCAGATGTGCAGTATGTTGATGCGAGGTGGGATGGAAATCCCTGTTGTGCTCCCTCTTTATGATTGTTTTTCCCAAGAGATCAACATGCTTTGCCGACTTGATGGGTTTGTAATTATATGGCTATGCCTTTTACATTTGAAATCTTTCTTTTTTAAAATAATAATAATAATAAAGGCTTCTTTTAATTTCATTTTTCTCATGCTTTTCCAAAAATTCATGATAGATACCGCCTCACTTATCAAAGATGCAAGAACAAGTCTTGGCTATTTTAATTCCTTTATTAATTCCTGCATTATTTGAATTTTGAATTTAAAAGTTTGTTTTGAGTCTGTTAGTAAAATAATAAGATCACAAACCTCTTGTGAATCTTAAGAGTATGAGTCTGTTATGCAGAGTCTGTTATTTCTTTCCTATAAATACCTCATTCAGTTGCCAAGGGATGACATGAGTGAATAAATCAATTTATTACCCTTCGGAGATGCTCCTAGGCTTCTACAAACTAGCTAGGTGGGATCCTTACTGAGTGCGAGAGAGTAGAAGAGAGTTACTGCTTACTTATAGACCCGGTTCTATCATTTTGGTATTAAAGCCTCGTTATAATCAATATGGTAAATACACGCTCCTTCAGAGCAAACCATGACTCCGAGGCGTAACCGTCCCCGTCCGAGCATTTGGCAGTCATAGCTACTAAGTTGGTGACCCTTAACGAGTTAAAGGATAAAGTGTCGGCCTTGGAAGCTCAATCTGCACGTCATCCCCGCAGACAGAACAGAACACAGCACGAACCAGAGGAAGCTGATGACGATTCAGACTATCACAGAGATCGACCCTACGTGAAAATTGAGTTCCCAAAATTTGATAGTGGTGACCCTCGTGGCTGGGTTCTCAAGACAGAAAAATACTTCAGGTATTATGATATCTTGGAAGACGACAAGGTCAACATAGCGGCGATGTACTTGGAAGGTGATGCCCTCGACTTGTTCTCATGGATGAGCACTAAATGATCAGTACTCTACTAGGAAGAACTAGTGAGATCTCTCCAAGAAAACTACCAACCGTCGGAGTACCAGAATCTCGACGAATACCTCACCAACATCAAACAGACGAGGACGATCCATGAATACTGACAGGAGTGGGCAAAATGAGTCTCACGTGTAAAAAATTGGTTTGATCATTGCTTGCTTGGGGTGTTTATGAATAGCTTGAAGGAAGAACTTAAAACCGATGTTCGCATTCACAAACCGCAATCGGTGTTCAGAACGACGAGTCTGGCGGTGGAATTTGAAGGCAAAATGTCTTATGGGCCCAAGCCCAACCCAGTTTACCCGACTTCCTGTATGGGTCTTCCCTCATCTCGTACCTATTCGGCACATGCACCTCGTGGAAATACTGGTTCCTTCCCCAAACCAGTGCTCACGTCCTCATCTTCTTCAACACCGACGACCAATATGAATTTAGCTGCCACCTAGGATTCTGAGCGAAAACGGAGGAGGGAGAAGAGGTTATGCTACCATTGTGGTGACCCTTTCCGACCGAGTTATCGCTGTAACACCACTTTTTCTCTCATGGAGATTGACGATGAAGGAAACCCCATTGCTGAAACTCTCTAACCTGTCGATGAAGAAGTTGAAAACACCAATAAAAGAGCAACAATTTCCTTTAATGCCATTCTGGGAAATCCGACGGCAGCCATTATGAAACTTCAAGGTCAGTTGCAAAGTCAAGATGTTTTACTGCTTGTAGATAGTGGGTCGACACATAATTTTATTTCAAAATCATTGGTGAGTGCATTGAAGTTACCAACGACTCCTATTCCTGCTCTCGGGGTTCAGATTGGAGACAGTAGTGTGGTGAGTTGTGATCAATTTTACAAGAAAGTTGAAGTACACCTTCCAGGTTTGACTATTGCACAAGACTTTTACCCTTTTTCTTTAGTTGGTACCGACTTGGTTCTTGGTATTAAGTGGCTTGCATCTCTTAATACAATTCAAGCCAACTGGAACCAGATGTTTTTGATCTTTTGGGTTGATGGAAAAAAATATAAGTTGCAGGTAGTCCAAAGACTTAACCAACATACCAGCCTAAACTCCATGGAACTTACATAGGGTTCGGATGAGACGACGCCATTGGATTTAGATGATATTTTAATAAAGTTCTTTGCTGTCTTTAATGAACTTACTACCCTACCACCCATTAGAAAACATACCCATGCCATAAACTTATTACTTGGTGTGCCTCCCCCAAACATCAGACCTTGCCAATACCTATACTTCCAAAAAAATGAGATTGAGCTCTAGAGGAACTCCTCAATAAAGGGTTCATATGGCCTAGCTCAAGCCCTTTTGCCAGTCCCATATTATTAGTCAAAAAGAAAGATGAGTCGTGGCGCATGTGTGTTGACTATCGGGCATTGAACAAAATTACCATACTTGACAAATATCTCATCCCTAATATCGATGAGCTTTTAGATGAGTTACATGTTGCCACTTATTTCTCCAAAATTGACCTCCATTCCGAGTACTTCCGAATCTAAGTAGTAAGCGAAGACATTCCGAAGACAGCTTTCCAAACTCACAGCGGACATTATGAAATATGTCGTTATGCCATTTGGCCTCATAAATGCACCTGCAACCTTTTAAGCTACCATGAATGATCTTCTTAGGCCACTCCTGAGAAAATTTGTGTTAGTTTTCTTTAACAACATACTCATATACAGTCCCTCTTCCCATATGCATACTACTTATTTACAATTGGTGTTTCAAGCCCTGCAATAGCATTTTTACTATGCAAATTTCAAAAAATGTGAATTTGGGCAATCCAAGGTGTCCTTCTTGGGGCATCGAGTTTCAACTCAAGGGGTAGAAGCAGACTATGAGAAAATAAGAGTAGTACGAGAATGGCATGCCCCTTCCAATGTCACTGAACTACGGGCATTTCTAGGTCTCACGAGCTACTACTGGCAATTTGTTAAGAACTATGGTATGATTACTTATCCTTTAACTAATCTTACTAAAAAGAATGCCTTTCATTGGTCCCCTATAGCTTAACATGCCTTTGAAAGCTCAAATTGGCCTTAATTTATGCACATGTGTTAAAACTGTTTGACTTCACTTCTGAATTTATTATGGAGTGTGATGCTTCCATAGAGGGTATTAGTGTTATCTTATTGCAACAGGGACACCCTATTGCTTTCTATAGCAAAGGATTCTCCTTTTCAAATAGGTACAAGTCGGCCTATGATCGTGAACTGCTAGCTTTAGTTTTGGCCTTGTAAAAATGGCGTCATTACTTACTTGGGCGCCACTTCATAGTCTGAACCGATCATCATAGCCTCAAACATCTTCTAGACCAACGAGTACTCACAAATACTCAATAATGTCTGGTGCTCAAACTCTTACCTTTTGATTTCAGCATGACTTATAAAGCAGGTAAGGAAAATGTGGGGGCAGATGCTCTTTCTCGACGGGCTCAACAAGCTGAATTTCTCCATTTGATGGTTCCATTGCCAATAGATTTCTTGGAGTTAGAGGAAGCCTTACGAAATGATCCAGATACGGCTCCCATCCTTGCTGCACTTGAGAGCAATCCCTCCTCTAAACCCATATACTCTATTATAGGAAAAAAAAAACTTTACTTTTAGGGACGCCTTGTCATTCCAAGAAGCTTACCTATTCGAGCTAAACTTCTGGAGGAAGCCAGACGCCTTCAAGGGGTCATGGCCGATTCTTAAAAACTCTAAAGCGGCTTACAAGTACTTTCTTTTGGCCTTAAATGAAATCTGATGTGAAAGCCTTCATGCAACAATGTTATATCTGTCAGAAAAACAAATATGAAACACTATCCCCTGCTGGTTTGTTGCAACCAATTCATGTACCTGCACAAATCTGGGACGACATCTCAATTGATTTCATCGTCAAACTTCCAAAATCAGGAGGGGTATGATACCATCTTAGTAGTAGTTGACCACTTGAGCAAGTATTGTCACTTCATCCCATTGAGCCACCTTTATACGGCTAAATCCGTTGCTGCCCGATTTTGTGAAGAAATAGTACATCTTCATGAGATGCCATGCTCAATAATTTTGAATAGAGACCCTTTTTTTCTAAGAGCCTTTTGGCAAGAACTGTTCAAACTCAGCCAAACTCGTTTAAGGATGAGCACATCATATCATCCGTAAACAAATGGCCAAACAGAAGTTGTCAATCGCTCTCTTGAAGCATACTTACTGTGTTTTGCGCATGAACAACCATGCACCTGAAGTAGATTATAATGCTGGGCCGAGTATTCTTTTAATACCAGTTTCCACACTTCAGCAAATAACACTCCATTTATTGTAGTTTATGGACGTAATCTGCCTACTCGTCATCCTTTTATTAAGGGTGAAACATATGTTGCCGAGCTTGCTGAACAGTTGGAAACCCGGGATAACAAACTGCGCCTTCTCAAAGATAACCTCAAAAAGGCCTAAGACCAAATGAGAGCCTTGGCAGACCAACACCGCCGTGAACTCACTTTTAACATTGGTGACGTTGTTTTCTTGCAAATCCAACCCTTCCACTAACGCTCTCTTTCCCACATACGATACTCTAAGTTATCTCTTAGATTTTTTGGCCCCTACACTGTCCTCCGCAAAACTGGGCTTGTAGCTTATGAGCTTGAGCTACCACCATCAGCCAAAATACACCCAGTATTCCATGTTTCATTACTATGTCCAGCGTAGGGTACGACTCCCTCCAACCCTCCAGCTGCTCTTCCTATTTCAGCTGATTTCAAATTGTTACTTGAACCAAACAAAGTGTTATCTCACCGCTCGAAGGGTCCTTATCTGGAGTTACTAATTCAATAGAAATCTCAGCCTTGTAAGGACGCTAGCTAGGAAGATTATAACCTCTTTAAACAACAGTTTCCAGAGTTCCACCTTGAGGACAAGGTGGTTTTCAGAGGGGGGAGTAATGATAGATACCACCTCACTTATCAAAGACGGAAGAACAAATCTTAGTTATTTTAATTCATTTATTAATTCATACATTATTTTAATTTTGAATTTAAAAGTTTGTTTTAAGTCTGTTAACAAAATAATAGGATCACAAATCTCTTGGGAATCTTAGGAGTCTGAGTCTATTATGCAGGGTCTGTTATTTCTTTCCTATAAATACCTCAATCAATCACCAAGGCATGACATGAGTGAATAAATCAAATTATTACCCTTCGGAGATGCTCCTGGGCTTCTACAAACTAGCTAGGTGAGATTCTTACTAAGTGCGAGTGCGAGTGCGAGAGAGTTACTGCCTACTTAGAGACCCGGTTCTACCAATCCACATTATTTTAGGCATATTGTGTACATATGAGCATATTTTTCCTAAGAAATTATATATATCTTGTGTAATCAATGTGCCCCATCTTTGGCAGGGCAGTCTAAAGACCTTTGCTTTGTCTACCAGTCCTCACTCTGGCATTAACAGCTTGGTCTCATCCTTTGTGCAGCTTTTGCAGGTATAAGTTGTTATTTTCTCCCCTTTCCTTGATGGACGGATGAGTACATAGGTTATTTGAGTATAATTCTTTTGGGAAATAACTCATTGTGACGCTGAATTTAAAGTTATGCGAAGAACACACTTCTCTGCTTTAGGGTTGAAAACATTGCTTGTTAGCTATGGTTATACTGCTCAGTGCTTGCCTTTTTTCAGTCAAACTCCGCTTGGAAAGTGCTTTAATGAAATTTTTAGTAATTCAATATTAGGGTTTGGGATGGAGTAACGTGCTTATGCTTGCAACTACACCTGCCTTTTCAGTTGTATTCGAGTTTGCTAATATTTCCTTTTAAACTTAAATAAGCAAGTCATTAATAGAAAATAGGTTTGCAGGAAGAAAACCCATCTCGAGAGAGCACTATTGTAAGAACAGCTGGAAAACTCATTCCATTCCATTTCAACAGGATTCCTGAGATTGTTGATGGTAAAGTTCCTTTGGCAACTTACAGACGCCAGAAGAGATACAATCTCAAGTCCAATGAATCTGTTTCCTCAGAATCATTCTGTTATCTCAGCAATATGTCACAATCCAGAAGACTCCGGATTGATCCAGAGAATTCCAGAGCATTCCAGACAACACCGGAGTACTCCAGAAGCTGCTGGAGCAAGCTAGATATCTCTAGAACAATGTGGGGAACGGTAGATAATTCTAGAGTATTCTAGGGATATCTCTTTCTTGCATATTCTAGAATTCTCCTTGTAAATATCTAGATATTATTTGTAGATATTCTCATAGAATATTCTAGAGGATGAATGATAACCGTTAGATCGAATAGATCTCCACCGTCCATTAAGGAGGTGGGAAAGTTCTGGAACAAGGGGGAGGCCTATAAATACCCCCTCACCCCCTCATTTGTAACCATCAAGCAAAGTTTCTAAGTTCTCAAGTTCTCTCAAGAGTTTTCTCACTTGTGCTCTCTTGTGTCTTCATCTTAATTCTTTGCCTACAACCTGAGGGTTCAGGCTGACTTAGCATAAGATCAAGGGGTTGATCAAGCTAAGGCCAGCACGGTACAAGGAGAGGGAGTTCCGAGTTCGTGACAACGTGGTATCAGAGCCAGGTTCGAGGGAGCCGTTGGTTCGAGAACACATTCGTAGGCAAGGATGTCGGGTGTAACTTCGGGCATCACCAGTGAGGCTGCGGTGCATGTCAAAGAGAGAGGAAGGGAATCTCAATCTCCACACGAAGGTGGCAAGAAGGCAAGAAACACTAGTAAGGTACGTACTGACGACTATGCTATCTTGTTCGTCAAAATTGATGCCTTAGAGAAAGCCATGGAAGAGATGGTCAGTAAGGTTGAGAAAATTGAGGGTGAAATGGGAACGCTAGAAAGTCACACTCTTAATGAACTGGGAGAGTTGAAATTAAGTGTGGATACTCTGCAAAACTCTGAGGATCTACGGGAGGAAGGCATGAGATCCTTGGAGACCAGGGTGATGGATGCCATCACAGTTATGCAGAACCAACTCAACTCTCTCTGGACTTCCTTGTAGGGCCAAGGAAGGGGTTCACTAGTGGCTGGAACTAGTAGACCAAGGGAAGTGAGGGTGGATCTTCCCAAACCGAAAGAGTTTAGAGGCGTCCGAGACGCCAAGGAAGTTGAGAACTTCTTGTGGCAAATGGAACGCTATACCGAGACCTTGGGGCTGAGCGACGATGAGACCAAGGTACGTACTGCTGCTTACTTCCTTATCGATAATGCTATGCTTTGGTGGAGAAGAAAGCATGCAGATATGGAAAGAGGGTTATGCACAATAAACACATGAGAGGAATTTAAGAAGGAACTGAAGAAACAGTTCTACCCTGAGAATGTGGTTTATGAAGCTCGGAAGAAGCTGAGGGAGCTCAAACATAAGACCACCATATCTGACTATGTACGGGATTTCACCTCCCTGACGCTTCAGATTCCCAGCCTGAGCGGTGAGGAGCTTCTCTTCAACTTCATCGATGGCCTTCAAAACTGGGCGAAGCATGAGTTGTAGCGCCGAGGCGTGAAGGACATTGATGAAGCCATTGTCGTGGCTGAGAGTTTGACTGAGTATCAAAAGGAGAAGGGTGAGACCTCCAAGCCTAAGTCTTCCAAACCTAATCACGGAAAAGGTGAGGGAGACAAAGGTAAAGGGCCAAGCAAAGGAGGTGATAACAAGTATTGGCAGAAGAATCAATCGGAGGGACCGAGGAAGAATTTCAGTGGCCAGCTCAAGTGTTTTGTATGCCAAGGTCCTCACAGAATAAAGGATTGCCCTAAGCTGGGTACTCTAGCTGCTATGGCAGAAAGAACCGAAGAGGAAGCTAGTGCAGAGATGGGGTCTCTCAGGCTTATTAATGCTATGAAGAAGAAACCCTTACCCAAGAACACTAAGTGTGAGGGTTTAATGTATGTGGAAGGGAAGAGAAAAGGGAAGCCCGTCACTATAATGTGTGACACCGGGGCTAAACATAACTTTATCACTCCTGAGGAGGCTAAGAGGATAGGTCTCCAGGTGACGCCAGAAGGAGGGAGTTTGAAGGCAGTTAACTCACCTCCTAAACAGCTTTGTGGCACAGCACAAGGGGTTGAGCTATGCCTAGGTGACTGGAGTGGTAAAGTGGATTTCTCTGTAGCTCCAATGGATGATTTCAAGGTAGTATTGGGATTGAAGTTCTTCAGACAGGTAAATGCTTATCCCATGCCTTATTATAATTTACTTTGCATTCTTGAAAAGCATGCTCCTTGCTTGGTACCTGCCAAGAGGATGGGTAACGGTCAGCAATTATCAGCCCTACAATTAAAGAAAGGGTTGAAGAGAGGTGAGGTAACATACCAAGCAACCTTGAAAGAGGTTGATCCGGGGGACAAGGTTAAAGAGGAAGTCCCTCCCATTATCAGGAGTGTCTTGAGAGAAAATCAAGACGTAATGCCACCTGAGTTACCCAAGAAACTCCCGCCTCGGAGGGAGGTAGATCATAAGATCGAGCTGGAACTAGGAGCAAGGCCACCAGCCATGGGACCGTACCGTATGGCACCGCCTGAGTTGGAGGAACTCAGGAAGCAGTTAAGGGAGTTGATCGATGCAGGATTCATCAGACCTTTAAAAGCACCTTTTGGGGCTCCGGTGCTATTTCAGAGGAAACAAGATGGATCATTGCGCTTATGCATCGATTACCGGGCTCTTAACAAGGTAACCATTAAAAACAAATATCATATTCCGTTGATAGCTGACTTATTTGATAGGCTAGGCAAAGCCAAATATTTCTCCAAGCTGGATTTAAGGTCGGGATATCATCAAGTTCTGATTGCCGAAGAAGATGAGCCCAAGACCACATGTGTAACACGCTATGGGTCCTTTGAGTGGTTAGTCATGCCGTTCGGGCTAACCAATGCACCAGCCACATTATGTACTCTGATGAATAAGATCTTCCATCCATATCTAGATCGCTTTGTGGTGGTGTATTTGGATGACATTGTCGTCTATAGCAACTCCTTGGAAGAACATGCTGATCATCTTCGCGTTGTGTTTAAGACATTACGCGAAAATGAGCTTTATGTTAAGGAGGAGAAGTGCTCTTTTGCTATGAAGGAAGTTCATTTCCTCGGACATGTCATCTCCCAAGGGATCCTCAAGATGGATGATAAGAAGGTATAGGCTATCAAGGAATGGGATCCTCCTACTCGAGTGGCCGAGCTAAGATCATTCCTGGGCTTGGTGAACTATTATAGACGGTTCATCAAGAGCTACTCTGCGAGAGCCGCTCCTCTCACAGAGTTATTAAAGAAGAATAAAAGTTGGGCTTGGACGGAGGCATGCCAAGAAGCCTTTGAAGATTTGAAGGCAGCAGTAGTGGAAGAGCCCGTGTTGGCACTCCCTGACTTCTCCAAACCATTCGAGGTGCACACTGATGCTTCTGATTTTGCTATTGGAGGAGTCTTAATACAGGAAAGACATCATATTTCCTTTGAAAGTCGCAAGTTGAATGAGACCGAGAGGCGGTATACGGTGACGGCCGTAGTTCATTGCTTGCGTACTTGGAGGCATTATCTACTCGGGGCAAAGTTTGTCATCAAGACAGATAATGTGGCAACTAGCTATTTCCAAACTCAGAAGAAGTTAACACCAAAACAGGCGAGATGGCAAGACTTCTTAGCTGAGTTTGACTATGTGCTAGAGTACAAGCCCGGATCTGCAAATGTTGTTGCTGATGCTTTAAGCCGGAAGGCTGAGCTAGCAGCCCTGAGTCAAGTCAATGGGGACTTAATAGAGAAGATCAAAGAGGGAACGACCCAAGATCCTTTAGCCCAGCAATTGGTTGAACTTGCAAGAGAAGGCAAGACTAAGAGGTTCTGGGTTGAAGATGGGATTCTTCATACCCTGGGAAGGAGGATCTTTATTCCCAAGTGGGCCAACTTGAGGAAAGAACTAATCAAGGAGTGTCATGACTCAAAGTGGGCTAGACACCCAGGACAGAGGCGAACCTTAGCTTTGCTTGAGGCAGCCTATTACTGGCCCCATATGAGGGAAGATGTGGAGCTTTATGTGAAGACTTGTCTTGTATGCCAACAAGACAAGGTAGATAACCAACTACCCGGGGGATTATTGGAACCTTTGCCCATACCAAGCCAACCTTGGGAAAGCGTGTCTCTGGATTTCATCTCTGCGTTACCCAAGTCAGAAGGGTTTGGTTCCATCATAGTGGTAGTAGATCGATTTTCTAAATATGCCACCTTCATACCAGCCCCAACCGACTGCACAGCAGAGGAGGCAGCTCGGATGTTTTTCAAGAATATGGTAAAGTATTGGGGCCTCCCAAGAACAATCATTAGTGATCGTGATCCCCGCTTCACAGGAAAACTGTGGACAGAGTTATTTAAGCTACTGGGGATAGAGTTACACTTCTCAACAAGCTTTCATCCTCAGACCGATGGGCAGACTGAACGGGTGAATGCCTTGTTGGAGTGCTATCTAAGGCACTTTGTAAGTGCTAATCAGAAGGACTGAGCAAAGTTGCTTGATGTAGCTCAATTCTCTTACAACTTGCAGAGGAGCAAGGCTACAGGCAAAAGTCCATTTGAGATAGTGATGGACAACAGCCCCTCACGCCACATGCCCTTGCAACCACCTACAAGGGTAAGAGCCCTGGAGCCTTTCATATGGTAAAATCTTGGCAGGAGCGAGCAGATGAAACTAGATCGTTTCTTACCAAAGCTGCCAAGAGAATGAAGAAGTTTGCGGATAAGCGGAGGCGTGCAATTGATTTCAAAGAAGGGGACTTAGTGATGGTAAAGCTTCTTCCCCAACAATTTAAAGCCTTCAGGAAGGTGCACAAGGGTCTCATTCGGAAATATGAAGGCCCTTACAAAGTGATGAAGAGGGTAGGAAATGTTTCATACAAGTTGGAACTTCCTGCCAATTTGAAGATTCATCCTGTCTTCCACGTTAGTATGCTGAAGCTGTATCACGAGGACCAGGATGATCCTACTCGAGGGATATCGTCACGAGCACCCCCTGTGATGACGAAGTCTTATGATCGTCAAATTGAGAAGATACTTAATCACAGGGTTGTACAGAGAAGAGGGGTACCTCCAAGTACCCAATACTTCATCAAGTGGAAGGGACTGCCAGAGAGTGAAGCAACATGGGAATCTCAAGAAGATCTTTGGCAGTTTGAAGATGAACTCCACCACTATAAAGATACCTTAGTGACGAGGGCGTCACTAAAATAGGTGGGGGAGAATGTCACAATCCAGAAGACTCCGGATTGATCCAGAGAATTCCAGAGCATTCCAGACAACACCGGAGTACTCCAGAAGCTGCTGGAGCAAGCTAGATATCTCTAGAACAATGTGGGGAACGCTAGATAATTCTAGAGTATTCTAGGGATATCTCTTTCTTGCATATTCTAGAATTCTCCTTGTAAATATCTAGATATTATTTGTAGATATTCTCATAGAATATTCTAGAGGATGAATGATAACCGTTAGATCGAATAGATCTCCACCGTCCATTAAGGAGGTGAGAAAGTTCTTGAACAAGGGGGAGGCCTATAAATACCCCCTCACCCCCTCATTTGTAACCATCAAGCAAAGTTTCTAAATTCTCAAGTTCTCTCAAGAGTTTTCTCACTTGTGCTCTCTTGTGTCTTCATCTTAATTCTTTGCCTACAACCTGAGGGTTCAGGCTGACTTAGCATAAGATCAAGGGGTTGATCACGCTAAGGCCGGCACGGTACAAGGAGAGGGAGTTCCGAGTCTGTGACAAATAGCCCTCTTGACAAGTCTGAGACTGTTGATTTAAGCAAATCTTGAGAACCGCAGAAGTAGTGATATTTTTGGCGCTTCCTGCTGTTCAAGTTGTCGCTTTCAGATACTTCCAAGAGATGCCACGTCATTGGAGCAATTTTATACACTTTTGCCTCAATTTTTGGTCGCACGATCAAAGCAAGTAAGCAACAGGAATTGAAGTCTCCTAAGGTGAGTAGTGGTAGTTTATGGATGCTGTTAATACAATAGATTAAATTTGAGTTAGTTGATATCTCGAAGCTTGTGTCAGTTAAATGCTGCTGCCTACTAGACATCTCTTATGCCTAAAAAACCCTTAGTGAGCTATAATTTTCACAAATAACTAACAGAGCCACTCGTTCTTTATTTCATGGGGGCCCAATATGGTTTGCACCATTGTGGTTCTCTCCTATTGGGTTATCCTCTTACCGTGGTCGTGAACTACTTTTTAGTAAACTTCTAAGTTTCTGCTGTTGGATTATGAGACGGTCATATACTTGTTTTCAGGGAACAAATACAGGATTGCTTGCTTTCAGACAGCTAAGATGAAACTTAGCTTCAGATTGCTTGCTTTCAGACTATGAAGATGAAACGCATTGAAGGTTACTCGAGCTTTCCAAGGAGAGGAGCAGAGTTTATTACTGAGATTTTCTGGCCTCCGTGGCTCCGTCAGAGTGCCATAATGATTTTTGCGGATTCTTGATGCTTATTGTTTATTTTTCAAGATCTTAATATGTATTGATGTATATGACACCGCTTTTGCATCTTGACCGTTAAGAGCTTTTAAATATTGATTAGTTTTTGCCCAGGGAAAAAGAAAAGGTAATGCTTTTAAAACATATTATTGCAATTCATATTGTAGAATTTATGTACAACATTTTGATTCGACAGGCCTGAACCAATTCAGGAGAAAAAAGACATCCCGCAATAGTACCATGGAAGATTATTCCAATAGGCAAATAACGAAGTTCGAAAATTAAATCACATTATTCACATTTGTTAATAATATTGATACCTTGCGTTCGGGTGGCAAAAAGAAAGGGTAATTGTAAACATTTTATTTACAACTTAGAATTTGAAATATACAGAATGATGCTAGACAAGCTTTCCTCGGTACATTCCTCCTCCACAATCTCAACAAAAGAATACACAATTCAACTACAAACATTTCATGTGAAACAATGTCCACAAACATTTAGAAAGAAACGGTGGCATCTGAACATTTAAAACCAAGTGAAGTATTGGCAAGTGTATGACTAGAAATCAAAAAGTGGCTACTATATGGCGAGCTGAGAAAATAATTCCTCCAGCTGATTTTCCTTTACTACCACACCATATTTCTGAGTAAAAACTGCATCTTTGGCAGAATCAATGCTTGCATCATTAGCATCCGCAGCAGATATGGTGAGGTATTCATTCAGGTTGTGCACTGTTCCATCTGCGTGGTTAAAGTTCCTTAATGAGCAAAACTACTTAATGGGACTCAACTTATCATCCGATATATGAAACGAGTATGATCCAAAGTATCAATCCTTATGTTCAAAAAACAAGGAGCATAAAATAGGAAAGATTTTAGGAGAACCTCGTTTTCCATTGATTTAAATTTACCAAATTATAGTCCTGAGAGAATATTCATAACTCAGTGCGGTTGATTTTGCTTCTAGCAATAATAATCAATTTTATAACACTTGTCGCCACTCATTACCTTCAGCACCTATGGGTTCATGTATAGGAGGTTCTGCAATCCATTTTCCATCAGGATCTTTCATGTGTCTTCTATCAGATGCAAAACAACGAAGAAATACTGGAGCAGGCACAATTCGGAATAACCTGATAATCAGAGAAGCCTTTTCATTAAGGTTTGTCTTCAAACAAAAATGAGATATACACCTCCGGTTTTTAATATAATATATATTTACCTAATTGGATTAAATTAAAAAATTTAGTTAAGTTAGTTAATATGACATGTATTTTCTAAAACACCTTAACCATCTTCCTTAATCTCCTCATTCCTTTTCCTCATTGATTATTGTTGAGGAAATTTCAATAGGGGTAAATTAGGAAAAGATTAACAAATATGTAAACTATGTTTTATATTTAGGACTAAGATCAATTCCTCAAATATGTCTTATATTAAGGACCGGAGGAGTAATTGTTAACAATGAGATATCCTTATTAACTAAATTTTGACAGTAAAAGTGTTCTATTTTGAAAAGCATTCAATAGTACGTAAATCAATTCTTAAAAACATTCACAATCATTCACAATGTAAAAGCACCGTAGCCATTGCAGTTTAAAGTTGCTCGGGCAGCTAAAAAATAACACTGATCAGACAATCAAACTATCAAGGTGAGGTAAAAAAACAACTTGAGTCTTGATCTTTAAACAAGAAATAAATTAAGCATTTATCCTGTTCAACTGGATTGGAGATCCTGTGATGGAAAAACCCAAAATCACATACACAACGCCACAAAGGATGTCAATAGCTAATTATCATCTCTGAGACTCAGACCCCGAAAGAAATAATTGAACTAAAAAAACTAATGTAGAAGTATTTACATCAACAATTACTATAAACAAAGAGCTGAAAATATGACTAATAATTGTAATATGAAGAAGAAGCTACATTTTAATGCGCCATATTACACAGATAAAGCAGAACATAATCACAGAAAAACAGATGGTGCATTACCTATGATAATCAGGAAATAGCTGAAAAGATGGACGAATCGTGTCCAACACATATGAAGCTAGGGGTGAAGGGAACGGAAGACTTGAATCCAAGTCCCACACTAGAGGTGACTCACCTCCCCTTCTTCTCTGGAATATCAATCATAAAGACGCATGATAAAAAAAACCTTTTGATCGCCAATTCTAGAAATAAACATTTGTACAGCTTCCAAAACTTAGTGAATAGGTGACAGGTTTTGTTTACTCATTCATAGTAAAAGAGTATTTAGCTATACCTGAATGCAAATGACATGATAATCCCAGAGAACAATCCCATCTGCTCTTTTGCTAGCTTTTTGATGCCATAGTGCGATCTAGAGAGTTAAAAACAAACACTAATGAAAAGCAAATAAACAAATAAAAAGCAACCCCAACAAGTTAAATACACTGAGCAAAGTATAAAAACGACAGTGTAGAATAGTTACACAAGTTCTTACTACTCTGCCTCCATGTCATCACAACAGTGACAACAAATATGAAAAAGATAAGAAATGGACACATCATAAATGCTCCCTCCGGTACTAAATATAGGATATAATTGATTTTTTTTAAGAGATTAAAGAAGCTAAATAAGTTACTTAATCATATCATATATTGTGTAACCTTAGATTATATATCAGTTTATAAGTTAGGCAAAACAGTTTGGAGAAAAAATGTCAAATATAAGTATTTTAAACTAATTTAATTAACTTTCTTAATATCTTAAAAAAAGTTAACTCTGTCTTATATTTAGAACCGGAGGAAGTAGCAATTATTGACACTTCCTAATTCATTGGCAGGAAAAGTATCACTCTCTCTCACTGTCATTGACACCTTGCGCGCGCGTGTGAATATGTTCTAAACCATCATCAATATCAATGACGTCAACAAATAAGAATTGGCATATTTCAGAAGAACTGAACTCTAGTCTGTAAAATTGTGTCATTCAAATAAGGTCAACAAACAACTCTACCATGAGAAGGTGAAATGTTGCATTAAAAAAAAAGCATGCCTGTTTCTTTTCATTGGAGATGAAAACAACAAAAAGATCAGATCCCTCGGCATCAGCTATTTCATCAGCGCATAACTTCTTGCAAAGCAAGTATACATTCTCCTCACTACAAGTAAACAGGGAAGGAAAATCATATGTTGATACAGCAGCTGTAGTTTCAGCTTTATAAGGGATAAAAACCTTAAAACAACTACCAAGGACCAACAGGCATCGTACATTACCGAATCTATATATTTATATATAATATAAAATCTATAGAGAGCATCATCCTGGTCAAAAATATAGAGACCTTCATAAGCTATTAACAATCCTCCCCTCAAGTTACAAGCAAAATTCAGCTCCTAAGTTAGTTTTTATTACAAAATTGAAAAGAAAATGAAAAGACTATCTGCAGTTCCTTTAAAAAGAAGATACAGAGTGAAACTGCCACTTCTCACGACGTTGAAATAGTAATAAAACGCAAAGTCGGATCCGAATCGTTGTTTAACACCAAAAGTAAAACCCAAAGAAGAATAAATTTGTAAAATGAATTCGGTTTCTGTAAATAATTATATGAAAAACTTTGTTTCCATCAACATCTATAACGTTAGCTTTCATATAATCAGTAATTCGCACCAAAAAAGAAAACTTTGCATGATCACAATCCTAGGCTGAAAACCCTAAATTGATCACATACTGAAGAGAGATATTCACCAATAATAAGGCGTGTGATGGAAGCGGGAAACATCCAAATTGCTTTGTTCCATTGCAGAGGTCGTCATCCTTTGTTCAGTAGCCTCTCTGTTTCAACTTTCACCCAACAACTAGCCCCCTCAGTGACAGGGTTCTAGCACTTGCATTTTAGAACTATACTACTATTACCGTCTGTTTGTCTCGTTGATTTGCGGCTTGGATTTTTTTCCCATCCCCGTGGGCTTCGTGACCTATTAGGCCCAATGGGCTGGGAAGAGAAACTCAAAATCGGCCCACATGGCTTCACAATGATCAAAACGCGGCGTTTAACGATTTGCCTCCGCCGGGTGCCTATCTCAATTCGTTCCCGAATTGGGTCTGCCCAAGGAACCCTGTTGACCCTTGTGGAAGCGTGAGGATTGAAGAACCGCAAGGATCAAGCACAGTTCTCACGCTGCAGAAGTGAATTGTGGGGGTACGGAAGGAGAAAATTTAGCGTCTTTTATGATAAGTTCTGGTGGTATTTCTGTGCTATTTTACATTATCGGTAGGTTTCTTTCTTTAGCAACTCCACTGATTTGGATGTTTTTTTTATTGACACTTGACTTTTTTTTTTTTGGTTGGCTTGGTGTATTGTTTGATCTTCTCTGTTCCACTCTGAATTGAGCTAAAATTCGTTGGGTTTTCCATGTTTTAATAGTAAGTTTTAAATTTGGTAGCGAATAATCCAAAGATTTTGCTGCCAGCATTAAGTCACTATGTTGAAGGGAAAACGTAGTTGAATGTTCCTCTAGTGATAATAATCCAATGCATGAAAGGTAGGGTTGTGAATCGAATTCTTAGCTAAATAAAAGTTACCCAGTTGAAGTTATTTTCTCGAACTACAGGATTATTGATTACTTAAACTTTAAAATAATCGTTTGTCTTACAGGAAATGGCTAATCATACTGATTCACTTATTCCATTAGACATTAATGCCAATGAATGTGAAGTTGATGTGACATATCATTCACCAAAGGAACTTGGCCCTGAAATCCGTAATTCAGATGAAAATGATGTTGTTCCTACTCCACATAACGGTATGATATTTGGTTCAGAGGATGAGGTGAGATCATATTATACAAAATATGCCAGCCAAGTAGGTTTTGGCGTCATGACAAGAACCTCAAGGAAGGTAGCTGATGGCAAGATTGGATATTTTATACTTGCATGTTCTAGAGAGGGATTTAGAAGAAACAGTAGAAGAAATCCCATCAGAAGTGTTCCATCAAGGAAACAGAAGTGTGAAGCCAGGATCAACGTTTCTTTATGTAAAGATGGATTTTACCGGATTCAAACAGTTACGCTTAATCACAATCATGAACTGAGTCCAGGTCAGGCCAAGCTTAATGTTGATATTGACATGCGAGCTAAAAGGAAACTAGACCCAGAAGATCAAACTGAGGAGAGGATGAACAAGAGTTTCCGGCCTTTAGCGGTTGGAAATGGGGTTTATGACAATGTGATGTCGTGTCCAAATGATTGTGGAAACTGCATTCGGACAGGAGGCCGGTTGATTGGTCTGGATGGAGATGGTAATGCTCTTTATAAATATTTCATGCGCATGCAAGAACAAGATTGCAATTTCTTCTATGTCATAGATTTGGATGATTATTTATGTGTGAGGAATGTTTTCTGGGCTGATGCTAGAAGTAGAGCTGCATACAAGTCGTTTGGTGATGTGGTTACATTGGATACAACATATGTCTCTGACCAATACAAATTACCCCTCGTATCTTTTGTTGGAGTGAACCATCATGGCCAATCTATACTTTTTGGTTGTGGGTTGATGTCGTGCAGGGACACGAAGTCGTTTGTTTGGTTGTTACAATCATGGTTACATTGCATGTATGGTGTTTCACCGAAAGGCATCATAACAGATGAATGCAAGGCCTTGCTAAATGCAATTAAAATTGTATTCCCCTTTGCTCGTCATCGGTGGTGTTTATGGCATATAATGAAAAAAATTCCTGAAAAGTTAGGTCAACGTGCTGACTACAAGCTGTTAAGTTGTCGTTTAAAAACTGCTATATACGATGCACCTGCTCCCAATGAATTCGAGATGAATTGGAAAACAACCATGAAGGAATTTGGTCTAGAGGACAATGAATGGCTGAATGAGTTGTACCTTGAGCGACATCGATGGGTGCCTATCTTTGTAAAGAGTGAGTTTTGGGCTGGAATGTCTACTATTCGATATGGTGAAATCATGCATCCTTTTTTTGATGGATTTGTTGGTTGCCAGACTACGTTGAAACAATTTCTTGATGCATATGATAATGCATTGCAAGCCAGGGCAGAGAAAGAGTTTGAAGCTGATTTCCGTTCATTTTGCATTACTCTTTCTTGTGCTACCAAGTCTCCATTTGAGCGGCAGTTTCAGACAGCTTACACTCACTCAAAGTTTTTGGAGGTTCAGCGAGAGTTTGTTGGAAAGGCTGATTGTAACATGGTTGTTGTTCATGATGAAGGTTCTGTTTGTCGTTATAATGTTATTGAGGATGTGATGGTTGAAGGTAAACCTAAAGACGTTTCATATGGAGTTATATTTGACAGGGTAAACTGTGATGTGAAGTGCGCTTGCCACATGTTTGAGTTCAAAGGAATAATTTGTAGGCACTCACTTGCTGTACTGTCCCAAGAGCGAGTTAAAGAGATTCCATGTAAGTATGTTTTGGATAGGTGGAGAACAAATCTAAAGAGGAGACATGTATATGTGAGGACTAGTTACACTGTCAGACAGCTCAAACCTCGAATGGAAAGATTTGATTTATTATGCAAGCAATTTGACTCTGTAGCTGATATTGCTGCTGAATTTGAGGAAACAAGTGCTTTTGTAAGTAATACCCTTTGTGACTTGAAGGAGAAACTGGAAGCATGGGCAAGCCATATGAGAAACTCATCTGAGGCGGCAGCACCAATAAGCTGTGCAATTAACGGTGCTTCTTGAAATACAAGTAAGAACACGCTCATTTTATCAATTGTAGGCAACTCGGAATATTTCTTTTACAAGCATAGTATCAAGGACAAATGTAAATGCAAGGAAAATTGAGCCTCAGCAAATATAAAATTTGCGTTGTTAAAAATTCACTATATGAATACAGAGCATCAAAGTTTGGCATCAATGCTTGAATCTAGTTTATTACAGAGCACATTTCCTTGTCTTATCTTCAGTGTTAACTTAGTTGGAGGTTTGAGCATAACTGATAACTAACCAGACGAGAAAACAGCAAGTGAGAAGATGACAAGGTATACATAACACTTCGTTCTTTTTTTTTTTTTTTTTTTTTTTGGGGCCAGCGCATAACACTTGGTTCATATCAAGGGATTTATAATACTTTCACTCCTTGTGCTCATTTATACTCATATCTTTAGTAGTTAGTATTAACTAATTACAAACAAGATCTTATATTAAAAGCCGAATGTGGTATTAATTTAGTTGGGATTTGTACTACCAAACAAGCTGCTATATCGATTATTCTTGTCTGACAAAATAAAAGACGTATCTAGTTAGTAGGATTATTATCATGAACTCTTTGGTCACTCTTCTACCATATACTGTGCTTTTTATATGTAACTGGATGGATAATAACATGGGGATCACGTAAAAAGTTTAACAAACCATGATATTTTAAAGTTATCAATAACTGGCCAAAAAAAAAAGTTATCAATAATATGACAATTTCAAAATCCCTGATGGTAACACGGAGGCTCATTAATTTATATGAAAATTTTGAATTGTTTGAAATAAATCAAAATCACGCAAGAATTTGCAGAAAGAGAATTGATATTATTACATAACTTTTGGATGAAGCAATGCAACAAGTCAAAAACTAATACATGAAGACGTTTTAAATATAATTTATTGATTATTTGCACTTATTAGTATAACGCCTAATCAAAAATCTTAAATAAACACTTACCTTGAGTATTACGTTCAAGTTTCAAATTTTTTACAGAACATTCATACATAACCTCTTAAAAATAATGAAGAAATTATGGAGCAAATAGCAAATACAACTCTTACCAGTCATCTTGAAAGGAAAACACGCCAACTTCGTTGTCATGGCTCCTGCCATCACTTGTTGACAAGGTTTATCTGTTTTGTCTATTGTTTGATTTTTTTTATATTTAATTACGACATTACAAGATAATGATATAAAAACGGATATTGAGAATATTGAAAAAATTAGTTTTCGCTGCTTGTTGGTAAACCAGTTTTACAAGTCAGTTGAGTCAATTGGTCGGTTATGAGGTCCAGCCTCATTTTTTTCAATTTAGTCATTTTCTGGTAATTGTATGATGTACAGCCTAATCTCAATGGCTATGTAGTTTCGTGGTATGAAAACCTTTTTAGGAAGTTACGGTCAGGTATTAAGTAATATAATTAATTATAATTAGGTCCGTGAATTCATTAAATTACAGTGAAGACATAAAGAATCTAGGTGATATTAATTCCAAATGTAAAAATATAATTTTACGCCCTTTTAATTTGAAATAAAATTTAGAATTTAGGGCTTAGTAATTTAAAAAGTCAAAGTCTTCTCTTTTTTTAATTTGAAATAATAAATTGTATGCTTCTCTCTTTTTTTTTTATTGACATATTACATTCGTAAAATAGGATTACGATCTCTTCTTATTCATTTTTTCTATTTTAAATGAAAATAGGTGAAATTGTATTTTCATGTTTAGAATTAATATCATCTTAAGACTTCATTGTAATTTAATCAAGAGATCTAACTGTGATTATTTTTATTAGTTGGGAGCTAATTGCAATGTTCCCAAACTTTTTATAAGTGAAGTTAGGGTTTTGGTTTTATTTATAATCCCAGTGTATATTTGGATTAGTTTTTAGAGAATAATTTTTATGATTTAGGAGATAAATATATAAAATAAGTTTTATCTCAATTTATAAAAATAAATTTCTGAAACTATGATTTTATGACTTCCCCGACACTCACTCTGTCAGATAAGGTCTGCCTATTTAAATAAACAAACGGAAAACACAGAAAATCGAAAAAAGAAAAACAAGAAAATAGAGAAATGGCGGGGGTGGCGGACTGGCGGTCGCTCTGACTGGAAAAAATGTCGTGGTAAATACTTATACAAGTCTTGTGTCTCCCTTGCCCATTTCCACAACCTAAAAGCCACCGCCCTAACCGTTCACTCCAAGCTCCCACCCTCTCCTTTATATCTTACTCGTTTTAGTTTTATTTATAAACAATTTTTTTTATAGAATTGGTTCTTTTTGAAAATTAAATAATTTTCACTATATGAAAATATATGCTCATTTTTCTATTTTACTTTTATTAATTACATATTATTTATAATTAATTATCACACATATCAAGAGTTATATTTAAAAAAAAAAAAGAACTCACGAGATGAATGAAGCCAACAAAGTATTGAGAAAACATATTTTACCATCTTTCATATTTTTTATACATTTTCTCTCTGTTTTCATAAATAGGGGCATATGAAAAATATATAGCATTTTTGACACACTTATTGCTTTTAATTATCAGTTCGTTTTGCACAATCAAAGAAAAAATTACTTATAATTAGGACCGGAGAGAGTATTATCACTTGAACTGCTATTCGGATACCACATACAAGATAAATTAGATTTTATGAGCATACAATTTTTTCATGATAATACTCGTAATATAGTATAATAAAAAATACTAGATAAGGTACTGTTGGCAAAAAAAAAAAGTTAAAGAGAAATGAAATGAAAGAGCACCAAATGTATTGATTCGGCGTAGAGCTGCAGAGGAAGGGAATGAAACTCTTCAAAGCTATCAAAAATCAAAACGAGGGGGGGAAAAAAGAGGCCTCTGAAGAAACAAACAAGGCAACAATACTTGGATTATGATTATTATTTGGCCAAATAATACTTAAATCAATTAATGGGTTCAGGCTGCACGTATAAATTAACGCCCGATATCCAGTACATAAGTGACAGCGACCAATCAGTTTTATTATGGTTTCTCACTCTATCAAATGCGGATATGGCCGGATGAGCTGGCTTTGCTAATACTCTTATCGCTTAAAAGTTTAATCTTAATTGATATATTCAGTTATTCACTATTTCTGGTCCACCCAATGAATATTCCTTTATATATGCTAGTCCATAAATTACATGCCTAAAAGCTATCCTTATTTCATTTATTTAGTCATTTTGGCGTATTTACCCTTTCGTCCCCGCAAGGGTAGTGGTAAGTGGTAACCCACTTTATGCCGGGCCCACTTAAAATCTCTCTCTATCCCCACCGCTCTTTATAGTATTATATTATATGATTTAATGATAAAGATATTAATAATTAATTTACAGAGCAGAGTTGGCATTCATGATGTTGATCTGGGCACGATGAAGAGATTTGCAGAGCAGAGGCTGCCGGATTCATATGTTGCGGTATCAACTAATAAGTGTTATTAGTCTTTTTTATAAAATATTTGTTTGTCTTTAAAAAATATTAATCTTTTTTTATTTTTGCCCACATTTAATAAAAACAGTGGAAGAAAATTATAATTAAGATTATATTAGAGTTTAATATAATTAAAATGGGTAATATTGAAAATTAGTTAGATTTGACTATTTGAGGATTCAACTATTTTTATTAATTTTTTTAGTTATTAGTTGATACTTTATAATAATAACTAAAAGGAAATGAGTACTAAAAGTCAAGGAATAAAAAATCGGATCGGATAATAAATCGGTCACAGCACATGTTTAAAGGTTAATAGGTCAATTGGGGTCGGACGGTTGGTTTGATCGGTCATATTAAAATATTATAATTTATTAGTGACAATATATATATTAATATATTTTTAAACTTCTATAAATAAAAATGACGATCTTTAGAAAAAAAATGTTTAAAATATATTAATATTAGTTATGATACATATACTTATGTAATGATATCTCCTTTTTTATAATTAATTTATTATTATATCCCCTTAAATTTTTTTTTTTAGATTTGTTCTTTCTTTATCTATTTTTCTTTTCATCTTAGACTTTAAATTTTTATTTTTCCCTCAAAAATATGATGAGATAGTAATTATAAGAATATAAAAAATTTATTTCAATAAAAAAAAAAGATTAAAATATTCGATCAGTCTAACCATCGGTTTTAACCGATTCAACCTAATTCAAACCGATTCATGAACTAATATATCAACCAAACTGGATTATTGATGGGTCACCGATTAAACCGATCCGTGGGATCAGATTTTTTATTCATTACTAAAAGTAAAGAGCAGGCTTTGATTTCTGAAGTCGCTGATAATGCAACGTGGTGCTTTCTAGTATGGTTTATACATTGGGAATATAAAAATAACCAACCCAATGAAAACTCATAGTACTATTTTTGGCGTGCAAGTAAGGAAATTAAAAAACATAACATGAGAAATAAGAAACCCCTCACCTGTAATTCTCTCTCTTTAAGCTCAAGTGTCTTCTTTTAAAGTCTTATAAGTACCCTGTGTTCCAAAATTAGTGATCCCCGTGGCTCCTCTTGATTAGAGGAAGATATTGATATGTTTGGATAGTCTCCATAGGTTCTTTTCAATTGTGATTTACGAAATATGAAGTAGCTTTTACGATCTATGATGTAAATATGTGGAAGAGTTTTATCTCAATTTACGTAAATCGAGCTTATACATAAATATAAACCCAACCAAACAAAGCTATATGAAGCTCCTCCAAAATTAAACTCACCCACTTATCAACATATTTTGATCACTTGAAGTTAGAAGAACGTGAAGTGTGAATGTTTAAGTACAACGGTTATAGAATCAAGCCATATATAGAGGGGAAAAAGCTTAATCAGCCCCATCAACCAGCAACAAATTCAGCTAGACTGTGCTTGGTTTAGGTGAGGGGAGGGATTTGAATTGGATTTTTAAATGGGAGGGAAGTTAAAATTTTAACTCTCATGTCTTTCTCTCCTTTTATAACAAACTAATTCCAAATAAGATAATATATCCCTTTCCACTTCCCTCTTCTCAAACCAAATACACCGGGATGGATATGCAATGTTTATATGTCCACATTTACTTCACATATATGTATTTGGTAGGCTAGTCAGTGCAAGCATTAGTTTCTCCAAACACATGAATATATGTGATCATTTAATTTATTAGTTTCTCATAGCGGTCTCTGATAAGAAGGCTATATTTCTGTGCTGTTGGTGTGGTCCTCAGCGATTAAATTCATAATAAAAAATATTTTCTCAAATAAGAAAGAGTGAAGGGAGCCACTGAATCATTTTGGTGATAAACAACCAAAAAAAGGAGGTGGAAGTGAACTGAATAATCTACTGTTGTAAAACAATGCACTGGTACAACTTGTCTGATGGTGAAAAATATTGAACAGTATATATTTATTATTTTTATTTTCAAGCATTATTTAAAGTTTATAATTTAAACCTATTTTTGTTGTTCATCTTAATTCCTCCAAGACAAAAATATAATTTAAAAAAAAAAAGAATAAATCTAAATCGCTGTTACTGGGCATCAAGTTTAATTAGTGTTAAAAATAAATACATGATTCCGATCCTCTGCTTCAAATGAAACTATACATAATTTCATGCGACATTAGGAATATTCCTGTATGGGATCCAGATGATACGAAATTTAGAGTATGAAATTAAACTCCGATTTTGTTGCGTTCTGGATGCTGTCCGATGGCACGTAGAGTATGTGATAAATATTTATATACTCTAGGAACGAACGCGACTGTACTCTAACTAATTAAAACATAATAAATTATCTTATTTTAATCTTACATGATTGATAAGTTATATAGAAAAATCTAAATTTAATGATTTTAAAAAACATAAAATTGATAATTTAGAAAAACAAAAAATACAATTCTCTCCCTTAAGTTAGAATATATAAGTATTTCTCCGAGGATGTTAGGTAATTAGTAAGTCCGTTTAAGCTTTCTAAATATAGCCAGAGATGCTTTGGGTGCATGGGTAGTTCAGTATTGAGGAGGAAGATTTTGAATATGAGTGAAATAGGGAACGAAGATACTTTTATAATGGAACTTTAGTTTTGATGTGCTCCTTTTAACTCGAAAAGACCTCCTACGTTCTTTGCACCCTTGACTCCTTTTTCATTTCTGCGGACATATCTTTTCCCAACTTCATGGTAGACCCCCTCCTTTCCTCTCTTCCTACATTCTTCTTTTTTGGAAGGCTCTCTTAATCTCTTAAATCCATGCCACCTACACAATTAAACTCCGTAAGCAGGGCAGGTGTTGGATCCAAAACGCCTTCTTAGCTTTAATTTTTGAAGTTGGAGTTGTATGAAAACATTACTGATGCTTTCTACTTCACCTGCTCCGCTTAATAGCCCCACTTACCCCTTCTGTGCTAAATTAAACACAACAGAAGACTCATCCAAAAGGCTTGTCTCCCTTTTTTCGATGTTTGATTATTGTGAAGGACCGTCTTAATCTTCAATTCCCTAATTCGTGTAAATTATTCATCAAAATGTCCAAAACAAACGAATGAGAGAAAAGGAGTATGAAAGGAAGAGGATGGACAAATTAAGGCGGTGGGAGTTACGTTGGTTGTGGATTGGACCTCCTTGTGTGTGTTTTCGGCAGTGACATGTCTTAATCTCTAAATGAGATGGCCAAATTCAGAATCATAAGTTGTTTTTCCTTTAAAAAAATCTTTCTCAAGGACTTTGAATTTGAAAATTATGTAGATATCCAAAGTAGATAAAATTTATGGGAGAGTATAAAAATTAAAACTACAGAAAAATATATTAGCCATTCTTATCACTTCGCTTAATTTCAATAGATGGTTTTTCAGTTTTTTAACATTTAAAATTTAGAATTGGTAAGAAAAGATGGAAGAATAATATACAACGTTGCTGTAATCCACCCTAGCAATGATATTGCTGATGCGAATGCAACCAGATGTTTGCCTTAAATAACGATTTTTTGTTGTGCCAAACAAGCTCAATCTCGCGGCTTGCGGATACCGATGTGCTATATCTTCACAGCTTCTTTTTCTCTCTCTTCACTCCTTCCTCGTCATAATTCATTCATACCGCTTCTCTTTTTTCTTCTCTGCAACTCTCCCTCCCCACCCCCTCTCTCTCCCAACTATCTGAATTACAAATCTCAAAAGGCTAAAAAGTTGGAGAGAGAAGACTCGCACAGCACAGGCACAGCAATAATTCACTTTTCTTTCCAAGTATTTTCTTCTCTCTCTCTTTTTTTTGCCAGCTCTACAAGCTTGTCCTTCGCCTTACCCATTTTTCCCCATCTCTCTTGTTCCCCTTCAATCCTATTCCCCATCATCACAGCGATAGATCTCAGGTATGCCAATTCCCTCTTACAACTGTTCCCTATATTCCGTTACTTTGGTCAATTCTCAATACTATTGCGATCGGCGATCTCCTGCTGTATCTGATTCCATCCCCCGATCATTTTTCTGATTCATTACCATACGTTTGATCTGGTGCTAGACGATATTGTGGTAACGATAACTAGCTTGTGTGGTTTTTAATTTTCCTCGATTACTTGGTGTGAATTTTGATTATTCTGCATCGCTTATTCGGATTTATTTCAGTCATCAGCTCTCTGATAGTCGATTATTCTTCCTTTCGTTTACTTATTTGTCGTGAGATCTCTCGCCTGTGTTCACTTGTACTGATTTGACTAGTTTTATAAGCTTTGATCATTTGACATATTTTATAATGACTTTTAAATGTGACGGGGGTGACTAAACGAACATTAGACAAAAGGCCTTGCCGATCTTGCCTTTCACGTCTGTGGCAACATATCGAGTTGATCTCCTAGTATTAGACTAAATTGCTGCATTCATTTCTGCTTACTATGTAAGTTTTAGCTCAGATCATATTAGTGCTCAAAATTCCATAGGTCTTGTCTATTAATTCAGAGTCTTCATTCTGTGCATTGTCATAAGCTGTTGCATTCTGAGAGAGCTTCTCAGATATAAGAATACTGCATATTGCTTCTCACATATCACACTACTGAAATAATTTGAAACTCTACAACGTTTTACCCATATGGCTATATGATGACTTGGATTTGGGAGATGTATACGTGATCGCAAGAAGGGGATGTCAGTTATTTTCAAGCTGTAGTTTTCACCTAGTATTGTTACGTCAAAAATGTAGCATTCGCTTTGAGAATTGGGTACCTTGAAATGTGACATAGATGGGTTATCTGTCTGCTGATATGGAATTTGTTGGCAAAGACTTCTTCACTGAGGCAAGCTACTGTTGAGACCATCATCCTGATGTCAAAGGGCCATTGGTTTGACAGCCAGACCAGTAGATTTATTCAGGACGTTCTCTTCTGCTGTTAAACACTTCAAATTTATTCTTTCTAAGCTTGCAAAGTTATTCAGAAGTAAAGAAGTGTACAATCTAGTTCTATGCAAGCGGGCAAGTTGGTTTGATCATATAAGCAGCTTTGACAATACATTATGTTCTGCTTGAATTCAAGAATTCTCTGCCTAAGTTGCGGAGATTGCATGCTCTTTGCTTTCCATCTTAATTAGCCAGGTTCAGCTTAGTGTTGATAAATATCAGCACAAAAAAATCCAAACAATCATATACAGCATTTTAAGCAAAACTAATTTAACTCTGAATATGCTCATAAGTATTCTGTCATGAATGATCAGTGGCTGAACAAACGTAACAAAAGATGGGAAAAAGAAAATGAGTCATACTTTTTTTGCTCCTTAAGAAGTTCTGGTCCAGGACGATTATGTCAATGCCTCACTTATGTTAACTTTGTCAGACTTCTTGGGTCTAGGGTGGATCACGGGTATAAAATTGGTTTATGTGACCGTAATGGCGATTTGCTGACAACAGGAAGGATGTTTAAAGTCAAATGGAAGCTTTTTGGTGATTTCAATGGTACATGTGAAATTAGATTACTGAGTTTTATGGATTTTTGGGTAATTGAAGAAGAATCAACTTGGGTTTGAAGGGGGTCAATTTTCTGGATACATGCCAAAGAAATCCACTCTGGACATTTGGAAAAGAAAATAGAGGAAATTAGAAAAGAACCCCTGACATTACCCCTATGGTCTGATTACATTACTCAAACTAGATGAGAGTGATTTGCTGCTGTAAATAATAAATATGATTCTCAAAGAAAGCAGTACAAACATTTGCATGGCCCTAAAAATTAGGAATAAATCCTGATTCCATATGTTTAAGCCTCTGCTATCAGTAAATCATATGGAAACTTGGACATTAAGACAAGACGGATAATGGGATGATCTAATCCTTAAGGGTTATCCTTTCTTGGTCATGTCCTGCATAACCACCACCTTAATCATGATGACAAAGACATATACATTACATTTGTTGTGAGATATATTGTGAATTTTTATTGTTTCTGTTATTCGTTGCACTTGTACACTTAATTATGACAGTTGTTTGCTTGATATGGCCTTACAGAGCATCCACAATCGCTTTAACTGCTAAGTTATACATGTTACCATCATTCTTGTAGATTCTTCATGACTTTTCTTAATTATGTTTTTCTTGTACAGTGAATTTTGGGAATTTGCATAGTGCGCTTTCAGAAAGACAATATTTTAGAAGGGATTTTCAGCCATGTCTAGCTCTACAAAAGTTTTGGATCCTGCATTTCAGGCAGTGGGTCAGAAAGTGTATCCTTAAATTTGGTCTAACTATATGATAACAAGTGAATGTTTTGTATTTGTCTTTTTTTTAAAAACATTTCCATGGAATATTTTTCAGTCGTCAATGCAAAAATTTTACTGCCAATGGAATGCTAAACAATATGTTAGTGATCTTTTGCTATAAAAATGGAAGTTATATTGTTAAATATCCATATTCTTTGAGAGGTTTAAGACTTGACTTGTTATAGAGCGACTGAAATATGGAGGATTGAGAATTTCCAGCCAGTTCCATTACCTAAATCTGAGTATGGAAAGTTCTACATGGGAGATTCGTACATTATTTTACAGGTTTGAACTATGGCAATTTCCCCCTCTCATTCATTTATCCATGTACTCACTATTGTGAAATTGGAGACCAGATGTTCTGAGAACATTTATTCTATATTTGCTATCAGAATGTCCATAATTTTCTTTAGATCTCCTGATAGACAATATTGAGACAATAATCATATTATGGTTCTTTATCAAAGCATGCTTATAGCAAAATAGATAAAGGAAAGTTCTAATGGTTTCTAAAATAATACAAATTTTAACTTTTAATCTTAGAGAAGGGAACATCTCGCATGATACATAAGTATAGCACAGTTCCTACTCTGATGACAAGATAGATTAAAGCTTGTGAGTTGTGACATAATTCCTACCATGGCAAGATAGGCCAAAAATCTCTGTTTAGGGCTGCTCATTTTGAGTATATTTACAGACAACACAAGGCAAAGGAGGCGCTTATTTCTATGATATACACTTCTGGCTTGGAAAGGATACAAGTCAGGTAAGCTTTGATCTCATCTTTCCTCATTGCCAACTCTGGCTCTTTCTTTCTTCAATTTGTATTGGATCTTTCTTTCATGAAGAGTCAAATAGAAAATTTTAATGAGAGGTTTCTAAAACAGTTTAATCCTTAGGAAGTTGCGTTTGACACAAAGGTTATTACTTCTACGATGTACTCATACTTTCTTTGAAGTTTCATTTTGTTCTAATTCTTTTAAAGGAGAATTCAGATAAGCTGAATACTAAGTTTTTATCTTGAGAGGGTCTAGGGTTAAATGGTTCACATTCCTGTTTGGAAATTCTTGAACCACTATATTTTGACAAAGAAAACCTTTTCGTTGACATTGTGATATTTCTTGTAGGATGAGGCAGGGGCAGCTGCCATTAAGGCTGTTGAACTTGATGCAGCTCTTGGAGGACGTGCAGTGCAGCATAGGGAAGTCCAAGGCCATGAATCTGACAAATTTTTGTCATACTTTAAACCATGTATAATACCACTAGAGGGAGGTGTTGCATCTGGGTTTAAAAAACCTGAAGAAGAAGTGTTTGAAACACGCTTGTACATATGCAAAGGAAAACGAGTTGTCAGAATGAAACAGGCATAGAATTCTTTAGATGCCAACTTCATAGATTTGGTTAACATTCATGTGACTGAGTGTGTAATTAGCAATTTTATTGTGCAGGTCCCTTTTGCCCGGTCTTCTCTGAATCATGATGATGTATTTATCCTTGACACTCAGAATAAGATTTATCAATTCAATGGGGCAAATTCGAATATTCAAGAAAGAGCCAAGGCTTTGGAAGTAACCCAGTTTTTAAAGGAAAAATATCATGAGGGGAAATGTGACGTTGCAATTGTTGGTAAGGACATCTGTTTTCCCTAATACTTGTTGACTAAGTAATTGTATGATTCTGCATTCCCGTTCTTTGGAAGCTTATCCTTTACATTTTCTTTTGATTCTTTGTGCATTTTTAACTGCATTGCAGACGATGGAAAGTTGGACACAGAGTCAGATTCAGGTGAATTTTGGGTTCTCTTTGGTGGTTTTGCTCCCATTGGGAAGAAGGTCATTGGCGAGGATGATCTTATTCCAGAGACTACTCCTGCTCAACTATACTGGTGTGATGTTTTCCTCCTGGTTTCTTTTTCCGCCTATCTGACTCCTGTTTCAAAAGGATCATATAGTAAATAATGGATGCTGGCAGCTTTTTGTGTTTTTGGTGTAGTAAGGGTATCCCCAGCGGACATCCAAGGACTAATTCCTTTTGAGGTGTAGATATAAGTGGATCTTGCCTCTTCCAGTCCCAACAAGATCCTTTTCATATGCATGGCCAGGGATCAGACCCCATGGCAGATATTTTAACCCAGATCAATTCATGTCATTAATTAAAGTGACGGAATTCATTCTGGAGTACCATATACAGCTTATTATTTCTGCAAGTGCCCAATGATTTGGTACTTCAAATCAGAATGAAGATGGAAGGAAATAAAACTTAATAAATTACTTGATCATATAAAAAGATATAGAGCTAGCTCTCTCTGAGGCAACAGTGCCTCCTCCAGGGATGTCTAGATTTTTTTTTTTGGGGGGTTATAATTGTGTAAGGGTGTAATACTTTGTGAACTACGTTTTATCTTCCTCCTTCCACTTCAGTCTTAGTCCTGAAATTAACCCATAAGCAATGCTTGCAGTTAGTTAAAGTCATGTAAACAAATCATGTGGTTCTTGCATGTCTGATAGGTTTCTTTCTTTTTGTGGATTTACTGATTTAGTTCAGATGGAGCAAATTATTATTTCTTTTCTTTTCTTATTCTATGTATTTGAAATAATTTGTGTCATTTATTGAGCATATGACCTTGAAGGCGGACCTTGGCGCAACTGGTGGGTGTGCTGGCTTTTCGCCCCCAGGTCCAAGGATCGAGCCCTGGAAACAGCCTCTTGGCAATATGTCAGGGTAAGGTTGCGTACATATAGGGTCTCCTTCCTCTGAGCCCGCATTGTGCGGGAGCCGCTTGGCACTGGGGTCCGCCTTTATTGAGCATATCACCTTCTAACTTTAAGCTTGTGTTTCCCAGTCTTTTACCTGAATGCTTGTGCCTGTATAGAGTCATTTAAAGTCTATGCTTTATATGCCCTCTGGAGATCATCTGTGAGCAAGTGTTGGTTGACTAATGGCAATGTTTCATGCTGATGATTAACATAGTTCGACTTGTCCTTGCAGTATTGCTGATGGTGAGGTCAAACCTGTTGAAGGTGAACTGTCTAAATCACTGTTGGAGAATAACAAATGCTATTTACTCGACTGTGGTGCGGAGGTGTTTGTCTGGGTTGGCCGGGTAACACAAGTTGAAGAACGAAAAGCAGCATGCATAACTGCTGAGGTAATGACATAGTAACATCTATAGCTTCACCTGTTAGTTAAAAGTGAATTCTGTTAACTATGAAAATATCGGCAGGAGTTTGTTGCAAGTCAAAATAGGCCAAAATCGACCCGGATAACCAGAATTATTCAAGGTTATGAGATACATGCGTTCAAGTCCAACTTCGATACTTGGCCATCAGGATCTGCTACTACTGGCGCTGAGGAAGGGAGAGGAAAAGTTGCAGGTTGATTGCCCTGTCATTTCACATGTAATTTGCGTAAGCAATTGTGTATTACTTGCCATACTAATTAGGGATTTCATGTACTGCTAGCTTTGCTGAAGCAACAAGGTATGGGTGTCAAGGGGATGGCGAAAAGCATGCCAGTCAATGAAGAAGTTCCACCTCTGCTTGAAGGAGATGGAAAGATGGAGGTAAGCTTATATTCTTATTGCATAGTTTCTTTAGCTTAACTGAATTGATACCTTTAAAAATGTGATATTTCTTCAATTCTCTAGGTGTGGCTAATCAATGGAAGTGCCAAGAATCCATTGCCTAAGGAGGATATTGGGAAATTTTACAGTGGAGATTGTTACATAGTATTGTACACTTACCACTCTGGTGAGAGGAAGGAAGACTACTTCTTGTGTTGTTGGTTTGGTAAAGATAGCATTGAGGTGATTTCTTTCATTCCCATTCAAGATTAAACGTTATGCAAATTATAATATGTTATTTCTTACTAAACTTTGGTTGGTTCCTTATCCAGATCTGTGATTGAAAATGTTTCTATAATCCTACATCAGAAAAATCCAGTGTCGTTCTCCCTTCCTCCCTCCCCCCCCCAAAAAAAAAAATAAATAAATAAATGGAGGCAATATATCTTCAATAGGGTTATTGAATTTACTTTCTGTATCACTGCATAAAACATGTAATGGTGATTGTGTTTGATCACTTTGGAAACATTTCATAGCTGAATCCTCATAAATCTTCATATTATTTTTCTAACAACCCAAAAGAAGAAAACCAGCTTATAAGGATGTTTGCAATAATTGCCCCTGTTAAGCGATTATCCACAGTTTTAATGAGACAAGGAGTTATCTAAGGATTGCTAAGGACTGTCCTTGAATTTTATTAAGTTATGTTACTCTTATTTGGTCAGCAAAAATTTGAGAATTTATTCCTATATAGAAGTTGACTTGGTTTTATTCCTGACACAGGAAGACCAAAGGATGGCTACTCGATTGGCCAATACTATGTCCAACTCACTAAAGGGTAGACCTGTTCAGGTTTGTAATCTTAATGTAAAATTGGATAATACATTGGAAATTATTTGTAATTGAAATACTTTCTTGCAGGGCCGCATATTTGAAGGTAAAGAGCCACCACAATTTGTTGCTCTTTTTCAGCCTATGGTGGTCCTTAAGGTATTACGTATTTAAGTGCAATAGTATATTGTATTCTTTGTAACATATGTAGTCTAAAACTTGTGACTCTAATGATTTTGATCGACTTTTATCTATTTTAGGGAGGCTTGAGTTCTGGTTACAAAAAATTAATAGCAGAGAAAGGTTTGCCAGATGAGACTTACACAGCAGAAAGTATTGCACTTATTCGAATTTCTGGAACTTCAATTCATAATAATAAAGCAGTGCAAGTTGATGCAGTATGGCCCCATTGAATTCTTTGTTTTATCACATCATATTGAAAGTTTTCATGCTAGTCATTTTTTGCTGCATTATATCTTCTGCGATATTCTTTTTCAGGTAGGAACATCATTAAATTCTACTGAGTGTTTCCTGCTGCAATCTGGTTCATCAGTTTTCACTTGGCATGGAAGTCAATGTTCTTTTGAACAGCAGCAGCTGGCAGCTAAAATTGCTGAATTTTTAAAGGTGCTCTGTTTGACTCGAATTTTTGGGATTTCTACTGAATTACTCAAGTAATATTTGAAGTTAGAGCATAATTCAATTATCTCAAACTCTTGGAGTTCATATATGTAGTGAATAATAAATATGGACCCTCAAAAAAGTACTTTGTTATGTATTGACCGTTAGAATATGTGCTTTTAAAAATGTTTTTCATATCTCTACTCTACACTACTACACTTTTTATTATGTGAGGAATGGTCAATCACATTTCACATTGACTTACCTGACTATAACACTTCTGGTTATACCCTAAGTGCAGTACACATCTACGAACTACATTATTCCATCGGTGGACTCAAAAGGTTGTTCTAACTCTGAGAAATGGGCTACTTGTCATTGTTCAGCCAGGAGCTGCGATAAAACATGCCAAGGAAGGGACAGAAAGTTCAGCTTTTTGGTTTGCACTTGGAGGAAAACAGAGCTTCACCAGTAAAAAGGCCACCAATGAAACTGTTAGAGATCCACATTTGTTCACATTTTCATTAAGCAAAGGTATTTTTTTGGGTTCATTCTAATGGCTCTTCCCCAACATAATGTTGTTATGTTATAGCAAGTTTATATACTGGTATATATTTTATTGGAGTTATGGTTGGGACGGTTTGCATGATCTAACCAATGTTAGTTTGTTTTCCTGTTTGGCCATGTGGATTCAGCAGGGAAGTTTCAGGTGAGTTTGTTGCTGAAACCCCATCATGTCAATTTTCACCTGAGTTAGGAAACTTGATAACTGTAACTTTCATTCTCTGTGTTTTCAAATTCAATTTTATTATTTACTCTGCAGGCAGAAGAGGTTTACAACTTTTCCCAAGATGATCTGTTGACAGAGGATATCCTTATACTTGACACACATGCTGAAGTATTTGTTTGGGTTGGCCAGTCTGTGGATTCAAAAGAAAAACCAAATGTTTTTGAAATTGGCCAGGTAAAAATTTTAAAGATTTAAGGATTGCTATTTCTCATGCTTATGTTGCATGATGCAGATTATTGATTATAGATTTTTTTTTTTTTTTTGCAGAAATATATAGATAGAGCTGCAGCTCTGGAGGGACTCTCCCCTCATGTACCACTGTATAAAGTTACAGAAGGGAACGAACCTTGCTTTTTCACAACATACTTTTCATGGGATCATGCAAAAGCTGCTGTATGTTTTAAAACATTGGGATTCCCTTTTTATCATTTGTCTTTGATATTTTTTATTCATCATTATCACTCATCACAACTTTTGGCCTTTCTAAGTTGGGAGAGAAAAGGACATCTTTGCTAGCAATATTTGGCATCATACTAATTTATGGGTACTTAAGTGGGATAAGGAACCTTTCCCCAAAAGCTAGCTATTGATGTAGGAGAACCAGCTCACTAAGTACTTCGTAGAGTATTTCATACTATTCAATATAGGAATTTTGGCATCATACTTCCTCAGTCTCCATTAACTTCCCCTTGGCACCCTACAATCTTTTTTAGGTAAACTCCCTTTTGTATGTGCAAAGAGGTTGCACATCTCTATTGCGCAATTTGACTCTTCAGGGCGTTTGTTACCATGTAAAGTTGAGAGCTTTCTATATTTTCAGGTTTGACTTTTTCTCATCATCCAACTAGCTGTAGATTCTTCTCTTTCCTATAGAATTTTTTCTTCTATAAAGAGAGGGGGGGGGTAATGATGGAATTTCTGCACAACCCTTTTCCTAATTAAAAGTATTATATTTGAAATATGTATATCTCTTTTGTACTATGAGGTGCAGAAACCAAAATATCAAGCTCATATAACACTGTCCACCTACATTCTTAAAATGAAAGGTTGAGTCTTATAGCAAAGGCCTATGGTGATTAGTTGCTGTCTTCACCCCTGCCCCCCAAACAAAAAACTGCTTGCTGTCTGAAACAGCTTTACTTGGCGATTTGATATACTTGTAATTACATTATTCAAGTTTGTTGGATTAGCATGCTATATGTGATTGATTGATGTTATAACGAATTTTTATAGAATATATTTAAACATTCCAAAATAAAAGGCCTAAGCACTGACGTTTCACCCATGCATTATTCTCCTGTTGAATTGCAGACTCAAGGAAACTCGTTCCAGAAAAAGGTGTCATTACTTTTTGGGATTGGTCATGCTGTGGAGGTAAAAGCATTGATTTAATTTAATAGAAGAGTGTATTATTAACTATAAATGTAATTCAGCTTATGGAATGTATGTTTGTTATTGTTCATACCTGATGTAGAAATTGAACTTTTTAGAGCAATTTATTCATGTGCGTGAGATTCAATAGATACTTTTATTCATGTATGGCTTCTTTGGCTCCATCATTTGTCTCTGAGTATCGCTGTATGAAAAATGTCTTAGTTTAGAGCGTTGTTTATATTTTCCTTGTCAAAATGAATTTTGGTGGAATTTTCTGTTTAATGATGCTAAAAAGTGCATTTGTTGCCAACTGTATGATTTACAAACTTAGGTTGCTGATTCCTTGCTAAGATATTTTACCATTCCTCAGATTGTGGAAAGACAAAAGTGAAGTACCCGGTGTCAGCATCATTTCTGGTTCTCATATAAGAACTAAAATGGATTAGTATATGCAGAAGAGTTGAAGAAACGTTATTTAATTACTTACGGAAATTCCTTTTTTTCTGTTTACTACTAAAATGTATCACCAGGACATGTAATTCGGTGCATAACTTTTGACCGATTTCAATTCATGTCTCCCTTTTTAAGATACACCAATCCCTGTAAACAGGAAACGCTGTGTGTTTGGAATCATATATGAATTAATTGTTGATGGATATCATTATTTTAACGTTGTCGTCCTGCATTTGTTTAAGAATGATTTGTTGAATTTGGTGACAGGATAAGTCCAATGGATCCAGTCAAGGAGGAGGGCCCAGACAAAGAGCAGAAGCTTTAGCTGCTTTATCTTCTGCATTTAATTCACCTTCTGAGAGAACATCCGGCACGGTATGGTAACTTGCATATAGATGAGTTATTGTCATTTTCGTTTGTACTATTATTGATTATAAATTGATGATCTTCAGGCAAGTATTTATTAATGGTATAGTTGATTAGGGTACTAAAAAATGTGACAAAGAAGAACAGTGTTCTATGATTCCTCATGGCGCAACTAAATATTATTAATATATCATGTCATCTATTATGTTAGTGCTTCTACTACTGCCAAGGCTTTGGTCAGGTATTTGGATTGGGGGAGGGGCAACTTGGGTAGATTACATAGATTTTATTCCCAATGGAGCCCCGAAAGGCGGGGGAAAACAATAATATGAAAACTGGTGCTTTCTAATTATTTGTAACTTCACTGGCACAGGATAGAGATAGACTGAACGGAAAAAATCAAGGAGGTCCAAGACAAAGAGCTGAAGCTTTAGCTGCATTGAACTCCGCATTTAATTCATCACCAACAACTAGAACCGTTACTCCCAGGCCTGCTGGAACAAGTCAAGGATCACAAAGAGCAGCTGCGGTAGCTGCTCTTTCAAACGTTCTTACTGCTGAGAAGAAGAAGTACTCACCTGAGTCCTCTCCTGTCGGGCCAGTCAGCAGTCCTGTTGCAGAAAGTAGTGCTTCTGGTAAGATAAAGTTCTTATCTTTGCAAGATGTTGCTTTATATGCAAATCCCCCCTTCCCCACCTCCCTCCCCCTCTTTTCGAATAATGCTACAACTGGTTGCCTCTTTCAGTATTTGGCAAGAGCCCATCTTTTCTTTTTCAAATTAATATACAACTTTGTACTGTTGTCTTTTTACGTTTATTTGGAAAAAACGTGAAACCTGGTTTTCTTAGATGCAAGACAAAAAACTACAATTACCTAAAATAAACGTGTGCAAGCTTTTTCCTTCAAAGGGAGGCTCCAAAGTCACGTGCTAGTGTTGTTGCAAAAAATTCAGAACGTTCACAACCCTTAGCTGAAGCTAATACTTTTTTCTTGTTGGTGCAACCAATTCTGGGTGCTCTGGAATATCTGACAAGTGTGAATTCTTGTAGCAGAAGCTAAAAGTGAAAGTGGCCAGTCTGAAACAGAAGGTCCTGAAGAAGTTGTAGATGCCAAGGAGACTGAAGAACTTGCGACTGAAACTGGTAGCAATGGAGATTTAGAACCAAAACAGGAAAATGTTGAGGATGTGAATGATAATCAAAGTAGTCAGAGCACGTTCAGTTATGATCAACTAAAGACCAAATCTAGCAATCCTGTTTCTGGAATAGATTTCAAACGAAGAGAGGTTAGTCTTGATTTGCAGTTGCTGATTTAATTTATTCCGTTTTGAGTGATGTTAATACATAGTCTTTTCTCTCCAATTGGTGTATTGCAGGCCTATTTATCAGATGAAGACTTCAATACAGTATTTGGAATGACAAAAGAAGCATTCTATAAATTGCCAAAATGGAAGCAAGACATGCAGAAAAGAAAAGCTGATTTGTTTTAGAGTCGATTATTACAATGAGTGATGATATATATATCTGCTGTTTTTGCATCCTAACATACTTTTCCTGGAATCCACCTTTTTATCTGTGGGATGGTTGTGGTATTATTGAAACTCCGAGTTGGATTCTGGTGCGTAGCAATTTGCTGTTTGGCCTTTGATGGATGTAAACCTGTGGTTAGTGTCGGAATTGATTGTGATACTGCATGGAGAGTGAGTTTTAGTTTCTCCTTTGAAATTGGTTTTGCCTCATGTCACATATTGTAGCTATGAATACGGTGGACAGGTCCATTCTTTCATTTGATCAGGTTTGTAATTTTAATACATGGATTTATTCATGTTTTTATTGGTCCGGGGGTGGGTATATATGTACTGCTTTTTAATATAAAGAATGAAAATTTGCTTGTTTGTTATTTATGATTTTGAATTATTTATTTCTTCTTCTCTGGATATCCTTCCTCCGCTTATGAGCTGGCTCTTGTTATGCATAAGATAATGCATTTAAAGCATTACTTTCTTCTCCGCTAGAGAGGTGCACACACATTTAGTGTGTGGTGCTTCGAACAGATTGTCTCCGGTAAGAGGATGTCTGTGGAGCTGTGCCTAACCAAAAAAAAAAAAAAAACATTAACCTAAACACTGCCAGAGTTTTGCGACTGTGTTTGGTTAGGAAATTCGAGTTTACGAAGTGAAAAGAACAAAGCTGGAAATTTCGTGAGTTACGCGTTAATTTTTATCTGCATAATTAATTGAATTACGTGCGGAGCATCTCAAAGTCCAATTGTACACTAACACAATCACATTGCTCCGATCGTTGTCTTTAATTAGTAAATTTCTATTCATGCCTCCCATTCTTAATGATCCCATCACAACTTCACAGTTCAAGTATGCGAGAAATTTTAGAAAGCTTCCTGGCGTGACAATCAAATCGCGGAAGGGCTGAACTAAGAATTTTTTGACAAGAACCCCCCCGGCATTAAAAGCTAATTACATGTTACTCCTCTGTACTAAATATTGGGTGAAATTTTTATATTTGTCAAATTTTTTTTTAGTTTATTTTTATTGATGTTTCCTTAACAATAATTAAAAAGCAGAGGGAATTGAAGAAGATGACTAGAACATTCTAAAAAATATATGTCATATTAACTAACTCAACTAACTTTCTTAATTTAATTAAATTAAATAAATGTATCTTATATTAAGAACGGGATGAGTAACATATTATAAAATTAGGTAATAATTTAAATTATAGCCATCATTTATGTCTAAATTTTGTCTATAGCCAATAAAAAATTGTCTGAATTTTGTCACGAGCTTTTCGGTGGCTGTATTTGTATGAAATAATAATTAGAATCTTCAAAAATAACTTTTAATCATGATTTATGGTATACAAAATAAGTATATGAGAGAATTTTTGTCTCGACTTACATAAATAAACACTTTTAAAATCCCCAAAGTGATTCCAAACGTATAAATTATCACAAACGCCACCTTTGTAGCAGATCTCCATTATATGATACTTTTTTTCCGACCAGGAATCTTCATCACAACACAAATCTTAACTTGAAAGAGAATCTTGAAAAGAATTGTTATTTTGTTTCCACGCGCCAAGGGCTAACAATCTCTATATAGGGAAGAATCTAATTCAGACGAGCATAGGTGCTTCTTAATAAAAGAATTAAGACGACAATCACAATCATCGGAACGGCGTTGAATTATTACGTAATCCCACAACGACGTGGAAGAAGCTGAGCTAGGGTCAGCCAGTGATCGCGTGTCCGATATTGACTCGTTTTCGGTTATCAAATGCACGTTCTTCAACGTGAACCTGTTCCCCACCAGATGACTCAGTACCGCCGACTCGGACTCCGAGTTCTTCGCGCGTTCTTTCATTGCCCACCGAACAATCTCCGTCAGCATCAAGTTCGACAATCGTCGGATGCCTTTACCTCCGCCCATTATGATCGCCGAGTTCACTCGTCCCCTTCCTTGAGTTTTGTCCGAGTTGTTCCTACTCTTCGCCGCGCTAAAGCTACTGCTCACGGGATCTCTATGCAACAAAATCGACTCCGGGCTCCGGTCCCTGACTCTTCCCAACGGGTCCTTCACTACTACCATATTCTTCACGTCTACGAGCATAATATGCTTGAAACTCCGCTTGACCCGACCGAGCAACATCGGGTAACACGCCCATCTTCTAAAACTCAGAGGGACGTGGTCTAGGAACCCGGCTAGCGAGTTCTCCGGATCGAGTTCTTCCGGGTCAAATCTCAGAATCGACCCGTAACTCAACACAGGGACGCTCTCTTCTGATCCGCCATTCCCTGTTTCTGGGTTTGTGAGATTGCTTCTGGTTCTCGTACCCCACAATGGCTCCTCGATTTCCGTCCCCTTTTTTACCATCTTGAAAAACTTCGTCACATCGAAATTGGGAGATTGCTTCCGGTTCTTGTGATGACGGGTCACATTCATTTGGGTGAAGTGTTGAATAAGTGAGAAGAACGAGTCGTTCTCTTCCTGAATAATGGGGGTGAATCTCGAAGACAAGGAAGCAGAATCGAACATGAAAACGACGTCGGCGCTGGCAGTAAGGCCCGACCTGTGCAAAACTCTGAGAAACAAGCGAAACTCCTCATCGGTGGTGTCGGCAACCACGTGACCCACAACGAGATCTTTCATGGCTCTGGATCCTCTCCTGTACAGAGTTCCCATCCGTTGCAGAGCCGGCGATGGAAAAGGCTCGCTCTTGGAGGCACATTTTCCCAATTGGGTTCTCCCCAATTTGAAGAACCAATCGCTAGCTTTGGTTTCTGTGGTGGGATTGTGAAAAATGGGAGATTTCTGAGACAAAAATCGACGATGAGCGGTAGGTTCGATGGTAGATAGAGTGAAGAGAATGAGAGTGGTGAAAAGGAGGAGAGCGCAAATGGAAATGATGCATTGAGCTGTGTAGAAAATGCGAGTGGAATTGGAATTGGTTCTCTTAACAGAGGAAGAAGTTAGAGGAGGCGAAGAAGAGAACTTAGATTTGTCGGCGATGGGGGAGCTTTCTTCAGGGAAGAACACTAACAGGAAATCCATGACCTTAGCCCTTGCGTTGGCCCAAAACCCTGAATCTCTCTTTGGTTGTGTGGCGGAGGGTGATTCTGTTAAGATTTGTGTTTCCTGTGTCTCGGGGAAGGGAAGATTCATGAGGCTTCTCCTACTCGCTCATTTCAAATTCACACCATGCGCCTTGTTCTTCTTTAGATGGTGCGTTTCATGACGACGACGACGACATTGACCTTAAAAAGAGTGCTGTAAATAGAAGAGAACCATGTGTTGTTACAGCATTGTGCAGGACATAATGCAACGTCACGGGAAGTGGAAACGGTACAAGAAATGGAAGGCGTTAATTCCAGGGGAAAAGACATGGATATCAACCTTAAATCAGAGAGGAAATGCAAGAAGGTCCAGGTTTGATTATATTAATGTCTAATAAAACAGCGAGAGAGAAAAAAAGGAGAGTGAAATTAGAGGAAGGGGCCAGGTCAATGCTGGCGAACCGACAAAAATAGTAAGGACTAGAGGGATGAGAGCATTGATATCCAGTTGTGAAGATAAAATATTGGGTTGTCAGGAAAAAAAAAAAGATAAAATATTGGGAAATATTATTTGGGGCACGCCATGTATTCCCATACTCTTACGTTTCCAATGAAGCAATCAAAGACATACACATGCAAAGGTTATTAAACCTGGCCGCACTACTGAACTAGTCCAGTAATAGTAGATTAATGGTTAGTGGATTAGATCAGAGTTAAATTAGAGCTAACTCAGGTCAAATCGGTGAGAAATTGAACTTAAGCGATAATAGTTTTATAATAGTTTTGGAATTTGAGAATTTTTAAAGATCAAATGATAATATTTTTGAGTGTTTTTTTTTATATTAGAAAGTAGACATCTTAAGCTTTCAATTGAGTGTTAATTTATAATTTTTTAAAATAAGTAGAATTAAATATAAATTTTTGAAGTCAACAAATTTTAAATAAACAATGAATCGGTCGGATTGGACTGGTCATGTGACTAGTTTGCAGGTTTCATAGTTAAACCGGCCAATCCAATCTGAATTTAATAACCATGGAGACATGAAAGTAAAAAATAAATTGTAAAACAGAGAGTATGGTAGCATGCATTGAGTGTCAAGAAGATACATAAAATATTACGCTGTTTGTTTTGGTTTGCTGTTACAAAGAGAGCCAAAAGTGATTCATTTTATGTTCATTCAATTACTCTTCCGATCGGTGCTAAATGTAAGAGTTAATTTACAGTGCAATTTGCATTAGAGATTGATATTTACATTTAGGACAGAAACTAGTAAAATGTATCACAAGCACAATTTTCATAGGTTAAAATGAACATTACTTTTTTATTCAAGTTAAAAAAATATGTTTATACAAGTCGAAATAAAATTTTGCTCACATACTTATCTCGTATACTATAAATTATGTTGTAAAAATATTTTCTACAATTAATGCAAACATGCACTAACCAACAGGATATCATATGAGAGTATGATTTTTTACCAAGTCACACTAATTGGAACTAAAAATAATACAATTGATTTTAGATTTTGTGCATATATACACATACAAGTACATAGATTAGATAAATATATCACACTAAAAAAAATTACTACAATGCATAAGATATCAACGTTGATTAAAATTTACAATGAATTTTTCTAAATTTCACACACACATTTAAATTTTAAAAAATGATGAAAATTTTGAGAGGGAGAAGCAGATTTAGATGGAGACATGTAGTGGAAGCTTCCAATAGACAGAAGATTGGAGTTCCAACTCATAATAGCCTCGCTTCCCTTTATTACATGTCTGCCTCTTCTTGTCTTCTGTCTGCACTGTGGAACACCGAAACTTCCTACCTCTTACCTGCTTCAACGGGATCAAAACGGTTCCCAACAAGTTTCAGATTTGTTTTTTATAAAAAAAAAAAAAAACACAGTATAGTTTAACATCTCAATGATTTCGAAATGAAATGATATTATGAAGCATGTTGGCAAAATCTGTAGATTAAGTGATACAATGCCAGTTATGAGAAGGTGATGATGGGGGGTATCAAGGAATGAACTATCCGACCCGTATCTAGACCCGTGAAATATGTAAGTCCAAAACAAAATAAGCCTGAATTGGAAATGTAGACCCTTCTCAATTCATAAAGTAGTGCTTGCCATTAGTTGGTTTTCACGGGCCTAAATGTGGGTTTGGTGACTCATGGGCCTTGTACATAGGCCCAGAGTAAAGCCTCAAATTAGGTCTGCTATTTTCTTTGAGAAGTCCTTTACAAATTTTCAGATCACTAAGTCCTTTTTACTTTATAACCACCCTTAATTTATAAGGGCAGGAAGAAGATATGGAAATTAATACAATTATTGGATGGTTGGGGTTTAGCATAATCAACAAGCATAATATTTAAAATTGATTGAACCTTATAACAACTTTAATATTTTAACTCTTTTAATTAGTACATATGAAATAATAAAGAAAGGTTATTGATATTAAAGACACGAAGAAGTGTAGCATTATTATGGGAAAACTTTATTAAAAGATCACATGACCAAATTTATTTTAGTCAAGATCCAAAATATTCTCAAATTTCACTACCGAACCAAGAACTAAAATAAAAATAAGTTTTATAGGTAAAAAGATAATAATACATCTTACTTTATTTTTTTAATAAAAATGTTTGATTGTCACTAGAGCTCCAACAATCTGTCACCGGTCGCCGTTAGGTCGGAGCAGCCACTGTTGGCTACGCCGCCACAACTCTGGCCCCAACCAATCAAAGTTCTGATTGCTAGAAATTAATTTGTTATTCATATAAGGATTCCACTTGTTCATGAAGATTTATATAATTGTTCATGATTCTACTTTTCATAAATAAATAGAATCCTCATATGAACAATACATTAATTTTTGATGGTTTGAGTTGGAGCTCTAGCGACGATCAAACCTTTTTTTAAAAAAAATATGATAAGAGGTATTACTGTCTTTTTACCTATAAAATTTATTTTTATTTTGATCCTTAATCTTACAGTTAAATTTTAAAATGTTTTGATTGTTGATTGAAATAAATTTAGTTATGTAATATTTTAATGAAATTTTTTCTATTATTATTACGGGGGAATCGTGGGCATGTTGGAGAGAGGGAGGTTGGAATTTGGAATGTGATTGGTACTTACCATTCCTTTGTTTGAAAATAAACTTTTTCCATTTCAATCTCAATCATGCCCATTCCTTTTGTTTTTTTTTTTTTATAGTTTTTACCACTCACATCCTGCTTTCCCAACTCTGCCCCCAACCTTACTTATTACCATATCTACTCCATCACAACAAACGCTATATATAAAAGCAAATAAACATTGAAATTAAAGGGAAAATGGGTAATTTAATGTGACAAGAATCTCAACATTATTCTCGGATGCCTTTTAGATTTAGATGCAGTCATGAGAGTCCGCAGGGGGCTAGCTGCCCCTTGGCTTCATAACTCCACGACATGTGGCACCCAACATGCACCTTCCTCATTTTTATACTTCTTTGACTGCTTTCCAAATCCCCCCGAAAATGACACATTTGCCCCTCCTCATATCCTAGCCGTTACATCATATCTTCCCAAATGCCACATGAAACCCCACAAAAGGCCACATCCGTAATTACCTTCCTTCCTTGCTTCCCTCTCTTGACTCAGAACCCTGTCGTTGTAGTTATCTCCTTCACTGTGGCTCCCAATACCATCGAACCCAAATCCTCACTCTGTTCTCCCACTAAGCTTGAATTCCATCCATGGCTTCTTCTTCCTCTGATCCTCCTCCAAAGTCCGAGCTTGGCTCAGCCATGGCAGCTACTTCGGAAGCAGCCACCACCGCCGATCAGGTGTTTCTATACAGGGATTTCAAGAAGCCGAAGAAAGAGAGGGGATGTACGGCCAAAGAGCGAATCAGCAAAATGCCTCCTTGTACTGCCGGTAAACGCAGCTCCATATATCGTGGTGTAACCAGGTCCGTTTTATCCTCTGCTTTCTCTGACCAAACAGCTTACCAAACTGGCTCCTATACCCTCTCTTGCTCAAGTGCTTAACTTTTTTCTTGATTTGTAGTCATGTTTAATTCTTCAGAGATTTATGACTTTCCCTGTTCATTTCTTTCATTAAATGGGAAAGTGAGCATAAAACAGAACGGTAAGCTGACAGATATTGACATTTGTGCCACGTCACAATGCTTACGGTAATACGTCAAAATTTCTTTGCACCGTATGCTGTTATTCGTCTGCTAACCGGTTTTGATGCCCTTTTCTGTGTCATTGGATGGGACTGAGAGTTTCTGTGGTTTCTAACTATTTTGAATCCCTTAGGATGGGCTCTGCTTTTGAGATGTGGAAGCTTTTCTGAAACATGGGCTGATTGTTCTTTGTTGCATGAATTATTAGGCATAGATGGACAGGTCGTTATGAAGCACATCTTTGGGATAAGAGCACGTGGAACCAAAATCAGAATAAGAAAGGAAAGCAAGGTCTTTGGCCTTTCTCTGCCTTCCTTACTTCCGTCTCTTTCTAATTACATACATAATTACAAAGTTATTTGGCGGTAAACACATTTGAATTTCACGCTCTTATGATCCTACAATAACTTACATAATCTTGTTATTTTGCTGTGCATTGGGCATGGATATGTTGGACAATAATTCATTGGTGATGCCAGTTTACTTAGGTATGTCAGCTTCGTCCTCTTGTTCTTTCTTGAAGTTAGTTGCACCATTCATTATGATGATTGGCCTTGACGGCGTTTATGCAGGGGCATATGATGATGAAGAGGCTGCAGCTAGAGCTTATGACCTTGCTGCCCTGAAATATTGGGGTCCTGGGACTCTCATTAATTTTCCAGTAAGATAAGTGCTTAGATAGTTATATATGTCCATAGCTGGACTCACTGGTGGAGAAATTCTATGTATGCTTTTGTGTCTAATCTTCTTTTTTCCTTTTCTTTTAAACCAAAAGGGTCATATGTCTATTCATTTCTTGCGTTATTTTCTGATGTCAAAAGATGCTTTGCATGACCTGAATTTGAAATTGAAAACTGCGACTTTGCTCTGGGAATATTAAGTGTAGTATCTACAACTTTATCCCTCCCAAAAAAAAGGCATCTATAATGCGTTTTTTCCCTGGGACATTACATGCACAATACTCAATATTTTGTTATGAATTAACTTATGGTATGAATTCAACAAATTCATTGCTCTTTTGTAAGGAGAGTGCATATCTGCTGATACGGTCAGATATTCGCTTTATTTATGGACTAGTAACATATGCACTGTCTAATTTTCCTAAGACATTGATCACATCAAATACCTTTTGATAATAACCAGCCTACGAATTGAATTCTTTAAATCCAGTGACCTTCAGCAGGAAGAGGGAGGACAAATATTCTATTTTTTGTATATACAATAATTTCTGCATCAAGTTTTGATCTGTATGCTGCAGGTGTCTGATTATTCAAGAGATCTTGAAGAAATGCAGAATTTTTCAAGAGAAGAATACCTAGCATCTCTACGAAGGTGCGTGTGCGTGTATACTTTACCAAATATTTCCTTTCAGGAATTCAACTGCTGCTTATATGTCTGTGATTATTTCTGCAGGAAGAGCAGTGGATTTTCAAGAGGAATCTCAAAATATCGTGGACTCTCCAGGTGTGGATCCATCTTGAAGGATGCCAAATGCTTGAAAAACACATACCCAAACATATCCTCTGTCTTTGTACACTGGTGTTTATTCTCCACTAAAGAGTATACTATAATGGTTTTCAAATAGGAGTCTTGCTTTTATAAGCTTTCTATCAGATATTTTGAATTTTAATGCTCCTCAACTTGCACATTTATGGCGCCTAACACGGATTTGATTGTTAATTTTCATTCTGCATTTCATATTGCATGTGATGGTACAAAAAAAAATAGTCGATGGGAACCATCATATGGTCGCATGGCTGGATCTGACTACTTCAATAGCATACATTATGGTAAGTTCTAATCATATTTAGTGCTCAAGCAATCATCTGTCAAACCTATTTATATAGACCTCTTCTTTTATGGTAAAATCAAACCACATTCTCTGGCAGTGTATGAACTCTACTTACTTATTTCACCTATTTTCTCTGCTATATCATTATCATGTTACTAACTGCTCTGTAATATTAAAAGGTACTGGTGATGATTCAGCTGCAGAAAGTGAATATTTAAGTGGTTTCAGTGTAGACAGAAAGATTGATTTAACAAGTTACATCAAATGGTGGGGATCTAGTAAGAGTCGCCAAGCTGATGCCGGAACAAAATCATCGGAAGAAAAAAAGCACAGCGTTGCTGGAGATCATTGCAGTGAACTCAGAACATTGGAACAGCAAGCACAACCAACTGAACCATATCAGATGCCACGGTTAGGCATGTCCCATGACGAAAAGAAGCACAAGAATACTTCAGTTTCTGCCTTAAGTATCTTGTCTCGATCAGCTGCTTACAAGAGCTTGCTAGAGAAAGCATCAAAGAGAGAGGAAAATAGCACTGAACCTGATGAAAATGAAAACAAAAATAGCATTGACAAGTTGGACCGTGGCAAGGCGGTTGCGAAATCATCAAATCATGATGGCAGCAACGAAAAAGCTGAATCTGTAATGGGGATGAGTGGGGCTTTGTCTCTTCAAAAGAATGTTTACAACCCACTGGTTCCATTCTTATCTACACCTCTTTTGACTGCTTATAATACTATCGATCCCTTAGTAGATCCTCTTCTCTGGACGTCTCTTGTTCCTATGCTTCCTGCTGGCTTTCCCCGTAATGCTGAGGTTGGTAGATCTTTATTGCGCTTTTGACTTGATATAACATCAAAATTTTGGAGTAATATTGTAAATTATGTGCTTACTGATGATATTCATGATTACATGTTTACTAAAGCAGCTTGAATTGAGTTTGTTTACTTCAGAACATTCTTTCAGTCAACACCATGATATATATGTTAAAGCTCATCTCTTTACATGTTTACAAGACTTAGTGCAATGTTATTTGTCGATTGATGCTGATTAATGATTATATATCTGGAATTTATCTAAAAAGACACTCACTACATTCTGTGTGGATTCATATCACCAATAACACGTGGATCTCATTTACAGGTTACAAAGACTGAGGCCAGTTCATCTTATACCGTCTTTCAGCCGGAGGAGTGATTGGAAATTCCCTTTGAATATGGATTTGTGATTTGAAGAACAGCAAGTTCCTGAAGAACTGAGAGAACAACATAAATTGGAAAGGGCTCCATATCTGTTCAGATCTTCATATATAGGACGAGAAATTCAAGTGTCAGACTAGCTAATCGTGTCTGAGAAAATGTCCCCGTAGCTTGAAGCCTTGAACTATGCATGCTTGTTGTGATACACAAACTATAGAATTATAAGATAAAAGATTACTATACTCAGTGCTCTGTACACAAACTATAGAATTATAAGATAAAAATTACTATGCTCAGTGCTCTATACATAGATGATATATATATATATATATATATATATATATATAGGGTTACAACAAATCATTTTCTTGCGATATGTTTCTGTCAAGTTTTTGCAGTGGGTATCAAAGAGAATGATTTCTTGTACAGAACGAGGGAGGAGCATTAATGTAAGGGTACATTAATCAGTGTTTATCGACCGGATCATGTTAGACAGTACATTTCGTTTTATATTTGATTTGTTTGTTTCAATTAGACAGTACTTATACATCTCATATTTGAAGTTGAAGCATCAGATGCGTAGCAGTTAGTTTGAAGCCACCAAGTTTTGGTTATGTGGCTGAGGAAAGTCTTCCTGTTTGAATTTGAGTAAAAGGCCAGAATTTCAGGGAGGGACAAACACCATGCAGATTTCAAAATACGAAATATTATTGCAATTTGATTTCAAAATCAATACGACAAAGAGAGTACAAATTTAAATCGTACTTCTCTATTTGTCGGCCTCCAACCAAGGCTTTTATTTCATTGACTTCTGTTCTTAATTTTGACCTCTCACTAGTTCCTTTTCTTCTTTTCACTTGAATCCTAATAGTTCCTATAAAACTCTACCACATCTTATGTTTATTACTTGAATCCTCGCTAGTTCACTGGTTACAAACTTCACATGTCAAAGTGAAACCCATTATAACCACCAAATACTTGGTTCTACTGGTAAATGGTTGTATCATTTAATTAGAGGTATTGAGTTCGAGGTCTATGAATGTAACAGTATTAAATACTTGATAGTAGAGTTTTGACGCCTTTGTGTTTCTATCTAGCTTGATCCGAATTAGTTTAGACCCCCAATAAAACCTCTAAATTAAAAGGAGGTAGTTACAGAATACTTAATGCTCAAAAAAAAAAAAGGTGATCCCTCCGTAATAAAATATAAAATATCATTTGATCAACAACTTTACCCACAAAAAAGGAGAGAGCACAAAAATATAATGAATACATATTTAAAAATCATATTTTTTAATAATAAAAAATTAAGTAAATATAAATTTAAAAATGATTATTTAACTAACAATCCTTAATTCATATAAATTAATTAACAACATCTTATATTTTAAAAAATCTATAATTTTTAACTTTTTCTCTTTTCTCTTTCTCTCTCTTTCCCCATTTTTCTCTTTCCTCTTTCCCTTCTCTCTCCCCCTAGCCATAATATTTGTATTTAGAGGATCATATGTATACTTTGGTCTTAAACTATTGATTAAAAGAAGTTGTTTTCTTCAAAATCTTCATTAAACAGTGTGATATTAATAAATTAATTATTCAATGAGGTTATTTTCAAAAAAATATAATTTTCACATGTTTATTAATCTAACAACTTTAATTAAAATATTTACACGATTCACTAGCTAGGGAAGGACGTACGTGTATGCCATGGAGGGCAACTTTATTCATGGAATTAGGATGAATCACTAATTCCGAACAAAAGATCCCGAGAAATCAGAAGTTTTCTTTCTTATAGTATAACAATAATGATGCGATACATCCAGTAAATATCAAACTCGTGATTTCGGACTAATAAGAAGGATCATCATTAATTATATCAGTATCATCATCATCATCATCTCAAGGTACTCCGATCCTACTGGAACAGACACCTAGGAGATTATCACCTTACGCTTGCTTGCAAACATAGGAGCTGACCAGCTCTTAGGCTTCTATTTTCAGTGGAGAAGTATCTCGAAGCGATTATATTGACATAATCTGTGACGATCCTTCTTACTAATCTGAAATTAATTACGAGTTACCAACATAGATGTGTTTTATCAACATTAATCCACCGTAAGGAAGAAAACATCATGTGCTTTCTGAGGACCTCTTATTCGGAATTAGCCATTCATCCCAATAGCATCAATAAAATTGCCCTATATATATGTCTTTTGCTGGTTCATCATGAAAAAGCGGCAGCTCCTCTTCTTTCAACTGTTTCTCCATTTTCAAGTAGCTCTTGTCCCATTATTTTCAAGAGATAATGAATGGAGTATACTGCCTATCGGATAACATAGATAGTCGTAGCTTAAAAATTAAAAAAGATAGAATTGATAGCCCACATAGCTTAAAACTAAAAAACATTCATCACTTGGTTTGCTTGTGGATCGTGCAATACCTGTGAAATGCGTTGGCATTACGATACATTGGACTTATTGGGACATAATCAGGATCTTGTGTTTGATTCCAGTTTATGGCTCTTTTAATTGCAGATCAAACATGTTGCAGACCAGCCTTGGTGCTGTCTAGGATGCTATTTTTTCTTGGCTTGTTCACATATTGTTATGAACTCCCTCCATAATAACGGGGCTCAGCATTCAGAGATAGCATTCTCTTCCTGACCAACGACGACCACCAGCTTGACTTGAAGAAGGATTAACACAAGTGAAGCAATCTCTGTTATTCACCTCTGCTAATCCACCTTCTTCCCAGAAACTTACAGAAGCGGTTGTGGATTTAAGCTCGAGCCAAGATTGAGCTTAATCACCAATGTTATGGGGACAGCTCAAACTTTTCAAGATTGTTTTCCAAATTCATTTGGTTTTCAAAATCTATCCCTCTGCTACGCTTCACGTTATTTATTTTCATCTGCCACGCCCAAGGTTTCTAGTCTACTAGGCATAGGCACAAAAGTCCACATGATTTAATGTCTACAATTTAAAATTACAAGAAGGTAAACCAAAATATGGTCAAGTTATAAGGAAGAAACATTATGCCCCGTTGAAAATTTCCTACTTCCTGATATGTTCTCTGTGTAACTCAGTCTACTATACCCTGCTACACCCTTATTTTGCCAACCTACTCTACACCCCCCAGCATCAGGAAATTTATGATTCTGCCAGCAAAGGGATGGGAACGGTGTTATTGTTATTGTTATTGTTATTGTTATTGTTATTGTTATTTACTTTTTGTTTGTCACAACAATAAATAGCCCGTACGCCTTTCTTCGTCTAATATCGCTCAGCAATAAATTTGTTGTTGCAAAATTCCCATCTGTTCGTTCGTTGATAATAATCCCAGCACTTTACTCAATCGAAGGTGGAGGCTTGAAATGGTCAAGACTTGTGGCTCATAGCTGAAATAATTCTCCTAAGTTTTGCTTTTATACTGCATAGTTAGAAGCTAAAGTTTTTCAAAGCAGAATCAGAATATTCCAGTCATCAATGTGAAACACAAGGCATTACATAATTTTAGATAAGCCATAATTTACGAAGAACCTTATACCATATAAAAAATAATAATAAATGAAATCACAATAAACATGTGTAATATCGAATACCAGCAGAGGCTAGCTAGCTAAGATGCTAAAGATAAGGTGAGATGCATTAGATGATAGAGATCAATTATGGTTCAAAATTCTTTTGATGCACTTCAAAAAAAATGTGCGACTTTGAAATATTAAAATGGTTATATATTAAAAATTAAAAAACCAAAAATATATTCAACAATAAAGAATTACTTTAAAAACGAAAATTCAAGCCATACCATTATTCTGATAAACCAAATATATGTATATATAAGGTTATAACAAATCATTTTCTTGCAATGTTTCTGTCAAGTTTTTGCGTTGGGTATGTATCAAAGAGAGTGATTTCCTGTGCGGAACCAGGGGGGAGGAATAATCAATAATGTAAGGCTACATTAATAGTTTTCCATGAAATGAGTTTATCGGATCATGTTAGGCAGTTTTCTTTTTATGTTTGACTCGTTGGTTTCAGTTAAACAGTACTACTCCGGTCGAGCATATTTATTAAATTAAATTAAATTAATGAAGATAGTTAAGTTAGTTAATATGACATATATTTTAAAATTTTCTTAATTTTCTTATTCCCTCTCTTTCTTGATTATTGTTGAGAGAGCATCAATATGGGTAAATTAAGAAAAGATTGATAAATATAAATATTTTATTTTATATTATGATTAAAATCAACTTTTTTAATATATTTTATATATCATATATTTGATTCGTTCATTTTCTCACTTCACAACGTAAGATACATGCCAAGGGATCAATGGTTTGAAGTTCAAGCGTCAGATACGTACGTCGTGGGAAGATTATTTACAGCAACCAAATTTTGGTTATTGTGTCGGGAAAATTCTACATTTGAGTGAGTCATTGAGGAAATTCTACATGTTTGAATATTTAGAGCAATGAGCCAGACTTTTGTGGATTTCAATTAAAATCACGAAATATTCTTGCAATTTGATTATACGTTCCTCCCATTTCTTTTGCAACCAATTCTAAGATGGTACAAATGTAAGTCCTACTTCGTGTATTTCTTTCCTATTTGTCGGCCTCCACCAAACGTAGCCTTTTATTTTATTGACTTCTGCTCTTAATTTTGACCTCTCACTTGTTCCTTTTCTTCTTTTCACATTCATTTCCTATATAAACTATACCACGTCTTATTTTTATTAGCTGAATCAAATATCCAGTGACTTGTCCCTAGCTTCATTGATTAATAAACTTCACATGTCAAAGTGAAACACATAACTATATATTATCATATTATGTCAATCACGTGCATGTATTGGGATTTGAGAGATGTACGACCAGTGGTCCTGTGTATAAGAAACCTTCTAAAAAAGAAGTGAAAACGTGCATATTGCTGTCTCTCTCTCTCTCTCTCTCTCTTATAGAAGGTTGTTGAATTTGGCTGCGATATTAGTAGAGTTTAGTAGGAGAATTAAAAAAGGGGGAAAGACAAACGTTTTGCATGTGGCTGCGATATTAGTAGTGTTTAGTAGGAGAATTAAAAAAGGGGGAAAGACAAACGTTTTGCATGCAAGGAAGAGGAGTCCAGGACTCCAGGTACAGAGCATATTCAGTGGACAATATAGGAGGCCGCCAATTGATTATTCTCGAAAATAAGTTTGATCGCATCCAAAAACAAACCTTGCTGACCATATATAATAGGTAATCAAATCAACCACGCTTCTTATTAATTCTTATACTATTCCTCAATTCTAAAATTAATAGTTACATCTATGTAAGGGGCTGTTTGGTATGAGGAATTTGGAGGGGAAGGGAGGGGAGGGAAAATTTTTATGACATGGATTTAAAAAAATTGAAGAAGTGTGGTTGAAAGTTTTTAAATGAGGTATTTAAAAAAATAAATACACATTAATTAGTGACCAATAACTAATTTAAAATAAATTTTTAATATTCATAAATTCGCTGTCTAATGAGGTATTTTTAAAAATAAATACATATTAATTAGTGACCAATAACTAATTTAAAAGAAATTTTTAATATTCATAAATTCGTTGTCTAACTCTTACATTTAAACGCGGGTATTAATTTCAAATTAGTGAGTTCATGATCCTCACGTAGCATATCCCAGCCCCGCCTAAACCTTATTAAACATTCAAGTGACCGTGTTAGAGTTGATGGACATTGTAAGCTTAGAATAATAAAATTAATTTACAAAGAAATACTACAAGAGAGGAGAAGATACAAATGTCTAATGAGACTATTTGAAGGGGTGATTTGGAAAGGAGGAGGGGCTCCTTTTATAGCCTAAGGAGCCCTCTTACATTCTCAACCCACCAATGTGGGACTTGGTTCTAACACTCCCCCTCAAGTTAGAACATATATATTGATCATGTCAAACTTGTTACAAATTAAAGATACTCAACTCGTGTCTCATTTAAGGCTTTTGTCAGAAGATCTGCCAACTGATCGTCTGATCGCATGTGTCCTATAGATACAACATTCTCTTTGATCTTGTTACGAATAAAGTGATAGTCGATTTCAATATGCTTTGTACGCTCATGGAACACAGAGTTCGATGCTATATGAAGTGCTGATTTATTGTCACACCATAACTTTGTAGGCAATGTCATGGTGACGCCAACTTCCTTCATGAGTTGAAATACACATACAATCTCTTGTACTGATTGTGACATGGCTCTATATTCTGCTTCTGCACTTGATTTTGACGCAATACATTACTTCTTACTTCTCCAAGATATCAAGTTTCCACCAACAAACACACAATAACCTGTAGTTCGTCTTGTAGCTTAGATCCTGCATGATCCACATCACAAAAATACTCGACTTTAGTATGCCCATAATCTGTATAGAGAAGGCCACGACCTGGGGAACTTTTTAAATAATGTAAGATATGCTCTAAGGCTTCCCATTGTGCCACTGTTGGGGATGCCATGAATTGACTAAGTACACTGACCGAGAATGTTATATCAGGATGAGTTACTGTCAGATAGTTCATTTTTCCAATAAGTCTTCTATATCTCTCAGGAAATGCAAACGGCTTCAACTTCTTTGGATTAATCTTCTTCTTTAAGTCATCTGGAAGCTCATCAAACATGCTATCATTAAGATCTAGGAACAGATTCGATATCATGGGAGCGCTGCTTGGTGCAGTTCCTAGCTTTCCAGACTCCTTTAAGAGATCGATAACATATTTCCGCTGAGTCAAAATGATGCCCTTCTTGCTTCTCAAAACCTCAATACTAAGAAAGTACCTTAATGATCCTAAGTCTTTTGTTTGAAAGTGGGAGTTAAGAAAAACTTTAAGTTCTAAGATTCCAGAGGTGTTACTCCCAGTAATCACAATATCATCAACATACACTATTAAAAGAATCATGCTTGCATCGGATTTCTGATAGAACACATAATGATCACTCCTACTTTTGCTCAATCCAAAATTCTGAACCACATTACAAAATTTATCAAACCAGGCATGCGGACTCTGTTTTAGACCGTATAACGACTTTCTAAGATAATATACTTTCCCATACTCCCCCTGAGCAACAAAAACAGGATGTTGCTCCATATAAACTTCTTCAAGAAGATCACCATTCAAAAATGCATTCTTAACATCCAATTGATGCAAATCTTAATAATAGGTAGCAGCTAGAGATACAAGAAGACAAACAGAAGTGAGCTTAGCAACATGGGAGAAAGTCTAGGAATAATCTATACCATAGGTTTGAGCATAACCTTTTGCAACAAGCCGAGCTTTCAGTCGTTCTAAGGAACTATCAGCCTCAGTCTTAACTACAAACACCCATTTACATCAAATGGCCTTCTTCCCAGAAGGTAGATCAACAAGAGTCCAGGTACCAGCCTTGTCAAGGGCCATTATTTCTTCTTCCATCATAGCACGCCAACCAGGGTGGGCTAAGGCTTAGTGAATGGTGGTAGGGGTAGAGATAGACTCAAGGGTGGCCACAAGGGAAGTGGAAGCAGGGGACAAATGCTGGTAGGACACAAAGGAAGAGATATGATAGGTACATTCAACATATCTTTTGGGAGGACAATGAGGACGGGTACTTTTCCGGAGGGCAATAGGTAGGTTAGCAGATGGATCAACAGCAGAATCAGGGTCAATTGGATCAGGGACATGAGTGTCAGGATCTGGGGTGTTAAGATCTGGGGAAGCAGGAGCAGGGATTAGGGAGACATGAACATAATCCATTGGCGAAGCAGTCATTGGCGAGGGCAGGGCATTGGTAACATCAGGACCATCGATGATATCAGGTTCTGGAACAACAGCTTGTACTGGTGAGACATAGACATTATAAACCAGGACATCATCAAGCTTATCAACAACAGAAGGGGACTCAGATAATACCAAAGACTTAAAGAAAAGAGATGACTCATGAAAAGTCACATCAGTGGATACAAGATAACGACGAAGATCAGGAGAGTAACACCAATAACCCTTCTAAATTCGAGAATAACCAAGAAAGACACACTTCAAAGACTTGGGATCGAGTTTACTGACATTTGGACTGACATCATGAACGAAACAAACGCACCCAAAATTTTTTGGATCAATAGAAAACAACTTAGTGGTGGTGGGAAACAGAACATAATATGGAGCGTCCCTACTAAGGACAACCGAAGGCATACGATTAATAAGAAAACATGCAGTAGACACAGCATCAGCCCAAAAAGATTTAGGGACACAAGAGTGAAACATGAGAGCTCGGGCAGTTTCTAAGAGATGGCGGTTCTTTCTTTCTACAACACCATTTTGATCAGGTGTATCAACACAAGAGGATTGGTGAAGAATGCCATGACTGTGCATATAATCAGTGAATGGGGCAGAAAAATATTCTTTCGCATTATCACTCTGAAGAATTTTCATAGGAGTATTAAACTAAGTTTGAATTTCAGCACAGAAATTGCGAAAATGGGTAAACAATTCAGAACGATGTTTCATTAAGTAAAGCCAAGTGGTGTGGGAAAAATCATCAACAAAAGTGACAAAATATCGATAACCAGTTTGAGACAAAACTGAACAAGGACCTCAAACATCCGAATGAATTAACTCAAAGGGGGATGCAACTCGTTTATGGACGCGAGGTGCCAAATGAATACGATGGTGTTTGGCAAACTGACACGACTCATAATCTAAATCAGATACATAAGAAAACTGAGGATATAACATTTTTAAGGAGGAAAGTGGCATATGACCTAGACGAAAATGGACAGCAAAGGGAGACGACTTACCAGAACAAGCAACATAACGCGGAACCTGATCATCAAGGAGGTAATGTCCACCAGATTTATACCCTCTACCAATAATTTGCTTTGTCGAAATATCCTGAATTAAACAGTGATCAGGAAATAGTGTGATAGAGCAATTCAAATGACGAGTCAATTTACTGGGAGACAAAAGATTAAACGTAAGATCAGGAACATTAAGAACAGAAGATAGCGAAATGGATTTAGTTGGTTTAACAGTTCCTGATCCAAGTACACGGATCGGGGAACCATTAGCGACGAATATGGAAGATGGGTTGGCATAAGGAGTATATGATGAAAATAAATTATGGTTACCTGTCATGTGGTCGGTAGCACCAGAATCAATGACTTACTTCGTGGAAGAAGTAGCAAGACCAGAGAACCAATTACGTGTAGCTAGACCCCTTGTAGATGATGGACTAGAATCAGAATGATCAGATATCTGAGAAACATTACGTTGCTGATCACATTGCTCTTTATTCTGTAATTTACGACAATTTTTCTTACTATGATCAGGCTCCTTACAATAATTGCATATAAAACTGCTATAAGACATATTCGGAGTACTAGGGCCTTGTTTAAACCCATAATTCTTGATGTTAAATGAACCACGCCTAGCCAAAGTACTTGCATTATGATCAACAGTCGGGCGAACCAAATTATTAGCACGAAGAACCCGTGAGAACACATCTTCAAGAGATGGAAGCTCCTGACTAGACAGAATTTGAGAACGAATATTCTCATAAGACGAGTCAAGAGCTTCAAGCAAACTGATGATATCAGACTTCTTTGATTCAACCATAGAAAGAATTAACGTATCGAGATGAACAATGATGAAATAGTGCTGATGAATAGCACCACAGATAACACAGCACACAACCTTGATGAACAGTACAAACAACACTGATGAATAGTACCAATAAACCTACACAACCCTGATTAACAGTACAAAACAGTACCCCCAAACAGTACCAATAAACAGTAGCTGCTGATGCAAATGCCTTAGCTAATTCTTTTCTGATGTGGAAGTTCAGACTCTATTGCAACCACAGAGCATACTCAGATTAACAGTACCCCAAATATTACCAATGAATAGTAGCTACTGATGCAAATGCCTTAGCTAGTTCTTTTCTGATGTGGAAGTTCAGACTCTATTGCAACCACAGAGCATACTCAGATTAACAGTACCCCAAATATTACCAATGAATAGTAGCTACTGATGCAAAATGCCTTAGCTAATTCTTTTTCTGATGTGGAAGTTCAGACTCTACTGCAACCACAGAGCATACTCAGACAGAACCAGGCTTTGATACCATGTAAGCTTAGAATAATAAAATTAATTTACAAGGAAATACTACAAGAGATGAGAAGATACAAATGTCTAATGAGACTATTTGAAGGGGTGATTTGGAAGGGAGGAGGGGCTCTCCTTTTATAGCCCAAGGAGGCCCCTACATTCTTAACCCACCAATGTGGAACTTGGTTCTAACAGACATAAACATAAATTTACATGATTTTAACTCATATTTTGTTAGCGAACTCCTGCAAAATCTATAATCCGAGTCACGTCCATAGACGCTGACCTTAAAAGCTATTCTGCAACCACCGACTAATTGGAAGTGGCGGACTCTTCCTGAAGACATAGGGTGAAACAGAACAGCGAAAGGTACAGAGCAACTATGAGGCAGAGAGAACACAAAGGCCAGAGAGGAAGAGGGCTCAAGATTTCTAATATGGGATGCTTGAACCTCTCACAGGCTGTGCCTTTTATAGGCTCCCTATGCAACTGAACGTTGGACAAAAAATTCAATGGCCATAACCACAATTTAATCAGCGGTTTCTAAACATTTGAATGTTATAATCACGATTTTATTAAGCAATTTTGAAATCTGGAGTTAATGGCATGAACGTTAGTCATGATGGCCAATCAAGCAAAATAAAATGTGGCTTATGACCTCTGTAACCGAAATGTTAAGTCTCAAAATTCAAATGCCTCAAACTGGGTATTTATGGTAAGTCGATCATTTTCACAAATAAATTTTAGATTTTTCTAAAAAAATATTTAATAAAAAAGTGTCAAGTCCGTATTTAATTTACGCGCAGGGGGCAATCGCCAAATTTCAACTACGTTTACCTCTTAGTGGCCCGTTATTGTGCGCGCAAGCCTACTTTTTCTCTTGGCCCATCTACTAACCCAATTTCATAATGTGTAATATATATTCTTGTGTTCTCTCTTTCCTAAATAATATGAGACTTGTTCCTATTTGACACACCTCCTTACAAATTTAAAAACTCCAACAAGCTTCCCACAAGACAAGCTTACTTGTATAAACAAGGGCTAATTTAATTATAATGTATGTTTGGTCTTTGGTTTTGTTTTCTGATGGGCACGTCATTAATACGGATCACAGTGGGGAATTTCAGCTATGTTGTTACATTTGTAATTCTGAGAGATCGTATATAATAACATACTGCTACGTACTATATTGCCTAATACAACACAAGCGCATAAAACTAGATATGATTGAACTGTCTTCACTGTTCAATTCTCAGGCTATATATATATATATGGGATAAGATGTAAAAATAGTAAAGAACTATTTTTTAAAGTGTACTCAATATAACTAACTATTTTGAGATGCAAAAATAAACATTATGAATTTTCTAAGTGTAAAAGTAGACATTATGAATTTTTTTAGAGCAAAAATAACAATTTCGTTATCTATTTTGGAATGTAAAAATTGCTATTTTTGTTCAAAAAAAATTTATGATGTCTACTTTTATACCTAAAAAATTCATAATATCTAATTTTACATTTTAAAATAATTAATTGTATTGAGTGCACTTTAAAAAATAGTTGATTATTATTTTTCCACTTTAACCCTCTATATATATATATATATATTGGACCCCGTAGGTAGGTATCTATAAGACAGATCTAATTATTTGCATGACTGGGGCAAGAAAATACTGGGACTTGTATTTGTGTTTAAATCTCTTTGTCCTCGCTTCACATGAAGCCTCACCCCGAATAACATAGGCGCCTTCTCGTCTTCTTCTTCCTCGTTTTTCTTGGCATGCTTAGCCACCAACTCAAGCAGGTCCCTGCACTTCCTCTTCATGGCCGCCAGCTCTGAGTTCAGTGCCCCGTTCTGTCTCTTGAGTCTCTTGTTCTCATCCAACAGATTAGAATATCCCGAAGACGAAGAGGTTGAAGATGACTTTTGCTCTTCCTGATCAGAATATTCCTGATTATGATTTGCTTGTTGCTGTTGCCTGTTGGACCACGCCTTTCTTCGTCTGATCTCACTTAGTTTTTCCTTCTCCCCTTTCCTGAATTTGTTGTTGCAAAATTCCCATCTGTTCGTTGCCGCTTTCCGAAATCCCTGCCATCCATCATTACCAACCAATTTAATTCTTAATCCTTAATTTTCCTCACCAAAGATGATCATATATATATATATATAATCCCACTAGCTACTTTACTCAATCTATCAAAGAAGACAGGGGTTTGAAATGGTCAGAACTATATATCGCTGAAGAAATAATTCTAAATACCTTCTTCGAAGCAAAATCAGAACACACACACACACACATATAATACTAGTATTAAGCCTATGTACATGATGATGTGTACGTACGTAGGTATTGAGCTGGCGAACAAAGCTGGAGAAGTTGCTGTGCTTGAAGAGAGTGGGAAGAAGGTCACGGGCAAACTCCGCCGGCTGCCACACCACAAACGCCGTGCCGTTAGGGTTCCACGATATGATGTTGTCGGTGGCCGGATCCTCCACCAGCATGTATGTCTTTAACAAGAAAGGTGGCGGATTCCCCTTCCTTGCATGCAACTGATGATGATCCAACAACGACTCTTTATTATTCTTCCCTTCCTCCATCATCATCGTCCTCACTTCCTTTCTTTCTAATTATATATAAGCCTTATGCTTCTATCTATCAGAAAGAAAAAGAAGAAGAAGACGACGACGACGAAGATGGTTGGTTGAGGAGAAGGATAGTTAAGGGGGAGAAGAGAAGAAGAGCAGTTAAGAATTCCCAACCCCAACAATAGAAACCCAACACGACTCCACAGTTCATGAGAATTGCAACTCCCTTTTTTTCTCTTCTCTCTCTTCCCTTCTTCTTTCCTCCTTCCTCTATAAATATATTTTTGCAACGTGTCTTCTAAGCCTTCCTCTCTCTCTCTCTATAGTCAACTCAGCTTTCACTCATATCTCTTTCCCATTAACAAAATTTTATATCATGCTGCGTAAAAGAGATGAATTTTCTCAGTCAAAAACAGCAAAATGCATTTTATATATGTTTGGAAAAATTGATCACAGCTAAAAAAAAATTAATATCACAAAAGTCTCATAGTTTATCAATAATAAATGAAAGAACTATCATTAACAAATTATAATACTTTTTTAATATTTTCTTTCTAAGGCCTTTGTGTGATTTTTCAGTCCTTTTATAGTCCCGATCCATGTTCACAATATGAACCTGCTTATTAGTTCAAATTATACATGTTAATAATAATTTAAGTTATGAACTACCATTAACAATTTATTAGACTTCTCCAATATTATCTTTCTAACACCTTTGGGTGATTTTTCCCCGTCTTTTCATAGCCCTGATCCATATTCACAATATGAACATGATTATTAGTCCAATTCAAGGCAAAGCAACAGCACGAGCGTGTGAGGTGGTCATTAGTCAACAGTGATATTTCTTTTTTTAAAAAGTCAAAAGAAATTAAAGTCGACAAAAGCAACTTGGAAATCAAACCTGTATGAACAGTGAGGATGAAAACGACCCGGGGTTATCCAGATTGAAAGGGAAGGTTTGGGGTGGATGATGAACTTGGCATGTATATATGTATGTACAAATGTGGAGTGTTTGGCGGAATTGTCATAATTTAATTAAAGAGACAAAATTTTCTACGAAAATAATGTTTGTTTAAGTTGTGTAGGTGTGCTGGTATTTTCAGGAAGCAATATAATCTTCTTACGTGTAGATTCCTGCTCTCCTCATAAAGCTTTTCTCGTACGTCGTGGTAGAGTTTTGATTAATTCCTCTAATGCATGATGGTGACACATAATCATATAATGCTTTTGTGGCATTTTGTCTAATGGTATAATAAATCGATGACTTGACATTTTTGCATCCTTCCCGCTGTCCTTTTTCTTCCCTTCTGCTTTCACTAGTCATATACTCCAAATCCAATTAGCCCCTTTCACTTCAAAATAAATTGATATTATATAAAATAATTACCGATAAAAATACGGTATGTTTTGTTATTATTATTATGGTTAACGATGTTTCAAGAATAAACAAGTGTGTAATTTGGGCTGCTTATCGAAAAAGGAAGTTTGTAATTTGGGCTGATGATTATATTTTCGTGGGCCCAGTTTAATTATGTTTCATGTGGGAAGTAGATCAGGGCATTTATCACCTAAGAATTCATCCGCCATTTTTGTGTGCACTGTGCATGCATGTTGGAGATATATAATCCAAGAAAATAACATTTTAATTTTAAAATTTTAAATAAGTGATTTTTTATTAAAATGAGTTGTCAATTGTTATACTCTTCTAGTTAATATCTATACTTTTGTAGCTAACAAAACTGATTTAAGATTTTGAAGTTTAAGTAGTATTTTGGAAAAATTGCATTTAGGTCCCAAATAAAAGAAAATATGATAAAATGATCATTTGAAATCTCAAAATTACATTAAAATCTCATGAGACTTTTTTACAATAAATTTCAATTGTCAAATGCTCATAGACTTATCAATGAAGACTCATATATAGACTAGTCAATAGACACCCATGAACTTGTCAGTTGAATTGAAATTTATTGTAAAAAAATCTTATGAGACTTAAATACAATTTTAAAATTTCAATAGATTATTTTATCGTATTTTCTTTTACTTGATACCTACGTATAGTTTTCCTAGTATTTTCTTGCCTTTTTTTTTCCTTCGGAGAAGGTTTTTTTTTTCCCTGCCAGAAAAGAAGATTCCTATACATATGCCTATACGCACGTATATTATATACCCACACATTTAACTGCTTATAGAACTTGCAAACTAAGGTGTGAACAGAGCAATTAATTTTTCTAATTTCGTGTATGAAACTACATAATTTGTGAGTGTATATGTGGATTCCGTAGCACACAAGTGAAACCAAATACCCTTGTCATTTTTATAAAAAATAGAAGCAGGTCGCCCTAAAAAACTTTCAAACCACTGCCTCAGATACTTCAGAACTTGGAGATTGTGAAACCTAACTCCAAAGTTGTATGCAGTGTGGATGTCGAGGAATAATAAAATCTGTAATGTGAGTGAGAGTTGCGAGTTACAAAAATTATGAAATAGCATTAATGCAGTAATATGGAAATTACTTGGATAAAGGCAAAGTTGTTAATGGGAGATTGACATCCCTACAAAACTCTCAATGATAATATTATAGATTTAGATATATATATATATATATATATATATATATATATATATTATCTAAACCATTTATCAATATAATTAATTAATATATATTAGACCATATAATTATGCAAGCTGGGTTGTTATTACCTCCTTCACCTTCCCGGCGATGCCGATCACCATTATCCCCAGCTTCTTCTTCCACTTCATAGTCCCATTTGGTAGGGCTTCCTCACACCTAAGGCTTGTGCTTCTTCAAAACGGGCCTTAATTAATGTGGAAGTGGTCGACCACGAGAGGTTTAGAGCGGGATTGAAGGACTTTGCCCATGCGATTATGGTGGTGATGGTGTTCGTGGCGGTGGCTTTCTTGGGTCGCAAGATTAGCGTTTGTTTCCTTCCATGGATTTACCCATTCTTGTTGATGTTAATAGTTATTTTCTGTGGCTTGTTTAGGTCTTTCTGCTCTGCGTTTTGGGTTTTTCTAGTTTCTGTGTTATGTTTGCATTTTGAATAAGATGATTAGGGTTCAGTAGGTTAGAAATATATGATGATTAGTTTCAGTTGTTAAGTTGTACGTACATCTTGTGTTTTGTTGACGTTTCTTTTTTTTCTTTTTATTATGGTGATTAGATATGAAACATATTATGAGTGTTACGTTGTTTTAGTTCAGTTGTGTAGCTATGGTGATTATGGATGGGATTTATGCCCACTCTTTCATCATCCTCTCCGCACGCATTACCTTTAAATTAAAATATATATTCAACAAACAAAATGTTTGGAGCCAACATTTTCACTGGGTATCAACTCAGATCTGGTTGTCCACGGTGAGGGTGGAGAAGAGTGTTTGTTGCATTGCACAAAATGCTTTTTTGTTTTCTTATTAGTACACCATTATTGACTGAATTACAGTAGCAGTTATTCTAAGAAGGGAGAGTTTTTTTTAAGATTAATCAATCTGCTAACTATACTCTTCAGAACTTATAATAACTTGTAATACCCGATTTAATGAAAATCTGGTCAATCCACCCATGCTGCATAAATAATGTCTTTAGTCAATCACATTACATAATTTATGATTATATTAACTCTTATACTTCCTAATTTCCTCAAAGTTGTCAATTCAAATCCACCATAATGAATAGACAATATTAATAATTATATTGCATAATATTTCATGCTTTTCTTAATTTATGCTTGTTCATATTTATTGATTTGATAATCATATTTAGAAATGATTAATTGATTAATTCTTAAATTTTCTAATTGCCTTTACTTTCAAATCTCATCAAAACATGATTCATGTAGCATAAATAATGTCTATAATTAATCAATATAGATTTGGTTTAGTGGTGTAAGACCCTGATAGATCCTTTTAGGTTTCGAATTTCAATCCTAAAAGAGTTACTTATGTCGGGAGGAGTAGTCACAAACCACGAACCGGATACTTGTTATATTTAAATATTTTTTATAAAAATACAAAATCAATAAACAAATATCAACTTTAAAATCAATTTCACCTAGTATGCATAGTTATTTATGAAAAGAATTATGCAAATTTGACCATAGATAAGCTTTTTATTAGGTGAAATATATTTTAAAATTATTATCAATGATATTTAAATGTAAGCATGCTTTGTCAACTCTGTAGTTATTATTTAAACTTGCCGAGTCAATATTTTTCCTTAGTGGTATTAACCGCTTTAAAAGTATCGTACTAGAAGTATAAAGTTAACGAATAAAAATAAGATCGCATACAAATTCAAAAAATATTAAAAGTCACCTTTGGCCTAAATTATTTAATAAATCCATAAAAAATGGGCAGCGCGTGTTGCACAAGCACGTACGATAACAAATGAAATGATAAAGAACAACGGACCAATTCGAGCAGATGGCGCTTTAACTCGTGTTCTCTCATTGTATGGTCTTAAACTTGAATGGCTGCTGCGAAGATAGGCATCGGAGTGGGACTCGGCCTCCCCACTCACCGAGTCTCGATGGCCACACTCTCCTCCGCCTCCCTCCATCAACCGTACCCCGTCGTCTTCCTCAATTCATGGTCGTCTCCGTCCATTCGCCGCCTTGACTCGCTCCGAACTCGTCCTTCCCTCCTCAGACTCCGAGCCTCATCCGCCGATGCGCCTAACTCCCCAGGTTACTTACTTGCCTTCACAAGCATTCTCACACTTTCTCACAACTCTTTTTCTTGCGCCTGCGTCTGATGATTGAATGCTTGGAATTGAACGTCAGTGAGTGGACAACCTCTTTTTTGTTCCCTTTTTTGTGTCGTCAGGTTTCCGAGGTAATATAAAGATAAGATGCATGTTTATGGCAAATTCTTAGCTTCAAAGTTCGGTTCTGTTATAGAGTGTTATTGCTGACTCTATGTTCAGACTCCGAAAGCAAACTGGAGATAAATGAGAGCTGTTCATAGTCGGCCAGTCGGGTACCTCTTGATTTCGTAACTTGGAAACTAAATCCACATTGGCGATGTGCGCTGAGAAAAATTTATAGCTGCTAAGTGTTTTATTTTCTGATAATCTATAAAGTTAATGCCAAATTGAACCGAACAACTAGAGCATTAATCGCGTCCTCGTTGGGCAACGCATGGAAGATAATTGAACCAATGCCGCGACTTCTTTGTGGTTCCTCTTTCTCCGATTGATTATGCTAGAAGAAAGACACTTTTGGACGGCTGTATTTATCATGTCATTTCCTGTGCTTACTTGATTAATCCAACGTTCTTAGGCCAAAGTTTGACCTTCTCGCGGATTTCGCTTTAAGGTCACTGCCTAGGTGTTTATGAAGTAGAGTACTGCTTATTTAGATATAGATGTTTCTGATGAGAACGCAACACTGGCTTGTCAATTGAAAATTAGCCATAATAACGCATTTATTGTTATTGGTCTTAATACGTTATTTTCTTTTCACAGGACATGATGTCGAGAATGTAGTCATTATAGGTTCAGGTCCTGCAGGATACACAGCGGCAATATATGCGGCTCGTGCCAATTTAAAACCTGTAGTGTTTGAAGGTTACCAAATAGGTGGCGTACCTGGGGGGCAGTTGATGACCACCACTGAAGTGGAGAACTTTCCAGGATTTCCAGATGGGATAACTGGTCCCGATCTGATGGACAAGTACTAGAACCGCAAAAAAAGATATCGTACAATTATGTTGTTACTAATTAACCTGGAGACCTTGTAATTTACACGTTTCCTGCCTGCCCATGCAGGATGCGACGGCAAGCTGAGCGTTGGGGAGCAGAATTGTTCCAAGAAGACGTTGACTCTCTTGATGTTAAAAATAGCCCTTTCACAGTCCAAAGCAGTGAACGTAAGGTGATAAGTTCATCGGTCACAAGTTGATTTGAAATCACGTGATTGCATAAATTATTGATATTATTGCTTCTTCTAAAGTGTATTTGTATTTTTGAATCTAACCGGTCAATTAAATCTGATTTCTTATATATATATATATATATGTATATCTTTTATTTCAGGTCAAGTGCCACACTGTCATTTACGCTACTGGAGCTACAGCAAAGAGACTCAGGCTACCCCGAGAAGATGAATTTTGGAGTAGAGGAATTAGTGCCTGCGCAATCTGTGATGGAGCCTCCCCTCTCTTTAAGGGTCAGGTCCTTGCTGTGGTAGGAGGGGGAGATACAGCTACAGAGGAAGCAATATACTTGACTAAATATGCTCGTCATGTTCACTTACTTGTGCGTAAGGACCAGTTAAAGGCTTCCAAAGCAATGCAAGATAGGTGGGTCTGAATCTGATGAACATGTCCCAACTTTAATTACTTGGTAGTCTGTGTTTTTATGTGGAGCTTTCTGTTTGGATTCCTTGATGAAGGTAAATTATATAGTAAAAAACAATTTATACGTGAGTTTTCAACTACCTGAATGTTTGTTTAACAGGTTGATTATCGCGAATGTTTCAGAGTGTTCAACAATCCCAATATCACTGTGCACTTCAATATGGAGACTGTAGATGTCGTGAGCAATCCAAAAGGTCAGATGTCTGGAATTTTAATTCGGAATGTTGATACTAGGGAGGAGTCTGTGCTTGAGGCAAAGGGGCTATTTTATGGTATTGGTCATTCACCAAACAGCCAACTACTGGAAGGGCAAGTTGCGCTTGACCACTCTGGCTATATCTTAGTTAAAGAGGGTACTGCAAAAACTTCAGTTGAAGGTGTATTTGCAGCTGGAGATGTGCAGGTAACTTGTTGAAAATATCTCTCAGGTGTATTTGTCCAGCAGGCTTGTATTAGTTCTAACTTCTAAATAGTTGCAAAACAAAAGTATAACTTATCCAAGACCAAATTCAGTGGTTATGAAATAGTATTATTGGTACTGAGCATACAACTAATATAACTTTTCATGAAGTAGATTTTCTGAATCTATCTTGTTTGATGTTAATTCCATTTTTATGAAATAACCTGTATGTATTAATTGTTGTACGTTCTCTTAAAATTCATCCTTTTTCTCTGTGCTTTTATAGGATCACGAATGGAGGCAAGCAATAACAGCTGCTGGTTCTGGGTGCGTTGCTGCTTTATCAGCTGAGAGATATCTTGTTGGCAATGATCTTCTTGTGGAGTTCCATCAGGTATTTGACTTCAATAGACTCCGATTTTATGTGAGCTTATTCTCCTCATGGTACTTCAGTATGTTCCAATATTATCCTCAGTCTTGCTATTTACTTGTAACAGCCTGCAACTGAAGAGGTTAAGAAGGAACTCACAGACAGGGATGTTCAAGAGGGTTTTGATATCACACTTACAAAGCATAAAGGGCAGGTATGTGTTTGCTTGCCAAGTTCCTATGCTAATGGGATTGAAATCTGGCTTTTATTATGCATCCCCAAAATAAATCTGGCTTTTATGATTTAATTTTGGGTTTGAATTATGTGTTATCTTCCTTTGCTAAATCCTCTTTGCAGTATGCTCTGCGAAAACTGTACCATGGAAGTCCGAGGCTCATATGTGTAATATATACAGCGCCAACATGTGGTCCATGTAGGACTCTGAAGCCAATTCTCAGTAAGGTATGTGAAGAAAAAAAGAAAATAAAAGCTGTTTCCCTTTCGTTGAATATATAGCTTGGTGCCTGACTGCCTGCCATGTTTTTTGACTTGTTGATCATTAAACTTCTGTGACATGAAACTGCTATCGTTCTTTTCATGCTAGGAATGAACACAAATGACATATAATGCTATTCGAAAGCATGAAATTAATAAATTATGAACTTAATGGAGGAGGAAGAAATCACGTTTACCTGAGCTTATGTATAATGGAGTTAAAGCTTCTTTCCGTGTATTATATCTTTGTAGGATTATAAGTTAAAACCAAGGCCATTACTTATGTCAAACACCATTTAAAAAATGCCCTACTTATAGAGGCTATTTTTTCCAACTCTAAGAACATTTATGTAGAGAGCTTAGTAGGGATTATGGAACACTTGGAGGCCCCTGCAATTTTCCTTGCTGAAGAGGAGTGCTTTAAAATACACTTGGGCTCATATGAGTTTTGGCATCATGTTGTTTTATGAATTTTGGTCAACCATTTCATATGATTTTTCATCATGTAGAATATGCTTTTGCATTTACTTATATTATTTAATATTTATATCTATTATAGATATTTTATAACATGCTTATCAATTTAATTGTAAAATGTTACATCTTAATAGTCTTTTTTAGATATCTTAATATTCACGTGTAACCATAAACTACTGCTTATCCTGATTCAGTGCTGGGCATAATTTTATAACATTGATAGTTTGTTTTCAATTATATATTCAGAGTAAAAAAATGTTTGCATTTCTTCTCTCAACGTCTACCATGGCAGGTTATTGACGAATTTGATCAGAACATACATTTCGTTGAAATTGATATAGAGGAAGATCCAGAAATAGCAGAAGCAGCCGGTATCATGGGAACACCATGTGTGCAGTTTTTCAAAAACAAGGAAATGCTTAGGTAAGTTTTGTATTTTCTGTCCTTTGGTCTTATTTTTCTTCTTATCATACTCATTTTCATCATAGTCATTATAGTCATCACCATTGGTAGTCTCTTTAATCCTTGAATTGCTACTTTGATGCTGGTCGACTTTCTTGTGTTGTATCCATTTGCATTATTCAGTCATCTGTATTTTGATTGCAAAAAGCTGATGATTGACATCGATGGCATTGTGATGGCATTCTGATTGTTGATACTTGTGTTTTGATATTGTAGGACTGTCTCAGGAGTGAAAATGAAGAGTGAGTACAGAGAATTCATTGAAGCAAACAAATAGAAGTTCAGACATTTCGTGATTCATTTTTTGTTTTCCAAATTGGTCAAGTGGAAAATACTGTCGATTTTGATAACTATTCCTTGAACTAATGAGGAACTTCATAGACTGTACATGTAGAGCTTCGAATACTTCATTACAGATTTTTGACTGTTTAGTGTATTTAAAACTTGAATTGTACGAGTCTCAATTATGATCTCAGTGACAGCATTGTGTCGAGTGGCGATTGGATTGACTTGTATTCAAGCAAGATGCAAGAATACTAGTTTCAGATATTATCACTCTCTTTATAAAATGAATAAATTTCTGTCCAAATTGAAATTTTTTATGCTTGTGCTATTAAACTCACTGATACTTTTAGCATTTGTTCGATGCGAGGATACCCTGTTCTTTGCGAGCTCTGTTTCAATATCATCTGTTGTTGAAGTCACGACGGAATGCGATGATGCAACCCCGGCGTCAGCAAAAATATAATTGAGAAAACACAAAACCATCTGGGGAAAAGGCCCAAAATGGTGAAGAAAAAATGTCCAGAAACAACAATCTGTCAACGTTGATGCCAAGTCTTCTCCTTGCTTCATTAATTAATAATTAAGCCTCTCCAATCTCGATCCCCTGCTCTGCTATCTGCACAATCTGGACACCCATTTCAGCCATGTCTTGATCATAAAACTAAGGCCTTGTTTTGAAGTTAAAATCAGAGAATTTTGGTCAAGGGGATCACAAAATGTCAAAATCAGTCTCTGGGTGAAGTGAGGGGCGTTTATGTTGAACTACAACGGAAGGCAGAATCTTGGGGTCGCCACTGTTGAATCATCCCTATGTGCTCCAGCCTGCAACTTCACTCCAAAAAATATCCAATATATTCTCTGACCCAATCCTGACCTTATCTAGGTATTTACATCTTGCTAAGAATGAAAGGAAACATTTTTCCCCTACCAAAAAAAAAAAAAAAAGGAAACATTTTTCTTGTTTATACTCTGTAGGATGAGTTTTGTTGTTCATCATGGCACGGTATGGGCAGGTTTCTTCATGTTGAAGTTTCTGTCATAGCATTAAATCTTGAGAAAAATGGGGTAAAACCACTCATTGAAAATTTTATTGATGGAAAGGACTTGAATTAAAAGGCCGATATTTCTGTGTATTAAAATTTATCAAGTTACTTCCATCAGTAAAATCTTCAATTGGAGACTTCTCTATTTTCCCTTAAATCTTTCATCCTATTATTGATGTTTTTCTCAGTAAAAAATGAATTTCAGAACTTCTATAGCCAAGCATTTATTTGTTTAAACTTTATTTTATCTTCTTGGTATTACAAAATATGATCGGATAATGAAAAGCTTATGGATTTGGTTGCAAACAATTCTCTAGTTTTTTTATTTTAACCGGCTTGGAACCCTCCCTTTCGATCCTCTTCCCTCATCTTCCTTTTCTAAACATTAGATCTACATTTAAATAGTTTAGATTTAATTTTATACAAAATATTATTTTTAATTTCTTTACTGTAGTATTGAATTATTCATATCAAAATTTAGCAAATTGTACTTAATTAATTATTTTTATTTTTTAATCTAACATTTTAATAATAATTTTATAAAAGATTAAATCTGAGTCATTCACAAGTGTTGCTTTAATGGTTAGAAAAAGGAAGAGGGGGAAGATGGGAAGGGAAAATGAGGGGTTCCAAACCGTGTTTGAACTATGGTATTTATCGAAAATAGGTATGTAAAAGTAAAATTTCCTGACTAAGCAAAGACAAAAGGGATTGTAATCAAACAAGGCACATGTCAAAGTTATGCCACGGAGGCAGGGACAAGCTGCCATCAATTGAACTAAATTCAGACATGTTTTTATTTTCATTTATCTGGTTTCGTTATGGCATCTAACACTCCTGGCCATTATCCACAGACATTAGTGGACAGATTTGAATCAACAAATCAAATGCTCTCAGAACACACTTGGGAATTAATCAAATAAGCATACACATGGGGACCGATTCCAAGATTCCAAGTCTGACTATTCCATTTCTGCACTCCCTTTTTTAACAAAATAGCCCCAATCGGCGATGGTAGTTGGATATCATACAACTATACATGACTCGTATAGTTATTGCAGACTTAAATGCATTCCAAGGACCACATAAAGTGATAGAGACAGTACAACTAAACAATCCAAAATATGACTATATATTAAAAAAATTTATTGTAAAATTTTCCGTGTTTGTGGGGTAAACGAAGAAATCGGCCACAATAACTATATTGCATCTTTTGAAGATATATAATAAGTTAATAACACTATTCAGCAGATAATGGAACAGCTTGCTGTTTCTTGAAAGCAATAGGAGGCTGCTTCTTGCTCAGTGAAAATCATTCACCATAGTGTGGTCTTACCTTGGCATAAAACCACCGCAAGGGTGATATCTGTCTTTTGTTATACCGAAGCACTAAGAAAAGGATAAATCGGTGAGCTATAAAGAGGGCAACCAATGCTGTTATGTCCCACCACTTGCCATGATTTAATGAAACCCCAAATATCATTTCCAGGACTTGTTCTCCCTTAATTTTGGGGTTTCCAGGAATCATAGGATCAAATTCAAGCCCCAGCATGTCATTCTTGAGTTGCCCCTGCAGATTATAACAATGTGATTTCAGTTCATTAAAAAAATGATGAATCTCATAACTTAGTTCTAACACTGAAATTTGTACCTGCACTGCCCAAGTAGCAAAGCTCAAGTAGGACATGGGGTAGCGCCAAAAGAACTTAGGAAGGTCAGGTTTTGGTCTGAAGATTGGAGAACACATCATCATGAAAAGCTGCAATCACCACCATCAGTTAAACTGTTCATCAATTTGCTGAAAAGAAAATTTAATTCGGTGGCAGAGACATCGAGTTATGTTTGCTTACAATCACTCCAGTTGCTGCTCCTATGCCCATCAGGACATTAGGCACCAGTGAGGCTACTACCATGAGGCAGCCCTCAGTGACAGATAGGCAGACCAATAAGTTGAGGAAGAAAAAAACACATTGAGCTAAACCCAGGTGAAGTTGCACCATCGAGTATGTGATTGTGACGATGCAGAACGACGTAACAAGTAGGAAAGGGAAAGATGATAGGATGTTTGATAGTACTAACACAGCTTCTCCATAATGCCCTTTGGACCTTTCACCATAGAACACCTGATTTTGATTGGGGTTAGGAATGCATTAGTAGAGTGTAACAAGAGTTTCAGTAGCTTCTGTAGAAAGATTTTTTAGTTCTTTATACCTTCAATTCTTCAATGAAAAGTGGCAATCCTCCGAATGACAGACAAATTATGAACCCATATATGAATGATACACACTTTCCTCTGGCCAAAATTGAGTCCTTGTCAGTACCAAGATGAAAAAAGAAGAGACCAATACCAGCGGCTGCCAGGGAATAGAAAAAGATCCTCAGCCAATAGTATCCTATGTCCCTTGACATATTTAAGAATGATCGATGGGTCAATGTGTAGAGCTGCTTCCAACAACTGGTGCTGCCGCTTACATTGGACTTGATTACTTGGTCTCCCTGAAACTTAAACAGCTCTTAATCTATCAGTAGCACAAAAAAGGGGGGGGGGGGAGACCAAGAACATGAAAAGGCGACTAGAGTGCATTCTCATAGTTATGGTGCATGAAGCAGCATGAAGGTGAAATACATGATAGACAATGTTGAGTAGTTCATACATTGGATTTCAAACATTGAATTCTCCTTCTTGCATTGATCATTTGCTTTGAATTATTGTAACACTCAATGAGTGTCGCTCTAATGTCTTCTGTATTATTGCCTGTCGCAGGATTTGATGACGTCAGCTGTCAATGATGAAATTCACATTAATAATCAGAAGCAATATATTTTTTTCCAACAAAGATTCAAATAACAATCTTCAACTAACAATACTTGCTTCAGATCTCATCAGAGCTGCATTAATGACGTCAAAGTCCAAATTAACACAAAGAAGGAAATGATCTGAAGGATTTCTTCTAGTTGGACAGGGGAACCCTGCATCAGCAAAGAACTGTTCCCAGGACACAATTAGAACTCTGAAGTTGCACTTAAATTCATTGAAATAATGCTATGTTTAGATGGAGAGAAAAGTGATGGGAAAATAAGGGATGGAAATACTAAACTTGTATAAATGGTAATTACTATTTTTAAGAGTTTTCTCTTTAGTTTTCTTTTCTCCTAATTTTCTCTCCATCCAAAGATAGGATTAGTTTTTCCAAATTACTTACCTTCAAAGCCATCTTTGCTTCTCCAAAATAAACAGTTTCTCCGCTCGATAGCAATAAAAGATCGTCAAAAAGGTTAAAAATTTCATTGCTCGGCTGGTGAATGGAACAGACAACTACCTTTCCATCATTAGCTATGCTGCACAGGGTTTGAATCACATAGAAAGCAGAGGCACTATCAAGGTCACTTGTGGGTTCGTCCAGAAGCAACACATGGGGCTGTGTCAAAATCTCAAGACCAATGCTGAGTCTCTTCTTCTCGCCACTGCTAATCCCACGTAAATGCCAGTTCCCAAGCTTAGTGTCTGCACATTCTTCTAGACCCAGTTGGATTATAGTTTCCTCTACCACCTTACTTATCTCCTCTCGGGTCATTCTCGAAGGAAGCCTCAGATTTGCAGAGTATGCCAAGGTTTCTCTTACCGTCAAAGTCCCCAAGAACAGTTCTTCTGTATCCACATAAGACTGGATAATATTGAAAACAATTAGAAACTAATGAAAACAAGCCCTATTCGCAGAGAGGACCGATCTTTAACAATGCCGTAAATAGTAGTGAATGTAGTAAGAAAAATTTTTATGGTTTCAGCAGCAGAAGGGTTATCTTACCACTTCTCTGCATTTGAAGCATCTCTTCTTCCCGCCGATTACAACGTTGCCAGTCACTACAACATTCCCAGCAAGCCTTCCTGTACAAAAAGTGGGCACTAATTTTTTTAAATGATAAAAATTACAAATTACATGATGACTGATTTGGACTATTCAGATTTCAGAGCGATGCGGTTCCAAAACGCGGTTGGGTGGCGCCACCCCAAGACCCACGGCCATCAGGCGTTTTATGTATGAGAGAATTCAAAATGATTACTTAAATCATGGGCATTTATATTATTAAATCTTATTATAATATAAATTATTTAATAATATATTTTTTCATGTCCCCCAAATATAAGATCCACTTTATTTTTTGAGAGATAAGACATTAAATAAATTATTTTAAAATATTTTTATTTATTATTTTTTTTCTTTAAACTAATTAGTCTGATTTATGAACTGATATATAATGATACATAACATATACTATCATCAAGTATTTTTTTTTAATTTCTTCAATAAAAAAATATTAACTAAATCTTATATTTAGAATTAAAAAAATTAAAATAACATGTTTCATAAATTGGAGGGGAGATTATAAAGCCCAAGTTTACTGGTAATCTCAGGAATTTTTCAGTATCTTTTTGTTTTAGTTGGGAGTTAAAAGGGCAAGAAAACGCCATACCAAAAAAGGGGGGCAAGAAGACAAACAATCTTAAAAGGAAAGAAACAGAAAATTAGGTCCAAGGCTATAAAGCTATCTTTTTGTTGTTTTTGCCATATAAAAAAAAAGGTAGCTATTAATATATGTTCATCTCTCTACCACCTGCACCTGATGGGGTGTTTATCATTGTAGGGTGTAGGTTTATTATTATATTGTTTATTTTTTAGGCATTAATTAACAGCGTGAGGATTAAAAAGAGATTAAACAGCTGATCTCTGACTTAGAAGGAAAATTTCATGACCATTGACATAATGGATAAGTATTGAATTTGGATGTAGAGATTCTATAGCGGGTATTGAATTAGGGGCTGTTTGTGATAGCTTTTTTGAATCGGACTTATCATATAAGCCCGATTCACGTAAATCGAGATAAATCTCCTCCACATATTTATCTCGTATACCGTGAAAGCACTTCGTAGACCGTAAAAGCACCTCGTAGACCGTAAAAGCTAACTCGTAGACTGTAAAAGTTACCTCGTAGACCATAAATTATAATTTATAAGCACTTATAAAATTTTCATAAGCTATTCCAAACAACCTCTTAATGTTTTAATTTATTTACGACACAACGTTAACAGACGCTCTTTTGCCTGAAAAAAATGATCAGTGCGTACGGGAAACGAATGTTATGATATTTCAATAATATGTCGTGCGTGCGTGCATGTGTTAAGAGTAGACATATGTAGTATATTATAGAAAGCACATTTATATGTGTTAAGAAAATTATACGTAACAGTGGATATATAATAATATAAAACAAATGGAGGCCAGGCATGCATAACATATATAGAAGGGTGAGTTATGAATATATAGAGGCACGCAAGAGGTATAAAAGTATACCAGAGAGAGAGCGGAGGAGGGTGGTTTTGCCGGAGCCGGAAGGACCCATGAGGGCCAAGAGCCTGCCGGGGAGGGCGGAACCAGTGGCGTTATTCAGAAGCTTCTTCTTCTTCTTCTTCTGACGAGCAGCCTCCACCGTCAACTCTTCCCACACCACTCCTCCCCTTATACCAATACTACTTTCCTCCTCCATTATTATTACTTCATCTCTCTTCACCATCTTCTCCCTCCTTCTCTCTCTCTCTCTCTCTCTCGTTTTTCTGCCCTCTCTGACACCCTCTCTTTATTATATACAAGTACCATCTCCTCCCCCCCCTCATGCATGCCTCCCTTCGCATTTATTTTCCCCTTTCATTTCTATCGCCGTATAGGCCCCTGCTCCTCTCCTTTCTCCTTTTACTGCCTTCCATCCAATGTCATGACTTTGGTTTTAAGATATTGTTAAAAATTTTATAAGTTATTTAATCATATGATATATTATATATATGGTTAAATTATATACCAGTTTATAAATAAGATAAATTAATTTAAAAATAACAATAAATCTAAAATATTTTAAAATAATTTTATTCATCTCAGCCAAATGGTGATTTGCGAATTGCTATCCTCTCCTCTCTTGCAACATTTCTCTTTGTAATACAACGTACGTCCACCTCCCTTTGAATTATGTAGCGCTTAGAGGCATTTCATCAGTCAAAACCACAAGCAAATCCTGACCGGCCAAATTATTCCCACACTCAATCATAGCCGTTCATGATTGTTTTTAACACTCTTCTCTCCTCCTAATTCGTTTGGTTCTTTGATGCGCATCAAGTTTTCATCATTATATTTACCGTACGTACTCTGCTGTAGCTACATTCTGGCCACCAAGATCGTCAAAAAGTGGTGGCATGGCTATTATTCTTGTGCTTATAATTAACTTTCTTGCGACTGCTATACTTAAATTCATGCTCCTTTCAGAGAAACCTCGATCTATAACACCTTTTTATATACTTAAATTCTTACACTTCACTAGTTCACCTTTTGTTCTTTAAAAAAATCTTATATATTCTTATCCTTTTTACTAGAACGCCTTCAATTGCAACACCTAACCCCCAAATTACGGATATTATGTTGCACCTTGATTTCTCTCCCCAGTCCCCACCCCCAACAATTCCATTCACACTACGCCTCCTCTCAATTAAAAATTAAAGCTTTCTTTTTTACTCTTTGCGTACGCACCATTCAACCTCAACAGTTTTGTCCTTCATTTTATCAACTATAGATCACTTCAAAATTCAAACTTAGCATCCCTATTTTATTGCTATGATATCAGTACACTAATTATAAATTATACAACCGCACAAATCAGGGAACAATTCAGTCAGGTGCACTTGAAAAACCCGTTATTGTCTTAAAGATGAGTATTTTCATACATGCGTGAAACATTATACCAATATTCTTGTGTTCATGTCATTATCAAGAAATATAAAAATATTTTAATTTAACGGCACCATTTCGTACTAAAGTTTAAGCAGACCATGTTTCACTTCCTCGACAGTTCAAATACACGTCTTACAGTTTTATTTGTGCCCCCGAACATATCATGGACGTTAATTCCCTAATTATGGAGAATGTCGGCTTTTCTTTATCCTCTTTCCTTTATATTCATGTGTCTCATGTCTGGCGTACGTGGCTGGTGAAAACGATGGCTCGATTTTCTTTTTTCGTTGGCTATCTATTTAAAAAGGATATTCAGATGTCTTGCCTTCTAATTAACTCTCATATTTGTCCTAAACACAGAACCAAACTTGGGACCGGATTTTGATCATAGATGTGTAAGACCTTTTTTCATTTTACATATCTCTCATGTGCAATCATTTTTTTCAAATTAATTTATTACGACCGGTATATATAATCTAATGTTATATATAAGGTAGAAACATTTTAAAATTAGCATAAGTATTGTTTGTTAAAAAAGAAGGAAATAAATAAACAGCTGGAAAGTTAGTTAGATGTTGGGTAGGGGAAATTATTACTTCAGTGGGAGGACGCACTGCCTTTTGACTGCTCCTGCCTACTTGTTATGGAATATGGATCACTCTCCGGTCCCCATGATAAAATAAAAAATCTAAAACAGTAGAAGTAAGTGATATATATTATGGGAAAAAAAAAGGAGTAAGTGATAGATATAGATTGGTGGAAGTATGTTGTCTCGATAAAGCTATTTTTATATTTCTGGATTCAACTATAACAAAAACGTTACTCATATATTTTTTAGTGGAATGGAGATATATTGACGGATATATAAATTTATAGACACTTAGTCAAGAGCATTGAAGGTGCCCTCGACTTAAATGTTGGGTTCAATAATTCTTAGCAAGTCCCCTATTGAGGCTATGTGAGAAACTAAAGAACAAACATAAGAAATAATACATTTTGTCGTCACAGACTCATTAGCCAATAAGCATGCATTCCTGTGGTCCCATAACTTCAAGCACAGGGTTCTGAAGAAGAGTCTCCTGCGTGAGGATTTCTTGCGGGGATGTAGGTTCCAGAGAAACCATTTTTTGAAGGGCTAGGAGAAAAATTCCAATGCTCGATTTTGAGGGATTACTTTCAGCCAGTAATTATGTGCAGTGGGACATCGTCGGAGGACATGATTAGGATCTTTTATTTCCTTTTGAAAAATACCACATAGTCCGTCGTGTGACATACCCCTGTGTAGCCTTTCTACATTAGTAAGTAATAGGTTCTTAACGGCAAGCTAAATGAAGGTACGTGTGTGCGGTAACCCCGCTCATTTCTATATCCAGGTCTAGAATGGTGCTTGCTCACCCTAATTGAATTGTTGCCTTGTATGGTAAGCTGATGAGACCGTGAAAGCCCCATTGGAAGTAAGATTGCAATAGCAATTATCTGTTGGGTTTTGCCTTTGTGGTGGTAAAGTTCTGGCTATTTGTAAGTTAAAGGCTTCTGGTAACTGGTGCTCAAAATTTTCCCATTTCCATAAGCCCTGCTCATCCACATAATCACAGACAATTTTTTCTAATTCTGATTCTGGAATATCAGCAAAGGATAAGAATTTCAATGGCCTTCATCGCCTAGCCAATAGTCTTTCCAAAATCGAGTGGTAGTTCCATCTCCCATATCCCAGGATATGTTTAGCTCTGCTTCAGGTCAAATTGTAGCTATACTTCTCTACGTATGTGAAGCTATCTTTGTTTTGAATTCATATTTGGTGTCATGGCCCCAGTTATATTTGCCCTTAAGAACTTGGACCCAAAGTTTGTCAGGTTGGCTAATAAGGCTAAAGGCAAGTTTGGAGAGAAAAGTCTGGTTTTACCCTTTGAGATTCTATATCCCACATCCACTATGTTGCAAGGGTTAGGATATTTCCTTCCAACTAACTAGACTTGTTTTACAATTTAATCCATATGATCCCAGATAAATCCTCTCACTATTTTTTCAATATTTTTGCAACATTGGACCGAGAGGAGGGAGGTTTGCATGGTGTAATAGGGGATGACACTGAGTACTGATTTTGCAAGTATAATTCGGCCTGCTAGTAAGAGTGATTTTGCCTTCCAATTGGATAACTTGAGCTGCACTTTTTCAATCAAGTAGTGGTATGTATCCTTTGTGACTCGAGAATGGATGAGTGATACTCCTAAGTATTTACCCAATTTCTCTGTTTTTTGAAACTTAAGGAATTGACATATCATGTCTACTTCACACCTTGCAACATTCTTTGAGAATTGAGCATGAGTCTTGCTTTGACTAACAACTTGGCCTAAGGCTTCGCAAAAATCTACTAGGGTGCCCTGAATTAGCTAAAGTTGGCCAGGAGCTGTGCTTCAGAAAATGATGAGCTCATCTGTGAAGAAGAGGTGTGAGAGAAGAGGTCATCATCTACCCAACCTGATGGTCTCCCATGGCTTTTGTTGTACCTTAACCGTAGCATCTCAGGGTAGAGCAGGTAGCAGACTCATTCAGATTCAGTGATGCTTTGAGTAGGTTGTGGTCCGATTTGAGTCTTGCTAAATGCTGGATGGTGGTATTCGGAAAGAGTTGGGTCCATTGGCTGTTGACTAGGGCTCGATCCAAGCTTGCCAGTGAGAGTCCCCTCCTCTAAGTGAAACGTGGGCTAGAGAATCTGAGATCAATAAGGGAACAATCTTGAACGAAACGATTAAATAAAGGGAAACCACCCCTCGACGTACTTAAGCTTGATCTTTGTTCACTCGCATTCAAGACTACATTGTAGTCTCCTATAGCTATCAAAGGCTCTGTTGTGGATTCCCCGGTTCTGCTAAGTTCCGGCCAGAGATGGGAACACACTTGTGCAATAGGGCTTGCATACACAGCTGTTAGGAGGAATGCTTTCTTTTCCAGGGGAAGTTGTATTCTTATGTGGATAAATTTCCAATGGGTTTGAATGGTTTCTACTTCGATCTTGTCCGACCAACGTAACCAAATACCCCCTGAAAACCCTACAGCTTCACATCGGTGTGAATAGGCAAAGCCGATCTTCTTGATAACTCTATGTGCCATAACTCCTAAGATTCTTGGTTCAAGGAGGATCAAAAGGTCTGGCTTGTGCTCTTTGATTAAGGATTTAAGCACAGAGTGGAATTTACTTTAAGCAGCACCTTGGCAATTCCAAGTAAAAATTATCATGGTAAAGGTAGGGTGCTTAGTGCTCCATACCGAAGTAATTCTGGTCATCCTCGTTATCATGGGTATCATCAGGAAGGTCTGTGTCTTTATCAGCTAGGTTAGGGTTCAAGGCTTTGGTGATGGTCCGTAACACTTCCTCCGCTAGTAATGGAATGGGCTCTCTTGTTTTGGGCTTTTGGGTGCCTACTTGAAGAGATGTGTGAAGTTTGATGCCATTAGTTTGGGGGATCGGGTCAGGAGGTTCTGGTAAGTGGTTTTCTTTATTGTTTTTGTTTAGGTGGGCTAGTTTTGCATTGGGTTTGCTTAGGTTTGTCATAGTTGGGCCAGGGTTATACTTAAATGATGCTTTGGGGCTTAGGAGGGATATGGCAGTGTGTTTAGGTTGGTCAATTTAGGTTTCCGATGAGGAGGTTGATTTGTAGGCTGAGGTAGCAAAGATAGAGTCAAGTGAGGGTCTAGGATTTTGTTTTTTTTAAGTCGATGGGGTAGGCTTTTCCTTGGGGTCTTTTCCAGGTTTGGTCAATTTGGCACGGGGAGGTTAGGGTCTTTATGGTGCTATGGTTGTGGTAGGATCCACAGGGTTAGACCTACTGTTACTAGGATCAAGGTTTTTTGGGCAATGTCAATGGCTGCATCACAATTTTGAAGCACATTGTACCTAGAGCTGTTGATGACATCCTTTTAGTAGTTGTCCTCTGCCGCCCTTTTTGCATCCTTCTGAACCTCCTACTCGAAGAGGGGGCCTGCATCTACTTTCTATAGGGCTTCCTGTCGCTAACCTCTTTAGCGGTGGGGATTCGTGCTGCTAGTTCTGCCCCTGTTCCGACAAGACAGAGGTAGTTTTTTTTGGCACCATGGGCTTTAGACGACCTTGTCTCTATTTAGGAGTTTGTTAAGGAAGGATACTTGATCCTGCTTTGTGGAGTGTTCAGCTTGGTCAGTTGGTAGGGATTAGGGGTCGGCATGTCCGAGGCCTGGTTGGGCTTAATACCGCCCTCACCATGTTGATTGGATTCCAGAGAGGCCTTTCAGTGTCTTCAACTTGGTGTTTCGGTGGGCAAATCTTGACTTTCTTAGTTGAACGATTGTCATCAGGGTGAGTTAGCGATTCTTCCCTCTCAATAAGCTTGAGAGGGATGAAGGCCCTTAGTTGTTGTTCGTCATTGGGATCATGCTTGCTCAGGCTGGTTCCGGTGTCACCGGGGCTATTCCTTCGCTCACGACTACAATCTCGCTCTCTCTCCTTTGCGCTCTCATCAGTTTCTCTCTCTCTTTCTCTCATAGGTTTTGCAAACGTTACTCATATATTATATACCTCTCAAAAGAGGAGGAAAAGTTTGAAATAACAGTACAAGATCAAACAAAATAAATATTATGGTTGCAGCTTAAATACTGTGACCATTTTATTACTATTTATTTTTATCAATTTATTTGGAGTGCTTTTAACTGTATAAGATAAAAATGTTATTATACGAATTTTATCTCTTAAACTTAAAACTGCTTTTTTAAAAAAATAAGACTAAAATATATTTTTGGTCCTTTAAATTTATGTGAAAAGACAAGTTTAATTCTTTTACTTTATAAAGCATATTTTTAGTTCACTTAACATATTTAAGTGATGATTGTACAATGTTGATAAAGCAAATTTTAATTTTTTAATATAATATTTTTATATTTAACCTTGCTCTCCTCTCCTACGTGGACTATGGCCTTCAATCCACATCTATGACGGCTGCAACTACAGCTATTCACCACATATTCTTCCATGCCTCCTTCATCTACAAATCTGCGGATGATAATTGTTGAAGTCGTAGAACAATTTGTGCGGTTTTTTTTTTTTTTCCTTGGCCTAGGATTATGGGGATGAAGATGAAGGGTGTTGCAGCATAAACTAGGGTTCTTGGATGAAGAAAGTTGAGAAAAACTTATTAAAACAAAAAGAAAGAAGAGAAAAGGATTATGAAATTGATTAAACTAATTTATTTAAATTAGGTTTTTTCAAAATATAAAATAATGTAAATTAATTAAATACCATATAAAATTAAAATTAGATGAGATGTTGGTTGCAGATCCAGCTTGCTTCATAGCATTTCATTGTCACCACTTAACATTTAGACTAAAATAATGCAAAATAAATGAGCAAATGTAGATCATATAAGAGAATTGAGAAATGAAAATTTAGATAATGTTTCTTATATCAACATAGAGTTAGTCTAACAGTGTAAGGTCCTGCTAAATCTCTCTGGGTCTCGAGTTTAAGTCTTAAAAGAGACACTTATATTGATAGGGGAAATCATGAAACCCGAAGTCGAATACCGGTTGAAAATATAAAAAAAAAAGAAAATGTTTCTTATAATGGGGTCAGACAAAATATATTAATTCAGCAACAATTAAGTTTCGTTGTTTTGAGAATTAGGAGACGTTCACACGTTCTAGCTTATTTTATAATTCTGGAGTATGCAGGAAAAATTTTCTCTTGTAAAACATAAATGCTTTTTAAAGTTAAACTCTACATAACTAAGGTATTCATACTCTCTATATATGAGATAAAACTTCTCATATTTACTTATATATATATAATCACTTAAAATAAAATATGTGTAAGAAATTTTATCTTATAAAACATAAATGCTTTTTAAAGCTAAACCTCAAATAACTAAGGTATTCTTATTCTCTATATATGATATTAAACTTCTCTTATTTACTTACACACACACACACACACAAAATCACTTCAAATAAAATATTTGAAACTAAACAAATTAAACGCTCTTCCTTCTCGTCCCTATTTAAGAAAATGTCATTTTATTGATTTCCAATTTTAAATAGTTGCAGTGGACTCCTGGCTTGTTTCAGCTGATTTTCAATTGACTCAAGCATTACACATAAATATAGTCTAATTGGCCTTCCACATGATACATTTTAAAGCTGAGCATATAGCTTATATAAATATATAAATGATTAGGTTTTTAATTAAGAATACACAATACGCATATTTTTTAAATTAAGAGATTAATTAAGAAATTTTTATTTAATTCAAAAATAGTTCCACTAATTTACAACAATACAACTTGTTATATGAGTACAAAAATCGTATATTCATTAATTATGATTAATTACCTATAAAGTTTTCCTACTTTTGATACGACTTGGTTAGCTAGGTTGTTACATTCCATAGTACTATTTCAGTAGCTTCTATGCTTATTAGCATTCATTTCAAATACTGTTGATCCGAAAAAAGGACGTACCAGTTAACTAGCAACGATGTAAATGTTTAAGCTTAGTATCTACACATCTCCATTATATAAATTCCAAGAGAAAATAAGGTATTAGGATTAAAAATGTTAAAAGGCAAGAAACATGATGAATTGTTCAAAACCATGAAACATGATTAAACAAGGTATTAGGATTAAAAAAGTTAAAGAAAGCAAAGTAAACTGCCTCCATTGAAGGAGCTGTGCTCCATGCTTCAACAGTGAAACAGATTGTTCAGTTAATCACATTAATGATTAATCTACGTGAGGTGTACGTGAGCTTTGACTTCGCAAATAATGTTAACTGGGAAACCGAATCCTATGATCTATACAGATCAATTCGAACGTATTTCGACTCAACTATACATATTCATGGTTTTTCTTGTTAAGCCTGAAAAGCCATTTTAGTAATTTTATGAAGTTTAACATGTACACTTTGGTCCATCAGCTAATTAACACAACTTTCCGAACAAGCAGAAAGGAGATTCTCATCTACCGGCTGGGAAAAAGTTGCTTTGTGCTTGAGTGTCACTTGCAAAATGATAAAACGGCTATTTTGAATAGGCCTTTGTGTCCCTTGCAAAATGTGACTTTCCTCTTTCTTCTTTTATCTCGATCTTTCAGGAACCTTTCATTATAGTGCGAGATGTTGGTCTTTGTCCTTCTTACAATTGGGTCCTGCAACATATCTTTCCGACTTGGTTTGTTGCCATGGTTTTTATTCTTGGGGTTAAAAATTGATTGTTATATCTTTTTATCGTTTAAGTTGTTGGAGTCTTTACTTTAATGTTACACTAGTATAAAATAGTCTTTTTAGACTATAATATTTAGACTAGTTATTACGGATAATGTCTAAAAAGTATAACCGGTGGTAATTTTATAATTATAAAGAATTTTTGAGATTGATTCTTAAAATATGTAGTTTAAAAGATATTATTTAGACCAGTTATCTAAACAACCGGTCTAAAAAGATAAAAATAATTAAAAATTAAAATTTTTTTAGACCGTTTGTTTCTTATAACCGGCTTAAAAGATGCGGAATTAAAATTTTTTTTTAATTTTTTCCTTTTAAGACCTGATGTTTCAAATAATCAATCTAAAAGATGAATTTTTTAGACATTATTTTGATTGTAACTGGTCTACAATATTTATCCTAAATTTATTTCTTTCTTAGAACCCTTTTATCATCGGGCCTAATTAAATTGAATCTCACGCACTTTGAATCCTCTCTTCTTAGAACCCTTTCTTCCTTCCGTGCTTTTATACCCACCGCCACTATTCCCCTCCCCTCCTCCTCTTGCAGCCACCGCCTCCCCTACTGTTCAACACATCACCAAAAATCTTCTGACCAGCTCCTCTAAAAATTTGCTCACTCCCTTTCCCCAAAAATCAAATCTAAGCACCAATGCTCCATCGCCGAATCTCACTGCCACAACCCTTCCCATTCAGGCTCCAACACTTTAGTCAAGAGGATATCGCTTCTCCTTCCGGCTGCCACTCGCCGCTCTACTTTGTTCCGCCAGCTTGGCATTGCTCGCGCCCGCCTCAAGGCCAGGGATATCAAAAATAGATCCCTCTTCGGCACTCTCGAAAAGGAATCCCAAATGAATTATGGTAACAGTTTAACGGCGGCTTATGAGCTCGCATTAACTAATTGTTCACTAGTTCTTGCAGACGTGGAAGAGTACAGTAGAGGGTGCTTCCAGAGTTTTCATGGATAAGCACTACCATTGGCATATTGTTTAGCCTCTCACCATCTGCTGAGTCTTGAAATGAACACAGCTCTGCAGGAAACGGGCAAACAAACAGCCCCCGTTACTTCCGCTGGACTATTTCATCAACAACCACAGAAACTCAGACTATCTATATGTATAATATATATTGTACTATCACTATTTATTCGTTATTAATTAAAAACATGAAAAATAACTTTAAGACCGGTTTTGTGAAATACAAGGTCTAAAAGTCACACTTTTTAGACCGATTTTCATAATAACCGGTCTTAAAAGTATTTTTAAGATCAATTATCATCACAACCGATTTAAAAAGTATGACTTATAAACCGATTTTTACAAAAAAGTCAGCTTTTTTAGACCTTATTTTGAAGCAATCGGTATAAAAAATGATTTTAAAACCGATTGCTTAATTAATCTAAAAAGTAACAGACTTTTTAGAATGGTTGTATCAAAACTTCATATAGAACCGATCTAAAAAATCATTTTTATTTGATTAAAAAGTGATTTTTCCACCAGTTAGTTATAATTATTATAGTATTCATGCTACAAGTTATTCAATCTTCTCCACCTAGGGATGTCCAAAAAACCTGGTGGTCTGGGTAGACCGACCCGACCCGGTCTGGAAAGGAAAAAATTGGTCTGGGACAATTTGAACGGGTTAGACCGGACTGGTCTGATCGGGCCAGACTAGACATCGGGCCAAGGGTTCTGACCCTTCGGTCTAGTCCGGTCTGACTCGAAGGTTTTTTTAATATTTATGTAATTTTTTTAATACCCTCCGCACGTGTCCTGTCACTGGTTTAAATTTTAGTCTTGAATAATGAATACCATTAGGTCCAATGTGTAACATCCTCATTTTTATTTTTAGGATATAATTATAATTTAGAGAAAATTATCATTTTTTAGTAAGTAATTTTTAGGATAAATAAATAAATAAATTTTAAAAAAATTATTTTATAATATAATATTATTATATTATATTATTAAAATAATATATATATATATATATATATATATATATAAACGTGGGGGGCGGCGCCCCCACAATTGACTAAAGTGGTGGCACCTTACGGTGCCACCCATTTAAATATTAAAAAAATAAAAAATAATAAAAAAATGTTAGGTTAGGCAGGAGGAGGTATATAAATACCTCCTCGCCTCAACACACTTCACGCAAGAAATCTGTGTGAAGTGTGTGCAGAAAGGTGACAGGCAAGACTTTGATAGGAGTATTTTCTTTCTTCGGGGATCAATAAGGTACTCAAAATCTCTTCTAATTATAAAACTTCTTTTATGAAATATTTTCTAAATAATTTTCTCTTTCTTATGATATTAATTTTATACTGATTAGAGAATATTTTAGGATTAGAATTTTAGGCAAGTTTGAGTTTTGTCAGTATATGACTATAAGAATATAGATGATAATTAATAGTTAATTTTAATCGGTTTATTTTTGTTATTTAGTTGATATAAGATTTTATAATGAATTTTCTATATATATCAACTTATAAATAATGTTATTTTGGACTTTTAAACCGATTAAATTTAGATTAAATAATTTATTTGGGTTAATGGAGATATTATTGAAATTTTAGTTGGTATAGTTTAAAATCTGAAGGACTAAACTGTCATTTATGAAATTCGTAGGATTAAACTGTTATTTAGGAAATTCGGAGGACTAAATTGTCATTTATGAAATTTGGAGGACTAAACTGTCATTTATGAAATTCGAAGGATTAAACTGTCATTTTATAATTTAAACCCTAAATTATTATTTTCAGTTTTTATAGGATATTATTATTAGAATTTGTAAATAAGTTATAATTTTGACTTTTTAGAAAATTATTAACGGGTAGTAAATTGATTGTGATAGATTGATTTTGGCGTGTGTTTGAGCTCTTGGATTTGGAACAGTGTGATAATAATTAACTTTGGCGAGAGGTAACCATTTTCCACTTATTATGTGTGTTAGTGTGTGTTTGTGAGTATTTTGTAAAATGATTATGAGATTGAAAATCATATATGGATATTATAGATTATTTCAATGAGTAATATTGAGAAGTATTTTGTTATACACTTGCTTTGTGGAACCATGTGATTTAAATTATAAGATGTATTGTATATTTTGAATATCATCATATGTGTATGGAAATCTTGAGAAAATTCCTATTGAGCTATTTATTGATACATATTGGGTTGTTTGGTTTGGGTTGAGATGGAGAAAGTTATTTTTACCACGTGGTATAGCCTCCATTGGTGCATGATGGTTGGCTTTAAATTGTCCCACCAGTTCAATGAGGGACTGTCCCACTAGTTCAATGAGGGACTGCGACACCCCACTAGTTCAATGAGGGGAAAGACCCATGGTCTGGAAACATGCTCTGTGGATTTTGGCCAATCCTCATCATGTGACCGGAGAGCTCTTTGAGTGGCTAGTAACATGGATATTAACTTAGCCCATGGGTCTAGTCGGCGGAAATAAGGCGGTTCGGTTGGATTGATGGGAGGCACTTGGGAATTGTGATATGAGATTTGAGATATAATATTATCATTTCTGATAAGAGATTTGTGTACAAAACAATGATATTAGATTTTTAATATTTTATTATATAAACTGTTCCACTTGGCACCTCATGAATACATGTCAGCATGTGTAATGAGTTGGAAAGCTGGTTACTGAGGCTTTTGTCTCACCCCGTTGATTTAACATTTTTCAGGTGATAGTTTCCGTGCTGGAATGTCGGGAGGAGCTCCTGAGGCATAGATATATCTCTATGGCCTCTTGTAGTTTATTATGTGTTGAATTGATGTATATTGCCACTCATAAGGCCTACATCCTATAAACTCTGCTTTGACTACATGTTTTGTATTATCGTATAATAGATTGGATATTATAATATTTAATAGTTGTGTGATTTTATCTCTATTATGTTTAGTATTTGAGAGATAATATTTAATATTATGGAATTAAGGAGAGGTTTTTTTATGTAACGGCACAGCTTCTCCCGGACTGTCTTTACTCAGCCGGGTTCATCACTGACCGGGGACTTGCGTCTTTACTCGCAATCCCAGGCTCACTCCGCCTCCTGTGGAATTATCGCCAAAGCGAGCCTCCCCAGGTCTCGAGGACACTACCTGGGGGTAAGTAGTTCCTAACGTGAGACCTGGTACCATTGAGCCCACGAGCTCAGTGGAGTATTAAATTCCCTTGGGGAGGGGACAGTTCCTGGCTGGGAAAAGACCTCAGTGAGGTGGGGTGACTCAGTCCGGCACCGCTAGGGACCCTGAGTGGGAGACGGGAGACGCCGTGCCGTTACATAATGGTCCATTATCAGTGAAGTTTCCAAATTGGCCAATTCAATTGAATCCCTCAATCCCTAGACTGAAGACTCTCCACTCCCGACTCTCAGCGTCGGCGACTCGGCCATTCCCCTTTTGCCTCTCGGTCTCATCTCAGTCGTGGTCGGTGGTTCTCCGTCTCTCAGCTCTCGGCTCTCGGTCTCATCTTAGCTGTGGTCTACCTTCTCTCGGCTCTCGATCTTTCCGAGTTTCCATCTCTGGGTTCTCGGTGTCTGGGTTCTCGATCTCATCTCAGCCACTCCTCCATCGTCTAGGCTAGCCTTAGTCCTCCGTCTCTCGTCTCTCTCGGTGTTTCTGTCTCTGGGTTCTTGATCTCTTCCTCCATGCATGCAACAAGAAGCTGCATGCAATGGTGCACCGTACGCCTAAACCAGATGCCTCAATCTCCAGCAAAGGTCATTTGAGGTAAGGTCATTTGAGGTAGACACTACAATTAGAAATTTAGAATAAGGCTTTTCACATTTATCCATGAATGAATGGCTAGCTTTTACCTTGTTAACAACTCTAAATCAGCCCATTTCGAGCATATGCATTTTGAGTCGATCTTCTATTTTAAGTTCGTGCTAGCCATGATTTTGAACTGATTTTTAAATGTTATAACCTGCGGCAATGTCACTCTGTTAGAACCGTGGTTTTGTGCTTTCTGGGGATGCATATTGTTCTGCATTTTTCTGTATATGTGCGATCTGTACAAAAAATTGGATTGGATCACTACTGATAGGTATGGTTTTGGAATTTGTGAAGGTTGAAGAGGAAAGTGAAGTGAGGGTGAATAATAGATTATGAGAGATCACAAAAGTGGAATCACGTAAATTCGAAAATGACTATCCGGGTGTTACTAAAAATGAAATACAATAAAATGACTCTCTGTTGGGTTCTTTTGTCATCAGATATCCATTTCTCAATTTGCACATTATTCTCTTAAGTGCACCTTACCCTACAGAGGTTCTTTTTCTGTTATTTAAGTATCTAGATCTTGTGCATCATCAATGCAATGTCTATAACTTTCATGTTTGTTATCCTGCAGAAGTGAAGCATCTCCCCTTAAATAATACGCAAGACTCATAATCTTTCATCTCAGCCACTGTCTCAGTCTTCTATCGTCTCTGGGCAGCCGTGGTTCTCATTGTTGCAGGCATGGAGGAAGAGCACACTTCAAGTGTTGACCTATCTCAGTCTTCCAATATTAGTGAGCATGATACTCCTGGTGGAACATCTTCTATCCCTTCCAATTCCAATAATCCTTACCAACCTTCAACCTCCGTAGAATGTCCTCCTCCTACTGAAAATGAAACCATAAAAGATGCTAGTAGGAAAAGAAAACAACATGAGAAAAAACAATCAGAAGTGTGGGATCACTATATTAAGTTACTGTTGGAGGAAACAGATGGAGAGCTTAGAGCTGCATGTAAGTACTGCACTAAGGATTATGCTTGTGATCCAGTTAAATGTGGTACAACTTCTTTAAAGAGACACTTAAAAAAATGTCTGAAAAATCCACATAGGGCTGCTAAAATATAGAAATAATCCATGTTGAACTATGTTTCTCAAAGTGGGGAAGGGGGAAGCTTGGCACCTCACCTGTTCAATCAAAAACGTTGTCGGCGGGCTCTAGCAGAGTTCATAATATGTGATGAGATGCCATTTAGAATGGTTGAAAAGCAAGGGTTTAAATCTTTTGTAAAAGAATTAGAGCCACGATTTCAAATCCCTTCTAGGCAAACTGTTGCTAGGGATTGTTGGCAATTATATCTTGGTGAGATGCGAATCTTGAAGAATCAATTGAAGCAGTGTACGAGTCGTATTTGCCTCACTACAGACTGTTGGACGTTAGTTCAAAACTTTAATTACTTATGTCTCACAGCTCATTTTATTGATAAAGATTGGAAGCTACATAAAAGGATTCTTAACTTTTGTTTGATTGAGAATCACAAGGGTGATACAATTGGAAAGACTATTAAAATATGCTTATCAGAATGGGGCATTCAAAATGTGTTCACCATGACGGTTGATAATGCAACATCCAATGATACAGCCTTGTCTTATTTGAAAAATGACTTATGAATTGGAAGGGTCTTGTTTGTGGTGGTGATTTTCTTCAATTACGGTGTTCTGCACATATTCTCAATTTGATTATGTCCGATGGCTTGAAGGAATTGAAAGATGCCTTTGAATCAATTCAAAATGCTGTAAGGTATGTTCGTTCCTCCCCGGCTCGCCTCAAAAAATTTAAAGATTTATGTGAATTGGAAATGTTGGATTCAAAAAATATGTGTGTCTTAGATGTTAGCACTAGATGGAATTCTACATATTTAATGTTGGATGTTGCTTTAAAATTCCAAAAGGCGTTTGAAAGAATGGGGGATGAAGATAGAGATTATGTGGCATACTTTAAAAAAATGTCAAAGCATGATAACACCCAAGATGTTGATGACAACATGGATATTCCTAATGGCCCGCCTAACAAACAAGCTTGGAATAAGGCAAATGTCTTTCTTAAATTCCTACAAGTGTTTTATGATGTAACCTTGCAATTTTCTAGCTCGCTCACAGTTACTGCAAACATATGTTTCCATAAAATTGCATTGATTCAAGAGTTGTTGAATGAGACTCTTGTGTCCGAGGACCCTATTCTTAGGGAGATGTCATCAAGCATGAAGATGAAGTTTGATAAATATTGGGGGGCAGCAGAAAATATGAATCCTTTGTTGATTATTGCTGTGGTTTTAGATCCTCGATACAAGCTTGTCTACATCAATGATGTATTTGAACAACTTTTTCCTGATTATCAACTTTGTATGTTCATGAAAAACAAGGCAAGAAACACTTTGTATCGCATGTTTGAAGAGTATTCTGCAAAAATTGGTGTTGAAACGGGCAAGTCACATAGTGTGAACACTTTGAACTCTTCTGCTAGTGGCAACACTCTGAATTCTTCTGGGAGTACCATCACTTCCACTGCAAATACTAGGAAAAAAGACCCTGGCCGTAGATGGTTGGCATCCCAAAAAGAAAAGATCTCATTAGTAGATCATCAATCTGAATTGGATAGATACCTTTCAGCTAGTATAGCTGAAGAAGTTCATGTTGATGATGATGATTTTGACATATTGATATGGTGGAAGGTTAATTCTTCCAAGTATAGAGTGCTTGCGATGATAGCGCGTGATGTATTCTCTATGCCAGTATCTATAGTTGCTTCTGAAGCAGCTTTTAGCACTGAAGGACGTGTTGTTGATGATTATAGGAGTAATCTATCTCCTAAAATGACTGAAGCCCTTATTTGTGCCCAAAATTGGCTACTGGCTAAGTAATCTATTTCAGAATTAGCTACTTTATTCTCTGAATATGACAACTTTCAAGAGACTGATAATGTTGTTAATATTCTAGTTAATATTTCTAATTCTATACTCATTATTCAAGTTTATATATTTCATTATTACTAATTTCTTAACACAATTTTTTTTTAGATGGATCGAGTGTCATTGAAGATTGGGGAGAGAAATGAATGACAATGGATGCTCAAGAAAAATGAATTATATCTTAATCATCTTAATGTAATAGACTTCTTGTTGTTAGCTTTAATGTGTTTAATTCATTGTTATGGACTTATGGATTGTATTGAAGTAACTTGGATGATGTTATTTTTTATTCTAATTCAATGTTGTTGGAGATTATTATGGATTTATGATTAGATTTTAATGTTTTGTGATGTTTTTTTCTTGATTATAAGTATTATCATGTTAGGTTTATTATGTATTTCTTCACCTTGTTAGCTTAAATTTAGGAAACAAAAATTTCAAACAGGTCCTCCTGGACTACCTGGACTCCCTGGACTGGTCCAGGCAGTCCACTGGACCAGTCTGGTCCAGCCCGAGCTCGGGCTAGTGCTGGACCAGACCGGACCTCGGGCTGACTTGTCCAACCTGAGGTCCTATAAGGACCAGACTTCGAGTTGAGGTCTAACCAGGTCTGACCCGGTCCATGGACACCCCTATCTCCACCAATTAGATTCCATTCAGATTTTTTTTTCTGTTCCGATTGACCACCACTCTTCTTTCTTTATTTTTTTGTACCAAAATAGACCACCGCTCTAAGCATTCACTCCTATTCATTTATCAAACTTCGAGGCTTTCCAGTTTAGACATGATCTATTTTGCTTTCCTTCATAAAGTTTTTTTTTTCGTTTAATTTGTGGAGGCTTCTCCTCCTTCTAGAAGACGTAGTGAAGTGATTGGAGGGTGTTTGAAATAATGATTGGAGACTTTAAAAATGATTTTCAATCATTATTTATAATATATGAGATATGTTTTATGATATACGAAATAAGTATATAAGAAAAAATTTATCTTAAATAACATGAATCATACTTATAAAATAAATAAAAGTTAAACCAAACAAGGCTTTTCATAATTGCATCGTGCTCGTTTATTAAAAAGTTTCTAACTTTGGGAGCTTCTTCCTTGTTTGTCTCGAGCTTATATTTGATGATGTTCTAGCATAGTAGACTAACCCCATTCATTGGATTTTTGTAATAACATAAAAATACTTATGAGCCTTAAAAGTACATCAAATATCATATATTTTATACAAAAATACAAATAATGATGAATTTTCAAAATCAAAGAAAAAAATATCACAATCATTAAATTTTTGGTGGGGCCCACATAATTTAAAAAAAGAAAAATACTTAGGTTTTATGATTTTACTTTACTGCCCTTTCTCTTTCATCCATCGCTCTTTCTCCCTTCCTCACAATGACATCTCCCATTTTTCTTAAGGCTTTGTTTGGTTGGAGGTTTTAGGAGGGGAGGTTAGGTGAGGGGAGGGTTAGGGGTGGGGAAAATGTGTTTGGTTGAAAGGAGGGGAGGTTAAAAATTTTGTCTTCTTTTGCTCCCCTCCCCTCTCCTCTCCTCCCTCCAAAATTGGAGGTTTTTGGAGGGGAGAGAAAAATTTGTCTCACTTTGACTAGAATGCCCATACTTATTTTTTAATATTCCAATTTTACCCCTCTTGTTTAAAATTAATGATATAATATGTAAAAATCAATAAAATATCCCTTAAAATGTATACAATTTTTTTTTATCATATATACTTGAGTTAATAGGTTTTTTAAGATTTACAAATTAAAAAATAAAAGAAGAAGAAAAATATATAAATAAAGAAAAAATGGTATATTTGTCAATTTATAATTAACTCACCTCACCTACCTTATGAACCAAACAAGAAATCAAACCTCCCTTCCCCTCCCCTCCCCCTTCTTGAACCAAACAAAACTTATAATCTCCCCTAACCTAACTTAAATTAACATCACCTAACCTAACCTTCATTGAACCAAACACACCCTAAGATGCCAACGGCACGGTGTCCACGATTCTCTACCAGCATCCTTCGATAGTTTTCATGTTTCCCACTTTGGAGATCTGGATGGATGAAGTCATCCTCCATGAGCTCTCCCTCTAGATTCTCGTGCTCCTCTGCCTCTATCTCGATCTGGTCACCATTCACGTCTTTCTCTTCTTCATTTAAGAAAAATTCTCATTCCAATATGGTTTCTAATTCAAGAAGTTCCAACATCAGGTACCCAAAAAGTCTCTTCTCCCTTTTCAGGGGAATTTGGCCACAAAATTTTCTTGGGATTTGAAGGAACAAAAATGCGATAATAAACTGTCTATGACAGTTGAAAATCCTTTATCTAAATCTATTCATAGTCTCCAGTTTGTACAAGAGGCACTTGCTGGAGGTTCGTCCATCCTCATTTCTCTGACGCTTTAGCTTGTCGATTTTGAGCTTGTTTGGAATAGCGGTTGAAAATTTCATAAGTGCTTATGAATTGTAATTTACGGAATACGAAGTAACTTTTACGATCTACGAGGTAGTTTTTACGGTCTACGAGGTGCTTTCACGGTCTACGAGATAAATATGTGGAGGAGATTTATCTCGATTTACGTGAATCGGGCTTATATGTAGATAGGTATTTGTAATATAAACTTTTGTTTCCTAATCGATTAATCTATTATAGTTTAATGGTGAAATTTGCTTAATCGATTAAGCTGTTAAATTCTTGTTGCTTCTTTTGATGGAGTTTTTTTTTTTTGTTTTTTTTTGTTTTACTTCGTTTCAAAGTTGTCCTAATTGAACCTGAGAAGCTGTTGATCCTGACAAGATATTGATTCTTATTATTTTGGGTTGTTGCTCGCCATATTATTATGAATCTTCAATATTATGTGCTTCCTTAATGAATTTCCATAGCAAAATCTCTCAAGCAAGCCACCTATACTGGTTATTGTTTTAAAATTTGGAGGACTAGTTGTTTTTAGCAGGAGCGTGGAAGCAGGGCATGCATCGTTGGGGTGGAAGGGATGGTTTTTTTTTTTTTTTTTAACTGACGGGTATTTTAATATTTTTATATTTAGTTAACGTCAGTTGAGGTAATCTAATAGTAATGATATTTTTGCTATGATTCTGAAAATTTATAGATACTTTTATATCCAAAAAAATATGATTTTAGGTGTATTTTTAGTAAAAATTCATAAATATTTCTGCACTTTAACAGTTTAATCCTTTATAAAATAACTTATAAAAAGAAATATAAAAAACTTTTAAGAGGCTGTTTATATGAATAGGAATGGAGGAAGTATTGTATTTTTAAAAAGGTTGAATTCAAAAAAATATATATATATATATATGAGAAAATAAATATCCTTTTAAGCAATTAGTGGTCATTAATAATAACACCAAAAGTAGATTTTTCATGGACAAATATGTTTATGGATGATTTTAACTTTTTAAAGATGTTTGGAATAATGTTTTTTTCATTAGGCTATTGAGAGAGAAAACAAGCTTAGAAAGAAAGATGTAGGGTCTCATTTTTTTAATTGAAATATTATTTTGATTTTTATTGTAAACCTTTATAAATGATTTTTTTGCCTTAAATATAAAATCTCTTAAAAATTAATAATCATGACAATACTCTGATTTAGGTCAATGAGAAATTTAATTAGTAAGAATTATTTGATAATTTTTTATATAAAAATCATGATAGTATTCTTCTCTCCAATTAAATTTTCAGGAGTCTTTTCCCTAATCTCTTTCTAAAAAATTTAAGTAGGTTAGTATTGTAAAATTTTTTCCAATAATACATTACCTATTTTTATTTTTACAAAATTTATGTCTTTTTCAATCTTTTACTTTTAAATTTTTTTCCATTAATCATCTAAACAAGTTTGTGCATTTTTGACAATATATACCCATATAATATATATGTATTATTTAATAAGACTTACATTATTTTCAGTCATTTTCTATCTAAACTTGCTTTTTAAAATAATCATCCGAACAAGTTTCACTTTCAAAAAAGTCATTTATGCTATCGTCAATCTAAACATAAATTATATTACACAATCTGATTTTTACCCAATCTTAAGTTTACAAAAATCATATAGTAAAAATGTCTTTTTTCTTATCATTATTTCAAACACACACAATAAAAGTGAAAGATTATCTACTTGTTTGAGATTACGTTTAAAATCCTCAAAAATATTTATTTATATAAATTTAGATAAAACTTCTTTCATATACATCTTATATATTATAAATGGGACTGAAAAGATACCTTTATTTTTTTTAATGTTCCAATCGTTAAAAATTGCCTAATTGAGAACGTGAATTTCCAATGTGCACAAGAAGGACCTGATTTTGCGTGCTGCGCTCTCACATCAATCTGCGCCGCTCGATTAGTTCGATGAGAATGAGAATGACGGACGGAGATCACCTTCCTTCGCATTCCCCACCGGGCCCCACAACGTGGCCTACCAGTTTGAATTCAAAATCATAAGTAACGTTACAAATTCCGAGCCTCAGCCTCTGACCCAAAGCTAAGCCAAACTTGGTATCTCCTTGACGGGTTACCCCACCAAATCTTGCCGTTCATCACTCTCATTCACTGTCTCATTCCAGAAAGCTATCTTCACTCTGTTTTCTGGGTTCAGGTCCTGGCCTAGAACACCCTCTTAAAGAACTTGTGTTCCTCTTTCTCTTCAACTCTTTCTTTCTTTTTTCAATTAAAAAAGAAAGAAAGGAAGGAAGTTGCTACTATCTTTGGTTTTGGCCATTTCTGTATTTTGATGACTTACTCGACGCTCTGTAGGAGGCCAGAAGATTTGAAATTTTTCATGGAGGACTGCTCAAGAACTGGCCTTCACGATTTCAATGTGGCTTCACGAAAAGCTGAAGAAGCGGGTCAGTTTTTTTTCGCCCATTGTTCATTATAATCAGGGTTCGGTTTGTATAAACAATAGAGAATTCCCTTTTTTATTGTTTGTGTTCCAAGAATATCTCCTACATTTTTCTTTTTTCCCCCTCTGCATTTCCATCTCAATCCATATCGATTGATTCTCAAAATAACTTCTGCAGCTTGGAGACGTTATGAAGCCGCAGAGTGGCTTGAAAGGGAAGTGGGCCCGCTCGGCATATCCAAGCAGCCGTCGGAGAGAGAATTCATTTCTTGCTTAAGAAATGGTCTCGTTCTCTGCAACACAATTAATAAGATTCATGCAGGAGCCGTCCCCAAGGTATTACTGCGTTCCGTTATCGCGTTCATGAATTCAAACAATTACGTATAATCAAACAGGAGCTTTTCATAATAGGCAGGTTTTAAATTTGAGTCTTGCATTATCTTTTCTTTCTCTTTATTCAGCTAATAAAATTTCCCCCTATTGCTTTAAGGTTGTGGATTGTCAAATGCCCTTGCAATCAGTTGCTAGAGATTTCCAGCCTTTGCCTGCCTACCAGTACTTTGAAAATGTAAGAAACTTTCTGGTTGCAGCAGAAGAATTAAAGCTTCCAGCTTTTGAAGCTTCCGATCTTGAACGGGTAATGTTGTGAATTAGTTACCATATATCATGGAATGAATTGGCAAGCACAAAGTTGCTTTAAAGCTTTTGTTTGTGGACGGCCTAGTATGAATCAGTGAATGGTTGACTATTCATTGTACAGGATGCTGTAGACATGGGATCAGTATCTAAGGTTGTCGATTGCGTTTTAGCGCTTAAATCACATCAAGAGTGGAAACGGACAACCACTGAAAATGGAAGTAACAGGCACTTGAGATCTCCTTTTTTAATGCACTCTGCCAGTAGAATGTATTCAAGACCCTCAGCCGCAATCTCTTCAGATGCCTGTAGGCGCTTGGATTTGTCAGCCACATCAGATAAAGAGAGCTCTCTCGAGGGTGATTTTCAGAAACCAGAAGGTTTAACTACTCTCTGTTTCCTTTATATATATGGTTTGATGTTTGCAAAAGTTGTAACTTATACACAAATAGCTCACAAACTGTTCCTCATTCTCAGTTATCACTTTCAGTTGGCAATAATTTTCCCCCTCTATACTTCTATTGAATACAGGAAAAATTGTGGAATCAATTGTTAAGCTATTGGTTGACTGTATGGTTGACGCCAAAGAAAATATTGACGGCAACCTTGCTGCTTCTCTTCGTAATGCTCAGCAGGTATTATAATGAACTGTAATCATGTAAACATCAGACTTCAAATTATTTCATTAATATATTGAAATACATTGGTTGACAAACTCTTGAGCGCTTTATCTTTCTCCTTTTGATGCTACAGGATCCAATTAAGCTATTCAGTGGGATAATGTCAACTTGTTTTGGGGATCAGCTCCAAACAAAGTTCCCTGAGGTGAGTGCGATGTTATACATGTTCTTTATGTATGATTTGTTTGTGTGCCAAAAGACATATTGTTATCCATATATTTTCATTGCCAAACCTTCTGTAGCGACGAATTCTGTTGATACTTAACAAAAAAGTCATTTTGAATGGAAACAGTTAGCATTGCTACTGAGGGGTTATACAAAAGAAAGGAGCACTTCGTGTAATTCAACATCCGCAGCATCAGATGAATCTACACCTCAAATTTTTAAGGTACCTTTTGCTTTTGTAATACTTCTTACTCTGATCTTTGCATGAGACAGTCTCTCAATAATATTTCTTCCATACTTATTGTAATGTGCATCTTGTCAAGAAGTGTCACTGTGTCAGGGTGACAAACGATGCTCAAAGGTAGCATATTCAGTGTGTTTTTGTAGCTGAAAATGAGTGTAACGAAATCATGCTTGGCAGCAACCAATGTTTTTCCGGTTTTCTTATTTGACAAGTCTTGCACGTTTTTATATGGTAAATGGACAGTGATTGAATTTTTGGTATCTGCTATGTGATTTCATGTTCCCCAGTAAAGCCTTATGTGTGTGTGTGTATTTATGATCAAGGTGACACTATTCTGATCGGAACATAAACAATATTTAATTAGCTTGGTTTGGATTTACAAATAATTTATTACTTACAGTACACATACAGCATGTAAGAAGGGGGAATAGTATTTGCAATCGACTTATCATAGTATTTCCACTTTTAAATGCATTGCTTTTGTTCGTGTATCTATTAGATATTTATTATCATGAAGCTTTTAAAAGGCAGATGTTGATGTGACCGATGTTTGCCTTGGACAGTGTTGCAGAGGCTGCACTACTAAGTGCACTTGCAGCCAGAAGCATCTCTTTGACCTTCAGGAAAAAGAACTTGTGGTGTGTTTTCATTTAGCTTGTTTTTACTCCTAGTTCTGAAGTATTTATGAAGGATTATTTAATTGAATGCGATTCAAGTAGAACTTCAGTTACCAAAAAAAAAAAAAAAAAAAGGAGAAGAAGAAGATAGAAGATTGTTTAAATAGAAAACGCTGCTTTTGCTTTGATATTGTCATGACCTTCACAACTGCTACTTGTGAAGGTCATATCAATGAATGTATGTTTCAGTGCTTTTACATTGTCATTTGTATGTAACATGAACTCCCATTATAATGCTGGTATAATGATGTGCCTTTCAGGATATCAAAACTCTACTGTTGAAAACTAAGAATGAGTTTGAAGAGATGAAGTCCCAGTTTCAAAGAGATCTGAATTACCTTGGTATGGGAAGCCAACTGTATTTTGGTTATATTGCCTCTCTATCCATGCTGATATTTATTTGGTTATATTGTCTCTCCATCCATGCTGATATTGGTCTTAATCATCATGTTGCCACATGAGTATAGGAAGCCAGGTACTGGAAATGTCCACTGCAGCATGTGGATATTACAAGGCTGTGAAGGAGAACAGCAAATTATACAATATGGTCCAAGATCTGAAAGGTTTATTTGCTTTAACCTTGGAACCTTCTTTTAATGTTTAAAGTGTCAAGTTTCTTTTTTTTGCCTTTTTTTTATATATTTTCGAGTTTCCTTATAAACTAAACTCTGTCTACCCTTTTAAAATTCAATCTTATTCAGGAAATATTCGAGTTTACTGCAGAATTAGGCCATCCTTGAGCGCTGAGTCCAAGAATGTGATAGATTTCATAGGAAAGGATGGTTCTCTTGTCCTATTAGATCAATCAAAATCACAAAAAGATGGAAAGAAGGTTTTTCAGTTTAATCGGGTTTTTGGATCATCAGCTAGCCAAGGTAGCTCCACAACGATTCTTTACAAACCTACTAGTTTTGCAGATTCTTTTCTTTATGTCATTCTCTGTGTGGAAACTTGATATTCTCTATACTCAGGTGAAATATACAAGGACGCTCGACCACTAATTAGATCTGTGATAGATGGATATAACGTTTGTATATTTGCTTATGGACGAACTGGATCTGGGAAGACATATACCATGGTAAGATACTTTGATATGACCTACATCCGCTTCTGTTTCATTTAATTTAGTGGTTCCCTTTATCTAAACGTGGCCTTAATCAATGTTATTTTTTTTTTTTTTTGGTGACAGAGTGGGCCATCAGGTGGATCTTCTAAAGATATGGGGATTAATTATCTTGCATTGAATGATCTTTTCCAGATGTCTAACCAACGAAAGGACATTATAACTTACGACATTTACGTTCAAATGGTTGAGATTTACAATGAGCAAGTACGAGACTTGCTTGCAGAGGAAAAAACAGACAACAAATATCCTTTTCTTTACTGGTTATATTTTGTGCCAGAAACATGTTGATAATAATATTCAAACAAAGCTCCATTCCCTACTGATTTTGCAATATTATTTGCAAGTAGTTCGTTTCCTTAACTTACCACAAATTAGAGATACGAAGTTGTAATGACAATGGCTTGAACCTTCCTGATGCTATATTGCGTTCTGTAAAATCTACGCATGATGTATTGAGCCTCATGAAACTCGGTGAGGTTAACCGAGCTGTTAGTTCCACTTCCATCAACAACCGTAGTAGCCGTTCCCACAGGTCAGATTATAATACCAAGTTGTACATTAACATAATTTAGTTTAGTTGAGATACTGATGAGTCTGTTCTGTTTTGCATGTATCTCAGTGTCCTTACTGTGCATGTTCATGGCAAAGATATCTCTGGGAGCTCCATTCGTGGTTGCTTGCATTTAATAGACCTTGCTGGAAGTGAGCGAGTGGAGAAATCTGAAGTTACAGGAGAAAGACTAAAAGAAGCACAATTCATCAACAAGTCTCTTTCCTGTTTGGGGGATGTGATCACAGCCCTGGCTCAAAAGAATTCTCACATCCCTTACAGGAATAGTAAACTCACTCTTCTGTTGCAGGATTCCTTAGGTTGTAATTTACACTCTGTTGCTTTCCCTTGTTATATAGGAAATTAAATGTATAGCACTTTGTTCACAGTGTTTTCTCTTGGTAATTTCTGCATCAGGTGGGCAAGCCAAAACATTGATGCTTGCTCATGTGAGTCCTGAAGAAGAGTCCTTTGGTGAAACAATCAGTACTCTAAAGTTTGCTCAGCGAGTTTCCACTGTGGAACTTGGAGCAGCTCGATCGAACAGAGAAAGCAGTGAGGTTATGCAACTTAAGGAACAGGTACGACAATTAGAAGATTATGATTCAATAAATTCAAGGCTTATTAAGTTGGTTCCTTGGTAATCATAAGTGGTTATTATATTAAGCTGGTTTCCTCTGTTCCATTTTCCATGTTTTGTCAGGCTGAGAACCTTAAGATGGCATTGTCGAAAATTCAATCTGATAGAACTCCATTGCGCCTTAGAAGACTTAGCATTGAGAATTGTAGCGCCACAAGGAATGACAACAATTCTATGAAGGCCGAGGATAAAAGTGGGATGAAATCACCTTCTTTTATGCCTCGTTCAAGAAGATTGAGTTTGGAAGGTTCAAAAAGCATCATCAAGAAAGAAACTGTACAGCCAAAAGATGTTACTGATGTAAGCAAAACCTTACAGTTGGATTCAGTTTCTCAACAGAAAAATCGTCTTCCGCGAGATACAGAGGCAGTGCCAAAACTATCCGGCCATGTCAGCAATAGTAGTTCCAAGATAGAACTGCAAAATAAAGCTCCTCGAAGTCCTACCAGCATTAAATATCAGAAGAAGTTGATGAAAATAGATTGTGCAGCTCAAGTTCATCCTCTTAAACTACCTGAGACACCTGAACCACAGGGGTTTGAAAAGATTGAAACATATAAAGCTGCAAGGAGTGATGTTGCAGTTTGCATGGATTTCCAGACACCAAATGTAGTTAGCAGCACGAATGGCAAAGGTTCCCAAATAAGGAGATCCTTACGAACCATAGGAAAACTCATTAATGGACCAGATAAGAGGTAGGTGGGTGAGGTGATGAAAGAAAAGCAAGCAGATTTCATCTCATGCTTTTGGTCTTTTTTTTTTTTTCTGTATTGAATCTTTGCACGTGAAATTGCAGAAGCCAACAAAATATGGTGGGAGTGAAGTCGCCCATGAAGAACAACAGTAACATAAATGAAGCAAAATCTCCACCAAGTTCTGTTGCGAGAACAAAAAGGAGGCAATCTCTAACTGGGATTCAAGCTCCTGGCACTGAAAACTCTCGTAGATCTTCCCTTGGAGGAAAATCTGTGGTCTCCGGTAAGTAAATCACAAGAAAGAAAATTTTCAGCCATAAGTTGTATTTCATTGACCAAGTATTTTTTATTCGTTAGTGCTGTTCTTTCTGTAGGCGATAAGGAACAGAGGAACACGAAAACGCCTCCTCCAATACGATCATCAGCCGCCAAGAGTGGAAAACGGTGGCTACAGTAGGAAGGAAAAAAAAAGTAGGGAATCATTGTGGATGGTGCTTTGACTCTTGAGCACGCTGAATCTAACACTCGTGTAGCTTTCTTTGTTAGGGAGTCATCTTTTCGTTATTCCTGTAATTATGAAATTACGTTAATAAAAATTTTGTTCCCCCAACCGGCTCTGGTTTTCAATAAGGGTCTGTTTGAGTTAGTATTGGGAAAATCTGTTTATGTAAGTTGAGGTAAAACGCATCTCATATACTTACTTCATACACTATAAATTATGTTAGAAAAATAGTTTTTATCGCTAACCAAACATGTGCTAAAAAATTGAAATTTGCCAACATTTTTTCATTCAAACAAAAAGAGTTGCTAACTTTTGTTCTGCAGCAAGAACTGAATTGTTAACTCGGTCAAACCATAACAATGTACTAGTTTTAATGTTTTAAGTAGGAATGTAGATTTCTAAAAAAAAATTAATTTCCTTTTATGCCTGCTTGTAATCATATATTTAGTTTTTAAGTAATGGTGTTGCTACTTTTAACTAAGGGAAAAAATCATATAACTTAATGGAAAAATTACTCAAAAGTGGAGGCTGCATTACCACACCATGCTAATTACATGTTTGAGGATAACATTCACTACTATCTCAATATTAGAATATGCATCTTCCTCCATTATAGTGAGGTGGCTTCCACGGTAACTTTTTGTTGAACAAAATATCACATTTTAGAAAGGGGGAAAAAGGCACATTTTTGTAAGAATATATTTTGAAGGGATTTGGCTTCCCTGCGCTGTGTCGCGCCTTTCCGTCTGCTACGTCCTTTTTTTAAAACTACATGTAGTTTTAAGTGCTAAATGCTGATCTTTTTTTTTTAATGATATCCAATATTTTAAAGGATTTTTCTGGAAGCATATGACATTTTAAAAAAATTTTCAAGTAGCATAGGATATCTTAAAATTTTTTTTGGTGGTTTTAACCCCTTAAATATTTTTTCAACTGTACCATGTCTTATCAAAGTGAATGTAATTTTACCCTTAATGTATTTGTTCAGCTCCAAAAATTATTTTAAAATATTCAAGTAGCATTTAGTATCTTAAAAAATTTTTTGATACTTTTAATCCCTTAAAATATGTTTTCAGTTATACCTAGTGTCATAGGATACTGATTTTCACCCACTTTAAATATATTTTTCTAGTAGCACCCAATATTTTTAAATAATTTTTGGAGCTGAAAAAATACATTAAGAGTAAAATTACATTCACTTTGATAAGACATTGGATACAGTTAAAAAATATTTGAGGGGTTAAAAGCACCAAAAATTATTTTAAGATATCCTATGTTACTTGAAAAATTTTTTATTGGATACCATTTAAAAAAAAATCAGCATTTAGCACCTAAAACTACATGTAGTTTTAAGAAAACATGCAGCAGACAGAAAGGTGCAGCGCAGTATTACAACCTATGAAGGTTAGGAGGCTCTGAAATAATCTAGAGAATTCCATAACATTCAAGACAACACCGGAGTACTCCAGAAGATGCTGGAGCATATTAGATATCTCTAGAATAGTGTGGGGAATGCTAGATAATTCTAGAGTATTATAGAGATATCTCTTTCTTGCATATTCTAGATTTATCCATGTAAATATCTAGATATTATTTGTAAATATTCTTATAGAACATTTTAAAAAGCGGATGTGGATCGTTGGATCAAATTGATCTCCACCGTCCATTAAGGAGGTGAGAAGGTTCTAGAATAAAAGCGAGGCCTATAAATACCCCTCACCCCCTCATTTATAACCATCAAGAAAATTAGACAACTTCTCAAGTTCTCTCATTCAAGAGTTTTCTCACTTGTATTCTTGTGTTTCATCTTCTTCTTTGCCAACAACTTGAGGGTTCGGCTGACTTAGCATAAGATCAAGAGGTTGATCACGCTAAAGCCGGCCCAGTACAAGGAGAGGGAGTTTCGAGTCCGTAACAATGTGGTATCAAAGCCTAGGTTCGAGGGAGCCGTTGGTTCGATATCATACTTGTAGGCAAGGATGTCAGGTGTAACTTCAGGCATCACCAGTGAGGCTGCGGTGCATGTCGAGGAGAAAGGAAGGGAATTTCAACCTCCACACCAAGGTGGTAAGAAGGCAAGAAGCACTAGTAAGGTACGTTCTAAAGACTTTGTTATTATGTCGATCAAAATGGATGCCTTGGAGCGAGACATTGAAGAGGTAGCTACCAAGGTTGAGAAGATTGAGGGTGACAACTGACATGGGGACGTTAGAAAGTCACAACCTCAATGAACTAGGAGAGTTGAAAATGAGTGTGGATACTCTGCAAAACTCTGAGGATTAACGTGAGGAAGGCATAAGATCCTTGGAGACCAAGGTGATGGATGACATCACAGCAATGCAAAATCAACTCAACTCTCTCCGGACTTCCTTGGAGGGCCAAGAAAGGAATTCGCTAGTAGATGGAACTAGCGGACTAAGGGAAGTGAGGGTGGATCTTCCCAAACCAAAAGAGTTCAGGGGCGTACGAGATGCCAAGGAAGTTGAGAACTTCTTGTGGCAAATGGAACGCTACACAGAGGCCTTGGGGCTTAGTGATGATGGTACTAAGGTATGTATTGCTGCTTACTTCCTTACTGATAATGCTATGCTTTGGTGGCGAAGGAAGCATGCATACATAGAAAGAGGACTTTACACGGTAAGAACCTGGGAGGAATTCAAGAAGAAACTGAAGAGACATTATATCCGGAGAATGTGATCTATGAGGCTCGTAAGAAGCTGAGGGAGCTAAGACATAAGATCACCATATCCGACTATGTCCAAGAATTCACCTCCTTGACACTTCAAATTCCCAGCCTGAGCGGTGAGGAGCTTCTCTTTAACTTCATCAACGGTCTTCAAAACTGGGCTAAGCATGAGTCGCAACACCAAGAGGTGAAGGACGTTGATGAAGCTATTGCCATGGCTGAGAGTTTGAACGAATACCAGAGGGAGAAAGGTGAAACCTCCAAGCCCAAGTCTTCCGAACCTAATCCAGCAAAAGGTGGGGGAGACAAAGGCAAAGCGGTGGATAAAGGAGATGATAACAGGTTGTTGCAGAGAAACCAACATGAGAGACCAAGGAGGAACTTTAATGACCAACTCAAGTGCTTTGTGTGCAAATGTCCTCACCGAATGAAGGATTGCCCTAAGTTGGTTTCTCTATCTGCTATGGTGGAGAAAGCCGAAGAAGAAGCATGTGTATAGATTGGGTCTCTTAGGCTTCTTAATGCTATGAAGGGGAAGCCTTTATATAAGAACACTGAGTGTAAGGGTTTAATGTATGTTGATGGGAAGATAAAAGGGAAACCCGTCATTATAATGTGTGACACAGGAGCTACACATAACTTCATCACTCCTGAGGAGGCCAAGAGATTAGGTCTCAAGGTGATGGCAGAAGGAAGAAGTCTGAAGGCGGTCAACTCACCTCCTAAACAGCTTTATGACATATCACAAGGGGTTGAGCTATGCCTAGGCAATTGGAGTAGTAAGGTGGATTTCTCTGTAGCTCCGATGGAAGATTACAAAGTGGTATTGGGACTAAAGTTCTTCATACAGGTAAACGCTCATCCCATGCCATATTATAATTCACTTTGCATTCTTGAGAAGGATGCTTCTTGCATGATACCTACCAAGAGGGTAGGAAGTGGTAGCACTTATCAGCCTTACAATTGAAAGAAAGGTTTAGGAAAGGGGAAGTCACCAACCTTGCGGCTTTAAAGGAGATGGATCCTGATGAAGAGGATAGTTAGAATCTTCTCCTTGCCAACCAAAACGTTCTGAAGGAGAACATAGGTATCATGCCACCCGAGCTCCCTAAAAGGTTGCCGCCTAGGTTGAGGTGGAGCCAGGAACCTACAACATGGCCAAATCTTGGCAAGGACAAGCTGATGTAACTAGATCTTTCCTTGCTAAGGTGGCCAAGAAAATGAAGAAGTGCGCAAGGAAGAAGCGACCCTCGAAGTACCAAGTAGGAGATAGGGTTATGGTGAAGCTTCTTCCTCATCAATTCAAAGTATTCCGAAGGGTGTACAAGGGCCTCATCCGCAGGTATGAAGGTCCATATAAGATCATGGGAAGGGTAGGGAAGGTTTTATACAAGCTGGAACTTCCTACCAACTTAAAGATTCATCCTATCTTCCACGTTAGCATGCTGATGCCATATTCTAAGAAACAGGATGACCGAGGGACGTCATAAGCACCCCCTATGATGACGAAGTCTTATGATCGTTGAATTGAAGAGATACTTAATCACAGGGTCGTGCAAAGAAAAGGGATGCCCTCAAGTGCCCAATACTTGATCAAGTAGAAGGGACTGCCAGAGAGTGAAGCAACATGGGAGGCTCAAGAGGATCTTTGGCAGTTTGAAAGCCAATTCCACCACTATAAAGATGTATTAGTGACGAGGGCGTCACTAAAATAGGTGGGGGATAATGTTACAGCCTATGAAGGTTAGGAGGCTTCAAAATAATCTAGAGAATTCCAGAACATTGAAAACAACACTGGAGTACTCCATAAAATGCTAGAGCATACTAAATATCTCTAGAATAGTGTGGGGAATGCTAGATAATTCTAGAATATTTTAGAGATATCTCTTTCTTGCATATTCTAGATATCTCCATGTAAATATCTAAATATTATTTGTAAATATTCTTATAGAACATTCTGGAGAGCGGATGTGGACCGTTGGATCAAATTGATCTCCATCGTCCATTAAGGGGGTGAGAAGGTTCTAAAATAAAAGGGATGCCTATAAATACTCATCACCCCTCATTTATAACCATCAAGCAAATTAGACAAGTTCTCAAGTTCTCTCATTTAAGAATTATCTCACTTGTGTTCTTGTATTTCATCTTCTTCTTTACCTACAACTTGAAGGTTCGAATGACTTAGCATAAGATCAAGAGATTAATTACGCTAAGGTCGACATGGTACAATGAGAGAAAGTTTAGAGTCCGTGATAGCAGGAAAGCCAAATCCATTTTGAAGATGTGAAAATTCAAACATCCCATGAACCCATTTCAATATCTGCCAAACTCAGAATTCCTTTAGCCGTTACCCGTTAGTGGTCCCCATCGAATCTGCCCAACGTTCACATGTGATGCTCCTTGTCGTACCAAACTGACATACAAGTAAACAACAAGGAATGCTTCCATTGAAAATATCTCTCATTAATACAGTACTCTTATTCGTTTTTTTCTCTCTCGGTTTTTTTAAGTGGACTTATTTGAATCGGGCTTATTATATAAATCTGATTTACATAAATTGAGATAAATCTCTTCTACATATTTATTTCGTAGACCGTGAAAGCACTTCGTAGACCGTAAAAACACCTTGTAGACCGTAAAAGCTACCTCATAGACCGTAAAAATTACTTCATATTCCGTAAATTACAATTCATAAGCACTTATAAAATTTTCAACCGCTATTCCAAATAAGTTCTAAGAAACCCCTAAATTTATATTTCAATTCATATTTTCCAAAAGCTACAAAATTATACTTTTATTTTTTGACTTATAAAAAGTATACATTTATAATTGCCCTGCTTTACAGAAAAAAGAAGAAGAGGCGCAATCTACACAGCCAGTAGCACAAATCAAAGAATGAAAAAAATAGAAAAGAAATAGTTAAGTGGAAGTATGAAACAAATGAAATTTACTGAGATAAATGCCTCTTTAATTTTGAAGCACTGTATTCATAAGCACGACGCAACCTCTTCTGGAATCTTCTGAGATCCAAGGTAACATTCTGGCTATCAAGATAGATATTCTTAGTGTATTCCCACCCCTTCTGGTTAATGCTTTCTGGGTCTCTAAGAACAGGATCATCTCTATCATACTTTTTCCACAAAGAGCTTTCTTTGGCCTGGATTTCATACCCAATATATTTCAATCCAAGCTTTTTTGCAGGCTCACCATAATATGTTTCTGCTGCCCAAGATGTTCCCAGAGGAATAACCTGAATGAACACAGAACCAGGTCTCATGAACAAGAAATGTGTCATCGCAGCACCATGCACACCAACCATGACCTCACTTGCATTCAGTACTCCATAAATCTTCGCCAATTCTGTTGTTCTATCTGGCCTTAAAACTTCGACTTTAAACCCAATTTCCTCTGCTATTTTCACCAGCAAGTTCTCGTTGGTTATCATTCTTGATCCTGATCTTGACAGAATAGTCAATTTAGGTTTTTTCCCTTGATTTTCTGATAGTACAGGGGATAATCTGTCTTGTCCTTCTTTAGCTTCATCTTGGATCAGCCCCTTAATCCGAGGCCAGTAAGCTTGATCGAGGAGGTTTCGGAAATCAACAATGCTGCTCTTCTTATCTTTCATCAAGCTAGAATCCACAGAGAGCTCGTCATGGATTCTCAGACCAGCAATGGCTTCCGGGAAGCAATGGGTCCGGTTGTCTCCACTGAAATCAATGGCGGGAAAGTCTGAGAGATGAGAAAGGATGTCTCCATACTTCATGACCCACCAATTGTGGTATTCCAGGATGACGAACACAACCTGTTTGTTAAAATGCCTGGAAGTGATGAACAAAGGTATGATCCCATCATTGAATTCGTGATAAACGTTGCCGGTATAGCCCCCAGTTGAGAAGAACAATGCAGGAACATCATGATGAACATCACAACTATGATTACCAGTGCCCAAACTCACTTTCTTGGAGATGATGTTTAGTTCATCAATGGTGTCCATGACACTTGTTTCCCATTTTCGAGTGTATGGCTTGACCTTTTCATGTTGGAGTACCTGATCACTGTCCTGTTTACCACTTACAGCTGTTCTTGACAAGTTAGTCATTTGATTATTGAAGCCGATGGGATTACTGTAAAGAAAGATTGAGGAGGAGGAGGAGTGTGTTCTTATATCCCCTTTCATTATGCAGATATCAGAACGGTAACCAGTCCTGTCACAACATATAGTTCCTGCATCACCAATGGAAGTGTATAAGATATCAAAGAAAAAACATCCACTTGGTTGAGAGATGATCTCAAGTCTAAACTAGGAGTCACTTTTGAACAGTTAGAGCAAGCCAATTATAGAAGATAAGTAAGCATGTGAAAGTTACAAATATATCAAAGATTTGACCCATCTATCTTTTAAAAGCAGAGGGCTTCCCAGACTTGTCTCTATCCCGAGTCCAGATGAAAAATAGGAATTTCTGAGATAGAAGGCATGTATTTCATTACTTGGTCTTCTTAATATTGTAATTAGTCAGTAAGGGAGGCAAGTATAATTCTGGAGGTCAATTCCCTCTGAATACGAGTGAGCATCTAAAATAGACACCAAAAAGATCAACAGACAGAGAAAAAACAGAACCTACCAGCAGAAACTGAAGAGCAGAACCCAAGGACGGCCGGACCATTTTCCGTCCCAGGAGGGTCTGAAAAGCAAAAAAGAAAGGTAAGCAGAATTTAGACCCGAACCTGTACAGAATAAGAAAAAGGAAAAGAGAAACAGAGGAAGGAGGGAGGGGAGAAACTTACAGAAGTGGGGGAGACTGAAAGAGAAGCCGATGAAAGAAGGTGCTAAGACGAAGCAGCAGGAGAGGAGGGAGAGGAGGAAGAGAGAGAACAACCTGGACCTGGTTCTCTTGCATTCATTTTGGGAGACGTCGTCTTTCATGGATTCTCCTCCTCTCCGAAGTTGATGGTGCCGGTGACAGCGGACCATTTCGCCTCTCAAGAAAGTAATTTTTATTCCTCAGTGATATAAGCCTTGTGCAGAAAGATGCGAGGAGGAAGAAGCAAGCGGGAAAAAATGGTACTTTCTGATCAGAGCTTAGCCCGATGAAAAGAAATACTCCAGTATGCAGAGAGAGGGGGGGGGGGTGCGTGGGTTTTGAGGTGGCCTTGGAAGTTGGCTCTAGAAATTTGCAACGAGGGGATGAAACAGCGTAGGAAGTGGGGAGAGGAAGGCAAGAGGAAAGAATGATTATGGGTGGACGCGGAAAAGTTCAAAGGAGGCTGATTTTTTCTTTGACCTCGTAAAGGAGGCTTACAGGAGACGGGAGGCCTTTTGTTGGGTTGCTTTGCTTGTTGTATTGCATAGCTGTGTCCATACAAAACCGTGTACACGGCAGCGTGACGGCGACATTGAACTGATACCTTCCACAGGAAGGTCTGCTTGAAGCTGACTGCAACTGCAACCCTGTTGGCTTTTTATCCCCACTCGCTTAGGCCAATAGCCATGTTGTATAGAACTCATTTTAGTTTTTTTATTAACAAAAATAAAACTCCCTACTCGCCTTAATTTATCACCTATTTGGCAGTGATTAGGATTTTGAAAAGCAGCAGGTAGATGAGTTAAATATATGAGAATAATTATATCTTGATTTATGTAGGTAAATACTTTTGAATATCTCACACAAACATTTTATCTTCACCTTAAATATATATAAGACTTATTTTTTATATTTATTAATATTTTTATAATTTTATTTCTATTTATACCACCTTAACAATAATCAAATATAAAAAGAAATTAAGAAAGATGATTAGGATGATTTCGAAAATATATGTCATATTAAATGATTTTCTTCTTCCTTTAAAAAAAAATAACTTGCATAATATAATGAAATTATAGGTATGTTTGGAATAGCTTATAGAAGCTCCATAAGTACTTATTAATCATGATTTACGGAATACGAAGTAGCTTTTACGATTTACAAAGTAAATATGTGGAGGAGTTTTATTTCGATTTACGTGAATCTGACTTATAAAATAAGCCAAGCTAAGTAATAATCATTAAATATGGCAAGCCAAAATATACTTGGCTCTTATAACCCTTAATCATTATTGGTATGTTTGGATAGCTTTCATAAATGTTTTTCAATCGTGATTTATAGAATACGAGGTAACTTTTACGATCTACGAAGTAAATATGTGAAGAAATTTTATCTCAATTTACATAAATCAGGTTTATATATAAACATAAACTCAGCGATGTTGGCCGCCCTCTCAAGCATCGATTTTGGCATTAACAAAAAGAAAAGCTTACAAAGGGGGCGGCTGATGACATTTTATTGTATAATTCTATGGGGATGCATTCAACGAGTTGGAACATGGGGAAGCTTCAGGTGTCCAAACTTACGTGCACCTGTCTGCAAACTAAAGGAAAAAAAAAATCAGATCGATCAATGAACCGGTTACAGTATAAGTTTAATGGTTAAAGGTTTAATCAGATCGGATTGATCATATTAAAATATTATAATTTATTAGTGAAAATATATATATTAATATATTTTTAAATTTCTATAGATAAAAATAAAAATCTTTAGACAAAAAATGTTTAAAATTTATTAGTATTAGTTACAGTGCATATATTTATGTAATGATATTTCATTTCTTATAATTAATTAATTATTATATTCCCTCAAAATCTTTTTTTTAGATTTGTTATTTCTTTACTTACTTTTCTCTTCATATTGATTTTTTTTAAACTTTTATTTTTCCTTCAAAAATAGTGTAAAATAGTAGTTAGAGGAATAATAAAAAAAAAAGTAAACCGGGTGGATCAGTCGAACCACCAATTTTAACTAATTCAAACCGATTTATTGATTTAATTAATCAACCAAAATAGACCACTGACCATTCATTAGTTAAACCGATTAGTCCGATCCTTTTTTTTACCTTGCTGCAATCATCCCCCCACATTCATAAACACGCGTCCTTCTCTTAAACAAAAGATATTTTATTTCCAACCAAGTCATAGCTTGTTTGGAAACTCTGTTTTCAATCGGACTTATTTTATAAACCCGATTTACTTAAATCCCCACCACATATTTATCTCGTAGACCGTAAAAATAACCTCGTAAACCATAAAAGTTACTTCGTATTCAGTGAATCACGATTTATAAGCACTTATGAAACTTCCATAAGCTAATCCAAACGAGTTAATATGTATTGGAGGTGAAGGACGACGACAAATAAATCGCACAAGAATGCATATTCTAGTTGATTGAAACGGATACAATCCTTTATTCGCATGACGAGGCTTGAATACGATTTCCTCTCTATCATAATGGAAGTTTGACTTAAGACATGTATTCTTTTTCAAAGCAGGGTATTGATGAAACCTATGACGTTGAACTTACATGCGTTCTGGGCCAGATAAATCTGTCTCTTTTTTTTTTTTTTTGGGTGCGGAGATAACTTTTTTCCCCCTCCTCTTGAAACAACATTGCGTGCAAGTTTACTATGTGTTTGAAATAGCTTAAAATTAGTTTATAAATTTTTTTTTATCTAAATTGAGATAAATTTTTTTTTATATATATATCTCATATATCATAAATTATAATTTTAAAACTATTATTAAAAATTCCAATCATTATTTAAAACAAGTTATTAGTAGTTGAATGAAGGAACGTGGGGGAGAGATCCAAATTCCGAGAGAAGACTGATGGATGAAATGAAACTGAGATTTGTGAGTGTTGAATCGGGGACGTAAGGAGACAAGCTCAGCATGGGATTCATACTCATCTGTGAATTACTGCATCTTATTCTAAATATAAATATAAAGTTATTTGATTTTTTTTATTAAAAAATTAATAAAATTATTCTAAAGTATTTATATTTATTAGTTTTTTTAAAAAATAATTTATCTGATTTATAAACTGATATATAATTCAATTATATATAATATAAAGTATAATTAAATAACTTATTATTCTTTTTAATCTTTAAAAAAAATTCAACCAATTGAGTACAGTGTCGTAGGTCTCACAATAGATTTATTAGATTGGACCATAATATTGCAAATGGAAATGAAAGGCAGCCGTTGGGTGGGAAGGGACAGAAATCACGAGGGAGCCGCGTGCATCTCTGGTCTTCTGAATTCTGATCCTGCTCACTCTGTGGCCTCCCCTCCACTTTTAGCTTTCTGCTTCCCATTGCACTTGCATAACACAGTTCTCATGGAATGAGTTTCAATACTTGTCTAAAATTTAGATCCTCTTATGGAATACGAGTGGTTTAGATTTAATTTTTTTATTTTTTTTAAATTATATTAATAGGTATAAAATTTAAAATAAAGATAATCTTTTAACTAACATTTTTTAAAAAATAATTTTTTATTAAAAAATCACCCATTTTAAAAAAATCAAATTTGAATCATCCAGATCTAGACGAGTTCTCAGTATCTATCTAAAAGGCATGGAAACTGGTTCCTTCTCATGTCAAGTTTCTTTTCTTTTTTAAAAGAAAATTCTGAAATTTTTTAATTCTAAATTTATGACAAAAAAAATTACACATACACGCTACTTTTTGCCTCACTTTGATATTGTTATTATTGGAAAATGTCACACAAAAAAATATTCACATCATGATTTGCTCACATATCAAATAAAGGCGTTCTTCTTTTTGTTGGGATCAGAAAATATTAAATATAGCTTCTATATTTTTGTGTGTCTATTCCTATATAATAATAAATGTTTTGATATATACATATATAACTTTAAAATCACTTATCATCTTATAACATGGCCTGACACAATTGCAATTATCATGCTTAAATATCTTTTGTTTTTTTTGTTTTTATAAAACCCAAAGATCATTTCTGATGTGTCACTCTTTGACTTAAAAATAAGATACGATTTGTGGCTTCACTGCAAAAAAAATATAAAGGGGATATTTGGAATAACGGTTGGAACTTCCAATCGTGTTTTTCAATCGTAATTTACCGTATACAAAGTAACTTTTACAGTATATGAGATAAATATATAAAGGAGTTTTATATCGATTTACGTAAATCAAGCTTATGCATAAAGATAAGCCGAATCAAACATCCTCCAAACATCATATCATAATCCACCTATTTCATCAAAAACCTCATTACCTCTGTTGAGAATTTGCACTCAAAAAAAAAATAAAGCTTGTTTGGAATAACGGTTAAAAATTTCATAAGTGCTTATGAATTGTAATTTACGGAATACGAAGTAACTTTTACGGTCTACGAGGTGCTTTCACGGTCTACGAGGTGCTTTCACGGTCTATGAGATAAATATGTGGATGAGATTTATCTCGATTTACATGAATCAGGCTTATATAATAAACCCGATTCAAGACCGCTCTACCAAACAAACACTAAATAAAGGCCCCTCGTCTCAAGATTAGCACCACATAAGACACGTTGATTACTCTACACAATATTCTGCGTGAAAATTTTTCAATTAGAGTTTCACAATCTTCACACTTCAATTTTCTTGGGCACAGTGGCACTCCCATATATCTCATTGGCAACCCACCTTCCTTGAATCCCATGTACTCCAAAATTTCCTTTCAGAAAAATAGGACACACTGCCTTAAAAAACCCTGATATCGCTCCCATGCATAACATTCAAATAACATGCCAAAAAATTGGCCCCAAAAAAAGCCAAAATAAAATAGTACTACCTCCGGTTATAAAAATAAGACTAATTGATTTTTTTTACATATATTAAAAAATTTAATTAAATTATTTTAAAATATTTATATGTATAATTTTTTCTCAAAAATATTTTGCCAAACTTATAAACTGATATATAATCTAATTATGCACTATATATGATATGATTAAATAATTTATCTAACTTCATTAATGTCTAAAAAAAGTCAACTAAGTCTTATATTTACGACCGAATGGAGTATATGCTAAGACAAAAACATGTTTACTCCTATAGTCCTTAATATAAAACATATTTAAATAATTAATATTGGTTTTAAATATAAAACATACTTGACATATTTATTAAGGTGTTCTTCATTTACCCATATTGATGCTTCCTAAATAATAATCAAAGAGGAGAAATAATGGGGGAATTAAGGAAGCAAGGAAGATGACTAGACTAAGGTGTTTTAAACCTAACTAATATATTTAATTTAATCAAATTAGGTAAATATGTCTTATATTAAGAATCGAGAGAGTATCATATTTTTCTTGTGATGTTTGATTATTATTATTATTTTCCAATAGCAATAGCTAGTCTTCTTTAAGATGCCAAAGGTGATGGATAAATTGCTCTTAAATTTCAGTCCATCCATTTTTTTTTTGTTAAAAAAAAACAGACAACAACATAGAAAACAAGATAAAGTAGGGTGATTGATTGACATACGCCCATACACTCTTTATCAACCAAGGTTAGGAGATGAGACGAACACATATCCAACATGGATAAATACGTTGAACCATTACCGGTGAGGCAATTACGATCTCTTACCATGTGTTGCAGCTTTGGTTTTTTTTTTTTTTTTTAAGTATAGGTATATCCTCTTTTTAGAGGTAATTTTATTTAAGATACTGTTAGACACTAAACACAAACACCTTTATTTACAAGGATTCAAATCCTGTTTCGCGTTGTGAGGAAATCATTAAGTGCTTGTTTGTTATCACTTATTTGAATCGGGTTTATTATATAAGTCCGATTCACATAAATCGAGATAAATCTCCCCCACATATTTATCTCGTAGACCGTAAAAATTACTTCGTATTTCATGAATTACAATTCATAAACACTTATGAAATTTTCAACCGTTATTTCAAATAAGTTCTTAGATTCAACTCCTACTCGTTGCCGCGGTGGGTTTTAGCGATGCTCCATCAGTCTCTGGATTGAAAGAACACGTAAGGCTAAAAAATATTTAATAACACTTGGAGGCCCAATTCATGCAATAATAATTATATTTGAATTAGACGCTTGTTAGCCGTACGAATTGACCCACAGGCAAATTATCAAAGAGCTGCTTACCCTGATTATTCCAAGTCAACCATAAAAGCATAATAAATATGAATTTCCTTGAAACTCATCTAATTTTTATTTGTACAGACTTAGAGAAAAGTAATAATGAAATATAAATAACTGTATTTTATCTTCAGAATTAAATTTTGTTAAGCACTAGTAATATTTAAAAATAAGAAGATTGCAAACGGTTCAAAAGATGGCTTTTGCCACTCAATATTCGATAGGCCGAAAAGATAAAGGTCCAGTAAATGTAATAATGGAATGGGAAAAATAAGAAGCTGGAGATGTAGACAGAAAAATATGGTTATTCATTCAAGTCACTCATACCCAATCCGGTCGATCCGATTCGTCCAACTCAGCAGCTCGCTAAACGAAACCCACGTGAACTTCCCAACAGGTCCAGTGGTTGTGTTGTCTACTTCTCTTTCCCTTTCCTATATATATCCACCCAACACTGATCTCTTATCCCGCATTTGTTTTTCAATTTTTCGTGCTCGGTTTGTCTGGCCGTCTTAGCAGGGCTTGGCTTGCATCCGCTGTAAGCTCGTCGGTTGCGGATATTTTGCTTAAAACAGTATTATTTTGGTGCCGGTTTTGAGTAGAGGACGAGGCTGAAAAATTTTTTATGTCTAAAAAAAATAATATTCAGTATTTTAAAATATTTTTTTGAACATATCTAATATTTTAAAATATTTTTTAAGTAGCATATAATAGTATAAAATAATTTTTTATTACTTTTAACCCCCTAAAATATTTTTCTATTGCATCCAGTGTCTTAGTAGACTGATTGTAATTTTACCCTTAATGAATTTTTTTAGCTCTAAAAATTACTTTAAAATATTTTTGGTGTTTTGAACCCTTTAAAATATTTTTCAGTTATACTTAGTGTCTTAGGAGACTGACTAGTAAAATATTAGGTGCTACTGAAAAAATATTTTAGAGTTGATGAAAATTAATAACTAGTATCTTAAATTTTGGGTGCTTGTTACTACTAAGGAAAATACATTAATAGTAAAATTCTAGTCAGTCTCCTAAAACACTAAGTATAACTGAAAATTATTTTAAAGGGTTTAAAGCACCAAAAATATTTTAAAGTAATTTTTAGAGCTGAAAAAATTCATTAAGGGTAAAATTGTAATTAGTCTACTAAGACACTGGATGCAATAGAAAAATATTTTAAGGGGTTAAAAGCAATAAAAAATTATTTTAGATTATTGTATACTACTTAAAAAATATTTTAAGATACTAGATATATTCAGAAAAATATTTTAAAATACTGAATATCATTTTTTTAGACATAAAAAAAATTTTCAACCTCATCCTCTACACAAAACTGCACCAAAACGGTGCAATTTTAAGCAAAGCATCCGCAGCAGACGGGCTTGCAGCGGATGCAAGCCAAGTCCGTGTTAGCTCACGCAAACCTGTACTAGGCAAGACGGACTTGGCTTGCATCCGCTGCAAGCCCGTCCGCTGCGGATGCTTTGCTTAAAATTACACCGTTTTGGTGCAGTTTTGTGTAGAGGATGAGGATGAGGCTGAAAATTTTTTTATGTCTAAAAAAAATGATATCCAGTATTTTAAAATATTTTTCTGAATATATCTAGTATCTTAAAATATTTTTTAAGTAGTATACTTTATTGCTTTTAACCCCTTAAAATATTTTTTTATTGCACCCAGTGTCTTAGTAGACTGATTATAATTTTACCCTTAATAAATTTTTTCAGCTCTAAAAATCACTTTAAAATATTTTTTGTGCTTTAAACCCTTTAAAATAATTTTCAGTTATACTTAGTGTTTTAGGAGACTGACTAGAATTTTACTATTAATGTATTTTCCTTAGTAGTAACAAGCACCCAAAATTTAAGATACTAGTTTATTAATTTTCATCCACTCTAAAATATTTTTTCAGTAGCACCTAATATTTTACTAGTCAGTCTCCTAAGACACTAAGTATAACTGAAAAATATTTTAAGGGTTTAAAATACCAAAAATATTTTAAAGTAATTTTTAGAGCTAAAAAAATTCATTAAGGGTAAAATTACAATCAGTCTACTAAGACACTGGATGCAATAGAAAAATATTTTAAAGGTTTAAAAGCAATAAAAAATTATTTTAGATTATTGTATACTACTTAAAAATATTTTAAGATACTATATATATTCAGAAAAATATTTTAAAATACTAAATATCATTTTTTTAAACATAAAAGAATTTTTAACTTCATCCTCTACTCAAAATTACACCAAAACGGTGCAGTTTTAAACAAACCATCCGCAGCGAACGGGCTTGCCCCGGATGCAAGCCAAGTCCAGTCAAGACTCAAGAAACTGACCCTAAAATCTGCGTGAAAAGGCAATAACTGAGATTTCCGCTCGCCTTATAATCCCCATCGCCTGGTATTCTAGATAAAAAGATTGAATTTTCTTGGTGCAAAAAAGGGTTGTATCCTTGGTAGGAATCTGAATCGATCTCCTTCACTTTCTTGTTGATTTTAGAGAACATGTCTGATGCGTTCTGCACCGACTGTAAGTGCCAGACAGAGGTGGTCCTCGATCACTCGGCCGGTGACACCGTGTGTTCTGAGTGCGGCCTCGTGCTTGAGTCCCATACCATTGATGAAACTTCTGAGTGGCGTACCTTCGCGAACGAGTCTGCTGATAACGACCCAGTTCGTGTCGGCGGGCCTGCCAACCCGCTCTTGACTGACGGCGGCTTATCCACCGTCATAGCAAAGCCCAATGGAACCTCCGGCGAATTCCTATCGTCGTCTTTGGGTCGGTGGCAGAATCGTGGGGCGAACCCGGATCGAGGGCTGATAGTGGCTTTCAAGACCATTGCTACTATGTCAGATAGGTGAGCTAGGGTTTACCGACCTTTTAGTTTTCATCAATAGCGGCGTTGCTTTGCTGGGCAAAAAATTTTAATCTGGGAATCTTGATGGGGAGGAGGAGATTTTCTTGGAAATCTGGGATTAACATTTCTAGAATTTGCTCAAATGCATCTCGGTATTGCCTTATGAGGACCGAAGCCATAAGGGGCGAGACGGTTAAACTTGTATATATTTGGGACTTCTGGACTATGTGAAATTAGCAGTTTAAGTTGAATAATGAAGATAGTGTTGAATTTTTATCTTGGACCATTCTTGATTGGACATCGTTCGATTAGAAATCTCACCGAGAAGCTTTTTATGCTTTATCATGGTAGTGAAAGAGGAATTGATAAATTCCCATACCTTAGTTATTGCGAGGTTGATATGATGGACTTGGATGCCAATTGTTATGTGCATATAGATTTGTTGGATCCTTTGTGTGAAAAACTCATGAGTTATTATAATTCTCTCTCGAGATAGTAATGGGTGGATAACTCAGGCCAGGGATGGAAGTAGAAAAAGTAGCATGGGGAGCAAAATATGCTGTCCCATCATTTTAGGTCTGAAATGGTGTGTTAAAACTGACATAGGATGCTATTTTTTCTAGAGAGCTTGATGATTTGTAGGAGTATGCTCAAAAGGGGTGGAGTGAATTCTTTATAGAGCACCTTCAGTATTGTAGCCCAATGTTTTGTCACCCAGGTGGTTGTCTCTTGCGTAGTAAAGCATGTCTAGATGTTCCTCAGCACCTAAGTCAAAGTGGGGGTCTGAATCATCTGATTTACTAGCACCAGCAAGACTCAATAAAAGCATCTTTGGTCATTTTTTAGGTGGGCAGGGAGCTAACTCTGTGATGGACTTAGGTAACTTGACCCCTGATTCTACCGGGGTTAATTATTTATTGGCAACCATTGTAATGTTTGCAGCAGGATATATCTATACATTTTTAAACATGCTTTGCTTACCATTCCTTTTGTTGGGATGAGTCTTCTATTTTGTCAAATGGGTTCTCCCTAAACTTCATGTAGGATTTTATTTCTCTTCATTTGTTGATTAGTGTTTATATTTTTGCTCTGAGAGTATGGAGCTCATAATTAATACTCTTACTATTTTTATGTTTTCACATTCATGCCTAAAGAGAGTGGGATTTTTTTGTCATCGTTTGCTTGAATTTTATTATTGGGAAATTAGCTGATTGCTGATTGGTTATAAATTTTCAGGTTGGGACTTGTTGCAACCATCAAGGTATGCTACACTTTCATCTTGGACAGTTTAGTGCCCGTTTGGATCAGCAATAAAAACTGTTTTTTAAACGTAATTTACAGTTTATGAGTTAAGGATGTTAGAGAAGTTTTATATCGACTTGCGTAAACGTGTTTTCCAAACGCTAACTCAAACAAACACTTACTTTTTATTGGGAAGTTTCATGAATCTGCATCCATATGCACTGCATATGATTATTTTGATTAACTTTGAGCATCCTATGACAATGTTTGTGTACCTCACATTGTGTCAATTGTGCCTTTAAATTGTTATCTTGATTCGGCTCTCCTATATTCATCTTCATTTTTAAGTGAGCATTTGCTGTTGATGTAAAGGATCGGGCTAATGAGATATATAAGAGGGTTGAGGATCAGAAGTCCAGTAGGGGAAGAAACCAGGATGCTTTGTTGGCTGCGTGCCTTTACATAGCTTGTCGACAAGAAGACAAACCACGTACTGTAAAGGGTACATGCTGTGATTCTTTTAACGTCTGGATGCTTCCTATTTATCTTTCCCTATATAAATGAGCTTCACTGAAAGGCTGAACCTATGGATTTCAACTAGAAATTTGCTCTGTTGCCAATGGAGCTACAAAGAAGGAAATTGGCCGAGCAAAAGAATATATAGTAAAACAACTGGGTTTGGAGAACGGTCAGTCAGTGGAGATGGGAACAATACATGCTGGGGACTTTATGGTGAGCAATCTTTATGGAAATGCAGTGTATCTTGCTCTTTTGGCAACTGTGTTAGTGGCTGATAGATTTCAAATGGTGTTACTAACAATACTTTGTTTTTTTATTTCTTTTATGTTTAGAGGCGATTTTGTTCTAATCTTGGCATGAATAATCAAGCGGTTAAAGCTGCTCAGGAATCTGTGCAGAAATCAGAAGAATTTGATATAAGGTAATTGTACTGAAGATCTCTACTTAAGATGGGGGTTTTATAATTATCTTGATTGCAACAATTAGCATCAGATTTAATTGTTACTTTTGAAAACTGTATTGAGGGTAAGGATTGAAATCTTAATTGTAATTTACACTATGTGCCATGTGAGTCAAACCTGTGTAGTAAACTCTGAATCCCAACATTATGGTTCTGTTGATAATGGGGACTGTGCCGTTTGATTTAGACTTGAAACAGTTTGCCTTTATGAGTAAGAAAGAGTGAGATTTTGGTTCAGAAACTTACCGTGAATGTGTGTGCGCACCTTGAAGTTACATTTGTATTTGGCCACTCACTTCTCTGTCTTTTACTGGTAATTTTAATCGTAGCCTATGATCATGACCTATGGAGGCATTAATGTTGGTCTTTTTTTAGCTTGATATTACTAATCATTGGTGATCAATACTAATAAAGCGGCTAATATTTGCCAGGAGGAGCCCCATATCAATTGCTGCAGCTGTGATATACATTATAACTCAGCTTTCAGATGATAAGAAACCGCTCAAAGGTTTGTAAGATCTCTATAGCTTTTAAAACAAGAAGTACAAATACACTATATCAGTGAAAAAGTGGGAAACTAGAGTAAAAATTGTCTCTAGAATAAATTTCAACTGGCATCAATCTTTAAGAGGATAATTCTTATCATTTATATACTTGATATGTTGGCTGCAGAGATATCAGTGGCCACAGGAGTGGCAGAGGGAACCATTAGGAACTCGTACAAGGATCTTTATCCTCATGTTTCTAAAATCATACCAAGTTGGTATGCCAAGGAGGAGGACCTTAAGAATCTTTGCAGCCCTTGATGGATGCCAATGGAGGATTTGGTTTTGGACGTCCTTAACTTCATTTCATGGTATGAAAGTGCCATTTTTTTTCCTTTGCCCATTTTTGTGTGGTCCCAAGTTGAGCTTTCTGTGAGGCCTCATGCTATCCAATCCATACATGTATAAATTTGCATGACCCTGATGCAATTTCCAAGAGTCATTCATGTACAAACGGTGAATGCATCTGCATCAATACTTAGTTAAAACTGATTCTAGTCTCTTTAACTTTCGTCAATTCCTTTGCAATAGTTTGGTTATATCATTCACCCTCGTGAGTATCGGATCTTAGAATGTTGCTTTATATATTATATATCCTTTTCCGTTAGTTTCCTATGCTTTCATCGTTTCTGATGTCGAGAAATTATACGGCGAAGGGTCCGAAACTGTTCATCCGTCAATTTTCTTATACAATCAACGAATATTGTAATTTTTAGAGCAAGAACTTCTGTTCCTGTATTATATTGGTGACGCATGGCATGTCAACTTTGTAAATGATAGGAGCATATCTTTGTCGGAAAATAAGGAGGGCTGACATGAAATAAAAGCAAGAAAAACAAGGTGGAAAACGAAAGCGAAAGGCAATCAATGTTCTGTTGAAAATTATGCTCTAGGGGTCAATCATTGTACTTTGACATTATTGTTATTTAATAAATTTTTCCGTTTTGTTATCATATCATTTGCATGTTTATTATGATAACTGTTTTCTTGGATAAATTGTAAAAATTATCCTAAATGTCATTGGTCAGTTATTTGTGCGGGATCAAAGATAAAATGAGACCAATATGACTTTCATGAAGTATGAAGATACGAATCAAAGTCTTAGGCACTTGTAGGAGTATTAGGTGCTGGACCGACCCGCTATGAGAAAGCTGCATGGATTAAGTCATAAGCTTGTCTCATGTACAACCGTGTCACAATGCACTTTGACCTGAGATCATCATGGTTTCTTACATGAGAGTCGCTAATATTTGACCAAGTCAAAAGTCACCTTTGACCGGGTGATGATAAAGACTTTGATCGGGCTTGGTGGTTTTCATGCAGAGGAATGTGAATGATCAAGATGGAATTTGTCCCTCACATCAGTAGAGAGATTTTACTGGGCCTTCGATGAGTAAGTCTGAGAAATGTATGGTCATACTGTGATGGAAATGAGTTTCCATTTCTATAGTCAGACAACTTAGGAATCGGGAAAGTGATGGTCAGGAACAGGAGGATGACACTAACCATTCCTCATCATTGACCAAAATATCGTGTGACAAAAAGGACGTGATATGATTGTATAATAGGTTGCATCGTATCATCGATCCTCATGTGAATTGGGCAGTCGTAATGTCTTACTAGAGGCCGCTTGCGATTTGTGGGCTAGAGCAGTTATTGGCCCACTGCCAACTTCATGTAGGCCTACATGGTCGCACACAAGAATAGCCCAACACAAGCTATGATGTCCAGATTCATTGAATCTAAGATATGTCTAAGATTCAATGAATACAATATTTGACATAGGGTGGATGAATTTTATATATATAAATTCGGAAAAATAATTGTAGTAATATTATATACAGATATAATATTATTATAAAGTGTTAGTTTTATATTTAATTTATTTGATAAATTAAATAATTAAAGCTAATACATATATCATATCTTAGATTAGATAAATTAAATCTATTGGCTCTTTATTTAGATTAAATAAACATGATAAATTAAATCTGTTGGACAGATTTAATCAAATCATATTTATTTGATTTAATTCGAATTTCAAAATTAATTAAGATTAATTTTGAAAATCCAATACGACCTATATCAATTATAAAATTCGAAGGGCTAGAGAACCATAGGCTGTACGGACGATTTGGAGAGCCGCAAGAAACCCTAGAGAGGCATCTTGGAGGCGCTAGCACGCTGTCACATTGGGTCTTGTTCGTGTGGATACCAGTAGAGGGAGACGATAAGAAGAATTGACTCCTAGAGATTGAACAAGACGCAGAACAAAAAGGTACTATTCTAACTACTCAGTATAAACACCGTTGATAGATCCTTGTTTGGGATTCGAAACTTTAACCGGTTAATTTCTTCCGTTGCATGTACGAATCCCAACATGTTCAATAATGCAAAATAAAATATCTAGCTGTGCAAATCATTGCTCGTTTTGGCAATATTAAAAAAATGCTTTTTTTATAGGTATTTTTTTCATAAATGAGTCAAAACCCTTTTAAAATACTTACATCGAATAACATAAAAACACTTTTAAAAATTTAAAATAAAGATTTTATCCAGCTTTTTCGAGGTGCATAAAATAAATGATTGGGATTTTTATGAATTGTTTTGTCTTAGAATTTAGAAATCGATGTTGCTTTAATTGTGTAAAATTCCAAAATCTACAACATCAAATTAGTAAGTTGTTTGGAATAGTGATTTAAGCCTTCAAAAGCAGTTTTTTAATTATGATTTACGGTATACAAGCTAAGTATATGAGATAAGTTTTATCTCGACTTATATGAATAAACATTTTTAGATATCCTAAACAAGCACTAAACTACCTAGTACATGCTTGCATGAAATTTGCGCAACAATTGATTTATTATAAATGTATAAACTGTGGATCCATACAACACATATAGGCGGCAAACCCAAAAAGTTGTCTGTGTGGTTAATTTAATTAAATTTAATTGATAAATAGATGTATGCATGTGAACAGTCACAGTCAGCAAACCCTAAAAATTTTTTGAGCCATCACATCAAATCCCATTCTAAAATAATTGCCAAGAAGCTCATAGCCTCACATCACAAAGATCATATTCTTATTTATTATTGGGTTAAGTGGCAGATTTAATAATGAAATTTTAAGTAAGGGGCGACAGGCACAATTATGTTTTAAAGGGGGCAAAAATACACATGAGGAATAAAAAATGGAGCACCCAGTACAAAACCATTAACTTGCTCCTTATTGACTGTTAGGGAGAAAGAAGTTTGACGTGGCAGAGACTGATTGCTTATGTGGCAGACGTGTAAGGGGCTGGATGAATATATTATTTTTCACCTTATTTGGACAATTTAGGAAGGTAATGGTTTTTTTTTTTTGTTTTGAAAAAGAAGGCACTTGTTGTTAGAGGAGAATAAAGTATACTATGGAGCCATTGAGAAGGAAGTTGTGAAAGTGGAGAATACAGTGACGGGGAGGCAACGCGAGATGGTGGAACTAGAAAGGTGAGATTTACTTAAGGATTCAGAGTGGTATAGCGACAAAGTGAGAAATGGCTATAGGTGAAGGATGGAAGGACGAATTGGGCCTATGCGTGCAGAGATTCTTCTAGGGTTTCAAAGAAAGGGGTAAGAGAATCTTCACTGGTGACCTTCGATCAGCTTAAAGAATTGTAGTTTTCTAGATAGAATAATGTATTTTCCGTCGAAACCCTTGTGAAATTAACCATAGTATGTTTGTATTGGCCTTCCATTTTGGGTTCTTAACAAAGTTTTGTTGACTTTATTGGCCGTCCGTTTTGGGTTCTTATCAATGTTTTGGGTTCCATTTTTTCTCTCGCATTATATTTCATCTTTCAAAATTTCCATTGCTACAAGCTTAAAAAATTGCAAGATATTAAAAAATCACAATGTGACTTTGTTTTAGGAATTGGATGCCATTATTTTTTTTTGCCAAGCTCTCTGTTACATTTCCATGCCTGCATATCACAAGTGACTTTGTTTTGGGAATTGGACGCCATTGTTTTTTTGTTTTGTTTTGCCAAGCTCTCTGTTACATTTTCATGCATGTATATCACAAGTAACTTTGTTTTGGAATTTGGATGCCATTGTTTTTGTTTTTGTTTTGCCAAGCTCTCTGTTTTTCATTACCATCCTATGAAAAAAAGACATCATTGTAATAGTCTTAATCATGGCTTCAAAATATAAAGTGCCTTGTTTCTGGTATGCTTATGGTGCCTTCATTTATTTACATTTATATGAGAAGTAGCTTTAGATTTGAGAATTTTAATTGTCGTAGGGGAAATGGCAAGTAAGGGTGAAAATTATAAAACATATTGGTGACAAGGTAGAAGAGGGACAATTTGTGGAAAATGAAAATGAGGGAGGTTTAGGGGAAAATGTAGGAAATGCAAAATAAGAAAATGAGGGATGTTTAGGGGAAAATATAGAAGAGCAAGAGGTGATTGATAGTATAGAATACTTAGGTGATGCTGATAAGTTGGAGGATATTTTGAAAGACACTGATGGAATTGAGGACATAATTAGCACAAAAAATACATATCTGGATGTTCAAGAGACAGAGGAAGGAGTTGGAGATGAGGATAATTGTGATGATGACAATATGGATGGGAGTTATGTTACCAAGTCTGAATCAGGACCTTCTGATACTGAGGTGAGTTTAGAGGATGATTTTAATGTTAGTGAATACAGTGATGATAATGATGTTGATGAGGATGATGAAGAATTGGCCTGCAATAATGAAGGTAGGCCTTTAGATGGGAGGGCTAGTCATCCTAGGGTAGATGGGTCTGGAAGCAGGCCATGGTTTATAGTAGGTATGACATTCATGGATAAGGATGAGTTGAGAAGGGCTATTGACAGGTATGCAATTACAAAAGGGGTTAATGTCAACATAGTTAGAAGTGAGAAAATGTTGTTGCTAGCTACTTGTGAGGTGGGCTGCCCATTTAGGTTGTATGCATATGGAGATGGGGATAATATTGGGTTTAGGTTAAAGAGTTTGGTTGATGAGCATATGTGTGCTAAGGTGTACAAGAATCAAAGGGCAAGTGTTTCGTGGCTATTTAAACATTTCAAGGAGAAACTACAAGACAATCCACAGTATATTATTACTGAGATGAAGAAGGATGTTCAACGGGAATTCAATGTGTGTGTGAGCATACTTATGTGCAAGAAAGCGAAGAGGAAAATAATTCAGGACATAGATGAGAGTTACGTAGATGAATTTGCGAAATTAGAAGCTTACTGCAATAAACTTAAACTATCAAATCACTAGTACAGAAAAGACTTTTTACATGTGACGGAAATGACTTTTTACACTTGACATAAAACAGGTGTAGAAAGTCCATACTTTCCACACATGTTCTAAAACACATGTAGAAAGTCCCACTTTCTACACCTGACGTGAGAAGTCAGGTGTAGAAAGTGAGACTTTCTACACGTGATGTCTCACGTCAGGTGGAGAAAGTGGGGAAAGTGGGACTTTCTACACCTGGAGTGAGACGTCATGTGTAGAAAGTCTCACTTTCTACACTTCTCCTTACGTGTCAAGTGTAGAAACTCATTTTTTGAAAAAAAAATTTGTTTGTTTATTATGCTACAGACCCGTTTACATGATAATAAATAACCAAACACCTGACAAATAAAAACAATTACAACAAAACTAATCTAAAATATCAAATTTGTTGTAAATTCAAATCCAAAATATTAACAAAGCTATATCAATACAGATAAACAAACTTGGTCTCACTTTTACAATGAAATTTGTACAATCAAAGTTAAGTCCAAATAAGGCTCGAGATGAAGCAACTTCATATGCTTGAACTGCAGGTGCCAAAACTAAACCCAACTTCAACAGTTTCAGATTGGGATCAAGAAAAAGGGCACACACTTGAAATAGATGATAAGCGATGCAGATATCGAATTAAATTAATTGCATTCAAACACACACACACACACACCAGATTATATTGATACAAAAATGTAACTGGCTTTTCAGTAAATGGTGGTGTATGAAAAAAAAACTAAAAAGGCACTGTAGGTTTAAGTCACTTTCGTGTAAATTAAAGTAATATTCTATAGTCACTACGAATAAATAAATAAATAGAGGATTTGACAGAGGTGACAACTAATCTTGTTAATAAGTATTCTGTTGACTTTCCTAATGGGATCAAATTGAATCCTATGCATAGGTTTAAGTCAATCTTGTGTAAATTAAAGTAATTAATTGAAGAAAGCTTTTTGTTTTTTGAAAACAAAAAGAAAGCTTTTTGTTTTCTGAAAACAAGAAGAAAATCATTACTGCAGCATTAGATGGTTCAGTTCCGTTTACTTTAAAAATAAGAGCATATTATCATAACCAGATGCATGTCAAACACAGTATGTTTATCAATTGCCTTTGTTCTCTTAAAGCTCCAGCCTCTAGCGAAGGAAAAAAAATCTAAAGCAATATACATAGCAAGAATGTTTATGCCAAGTCAAAATTTTAATAAGAGGGAAGCAAGATGTGATTGACCTGATAAAGGCTTTATGTCAGCATTCGTTGTGCAATTACACCACTTCATATTTAGTTAAACATGAAATATGCAACATATTAATAAATTTCTCCAACGTGGTACAATAAACAGGATTAATGAAGTGCACTAGACCTAGAACATTAGATATACTTGCTTTTGCACATGACATTGGAACCAACCTTGAAGATGAACAAGGCCCCTATGAATCCCAGGATATCTCTCCAAATCCAACTTAACGAAGTTAACAAGAGCAGAAAATGAACTTATTCCTTCTGCAGAAATGACATTGTTTCTTCTAAAACTCAAACTTGTCAAGTTTGACAGACCTATAAGATTCAATTACAATCAAGTAAATCCTCAGGAAATCAGCAATCAATGGACAAAGTCTTTGGCCACAAACAACTACATACAAATATTAGCACTATATGGAAACACAAAAATTTGAAGAACATTATGCCGCAACTATTTAAAAAGAGTAAGAGATACTTTCATAAACTGGCTGTAATAACGAGTAGATACAGTGCTATGTTATCTATAAGAGATCTTTTGTACTTTTCTTCTGATAAACCATATATGAAAGATGTCAAGGGACCAATGCTTGGGTAACAAATAATGGATATTCATGAAGGATGGCTGACACATAAATTGTAAATCCATAAAAAATGCCTAAAGAAAATCAGAAAAGGAAAGACTACCATTGATATACTCTAGGCCATGGTCAGAAATCTGGTCACAGTGATTAAGATTCAAGGTTATGTACTCCCTCGACCTCTGCATCTTCCCCTTTGTCTCCCCCAGCGCCGACAACTCTGTCTCCTCCAATCCATCCAAACACGTTTCCTGGTTCGTTACTGTCGCGCTGATCCATGTATGTATGTCGTTGATCTTCGCATCCGTTAACGCCTTATCGCCGGGAGCCACATCCATTGCCGACAGCAAGTCGTTGAGTTGACTCAATGTATCATCGATCTGATCCTTACAATCGGGGAGAGCGAGTGAGTTGGAGGTCGAAGCCAAGGTTTTGAGGGAAGACAATAGCTTAGAGAGTTCGTTATAAGAAACACGAAGAGAAAGCTTGAGAATGGATTCGGGGTCGTTTTGAGTGGGGGATGAAATTGGGAGCAGAACATATTATCTTACCTAGAAGCGAAAGTTCCAGTACCAAAGTAAAGGAACAAGGGAAGTGTAGCTCTAAACACTTCAGTAGTCTTATCAGGTCTCACGATAAAGCGCTGAGGCTCAAGAGGCTTGAAATTGGTTGGAGGAGCAAACATGGAGGATGAGGCCGGAGAACTCGAAATAAAAGGGGGAAGGGTAGGGATCTGGAAAGTGGGGGAGGGGATTGAGATTTGGGCAGAGAGAGCTAAAGGGAGGAGGAGGGTTAAGTAGAGAATCGAGGAAGATAAAGCCAAGGAAAGGAAGAGGGTGAGGCAGGGAATCGAGGAAGTCATATGTGGTTGATGACTTTTTACACCGGTTGGGCTCCCAACCCATGTAGAAAGTAATCATTTATTTTTTAAAAAAATTTAAAATAAAATTAAAGGCATTAATCACATTTGATTCTAAAAATACATATAAAAAATGCTAATTTATTAAAGAAAAACATTTTAAATTTACTTTCTACACGTGTTGTCTTTTCAACACATGTAGAAAGTTTCTACATCTTCATATATTTACGAAAATGCCACCGGTCACATTTTCTATACGTGTTCTGTTTTGACAAGTGTAAAAAATAAGTGTAAAATTTATATTTTGTACTAGTGAATCCTTGTTTAGATATTAGCGTTGAGGTTAGTCCTGGGAGGATCTTTCGAAGAATGTATGTTTGTTTCAATGCGTCAAAGGTATATGTGTTAAATTTCCTTCCATTGTTCTATTGTCTTTATGTATAAAAATAGGATTGATTAGTTTCTTTTTTAGGTTACGTGGAACGTTGGTTGTCGGTCGTTTATTGGCCTAGATGACACTTTTTTGAAAGGCAAGGCTAGAGCAATTATTTTAATTGTTGTGGGTTTGGATGCCAATGACTCCATCTACCCATTATTATTAGGGTTAACCGAAAAAGAGACTGGACTGAACTGATCTTGGTTCCTAGAATGGCTTAGGTCTTCCTTGGATCTTGATATTGGTGCTAATGTTACCTTCATGTCTGACATGCAGAAGGTAGAAATTATTTTTTAATGTTTAATGTTGGTTGTAATGTTTAATGTTCTTGTTTGATGTTAACTGTTTAACAGAGTTTGTTGCAAGCTGTTAGTGATGTTCTTCCTCAAGTTGAGCACAACAAAAGCACATGTAGAGAGGTAATTTACATTTGTAACTTACTGCATTATTATAATAATATGGTGTTTCTGAATATTTGTGTCATTGTTTACTGTTATAGGAACCTCTATCTAATAACCCTCGTCCTAGTACAAAAAGGAAAACACCGAATGCATCGACACCTGTACAACCAACACCACCAACTCCCTCACCACAATTCCAAGCACTAAAAGTTGCATCAAATCACTCTCAAACTTTGAACTCGATTCAAAGAAAGGGTTGTGTGTATAAAACAACAAATCAATCTGGCTTTGGTATAACAATCGATGAGGTCACTGGTAGAACTGTTTATAATGTGGGTGTTATTTAATGTTTGCATTATCATGCTTTTCTAATCATGTCATTTGTATTAGTATCTTAACTAAGTAACTAACTTTATACATTTTTGTATAATAGCCTGGTTTAACTTCTAAAGTTGTTATTGACGAGGGAACTGCACCACAATACATGCATCAATATGGTGAGCTTAAACCAAATTTCCCATCCCAAATGAGAAACAACTAAAGATGTCAGGAGCTTCAACATCCTTTGCAAAAAAGGGATAAAGGAAGATTGTATTCACCAGCCAAGAATCAAGTGTTTCACACCACAACAACTTCCAATAAAGCCCCCTAGATTGATATGGAAGGGTCACCCAAGTATAAGTACCTTACAATTCCAATTACAAAGGCAAAGGAAAATGACAAGGAGCAAGGCCTCATCCAACATATAGGCATTTAACTTAAAGACCATTTTTTGTGACTTTGTATTATGACAAACACTTCATTTTGTATGTGTGCTAAAACACCTACCTTCCTTTTTTGGGAAGCTTAATCACCTTGCTGTTTTGTACATGAAATAGTCATTGCAACTTCATATGTATTTGGTGATACACTATTAATATATCATGCTTATAAAGTCAATATGAAATGGTCATTGCAGCTCTTACAATAGTTTCATTATGTACATCAAAAGTTGCATCAAACTATCCTTTTTTTAAAAAAAATTGCTAGTAAATACCAAATAAGGAAGCTAATTGCTAATTGCCACCTAGAAACATAAGGTACTGAACTGTTATTAATATTGAACATAGAAAGACAAAAATGCCCTTAGATCTTCTGTTGTGTGCAATGGATCTTTTCCATGTGTGCCAAAGGATCATCCACGATATGTGCAAATGATGATCCATGATGTGCCAAGGATCTTCCATTGTGTGCAATTAATCTTCCACATGTGCAATGTGTCTTTTATGATATGCAAAGGTTCTTCCTTTACGTGCATTGGATCTTACATGACGTGCAAAGGACCTTCCGTGTGTGCCCAAGGATCATCCACGATATATGCAAATGATCTTCCATGATGTGTAATGGACCTGCCACCTATGTGCAGAAGGATCAAAACCTCTATGATGTGTAAAGGATCTTTAATGATGTGCAAATGATCTTCCGTTGTATGCAATGGATCATTGACCTGTGCAATGTAGCTTCTATGATGTGCAAAGGTTATTCCTTTTGTGCAATACGTGTCCCCCATGTGACCATTCCCATGTGTGCAAATGATCTTCCACATATGCCAACACTCTTCCATGATGTGCAAATGATCTACTCTTATGTGTAAACTATCTTCCACATGTGCAATGTATCTTCCAGGATGTGCAAAGGACCTTCTATCTGTGCCAAGTATCTTCCATTATGTTCATAATTTCTTCGTTGTGTGCAATGTATTTCTCATATCATGCACATACATGCGTACAACTGATCTTCCCTGATATACAAACAAATATCAGGGAACAAGTTTCAACCAAGGTTATTAAACCGGAACCGGTCATTGAACCGATTAAGGTACTGAGTCAAGAGTCAGTGAGTCGGACTGGAATCAAATCAGAGCTAACTCAGGACTAAACCGGTGAGAAAATAAAGATTTCAAGCCTATTAATATGAAATTATAAAGAAAAATTTTAAAAATTTTGATTTTTATTAAAAAAAATTACCGGGTTACTACCCTAAACCAAATCGGTTTCTTGACTGGTTCACTGGTTTCCAAGCTGAACCGGCCAGTCCGATCTGGGTTTAATAACATAGGTTTCAACCCATTAGAAACAAATATCATGATGTGCATATCAAATGTAATATTTTAACAAGTTTCAACCCATTGGAAACAAATATTAGCTCAACGTGGTTGATGCAGATGAAATGTAATATTTTAACAAGTTTCAACCCATTGAAAACCAATATCAGCTCAATGTGGTTGATAAATATAAGTTGAAAACATTTTTACAACCCCCATATATTACACCCTCAAATAGAAGAGACATAACCACATGCATGTAATTAATAACACAGAAATTACTGCTTTAAACTTCATTTTCTCCTTCCTAAGTTCCCCATCATTGAGATCTTGTCTGCGTTTCAACTTCCTAACTCACAATGTATTGCATCAAGCTCTTCACTTAACCTTTGCTCATCCTCTGCTTTTCAAAGCTTACAATTTTCATCATATAATTTGTTAATATCATATAATAGCTCCTTAAATCACAATATTTTCCCTCTCACCAAAGTCATTATCATGCCAAGAGAAGAATCCACAACCCCCATCCCGTGTTCACAATAACTGTTATATGTTAGATTCAGAATTGCACTCACCCATAACCTTTCAAGTTTAGATTTCAATGCTTACCTGGTAATAGTATGGGCATCTATAGAACCTTCGACTTGGGTTGCCGTCTGTTTAATCTGTCCATCGCGGCGCCACCAATCTGTGACGACAATACCTTCTTAGACCTTCATAGTCGTCCTCGCGACCGGGTTGTCGCAGTAATACAACCCTCCGTTTGCATCTTACCATTGACGATGATGAAGATGCAGCCATCAACGTCTCTCTTCGACCTTGATTCAGCTCCTCGACGCATTTGGTCTTGGTTCCTCTTCCAGGTCGAGAAAACCAAGTTACAGAGAGTTAGTTTTCTCTTTTATGAATCTAATTAATCCTCTCCCAGCCACGTTTTATCTCCTAAAATGCCACATAGACAATTTTCAATTACACCAAATGGACATTATAAGCAAGTTAACGCTTTTGTGTTGGGTGCTCTATTTTTAATTCCTCATATGTATTTTTGCCTCCTTTAAAACATAATTGTGTCTAAGGCCCCTTGCTTAAAACTTCATTGTTAAATCTGTATCTTAACCCTTTATTCTTTTAGGAACTTTATGTTAATGACTATTCAACTCAAATCATTCTCCTTTATAAGTTTATTTTTCCAAATAATTGACTCTTACACTAACCCTGACTATTGCCATCTAAGGGTCCATAATCTGCAGCATTGTAAAATTGATATCAAGCCCAGACGTACGCTGAATAATACATTCTCTTATTGACTATAAGGATACTGAATAATGATATATCTATGTATACAAGTCCAGAACTAAGATGTATATATAGCATTATTCTACTTGGTTGGGCCCAACGAGATGATGGGCCTACTGTATAAGTATCATCATTATTAGCATAAATATTGCAATATATCATATACATTCTACACTCCCCTTCAAGTTGGGCACTTGATATTCATATGTGTCAAGCTTGCTGAGAATGTAGTTATTTTGTCTACCACCAAGTGCTTTTGTGAGGATATCAGCATATTGTCCCTCGGACTGCACATGCTTAAAGTCAATCATACTAGTCAACAGCTTTTCTCTTACGAAGTGGCAATCTACTTCAATGTGTTTTGTGCGTTCGTGGAATACAGGATTTGTGGCTATGTGAATGGTTGATATACTGTCACAAAATACTCTCACAGGCTATACTTTACCAATATGCAACTCTTTCATCAACCGAATAATCCAGGTCAGCTCTGCAACAACCATCCTAAGTGCCCTATATTCTGCTTCAACAGATGAAATTGACACTACACTTTGCTTCTTTGATTTCCAACATATGAGTGAGCCTCCAAACCTGACTAAGAACCCCGTTACCGAATGCCTAGTATCTGAACATCCTGTATGGTCAGAATCACAATAACATTCAAGTATGGAAGAGTTCTTAGTAGAGAGAAAAATCCCTCTACCGGGGATGTCCTTTAAGTATTTTACCAATCTAAGGGCAGCCTTCATGTGAGATGCCTTTGGTTGCTGCATAAATTGACTTAAAAACCGTACTGTAAAAGATACATCAAGTATGGTCAAAGTAAGATATAATAATTTCCCAACAAGCCTTCTATAAGGCCCTGCATCATCAATATAATGATCTGTTTCGGTTTCCTCAGCAGTGAGCTTTAAATTCTGCTCCATAGGAGTCAAAACGGTTTCAGACTCATCCAAACCTGTTTGATCTATTATTTATGTAGCATATTTTCTTTGATTAACAAGAATACCATGCTTATACCTTACCACTTCTAAACTAAGAAAATACTTCAGCAAACCAATATTTCTAATTTTAAATTCTCCATGCAGAAAACGTTTTGCATCATTAATACATTTAATGCTAGTACCAGTAATCATAAGATCATCAACATAATAGAGAATGAAAATCAAATCAGATTTCGTTTGTTTGAAGAATAAAGCATAATCATGTTTACTTTGTTGAAAACCACCCTTTATTAACGATTGGGTCAATTTCTCATTCCTACCCAGAGGTTTGCTTCAGCCCATAGAGAGATTTCTCTAATTTGCATACTTTGAAGTGATCCGTTTTTCTATCAAACCCTTGAGGAATATTCATATAGACCTCCTCATACAAATCCCTTTGAAGGAATGCATTGTCTACATCCATTTGGTGTATTTCCCAGTTATTAACAGCTACAAGTTTAAGGATGGTTCTAACGGTTACTATATTTACCACTGGGGAAAAGGTTTCATAAAAGTCTATTCCTTCCCTTTGATTGTAACCCTTAGCAACTAGGCGTGCCTTAAACTTGTCAAGTTTACCATCTGCCTTGTATTTGATTTTATAAACCCATTTGCAACCAATGGGTCTTTTCCCTTTGGGTAAGTTCATTATTTTCCAGGTTTTATTTGACTCTAAAGCCTTAATCTCTTTTTGCATTGCCTCAACCCACCTTGGGTCTTTACAGGCTTGATAATAATTGTCAGGTTCAACCTCTTTATCAATAGAAGTGAGGAAAACATTTGTACAAGGGAGATAAGTCATCAAAAGATACAACATGTAACATATTAATGTTGTTATTAAACATGACATCATTAATAGGCTCATGGGTCTGATTATTGGCATTAGGTAGATATTTACATTCATAATCTCTAGTCCATGTAGGGGGACACTTATTTTTAGTAGGTCTACTAATAGTTTGCTGGTGTGTATTAATCCTAACATTTTCACTATCTAAGTGTTCTTTCTCATCATCTAGGGGCTCTACTATAGTATCTTGGTTGTGATCTGTTCTGATTATAGAAGGAGAGCATGACTCATGGACAATATCAAAAAAATCAGTTTCAATTTTGCTTTTGCTCTTCTGAACTCCCCCTTGATCAGAACAGCCACAATCATTAAAGGGAAATCTATTTTCCATGAACGTAACGTGTCTAGATACTACAAGAGACCTAGTCTTAATATTATAAAGTAGATATCCCTTTTGAGTGGTTGGATATCCCAAGAAAATACATGCTTCTGCCTTGTTTTGGAATTTATTTGTTGAATTTAAATTCATGGCAAAAGCGAGACATCTAAAAACTCTAAGGTGATCCAAAGGGGGTGATCTACCGTATAATATTTGATAAGGTGTCATATAAGACAGATTTTTAGATGGGGTTCTATTTATTAAGTAGGCAGCGGTTCTAACAGCTTCCCCCCAAAACTTAATTGGTAAAGTAGCATTGTTCATAATACTTCTGGTGACGTTCATCAAATGCCTATGTTTCCTTTCGACAACTCCATTTTGTTGAGGAGTGAAAGGACAAGACCTTTGATGAACGATTCCCAAATCATTAAAGAAATCCCCAAAGTCATGATTAACAAATTCAGATCCATTGTCAGTTCTCACAGTTTTAATTTTAGTATAAAAATTATTTATGGCATAACGAATGAAGATTTTTACAAATTTTGATGCCTTGGATTTAAAATGCATAAGGAAAATCCAAGTTCCTCTAGAAAAGTCATCAAATATTGTTAGAAAATATATGTATCCCTTATGTGTGGGTGTTCTATATAGTCCCCACACATCTGCATGTAAAAGATCAAAACATGATTGAGACTCCGAGGAACTATAAGAAAATGGCACACGAGAATGCTTACTTTGAATGCATACTTCACATTTATTATTATTCAAAACAGAATCAGGAATTTTCACATTATTCAAGTATCTCAATACATCAATAGGAGCGTGTCCTAGTCTAGAATGCCAAAGCGAATGATTAACATTTTATGCATATTCTTGCTTAGTCCTATAACGTAACAAATTAGTACGATTTAGCAAATCAAGATGATAAGATCTTTTGAGAAAATACAGTCCTTTAGAATGGTTACCAATCCATTTGATCTTCCCATTGGACATGTCCTGCAATAGGCAAAAATCAGGCAGGAAGGATGAAGTACACTTATTATCTAATGTAAGTTTAGCTACCGATATCAAGTTATAACAAAATTCTTTGGCATAAAACACATTAGTTAGTGCAATATGTTCAGTAAGTCTAATGTTTCCTATATGTGTTATCCTAATTCTTTCTCCACTAGGGACTTTACCCATTTAATTGACCCTAAATAAGGTTTCCAGTTGTCTAAATGATTTATATTGTTCACTATATGACAGCTGGCACCAGAATCCAATATCCAATCATTTTCAAGGGTAGAATACGTACCTGGGGTTGTTGCTTGCACACTCACAACATCTTCACATTGTTCAGAATCTTTCTTAAGCATATCTAAGATCTTCTTGTACTGTTCATGAGTAAAGATATGGTTTTGGTGTGCAGAATCAATATCTTGCTCCTTTCCAAGTGGTTTAGTGTGAGTATCGTTAGTTGCAGGATTGAGATGTTCTTCTGCCATTCTCCTATTTTGATTCTGAGAAAACCCAGGGGGAAAACCAATGAGCTGGTAACAAGACTCTTTCTGATGAACCCTCTTGTTACAATAACTACACACAGTTTGACTCAAGCCACGTCCTCATCCCCTCCCCCTGCCACGTCCACATCCACCTCTAGTGAAATTGGAAACATTGGAAGTACTAAAAGCTATAATCGAACTTTCAGCAGAGGCAGGTTGAGACCCATAGGAGAGATGCCTTTGGGTCTCTTCTTGTGTAATCATCGAATATGCTTGATTAAGAGACGGGAGAGGATTCATAAGAAGAATTTGGCTGTAAACCTGATAAAAGACTTCGTTCAAGCCCATTAGGAATTGAAATAGGCGTTGTTCTTGAATAATTTTCCGATATTATTGGGAGGTAGCACACTGACAATTAGGAAGAGGCACCAAAGTATCGTATTCATCCCAAAGTTCTTTGAGTTTGGTGTAGTAGGCAGAAACAGTCATGGTCCCTTGAGAGAGTGAGTTGATAGAGCGATGAAGGGAGAATATGTGTGCCCCATCAACAACATCAAACCTTTCCTTAAGGTCCTTCCACAGGGCATGTGAGTTGAGAGAAAATACCATTCCACTGGCAATCTCTTTATCAACAGAATTTATTAGCCATGAGAGAATGACTGCATTGCAGTGGTCCCATTGGTCCCTATGGCATGTGGCTTGAGCTTCTCTTAGACAGGTGCCTTCAATAAAACCTAGTTTGTTCTTGCCCAGAAGGGCTAGTTTCGTGGCATGGCTCTAAGTGGCATAGTTCTGTGATCCGAGAAAAACTTGTGAGACTAGAGTGATCGCCTGAGTGTCAGCGGGATGAAGGTAAAAAGGATGTTGAAAGTCAATTGTTTAGGGTTTTAGATCAGTAGTGTCTGTCATGGTTGTGAAAGGAGAGACGACAAGATGGCAGAGAAACAAGATGAAAATGGAAAAGTTCCGGCAATAGGGGCTCTTACCAGATTCAACGAAAGTCCCCGTATGATTGATCCCAAGTCTTCCAGGAAACTGGCGGTCGTAGTGTGACTGAAGGACCGGTAGTGGCGTCAAAGCTTCTTGAAGATCCAACCCAAGAGACGGAGATCATGAATTCAGTCAAGAAATCCCTAATTGCCTTGAATGGGTAAACCACCAAATCAAAAGATGCGCAAAAAATCAGCCATGGGGTTCTTGCAACTTTAATTAAAGGCTTCGTAAGGCGGGAATCACGGATTCAAGCAAGGGGAATATAGGCAGTGGAAAAGTGGGGAATAGAGACTTGACCGAAGTGAGAAAATCACGCCAATACAGTGGGGACACGTGTTTGAATCAGCAAAAGCAAGGAATCAACGGCTCAGCTTGGCTCTTTGAATCATAATCATACCCTACTTCTTAGATAAAGAAGGAAATATTAGGTCCAAGAATCTTACTAACATAGGCCCTGATATAATGTAAAATTGATATCAAGCCAGACATACGCTGAATAATATATTCTCTTATTGACCATAAGGATGCTGAATAATGATATATCTCTGTGTACAAGTCCATAACTAAGATGTATATATAGCATTATTCTACCTGGTTGGGCCCAACGAGATGATGGGCCTACTGTACAAGTATCGTCATTATTAGCATAAATATTTACAATATATCAAATACATTCTACAAGCATATCAATCATTAATCTTCTTAAATAATTTCACAAAAAAAAATGGGACTGTTAATTTCCGCAGTTAATTAAATAAAGAAACCAACAAGTGATGCAAATTTATGGAAGTTGCATCCATCAAGAAATAGGCACTTCTTATTATAAAAATATCCTACAAAATACAATAGACATAGTAAGACAATTAGTTATCACTATATAATTAGCTAAACTTGCTTGCAATTTTGACTTATTATATGCGTGGAGCAATAATTTAGATTGGGTCTTTTCTGGTCCCTAACATGTCAGCAGCAACATGCTCAATGATCAATGAGGGTGTGGTACTGATACTTTTCTTTTTCCTCTATTATTTTAATTTGTCCCCGAAAAGAATTTGTATTTTCTCCCAGCTTCAATAAAGCTGGTCACCTAATGTCACCGTCAACTTTAAATAATGCGCATTATGCATATAACTTCTTCAAAATATATATATTCTTTTTGGATTAGCTTTTGAAGCAAGGTCCAAAAACGCAATAATACGGATCTAGCCGTTATTGGAATAGCAGAGCCTTTTATATATATATATATATATATATATATATATATATATATATATATATTAAAGTTTAAAGACGTAAAATTTGTTTAAGAACATAAGTATAATTATGCTTTATGTGTGTGTAATATATTTTCAATTATGTGTAAAATAGAAACGATTTACACATGACTGGTTATATGATATACCACAATTAAAGAAGAATTCTACCAACTAAAATGAGATACATCCGCTCAAACATCTAAATTTATATTCCTTTATGTACTTTTGGTCAGTAAATTTTGCAATGAGGTTAGCAATTTTCTCAAGTTTTATTTACCAATTTCTCCCTAGAGAAACAAAAATAAACAGCTGACTATAGTCATAAAATCTGAGGTTGTGAAACCTGGACCAGACCGGCCTGTTCGGTATTTTTTAAAATTTTTATTTAGAATTTTATATTAATAAACTTAAAATATTCAATTTTTCACATGTTTAGCCTTGATTTAACCCGATTTGACCCAATAATTCTTAATCAAATACCCTGATCAGTTCAATGGCTAATCCGAGTTTCAGAACCTTGATAAAATCACTAATATATATATATATATATATATATATATATATATATATATATATATTGTATTTAATTTCGCCGGATGATATCGCCTCTGATTCTTCATGCCATTCAACCAGATTATTATATATGATCCTGAAATCTCCCACTTTGACAACATGAATGGCTGCATTGACAGCAATATAATAAGTAATATCTCGTTTAGTTACAGTAACTAGAATTCTCCAAAGCGAGGTTCTATAAAGAGCAGTGCACAAAACACATAACAAACCACGCATTAGTCAAATCTCTTTACTAATACGATTTCAGGCTCCAAATTCATATTCATCAATGGCATCCAATATTGAACAAAGCCAGGAAGTGGTGGTGGTTGTGGTACCTTTCCCAGCACATGGCCATGTGAACTAGCTTCTCCTTCTTTCCCGCCTAATCTTGTCTTATAACATACCTCTTCACTGTGTTGCCACTCCAATTCACACCCACCAAGCCATTCTTCGTCTTCAACCTTATTGGGACCTTTAGTCTTCTTCAAACTTCCATCTCCATCACTTTCATCTTCCTCCTCCTGATCATTCTTCTAATACTGATCTCAGTTCTCAAACCAGATTCCCATCTCACTTCATTCCCTCTTTTGAGGCCTTCAATTCTCACAATCTTCGATCGTGAGCCTGTAGCTACACTTTTAATGTCCCTTTCTTCTGTATCTAGAAGAGTTATTGTCATCTATGACTCTCTAATGGCGTATGTCGTACAAGATGCTGCTAATATAGCCAACCTACACTTTCCACAGTGTCTCTGCCTTTACCATGTCCTTGTTTTTCTGGGAGGCAAAGGGAAAACCTTCGGTGGAAAACATTTGTATACCAGAAGTTCCTTCTCTTGAAGGTTGCTTCGCAATCCAGTTCATGGATTTCATTTATGCGCAACATAAGTTCCATAAATTCAGTAAAGGTAGTATCTTTAACACAACCAGGGATATTGAAGGTCCTTACATGCAGTTCATAGAACGTATCAACTGTACCAAGAAGCATTGGACTCTTGGGCCCTTCAACCCTGTGGTGATTGAGAGAAAGAGCTTACAAAGAAGGCACTTTAGCTTGGAGTGGCTGGACAAACAGGAGCAAAACTCAGTCATATATGTGTCTTTTGGAACAACAACAACCTTCACGAAGAACAAATCAAGCAGCTTGCAATTGGGTTGGAAGAAAGCGAGGTTAAGTTCATTTGGGTACTGAGGGATGCTGATAAAGGAGATAACTTTGATTTGCAAATCACAAGAGACGAACAGTATTTGAAAGGGTTTGAAGAGAGAGTGAAAGGGACTGGTTTGATAGTAAGAAACTGGGCACCCCAATTGGAGATTTTGAACCATGGTTCAACAGGTGGGTTTATAAGTCACTGTGGATCGAACTCGTGCATGGAGAGTATCACTATGGGAGTGCCAATGGCAGCTTGGCCTGTGCACTCTGATCAGCCAAGGAACAGTGTTTTGATAACACAAGTGCTTCAGATTGGTTTAATGGTGAAGGACTGGTCTCGGAGAGATGAGTTGGCGACATCATCAGTTTTTAAGAATGCTGTGAGAAGATTGATGGCAACAAAGGAAGGAGATGAGATGAGAAACAAGGCTATGAACCTTAAAAATGTAGTCTTGAAGTCATGTGATGAAGGAGTTACGTTTCTCGTTTGGAAATGGAAGCTTTCATTGCTCATATCAATAGAATCTAGCCAGCCATATACATACATAATTACATACATACATACATACATACATACATATACATATACATATATATATATATATATATATATATATATATATATATGCTCCTCATTAATAAATTATTCATTATTATCATGATCTCTTCTCATCCTTGTAACTAGTTTTGCAAATTTCTGGTCTTTTTGATCAACATTCCTGCTATGTCTGTCCTTTAAGTCTTTTGCTACTTGGATTATGAATGATGAAACTACTACATGTTGTTATCAGTATTGGCCTGGAGGAACATACAAGAATATATAGCCATGAATATTCAACATGAGTCACACGAGTACACCTACATTATTATTATCATCATCTTTATTCCCCCTTGTTGCGATAAGAGTTTTTCCACACACGTTATTATTCTTATATATGACATTTTTCTCCATAATTCTGGATTATCATTTTCTAACTTTGGGAGCCCTGTGAAAATATATTAATGAAACTCGTTGCTACAGTAACCTCATTTAACGTTTGATATTTTCTTGATTAATCACTTCTTAAAATGCGTGAAATAATTCGTCCTTCAATTTGTTTTTCACTTGTTGGGAGCCAAGAAATTCGATGATGGAGTTCACGAATTTTCATGTTGGGATATATATATATATATATATATATATATATATATAGTCGCCATTACTCTCATTATAGACGGTTTGTTTTATGAGAGGAAAAGTTCCATGAACCTGCAAATATCTGTACTACGCTGCTTATGATTATTGACGGACTTTAATTTGAGCGTTCCATTATAACGCTTTCTTACCATAAACTCTTTCAATTAAGTTATCCATTGAAACTGTTATTTTTAACCCTATGTAACACCGGGAATATCAATATATTATAAAGGTGATAAATTAGTTGCACTGTTGTGATCTCATGCGTAGCTGGGCAAAAATTTGGTGATTCGGTTCAATCTGATCCAATTTGAGTTGGACTGATCCGGTCTAATCTAGACTAAACAAACAACATAATGAAATCTCTAAGATTTTTTGTAACAGAGTCCAACTGAGTCTATGGAGCCCCATACATAGTGATTTTTGTCTTCATCATTTTAATATGAATTAATTATTAAGGGGTTGGATCTAGTAAAAGAGCTGGTCCCTCACAATATGCCGAGTTAAGGTTTAAATCTTCATTGAAAAATATGTTTATATTTAATATTTGATAATGCCTTGAATAAAACTACTTTTAATAAAAAAATATTTATGCTTTTGAACTAATTGATCTTGTAATCTAGAATATTTGGCAAAAGAAAAAACTAGGTTTTAACTCCTTATTTAATAATCTAAGGGTCTGTTTGGGAACGCAGGCAGTGGAGAAAAAAGCTCAGTGGGAGGCAGAAGCTCATTTAGTATGATGGGAACTGTTTGGTATCATGGCAGCTTGTACTGGACTTTTCAGAAAAAAGGAGCTTCTGGTAGAAGCTCCTTTTTATAACTTCTGAGACGCAGAAGCTCCTTTTTGCTGGTTTGGTTGCTGCTGGTCGAAGAAAAAAGAAGAGTTTTGGTCAAATCCTAACTTGACCAGGGACTTAAATAAAAAATTCAAAAGTTCTCGACTAGGGACTATGATGAAAACTTCTAAAATATATTTGAGGTAAACTGTAATTTCTGAAACATTTGGGTCTTTTTTATGATTTCCTCGGTCCTTTTCTCCATTCACTTATAATTTTTATAAATTCTAGGGACAGTTTTTGTAATTTCTCCAGTCCTCAAAATATTAATTCTAACCCTCCAAAATCTCAAATTTCTTATTAAGCACATACAATACAAAATTAAGCACAAGGAAGCATTAAAAGTTTAAGAGATTATTTATCTTAATAATTAAGAAATTTTAATAATAATTGATCTTTTTGTATTTTATCAAATTTTAATTTTAATTTTTCATTTCAATTATCCCAACATATATATATGTGTATGTGTGTGTAGTATTCAATAAGGTGATCTAATTATAATCCACTTCATGTGTGACATTCTCATTAAAATATATAATTATCTTTTTTTTAAATTAAGTGTTTTAATGTATTTTTCTTCTTTTTAAATAATTATTGAACTTTTTATTTAAAAAAAAATTATTTACATTTTTTAACATTAATTATAATAATATTTACACAAACAATATATATGTAGTATTCAACAAGATTCAAGCCATTTTCAGTCATTTCTCATCTAAACGGGATTTTCAAACGCTAATCCAAACAGGTTCAACTTTATAAAAAAAGTCACTTCTCCCACCGCCAATCCAAACACAAATCACATCTACAATCTGACTTTTTTTCAATCGGGCTTCTATAAAAGCTCCATTAAAAAAGAAGCTACTTCTCCACCGAATTTCCAAACAGGCACTAAAAGTGCCTTTCAGTTTGAATAAATGGCTAGTGAGTAAAAAAGAAAAACAAACGGTGACGTTGTAACAACCGCATCAATATTTGCTGCATTTGTCGTTAGTGGATGTAACAAATACCTTCTATATTTGCTGACTTGTGTATAAGACAAAAGGCGCTCATAGGTCATAGCTTCATTTTTGGATATGTATTGTGATTGTGAAGGTCCGGTTAATGGCTATAAGTGGATTACATGGCTCTATTGACAATCTCGTTTTGCGTATCAATATTCTCATGGGTATGAGTATATCAAATAGAGTTGTTAATATAAGAGTTATAATGAGATTATATTTTGTCTTAAATATAAAATCATAATTTATTTTATTTCTTAAATTTATAATTTTTTTAAAGTATTCTTATTAATTGCATATATTAAAAAGTTTTTATCTTACGGTTGTTATGATAAAAGATGATATTTTAAGAAAAACTAACATGTATTTATTATAAATAAATAATATAACTAATTTTCTTAACCTAATTAAGTTAAAGACAAGAGATAGTATAAAAAAGGGAAAATTTTACTGCACTAACTTTATATCTATTTAATACTATCAACTAGCCTAAAAAACTTTTTAAAATTTCATTGCGCCATTATGATTAAAATAAAATTAAAATTTGTGAGTGAAAAGACAATTAATCCTTATTTTATAAATGAAATATGATAATTTATAAAACACATGTGAGAACTTACAAGTCAAGTATACTTAATTACAAGACCATTTTAACTATGTACAAGACAATATATAAAAATATTCACAAGAATACATGCTATTTACATAAAATTTTATAAATCAAACATGTGTATTTACAAGGTCACAACTCCATCAAAATAAGAATATAAATATCTTTTTAACTGTAAAACTTAATTTCAATTTAGTCCTAATAATTTTATAAAATTTTAGAAAGTTTTAAAGCCTCTAATATTAAATGCGGCTACAGATGCTACAGAGGATGAGTGAAAATTTTCCAATAAAAAACTGTCCCTTGAAGGTCCCACTCATCCGGGAACAGGTTGGATGGCATTTATCCGCAAGATATTGATCTCCAGTTGAAAGAAATAAAAACACCGAATTATAGACTGGTTCTTGGTCATGTTGACAGGAACCGTATTGAGTTGTAGTCTTCTACTCTTCTCAGCATGTAATTGTGGCCAACTTATGGGACACAAGAACAATGTGTCATTTACTGTACCTTCTTGTGTCCTTCAAGAGACCACTTCTTCATAGTTAATTACTTTCAAAGTAAGTGCATTTACCAGCGCAAGAATACACACACACACATACTGGTGATTACATGAGATTCTAACAAAGAAGACAATAATACTATAATAGTGAGTTGTTTATGGAGAAAGAAATTAAAGATGTGAAACGTGGGAGCAATCAACAATGATAGAATCAAAGTTCTATCAAAACTCTACAATCGCAGCAATTGGGAACTTGTCAATCTCATATCCCAACGAGTCCAATAACATTGCATGGATATGGAGGCATGTCGACAAGGGAAATTACCACGTGGAAATATATCTGCAGCAAATCCACAGCACACTATCACAGAGTGCTTCTTATTTCATTTGTCTTTTCTGCCTACTCTCATGATAGTAACTGTGTCTAGATCTGGAATCTGTATCAAAGGATTTGAGCAAATAAATGAATCAATGGACGCTTTTAGGCTTTACCGACCCAACATCTGTTCCCATGTCAGCACGCAAGGCTGCTCAGGAGTCAAATCAGAAATAGCACTGATAATAGACAAATCATACCATCTCATCACGTGGCTATCAAAATTTTACACTCCTCGCTCCTCTGCCTGAATTAGTCTAGTTGATAGCTTTGAAGATTAGTTTGTGGTCGGAACGCTTGGATCACAGATTATCTTCCCTCATTATCTCAAGTTCTTTAATTAAATATAAAAAAGAAGGATATTCTGCTCTATTCTTTAATGGAAGTTATATCCTCAAATAAACTGTTGTTTTGGCAGACAGCTATTTAATGCTGTCATGAAAATGAAGAAGAATAAAGAAGCAGAAGGCACAAATAGAGATTATCATTAATAACCATAGTTTACATGGGAGGAAGAGAAATTAACCCAAGATCAAAGCAACTTTCTATTACACAACCACTTTAAAGAAGACTATAAGGACAGTTTTACATTCGTACTTAACATGAAATTACCAGATAAAGAAAATCTGGAAGCTGCGCAATCATTCCAAAAATAGAAAAAAGAAGTTTTTTTCATGAGAGTGACAGCTACCGCTCAACATATAATTTGCCCTGTACGTATAGTAGGAAGAAGAAATAATAGGGTATTTGTGAAAAAGTAGCCGAAAGTTATCTTTTCCTCATGCCTACTGTATATTATAAACTAAAGAATTAGGGTGACATTTACAAGGACTGCCCTGATGTCCACGTGTATAGAGATAAGAACAGCACAACTGTAAAGTTATTCCTATTTCTATTTACAATTCATAAATTATCTTTTGCTCTGACGTAGGACCACCATTTCAGACGATAGCTTAGATAGATTGCATGCACTGTTATCAAGACACGTGGCGGCTTTGCATGCAGCCCTCAGAACTTTTGCAACTTGCATCTGCGTGGGCCTCATTTTCTTCCAATCAATCACAACAGAATCATAGCTTTGTGGCCAGGGAAGCTTTAGGTACATATATCAAGTAAAACAAACTAACAAAACTTTATCAGAAAAATTGTTATAAGTGGTTCTATCACTATCACATTCATTTTGAAATACATATATGTTCTGGCTATACTTAGACTGGTGCGCCTCCTAGCTATTGCTTTCATTTTGAATGGCATTCATCTTTGAATGCTGCTTATCCATAGTAATTCCTAATAGGATAAGTATATATCTTTTTGAGTTATTGGCTTTATCAGCAATTAATAATTGACTTGAAATGATAAATAAAAAGCCAACATTTTCTTTTAGTCATAATTAAAGGAATACATCTCAGCGTCTGAAAAGAATTTCACAACTCTGGCTCTATAAATAGGATAGTGTTCCACATACATCTAAGCATTACCAAACGCTACTCTTCCTTCCCTCAATGGCAATGTGGCCAGTGTCCATCCCCTCTAGCTTCCAGAGATCACCAATGGCTTCCAGAAACCAATGCCATAAAAAGCAAAGCACAAAGGACTCTCATCAACCGCAAGTGGTTGTGGTTATGGTACCTTTCCTTGCACAAGGCCATTTAAACCAGCTTCTTCACCTTTCCCGCCTAATCCTGGTATATAATATACCAGTCCATTATATTAGCACACCCACACATAAGCACCAGGCCACAATTCGTATTGAAGGTTGGGACCCTAATTCTATCTCAAACTTCCATTTCCATGACTTCAAAATTCCTCCTTTTGTTTCTCCTCTGCCCAACCCCAATGCAGAAACCAAGTTCCCATCCCATCTTTTACCCTCTTTTGAGGCCTCTATGCATCTTCGCTGGCCGGTAGCTATGCTTCTACGATCCCTTTCATCAGTGGCTCGACGGGTCATAGTGATACATGATTCCCTTATGGCATCAGTGGTACAAGATGCTACTGATATAGAAAATGCTGAGACCTACACTTTCCACAGTGTCTCTGCCTTTGCCATGTCCTTGTTGCTTAGGGAGGGAATGGGAAAACTTTTGGTGGAATTGGATGATGGCATCCATATCCCAGAAGTTCCTCCTCTTGAAGGATGCTTCACAACCCAATTCTTAGATTTCATTTCTGCACAACATGAATTCCATAAATTCAGCAATGGAAAGCTCTACAACACAGCCAGAGCAATTGAAAGTCCTTACATGGAGTTGATAGAACGCCTTGATTGCAGCAAGTGGCACTGGGCTCTGGGACCCTTCAACCCACTAGAAATAGAGAAGAACATCTCTGGTGACAGGCATTTTAGCTTAGAGTGGCTTGATAAACAAGATCAAAAGTCAGTTTTATATGTATCTTTTGGAACAACAACCACATTAACCAAGGAACAGATCAAGCAGCTTGCAATTGGGTTGGAAGAAAGCGAGGTTAAGTTCATATGGGTGCTGAGGGATGCTGATAAAGGAGACGACTTTAATGTACAAGTGACAAGAGACGAACAGTATTTGAAAGGGTTTGAAGAGAGAGTGAAAGGGACTGGTCTGATGGTAAGAGATTGGGCACCCCAATTGGAGATTCTGAGCCATGGTTCAACAGGTGGGTTCATGAGTCACTGTGGATGGAACTCGTGCATGGAGAGTATTACTATGGGGGTGCCAATTGCAGCATGGCCTATGCACTCAGATCAGCCAAGGAACGGAGTCTTGATAACACAAGTGCTTCAAGTTGGATTAATGGTGAGGGACTGGACTCACAGAGATGAGTTGGTGACAGCATCAGATGTTAACAATTCTGTGAGAAGATTGATGGCGACAAGTGAAGGTGATGAGATGAGAAACAAGGCAATGAAGCTGAGAAAAGTTATCCAGAAGTCATTGGAGGAAGGAGGAGTTTCTTCTTTGGAAATGAACTCTTTCATTTCTCATATCACAAGAGAGTAGCCATTTTCACAATTGACTGATTGAGAGAATGCAGGTATAGAAGAGGACGTGGCAGCATCCGTACTAATTAAAAATTAAGTTATCTCTACATGAACTGTTATAGCCATTCTTACTATTTTCGCTTGGTTTTACTGATTACCATTTCTGCAATCTCACTCGTACTAATACTTTTTAGAGATGCCGTCTTTCGTTCCCACAAATGTTTGGGTTTGTTAGATACACAGAATCACGCTGGTTCATCAATTTGTGTTAATGCACAAATTCTTTTACGAAGAGCATGAAGAATAAAGGACCCACAAGTTCAAAAAGAAATGGGTGGAGACTAACATTATTATTGCCAATTGTTAAAATCAATAGGACCATCTACAGGATGAATCAGTTAAAGTGCTTGGTATGAAGTTGAACTCCAACGGCCGCAGCCCCAAATATTCTTGGGCATCTTATCAACCTTTTTTCTGTCAGCAACAGTATTTGTCTTGTTTTCGTGCACACACCAACAATTAGGTGTGAAAGCTGAGATTTTCTTAATGATTTTTCCTAAAATCAACCATTGCCCACATCCTAGTATATATCATGCAAATAGTCTTACAAGTACAACTTGCAGTTGCAAATATGTTCCAACTCAGACTTCAAATACGGCGCAAGCACCGCCAAGCAACCTGTCCGTGACACTGCCTAAGAAAATCTTCAAGAGCCTCCTGAAATTAACTACCATAACTATACCACCTTGTTGCAGCAATAGAATCAAAGGAATCATTGTTTCATCAGTTTTAGGATCTTTTGGCCAAAAAAAAAATCAGTTTTAGGATCTGAGCTTCTCAGATAGTGCTTCTAACAAACAATTAAAGTTTAAGAGTTTCATTTCTCAGGTAAAACGTATTCAGTAATTGGATGACGCAACTGCAACCCGTCCCAATCAGCGACACTCGTTACGTTTGGATGAGGAATATGGGCTCAAGCCAGGCTTGCGTTTAAGTCGTAAGAAAAAAATTGAATCAACTTAGAGCTTGTTTGAAATAGTGGTTGAAAATTTTATAAGTGCTTATGAATTATAATTCACGGAATACGAAGTAATTTTTATGGTGTATGAGGTAGCTTTTACGGTCTACGAGGTGCTTTTACGGTCTACGAGATAAATATGTGGAGGAGATTTATCTCAATTTACGTGAATCAGACTTATATAATAAACCCAATTTAAATAAGTGATAACAAACAAGCAGTTAATAGGCATGCGATCATCATGCATGCACCTATGGATGTTACGAGACTTCAAAGTCATTCATTTTTACTAATTCAAATGCCGGATTTCTTTCCTATTTGTTTGGAAATAAATATTAGTATAATATACGTGTATTTTCTATTTTGCACAGAAGATCTTAAATAGGGGTGGAAACAGGCCAGGCGGCCTGTCAGGGGCCTGCGGCCTGGCCTGTTTCCGGCCTGGCCTGTTTCCGGCCTGGCCAGGCCTGGCCTGTCAGGCTAATAGGCCAGGCCAAGGCCAAGGCCAAGGCCTGTTTGCCTTAAAAGGCCAGGCCAAGGCCTACTGACAGGCCTGTTAGGCCTGTCAGGCTGGCCTTGGCCTGTTAAGTTATTTTTTTTTTTTGTAAAAAATAAATAAATATTAGTGTAATAATTTTTTTTTGGTTGTAAATGAATTAAAGTCGAATGAAAGGCTTCGCAACAAGTATGGTTTAAAGAAGAAACAAAAGGTATAAATTTTCCGTTGTTAAAATAATGTATTGAAAATTATTATATTGTATTTGATTTCACATTTTATGATGTATTTTGGATAATTAATTTTTGTATTGGGATAATTAATTTATGTAATTGGGCATTTTTTTCTTATTTGAAATAGACTATTTTTTGGCCTATGGCTTGTTACTTGTTAGCCTTTAAAAAAAATAAAAAAATAAAAAAAAAATAAAAAAAAATAAAAAAAATTTCTTAACAGGCCACAGGTCAGGCCAGGCCTGTATACAGGCCAGGCTCAGGCCTGAAAATAAGCCTGTTACAGGCCACAGGCCAGGCTCAGGCCAGATAGTGCCTTAACAGGCCAGGCCTGTTAAGGCACAGGCCTGGCCTGTTTCCACCCCTAATCTTAAAAGATACTCCATTTGTTGTATTGGCTGTTTCCATTTACCCTATACATAAGACGTGTCACATGTACAGCAATCCCTTTGTATTATACTAAATATATACTCAGTGAAGGAAGGGTCCGCATTTCCTACTCATCAAGATGAGCAGGGCATACGCATAACCCAATTTTAGGGTGAACCCTTTCTTTTGTAATTTTTTTTTCATTTTTTATATATTCTTATTTATTTTGATTAAATTGTATGCTGCACCCTAAAACATTTTTATGATATCTCAAATTAATTAATTTCTAGTTCTACATTTAGAAATATTTTTCCTGTAACACCAAAATCCTAAAATATTTTTTCAATAGCACCTAATATCTAAAATATTTTTTTAACATACAGTATCTTAAACTAATTAATTTTTAGTGTATGGAGTATTTTTTTTTAAAAATTAAAAAATAAAAAAACCCCTAAAATTAGGTGATGAGCAGGGAATATGGATCGGTGAAGGAAGAGCCCGAGATAGCACTTCAAATATTTTCTCTGCTCTGTTTCTCTATTATTCCCTTGCGTCCGGATTGTCTCAGCCTCAAGGAGCGACGTCGTTTTATGATATGGAGGTCGAAGGACTGGATATCTGGATAGGGATAATCTAGTATAAAATTTGTCCTTATTGGTCTTTCCCAGGCGACTCTTCGCACGTCGTTTTATCATTGGAGCAGGAAATACTGGAGATCTTGATATAATCATATGAAAATAAATAATTAATCGGTGGTGGTTTGCTGCTTTAGGGGAAGCTTTACGATGAATACAAGAAATTTGGATGATTTTGAATCTCAATTGAAATATATTAATCATGACGACACTATAATATATGCCCTGTTTCAGTGCCAAAACCAGAGGATGCAAGAAAGAGATGTATTTTAGTTTTTTTCTCTGCAACCTTTGAAAGATGGGAAACCAGAAGTCAACGCTTTAACTTCTTCATCTCCCAGCCATGTTTACCTGTTTCTCTATGCTCTAAGATCAACCATGTTTAAATTGAAGATCAGTTTAAATTCATAAATTAATTAATTTTCGTGACTTCTTCTACGCCTGCGCAAAAAGATTGAACTGTACTGTTCAATAGAAACAGCGAGTCAGTGGTTCATTTTTCAAAGAGCACATTGGTTATTCTGCGTAGCCACCGTTCTGCAAAGGCGACGGAAATAATATTCTACTCCCTTTGTTCTAAATATAGGGGGAGTTAACTTTATTAAAAATATTTGTATTTATATTTTTTTTAATAAATTATTTTATCTTATTTATAAACTGATCTAATAATATATTATATATGATATAATTAAATAGTTTATTTAATTTAGTTAACGTCTCCAAAACAGTATAAAATCTGGTGTTGTTCTATTTTGATTCTTTGTTTTTGAACATTCGATGATCCATGCCGTGACGGAGTTTACGAAATACTGAATATGATTCTGTTTTCTATCCCACAAATACGAAAACAAAACGGAAAGATAAACCCAATAATATAATATGCCACCTTTTGAATTATCTGCCTTCATTCACAGAAAAGTTTATAAGAAAATTGGTCGGCCGTGAAAGCAATGCCCCACGGCCAAAACTGACGAGCGAACTGCCGCCCTTTTATAGGACTTGGCTTCCCTTGTCCTTTTTTTCTCCTCTTCTCCCTCATTGCTTATTTTAACGTTTATATTAACATTTGAGTAGTTTATATTTAATATTTTAATAAAAAAATTTATTATAATTTAAATTATCATGATTAATATTTATCGGTTTTTTAATTTATTTATTTTTTAATAATTTGATATTTTATTATTCTCTTCTGTCCTATTTATAAGAGCAGATAATTAAATTATACGATTTGAGAAAATGGTTGAAATTAGATAAAAATAATAAAAATATCTAGAATAAAAAAATTTCAGCATCTTGTTATTTATGAGGGTAAGTAAAAAAGAGAAATTGAGAAAATATAAGTATCACTAATATTTTAATTAATATAATACATATAATTCATAAAGAGCAAAAATAAAAAATGTAGTAAATGTTCAAACAATTCTTTATTGACTTTATAAAAATAATTAAGACAATTTAAATTTTATATTTTTATAAAAAAAAGAAGAAGAAAATAGTAATTTTCAAAAAATTAAATCTCAATTACTTAAATTTCAATTTAAAAATTAAAATGAGTTGGGAGGGAGAAGATGAGGGGTTAGAAAGAGGGGAGAGATGTGTTTATGCATAGTGGGTCAACGGAAAAAGTGTGACACTTTGAAAAAGTCTTCAGACCTTCTTTGACATAATCACAAACAAAAATATTTGGTTATGCATGGTGGGTCAACGGAATCAATATTGGCCACCTAAACAATTTTATAACTATTTTTCGATCGATGACCTCCACGGTCATTTGTAAAATTGTAAGATACTACTCTGATTGTTATTATATTTTTATTTTAATTAATTCTCACATATTAAAGATTATTAGTTAAATTATTGAATATGTTTATAGTTTTTTAAATTTACCTTTATTAAAAAATTTTAGGAAAAATCCCAAAAAAATACATCAGAAATATTTAAAAGACAAATAAATGATTCTTATATGCAAAATACTAAAAGTGTGTTTGGTTGAAGGGGAGGGGATGTAAATTTTTGAATTAAATTTTTTTCCTTCCCTTTATTTTATATTAAGGATCATTTCCCTTCAGTCTTTTCTGACAAACCAAATAAGTTAGCATACCCTTATCTCCCCTCAAACCAAACACAAAAATCAATGTAGGCAAAGGTATATGGAATTTTCAAATCACACCAAAAGACTAAAATGACTCTATTGTAATAGGGAAACCCATTGTTTCTTGTCAACCCCATGACTTTCGCGGCTTCTAATATTCATCTGCCATAGCCATGAATATCCTAGCTTAGCACCTTCTTAGATCGATAAGGTCATTCATCTTTTGCTTTAACTATGATGCACGGAATCCTTTTTTTATTCAAAACAAACCAGGGATGTTCCATAAATTAAGTCTCATAGAAATATCATCTTGAAGAGCAAGCACTTTGATGCTGGCATATGATTGGAGTTTTTTCTTTATGCATATGTATGAGTTTAACAAGTATAGACGGGTCAAGAGAGAGATCTGGAGTTCAGAGACAAAGCAAATCTTATCAAGTTTGTGGCTTAAGTTCAAAGTTCAAATACACAACAAACCCAACATCAAAAATCCACATTTCAACATATGCTTAATCTCGTCCCTATTCCTCATAGACAAACCACATCATTGAATCAAACCCATATTCTCATTTCCAAACAAAAAAATTAGCAATCAACAAAAACCTATCCATGTTGATATTCTGCAAATGATTCACAAACCCATAAATGAAAATATCAGTAAATTCAAATCAGTTTTCTCATTTTCAAAGTATTTCTTTTGGCAATCAAGAAAAACCAGTTCGTGCTCTTCCTCTTTACAAGATATTTCTGACCATCTACAAACACAAAAAACAGATCCGAGAGTGAAAATCGACGGAAACCATGGTTAGACAAAATTGCAGACCAACAAAAGGTTTCAACCATGTTCAAGTGGCCAGTCTAGATTCCCCAGAGCAAACGACGCAACAAAAATCATCATCAGAAATGAATAAGGGTGTTGGACTTCGAGCCATGAATGGGGTCCCCAAAAATGTCCCTGAGGTCGTGGAGTTGAATTCTTGAAAATGCCGTGCGGCGGAGGAGACTTGCGAGGAGGGAGGAGCTGGGTGTGGTGGTGTCACATAGCAAATAATGAAAAGAGAGGTTGTGCCGAGGCTGAGAATGAGACCGAGAGGAGAGAGATAATGGGCATTTTCATACATACAGATTGATTTGGGATTTTATATAATTGGAGTCATTCATTTGTCCATTTGAAAGTATTTTTATGGCACCTTCCTTTTCTTTTTTTTTTCCTCTCACTACATTTGCAATCATTCTCACATCTCTCTTCTCTTTCTATCTTTCCAATAAGAATTAAATAGGGATAAAATTAGAAAACGTTCATTAATAACATGTATGTAAGTGGACTTATAGTTAGGATGAAAAATTACTTCTAAAAGTGGACTTATAATAAAGACTAAAGTGGTATGCATTTATAAGTGTATGCTTGTTTTAGCTTTTTAGAAGTGTTTTTATGATTTATGAGGTAAGATTATGAGGAAAATTATGTCTAAACTTTTGAAAAAATGCTTACAAGATGCTTTTATGGGTTTCCTAGACAAGCACTACGAGCCCATTTGATACAAGGAATTTAGGAGGAGGGAAGGGAAGGGAAGAAAAATTGGGAGGGAACTTAAAAAGGTGTTGTCTTGTTTGGTAAACATGGGAAATGAGCATAAGTTGAGGGAAAATAAAATGTTTGGTAGGAGGAAAATAGAGAGGTGGTTGTGGGAAGAACATGTGAAATATCTAATATGCACCTAAAATTAGGTGAAATGCAGTGGCGCTTGGAAATTTAAATTTAAGAAGTAAATTCGAATTTTCAATCCATATAAACCCTCAACACATTATCAATCACCTCGCCGACGTTCTTCTCAAATTCTCACCTCTCACTGCCTTTATCCTCTATTTCACTATACCTGGAGCTACAGTTCAGAGTGTCATAGATAGGATCAATGGCTTCAGAGTAGAAACTGTAGTTGTCATAGTGAAGGAAGCAGCCGTTGAGAATGTGGGCTGAGGGAGAGGGAAGACAACAATGAAACTTGGTACAGTTAGTGACGTAGTAAAGAAGGCAATTGGTGTGGGAAAAGTCATGAAAGCACTTATTGAAGCTAGAGATAGGAAATTGGTGCGGCTAGCGGCGTAGCAAAGGAGGTAATCGATATGACAGGAAGCGTAGCAGAGAAGGCAATCAATGTAGGAGAGAGGGGCCAAAGTTGTCCTAAATTTTTTCTATCTTGGAAGGGAACTTGAGTTGACACCAATTTTGGTGGAAACTCAAATTCTCATGTTTAAAGGAAATGAAATTGGCAGGATTTTAAGTTTCAGGAACTCTTCGATGACAAACAGTTTTTCAGCATGGAAACATGCTAATCTACCCTTTCATTCCCTAACTTTCCATGTAACAAATAGGCCCTAAATGTATGAACTATTAAAAACACACGAAAATTCAACAACCACTCCCTCACTTACTCACCACACACACACTTACTTATTCACCACACACACACATGTGTATGTCTGTACTCTATACACATACACATGTGTGTACATGGAATAGACCATCTCACATATATATACGGGTGTCTCTGGGTGCCAACTGCTTTGTTCTAGTTCCTTTAAGGGTCTCTTTGGTTCAATGGAGGGGAGGTAAGGGGAGGGGAGATATTTTAATATTACCATGTTTGCATTGATGAGAGGAGAGGGGAGAGATTTTAATGTTACATTGTTTGGTTGATGAGGGGAAGTGAGGTAAAATATTTTCATATGGATAACTTTATCCTTATTTTATTTAAGTCATTTTTTTGAATTTTGTAAAATGTTTAATAATTATGTAAAATTATAATTTTATAATTATTGAATGGAATAATTATAACTTTCATTGACATAATAGTCATACCATGTCAAAATATTAAAGTGAGGATGGGGATGAAGAAAAAAGTTAGAATGGTATCATAAGAATATTAAAAACTTTCATGGATCTAATAGTCACAACATGCCAAAATATTACCCCCTCCCCTCCAAATCCCCCTATTTTTGGAGAGGAGGGGAAATTTCAAAAAAATTTCTCTCCTTCCCTTAATTTTTTTTGTTGTAAAATAAGGGAGGGGAACAAAATTCATCCCCTCCCTTCAAACCAAACAGACTCTTAGGGCTCATTTGGTTGAAGGAAGTTTTTGGTAGGAAGATTCGGGAAGGGAAGATTGGGAGAGAAGTTTTAAAAATTGACCTATTTGGTTGACATGAGAAGTTGCCTAGGTTGATGGAAGATAATATGTTTGGTTGGAAGAAAAGGGAGTAGTTTAAGTAGGAAGATTGTGTGAAAAACCTAAAACACCATTGACTTCAACAGAAGTTCAAGTTCGAACTTAACAGTCCAATTTGAACTCAACCTCGTCGGTACTGTTCATCATCTCCATTTTCTGGTTTCAATGAGAATGAAATCATTATATACATTGACTGGACCTATCACACCTTTTTTCATTCAGCACCAACACATTCCTTTACTACCTTTACTCTCTCTCCACTGTCTTCACCGTCCTCTCTTTCACTAGCATCAGTCCTTCTTCTTCCTCCTACCACTGTCACCTTCCCTTCCAGTCTCACCAAACTCACCATAACTAAACTGTCATCATCATCTTCCTCTCACACTACCAAAGAGAAAATGAATACCTCAACCAACGAGAAACAGAGCAAGAAAGAAATAGAGCGAGAGAGAAAGACCGAGAAAGTTCCTGCACAACTATACTTTTGAGGGGCATTTTAGTCAAATCAAATTTCTTTCCTAGAAACAATTTCAAGATCCCACCACTTTTGGAGTGATTTGCGATTCCCATGTTTAAGGGAACATGGTAGGATGCGGGGACTGATTTTTTATTACTGTTGAAGCGCCAAACAGGTTTTGACCCAGGGAAGTGTGGAATCTTTCCTCCTCTTACCTTTAGATCAGCATACTAAACGGGTCCTTAATTTTCAGAAAGAGATGGCATGCGCAATTCTTTTGACAATAAGGGGTTAAACGTTTAATAGCATGTTTGGCATTGCGATAGATTGTAGAAAAAGGCCACCATAAAAAAAGTTTAGTGGGAGAAAATTAGGTGATTTTTGGTGTTTGGGATAGCTTTTATTTGTAATAGGCTTATCTTAAAAGCACAGTAGAAAAGGCTCAGTGGAAGAAGCCACGATTTCCAGCTTCTGGCATTAAAGACCGAAAGCACAATGCACAGCTTCTGATATCCCATGGCTGGGTGTTCAAATCATATTGTGGCTTTGCTTGTTGTGCTCATTTTAAAGTGGCTTAATTAGTGGATTAATCGGGATTTCAAAATTATAACGAGCTCTTTAATTATCATCATTCAAGTTTGAAGTGCATTATAATTTAACTTTTTTTATCAAATTTAAATTTAAATTTTTATCTTCAATTATCACATAATATACAACTAGTGTATGTGTAGTATTTAATAAGATTCATGTCATTTTCAGTCATTTTCCATCTCAAATAACTTTTCAAATAATCATCTAAAAAACCCATTTGAAAAAAAGTCACTTCTCCCACCATCATTCCAAACACAAATCGCATTTACAATATGAATTTTATCTTATATTACGTTTGCAAAATCCAGATTAAAAATAAATCACTTCTGCCATCATTATCCCAAATGAGCCTTAAATTGATTTGATGGGTTAAGTTAACTAGGCGGTGCTTATAGGTTTCCAGCAGTACTCCCTCCCTTTCTATATATTTTATATAAAGGAATTTTTCAACATGAATCATGAGATTTAAAAAAATCAGTTAAATGTAATATTATATAAGAAATTTATTTTTTAAAAAAATATTCTTATTTCTAAATGAGTGAGAGTCAAAATGACAACAGAAGAAAGACTGAGAAAACAATAATGAGAAATGATGAAAGTGACTGTATATAGTATAATAATTAATTGACAGTAAAATAAAAAAAATTATATTTATTATTAAGCAAACTCAAAAAAAATTATATTTAAAGTCAAACCCATCTTTTTAAAAAAAACTATTATATACAGAGAGAGTCGGAGGGAGTTGTTAAAAAGTGAATGATAACTTCCTTTTCCTAAGGTTAAGCTCTGCTATCCATGTATGTTCATTTACTTTCAGCATTTCGAATTAAATATTTTAATTCAATACATTGTATTTAGGAAAAATGGCTGTGAGGTCCCAAGGGACCCAATTAATAGCAAAGAAGTCCATTTTTAAATTGTCATGACAGCAAAGTCCCTTGGGACTTTTCTGATATGAATTCCTAAAGTAAAAAGGCCATTATGCCCCCAATAAAGAAAAGAAAAAAACCCACAGAAAATTATATTATGCTCTTTCGGTGATTAACGAGAAAGAGGAAAAACACCACGAGAAAGAGAAAGCACAGAAGGAATTCGACGTTGGTTCAGCAGCAAGGTTGAAGAGTTTAAGTTTGGTGATGATATTCTTGCAAAAGGTTAGAGCTTCTGTCGTTGTTATGGAATTTTATAGCCACTGAACAGTGAAGTAAAGAATTTATGTTTTTCCGTAAAGTATTAGTTGACCAAAGGTTTGAGCTTTGGGTCAATAATAAACTATGTGGTAGGAGATAGATTAGTAATGCTAAGGTTTTGGTGAAAATATGATCTTAATCATTGACGTTGTGGTTTTAACATGGTTGGCTTATAAGAATGTTAATGTGCTCTGTTTTTGTAGTTAGTTACAGAGGAATTGAACTGTTGGTAGGTGAAATAGTTGAATGTGGTGGGGGTTGATTTATGAGAAAACTCTGAAATGATAATAAAATATTGTTGTTAATTCGTCCAATTGTAGTTGTAAATATAACTGTTGTAGTTGTTACTACAGAACATGTGATATGTTTCAGCGAAATGTAATAAAGGGATTGTTATGGTTTTGGGATATGTAAAAGAGGAATTGATCAGTTTTGAGTGGGATTGAATGAATATAATGGTGGTTTGTGTGATAAGAAAATTGTGAGTTGATATAAAATTATTGTTGTTAATATTAGCTTTCATAATTGTTAATATTGATGATACAATTGTTAATACACAGGTTGTATTTCAGTTGAAAAGGCTAAGTGTTGTAAAGGAGATATGCATTGATTTTGTACTTGTCCTTGCTGCCGGTAGTGTGTGAAAGATGCATTACTGGAATGAACAGAGGAAAGTCATGACCTTTTATGATTTACTAGAGAAAGGTGAGATTAGTGTTATTGCAGAGGAAGACTAAACCTCATGCCTTATATCTATGACATCCATTTATAAGTCATTTCTTCATAGTTTGACTGGCTCTTTAAATCAGATGAATTGAACTTATTTTAAGATTTAAAAGAATAAGCTTCCTGCACTGAGTTGTGGACTATATTGTTGGCTTGGAAATTTTATGAAGTTTTGCTCTATTTTCTTTTCTTGCTCCCCTTATCTTTGAGCTTTTACTGCTTATTTGTATTTGCTTTGTTACATCTTCCTTTGTCATATGTGACATCCATTTACTTTGTTTTGAGGAATTTTGGCTTCCTTTTATTCCACTAAGTTTTCTTGGTGGAAGAGAATAAAACAAGATGAAAATATAAGTTTGAGAATGTTTTGAATCCTTTTTATTTTTTGTTTCGGTGGTGCTTTATCATCAGTGGGGTATTTTTCCTACATGCGTCATTCAGCTTTATGGATTGTTAATTTTGTCTTATCTTTATGTACTAACATGAGTACTTTTTTCATTTGTTTTTTATTTTTTTTTTCAATTAATTATATGTGATTGATGTCTAACTATTTGATGTCAAAATCCAAATAGAGGTGGGAGAGCTCAAAATAATCTTGGGCATATCAGATGAACATTGGTCATCAAGCTTATCACCATGACCATCTATCCCATAAACTCATACAGACTAGTTGATTCTTTTATCCATTCAAGTATGAGGCACCTTTTAGGAACTTAGAAAGGAGTCTTTCCTCCCTAAATCCTCCAGATGATTCTTCTATCCATTCAAGTATCAGGAACAACATATGAACGTTGGTTATTAGGCTCATCACCATAACCATATGTCCCAGAAACTCCTTCAGAAAAAGGCAAATTGCTTATAGTGGCTTGTAATATATGAGAGGAACAAACATACGCGTTCTGTCTATTATAGCTGGAAACTAATAAGACAAGAGGAGAAAAGAGACATAAGACTTGTTCTGTTATTTTGTACCAAAGTCTTCCTGTTATATAAATATGTATTTTGTTAGCTCTATGTTATTTTGAAGGAAAGGTTTGTTGTGACAAGTTATAACAAATTATGCAATATGCACTTTCAGTTCCGCAACCATATGTCCTTACTGTTTATATGGTTTTAAGCAACATATCCTGCCACGTTTTACAAGTGAGTCAGTCATATTCTCAACATCATAAGTTATATTTACAACTACATAGTAATTCCTTGAGGCATTTGAAATTTAATGACTGCCTATGAAACTTCAGAAAATGTGATTTAGTGTATTTACAACTTATTTAGTAGGTTTTAACAACTTCATGAGTCATATTTATATCATCATAAGTCTTCCTGGGCTACTGGCTAAGCTGACATGAACAAAGTCAGAAAATGTGATTTGATGTATTTACAACTTGTTCACTAGATTCTAACAACTTCATTAGCCATATTTACAACCTCAACTATGTCAATTTATGCCCTTTGGGTAAAACCTTCTTCAGTCATATTTACAACATGATCAGTCTTCTTAAACCTGAGGCTAAGCTGACATCAACCATGTCAGTTTATGCCCTTTGGATTTTTTTACAACTTGTTTAGCAGGTTTTAACAACTTCGTTAGTCGTATTTACAACATGATCAGTCTCCTTAGGCCTAAGGCTAAGCTGACATCAACCATGTCAGTTTATGCCCTTTGGGTTTTTTACAACTTGTTCAGCATATTTTAACAAATTTGTTAGCTATATTTACAATATGATCAGTCTCCTTAGGCCTAAGGCTAAGCTGACATCAACCATGTCAGTTTATGCCCTTCAGATTTTTTACAACTTGTTCAGCTGGTTTTAACAATTTCATCAGCTATATTTACAACATGATCAGTCTTCTTAAGCCTAAGGCTAAGCTGACATCAACCATGTCAGTTTATGCCTTTTGGTTGTTTTACAACTTGTTTAGCAGGTTTTAACAATTTCGTCAGCCATATTTACAATATTATCAGTATTTACAACTTGTTCAATAGGTCTTGACAACTTGTTCACTACACATTAACAACAACATTAGGTATAATTACAACTTAATGAGTTTTCCTCGACTAGTGGCTAACCTGACATGAACCATATCAGAAAATATGATTTTGTTGTTTACAATAGGATGTGCATATTTTGCCAAGTGCTTCAGCCATATCAGTAACTTAAGTGTTAATCCTGAAGGAGTTCTAATTATCAAACGTGCCAACTGTCACAAAAGGATAAGCATTTTACCAACCTTTTCTCCCTACTTTTTGAACAACTCATTGTGCTAATTTTCACATAAACTGACGCAACTTGCAACATAGCATGGTATTAACAATTGCATCACCAATATTAACAACTAATAAAGCTAACATTACAATAGTAATTTTATATCAATTCACTATTTTATTATCATACAAACCACTATCACATTCATTCATTTTCACTTTAAACTAATCAATCCCCTCTGTTACATTTCCGAAAACCAAATCAATCCCTTTATTACATTTTCATGAAACAGAGCACATGTTATGTATTAACAACTATGATAGTCATATTTATAACTACAAATGCGTGTATTAACAACATTATTTTAATATCATAACAGTGTTATCTCACAAATCAACCCCACAACATTCAACTATTCCTACTACAACAAGTGCAGTCCCTCTATAACCCAACCCAAAAATAGAGCACATTAACATTTTGATACCCCAACCATGTTGAAACCCCAACTTCAATGATTAAGATCATATTTTCACCAAAATCTTAGCATTACTAATCTATCTCTTACCACATAGTCCACTATTGACTCCAAGCTCCAACTTTTGATCAACCCATCAATCTCAATGCACCTACCATACAAAATAGAAAAAAAGAAAATTTTGATTTTACTGTTCAGACGCTGTAACAATCCATAAAGACGACAGAAGCTCTAATCGTTCGCGAGGATGTCATCACCAAACTTCAACTCTTCGACCTTCCTATTAAACCAACGTGGAGTTTGTGGAATGCATTTTTCTCTTTCTCGTTAATCACTGAAACGTGGAGTTACTATCTTCTATGGGTTTTTCTTTCTTTTATTTTGTTGGGGGCATGATGATATTTTCACTTTGTGAATTCATATAAAAAAAGTCCTTTGGGACTTTGCTGTCATGGCAATGTGTAATGAGACTTGTTGCTATTAATTAGATCCCTTGGGACCTAAGAGTCATTTTCCCTTGTATTTATGGCATTGACTCCTTTTTTTTTATTAGGATCAATACTTGTTTATAGAATTTGTTATATATTTTATATTAACACCATTGTTAATATATTTTTGGACAAATATACATCGAGTCATTTAATATCACGTAAAATTTTATTTTCATCTCTTAACTTTATAAAGTGTCATTTTAGTTATCTAACCTCAAATAATTATTTTTTTTACGAGGATCATTTTTTTAAAGATAAAATTCTTATATCAACATTTTATGTTAGAATGTGTTTGGATATAGCTTTTTTGAGAACAGTTTCGGAAGAAAAAGTGAAAAAATGATTTTTTTTAATAGATTATAAGAAGAACAAATTATGGGAAAAAAATGATTTTGATAAAATGAGAGTATTTAGGTATTAGATTGAGAATCACTTTTTTCAACGGTCAAATTATCAAAAGGGACATTAACTTTTGTGATAATTACATATAGAGTATAATGTTATGTTTTATTAACAATAAGAGAAGAAAACTTCTAACAACGTTCGGTCAAATTTAACGATTTTGTTAAATTTGCACCCTTTTTAATTATTTATTGTTATTTTTGTAATTTCCAAAACTTATTTGTACCAGACGCCCCTTAGGAAAAGCTTGATTCTTAAATTTGCACCTTAACCTAATATTTAACATTGAATTTCTTAATAAATACAAAAAATGAAATAAATTTGTGATATTAATTAATTTAACTAATTTTTTTAATATAGTAAGAAATAAATTTTTTTAATTAAATTTATAGGATAGATGAGAGAGAATTTTGAGGAAAAAAAAAGAAGATAGAGGAGAGAGAGAGGAACGTGGGTCCCACAAGAATTAAAAAAAGCATGGTTGGTTGTGTGGGGCCCACCAAAAAGAAATATGTGTGGGGCTCACGAACCAAGAAAAGAGAAAAAAAGTTTTTCTCAAAACCATGGTTTGGTTTAGCTAATTTTTATCAAAACTATGATTTGACACCAAAACCATAGTTTTGAGAAACATCCAAACACACAGTTAATAATGTTGAGACCCACATGACTAAAGTTATAGGACGGAAAATCTACTTATTAAACTCACTGTTATTAAATCTGGATCAAACCGGCTGGTTCGGATCAGTAACGAGTGAACCAGTCTGAAACTGGTCCGGTTCGGGATTTTTTTATTTAAAATTTTATATTAATAAACTTAAAATATTCAATTTTTCACCGATTTGGCCCCGATTTAGTTTCAATTTGACTCAAATCTAACTCACTGACCCTTGACCTATTACCCCAATCAGTTTAGTGACCAGTCCGAAATTTAATTATTTTACCAAGAGCAGCAAGTGCATATCCCTATTGAGTGAGGTGGAGCCCACAACTTACTTAATGTCGTGCTCTTATTTATAATTTTTTTTAACTAAAAATTTGGTGTTATTTATAAGTTCTGTTTTAGTATACTAAATGAGATTATGATAATTTTACCCCATATTTATTATACGAATAAAAAATAATTTAGAGATAGATAGTAGAAAAAAAGTTAAAAAATATCTATTCATAAATAAAGACATAATTAAAAATTTACATCATAATAATTAAGGTAACTATCTTTTCTTACATGAGATTTAGTTAGAAAGCAGTTACAAATAACAACATTATACCCCTAATAGTTTTCTGCTTTTTATCGGTTTTCACTTTTGTCCTAACGCATTTTATGAATTATGAATACCTGTCCATCTCCACTCAGCAACTACCATTTTATTCGCTCCCACTGATGAAAAAATCTGCAGGATCCTCCTCTTGTTGACAACTGAGGCATCGAACGGAGAGGAGTCTGCAGAACCCGTGCCTCTCTTATTCCGGCGACAATGGATAGCTTATTGAAGGATTTCGAACTTGAGCCCAAGAATCCTTCCACCGAAGCCATGCGGAGGTGGAGATCTGCCGTTCGGTTGGTCAAGAACCCTCGCAGAAGGTTTCGTATGGTCGCCGATCTCGACAAACGTTCCGAAGCCGAGAGGATGAAGCTGAAAATCCAGGTTTCAATCCATTTTCCTCATTTTATGCCGTTTCCTTTTGTTTTGAACGTCCATCTATATGCCTTGCTTGAGATTTGTGATCACGAGTCCTGGCCTCCGGTGGGATTTGTGAGGAGATTCTGGTCTTTAGGAGAAAGTTTCCGAGAGAGAAAAATAATAATAAAAGTAATTAATAAATGGCGCACTGCTCATACTTTCTACTTTTAAGGGGAAGGAAAATCCAGTTTAGAGCAAATCTTTTCATTCCGGTGGCTTGAAAAAGGAGAAAAGATGAAGAAAACTTGAAATAGTGATTGAAAGTTTTAATCGATTTTTTAATCATAATTTACAGTATACAAGATAGTTTTTACGGTATATAAAATAAATATATAAAAAAAATTTATCTTCATTTATATAAATTAACTTATACATAAACATAAACCCAATCAAATATCAACATAAACCCAATTAAACATAGGCTGAGACTATTCTTTGTTTTTAACCCCATCTCCATTTTTTCCGTATGGAAAGAGTACATAGATAAGTCTAAAAGTATTGGGAAAAAAAAAAAAAAAAGATAAGTCTAAAAGCAACAACGGAGGAAGCTTCCGCGAAATTTCGGTCACATGCCTGCAAAATGAGTTTTTGACTTTTTTCTGAGGACAAATCCATGGGGTACGGTGACGCGCAGCAATTGTCACGTTTGCCGCACTTGTCACCCTTTTTTTGAATTTTTTCAGGAGGACCTAAGATGTGGGTCTTGTTTGGTTTCCGGAGTTTACTAGTAGTATTTTTTATAATATCATTTTGTGCGTTGGTCTTATCAGAGAGTTGGGCCGGGTTGTGGGTCCCTTTATAGTATATTTAGGACGCTGATGTGGAGAGATGAGGGTCGTACATCCTGAGCCGTTGGATACAAATACTCCTACAGTACCTCTCTCTCTCTCTCTCTATATATATATATATATATATATATAAACTAATAAAAGGTCACTTCAACCAAATCGTCATTACAAAAGATATTTAAAAGTAATAAATATATAAGAAATATTTTTTTTTAAAAAATACCCTTATTTATAAATGATTAAGAGAGAAAGAGTAACAATGAGAAAAGAAAAAAAAGTAATAAATAAATAATTGAAAGAATGAAAATAAAATAAATAAAAATATATTTATTATTAAGAAAAGGTAAAAAACAAATTATAAAAAAGGAGAAGACACGGCGGGTATGGATATATGAAGAGCACACATTCCAATCCAAGGACTGACATGCTCACATGCACATACCCTTCAATTCAATTCAATTCAATTCAATCCTATCATTTTGATTAAACAAATTCAATTCTATCAGACCTATCACCAATACAAGTGGAGCGCCACCACTCCTATCCATGCAAAGCTCCAGCTTTCTTTTTGGGAGAATATCATTGAAATCCCTCTGAAAAAAATTATTTGCATTAAAGGTTCAAAATATTTTGTATTCACTCTGTAACATTTAAGGACCAAATTGAAAATAAGTTTGTGTGGGAAAGAAACAAAATTAGGCCACCCACCCCCACATCGGTAGAGGCCCCAAAACGAAGCGTCCAGCTTTTTCAATGGCTTGAACGCGGCCCAGACGCGTCGTGTTGGGTTGTGAATCAGACAGGGCACGTCATTATTGAATGTGTTAGTTCCATTATAGGTAGTAATTAGGTACCGATTTGACAAATGAGATCGTCTAGAATTCATGTGACGGTTGGGTGGGGCAGTAGTAGATGGAGATCCTTCACCGTGAAGGGATTCCTGCTGCCTGTACAGAGTTGGTTTTTGCCATAGGTGTATTCAATAAATTGAAAGGAAATAAAAAAAATTATATAAAATTGAATGTATAATGAATATTATATATCATTCTTTTTTTTTTTTTGTGTTTAATAGAAATGGAATGCTGTTTTTTCCCTTCACGACTACCAAACACTCCCTTGGACAATAAAATCAACTCATGCTCCAAATTTTTTATCCTAGAATCTGTGAAGCTTTTAATAAATATATTTGATCTTAAAGAACTTTCACCCAGATGTTTTAATTATGACCTTTGACGGGGAAGTTATGTGATGCCACTAGACATGATGAGGCTCATTTACTTTGGCTTAATTAAGGATATTAAGTAGTGTAATTAAGTAGTACGTTCCAATGACATGGTCTATGCTCTAAGTTTTGACCCCCCTTAAGCACTTGCTGCAGGAATGACCACTAATTGTCTTACAAACTTTTCATGTTGGTTGTCATAACACTTTTTTTACTGTACTATCTCTATTTGCTGCATCAGGAAACGATTCGGGTTGCTCTTTATGTTCAAAAGGCGGCACTGCAGTTTATGGATGGTATTTTGCTCTAATCTCTTGAGAGTTAAGCAGCTCATACTATCAGTGTTTTAAAAGCTTAATTATTTTCATGTCTTTCTGGTGCAGCTGGAGTTCGAGTTGAGTACAGTCTATCAGAGGAGGTAAGAGAAGCTGGTTTTGGTATTGATCCAGATGACATTGCCTCCATTGCTCGTAGCCATGATTATAAGAAATTGAGAATGATTGGAGGAACTGAAGGGGTTGCATCAAAATTATCTGTCTCCTCCATGGACAAAGGTGTCAGCAAAAACACTATAAACACCAGGCAACAGATTTATGGGTTCAACCGCTATAAAGAGAAACCAACTAGAACCTTCCTCATGTTTGTGTGGGAAGCATTGCATGACTTAACGCTAATCATTCTTATGGTCTGTGCTTTAGCCTCTATAGGTATAGGGATTGCCACTGAAGGGTGGCCAAAGGGTGTGTATGATGGTTTGGGAATCATACTTAGTATATTCTTGGTAGTCATTGTTACTGCTGTAAGTGACTACAAGCAATCACTGCAGTTCAGGGATTTGGACAGGGAGAAGAAAAAGATATTTGTTCAGGTCACCAGGGATGGGAAAAGGGAGAAAATATCAATTTATGATCTGGTTGTGGGAGATATTGTTCATTTGTCAACTGGGGATCAAGTTCCAGCTGATGGGATTTTCTTATGGGGATACAGCTTGCTCATCGATGAGTCAAGTTTGTCAGGTGAGAGCGAACCAGTAAATGTAAATGAAGAAAAACCTTTCCTTCTTTCAGGAACAAAAGTGCAAGATGGTCAAGGGAAGATGTTAGTGACAACTGTTGGCATGAGGACTGAATGGGGAAAGCTGATGGAAACCATAAACGAGGGTGGAGAGGATGAGACCCCATTGCAAGTGAAATTGAATGGAGTTGCTACGCTTATTGGTAAGATTGGTCTGGCTTTTGCTGTTGTAACATTTCTGGTGTTGATAATGAGGTTTGTGGTGGACAAAGCACAGCGCGGTGAGATCACTAATTGGTCTTCAAGTGATGCAATGAAGTTGCTGGACTACTTTGCTATTGCTGTTACCATTATAGTTGTTGCAGTTCCTGAAGGATTACCATTGGCTGTAACACTCAGCCTTGCTTTTGCAATGAAAAAATTAATGAATGACAAGGCACTTGTGAGGCATCTTGCAGCCTGTGAGACAATGGGTTCATCCAGTTGCATTTGCACTGATAAGACAGGGACACTGACTACTAATCACATGGTGGTTGATAAAATATGGACGTGTGAAAAATCCGTGGATATGAAAGGTGAAGAGAGCAGAGACAAATTGAAAACGGAAGTATCTAAAGAAGTTTTAAGCATCCTTCTCCAAGCTATATTTCAAAATACTTCTGCTGAAGTAGTTAAAGATAAGGATGGAAAGAACACAATATTGGGAACACCAACCGAATCTGCTTTAATAGAATTTGGGTTGTTTTTGGGTGGTGAATTGGATGCTCAGCGCAGTGAGTATGAGATTGTTAAGATTGAGCCTTTCAACTCAGTCCGGAAGAAGATGTCTGTCCTTGTGCGTCTTCCTGATGGAGGGGTACGAGCTTTCTGCAAAGGTGCATCAGAAATAATATTAAGAATGTGTGACAAAATTATTGATAGTGATGGAAATACTGTTGATCTTCCTGAAGATCTTGCAAAGAATGTCTCTGATGTGATATATGGTTTTGCCTCTGAAGCCTTAAGAACTCTTTGTTTGGCTTTCAAAGACATAAATGATGCCCAACAAGGGGAGACTAGTATACCTGATAATGGCTATACACTAATAGCTGTTGTAGGAATCAAGGATCCTGTGCGCCCTGGGGTTAAAGAAGCTGTTCAAACATGTTTGGCCGCTGGAATAACAGTTCGTATGGTCACTGGAGACAATATAAACACAGCTAAGGCTATAGCTAAAGAATGTGGTATACTTACTGAAGGTGGTGTTGCCATTGAAGGACCAGAATTTCGAAACCTGTCTCCTGATCAAATGAAGGAGATCATGCCAAAAATTCAGGTTCTAATGTCACTGTTAAATTTTAGCTTTCAACTCCTGTTTTTTTAAGAAATGCATGTCTTCTTACTTATTTGCTTAATATGGACACAGGTAATGGCACGATCCTTACCGCTTGACAAACATACCTTAGTTACAAATTTGCGGAACATGTTTGGTGAGGTTGTTGCTGTTACAGGCGATGGAACCAATGATGCTCCTGCACTGCATGAGTCTGACATTGGACTTGCCATGGGAATAGCTGGAACCGAGGTATTGTATCTCTGGTACTTTTTTGACTTTGGTGATCCTGACAGTTTAGAATATAATACTCTGATATTGTATTTTGTTTTGGAATCATACCGTTGTTCCCAGGTTGCTAAAGAAAATGCTGATGTCATTATAATGGATGATAACTTCTCAACTATTGTCAATGTGGCCAGATGGGGGCGAGCTGTATACATAAATATTCAGAAATTTGTGCAATTTCAGTTAACAGTCAATGTGGTGGCTCTGGTGATCAACTTCGTTTCTGCATGCTTCACAGGTTTGTTGGTTTCTGAATATATATCTATCCCACTTATCGCCATTGAAACACTTTTGAGGAACATGAATGATGGTTTTCTCGTTTGCTTTCTAGGATCTGCTCCTTTAACAGCTGTACAATTGCTTTGGGTGAACTTGATTATGGACACTCTGGGTGCATTGGCCCTGGCCACAGAACCTCCTAATGATGAGCTCATGAAAAGGCTTCCTGTTGGTAGAGGAGCAAGCTTTATCACCAAACCCATGTGGAGAAACATCATTGGTCAAAGTATATATCAACTAATTGTCCTTGCAGTTCTCAATTTTGATGGGAAGAACCTTCTGAAACTCAATGGTCCAGATGCAACCAGTGTCCTAAACACGTTGATATTCAACTCCTTTGTCTTCTGCCAGGTGCAACATATGACTTACATTGTAGTTCAATTTTTTTATTAAAATGGATCTTATGTTTAGGTCTGAGACGTCCACTTGGACGTTTTTCTCATTGTATCTCTGCTTGTTGTATCAGGTTTTCAATGAGATCAACAGCCGAGCCATAGAGGACATAAACATATTCAGAGGCATGTTTGAGAGTTGGGTATTTTTAGCTGTAGTTTTTTCCTCAGTGGCATTTCAAGCGGTGATTGTTGAGCTCTTGGGAACATTTGCCAGCACTGTGCCTTTGAATTGGCAACTATGGGTGCTGAGTGTGTTAATTGGAGCAGTTAGCTTGCCCGTAGGGGCCATCCTCAAGTGCATCCCTGTTCAAAGAGCTGCTCCAAAACATCACCACGATGGCTATGACGCTTTGCCTTCTGGTCCTGACATGGCTTAAACCCTTCAACGCCGTATTTCGTTCTCTGAGCAAATGCGTCGGATGGCCATTTCCCTTGCATTTTATTTTTATTTCTTTAGGAAAACTAATCTCTCCACAAAGTTGCACTTTCGATCACTCGTACGGCTAACTCATACTTTTTGTCTGACTTCAAAGAAAATTACCTTTAATTCCTCCGAGTTGATTTCCTGGGGTGCTTTGCTTTCAATAATGTCGATCCATTTTTGTTTCATGATTGTCTTTCTGTATGTTCTCTGCATCCTTTAGTTCACAGAGACATGTGAAGACAGAAGATTGAAGGTAATAATGGCAATTTTGTGGCCCAACTGGGTGATGACATCTTCATGCTATGGATATAAATTTACGAATAAACATGAGGATTTTTATGGTGTCAACTGTCAAATAAGCTGCTTCTTTTCCAATTTCCTAGCCATAGTAAATAGTATACTTGTCCAAAAGCAATTTTCGTCTGTAAAAGAAAAATAGCAGAATCTGCTTGATAAGATCTGACTGTGATACAAAAATATTTCAGCATACATACAAGAAGCATGACCCAAAAAATACTTTGCCCGCCCCAACCTGGCCATGGTCAAATTACCAAGAATGATGTTCATGTGGGAAAAACTAAGACAAATCAATCAAAATTACAAAACTAAATAGGGGAATGCTTATACTGAGCGACAGACAGTTCATCTAAATCTTCTCTTTGTTTCTCCATATGCAACCACCCCCAATACTGTAATTGTGTAGCCTGCCATGCCCACAACAGTCACAGGATTTCTAAATATAAGGATTGATATCACAACAGCCACAGCACCCTTTGCATTCCCCAACACCTAGTTGACATTTCAGAAGAAATTGCGGGTGAATAATCATAAAAAATCAGATCAAAGCAACAATTTCTTTCTCTGTTGGTTCGTGTACGTGTCTTAAGCCAATATATAGTAGGTATCTCTACATTCAAGAAAATAAAAGCAGCCCGTGCATCAGGAGATACATAGAGGGGGGGGGGAACCAATCAATGAAATTTGTTGATAGTGCATAATGGCGGTGTCCAATTCATAGAGCCAACCCCACCTCGTGGGATAAGGCTGCTTCTTCTTCTTGTTGTACTAGTAATACAGAAAGATGAAACTCTCACAATCAATTTAAAGTAAAAAGGTGCCTGAGTGTTCTGTTCACTTGAAGAAACAAAAGCATTTAAACTTCTATTTCACAAAATACTAGGGAGCAAACTTATTTGATCTGAGTTTTGAATAAAATTTCAAGCATAAAAGGAAAGATGCCAATTAAGGTTTCATCTAATAACCTAGAACTGAGAAAAACTTCGAATTTGTTAGTAAAAATTAGCTTTTAACTAATTAATCTGTATAGGGAACAAACCTGAAGGGTAAGAGCACTTGTATGTTTAGTCACCAAGAAGTTTGATAAGTTTGCTACATAAGCTGTCACTGAGTTAATCAAAAGAAGAATCCACATAGACTTTTTCTCCCTTCCAAGAGCTGTAGTGACATCTATGAAATTGGGCTCCATAATAAGCACCGCAGGAACCAAAACCACAACGGCAATTGGAGACATATACAGGAGCAAATTCATCGAGTTCAGCTTCTCCCTGTTTGGTTGAAAGTGAAGTTAATATAATGAGCAATTTATTGCCACCAGAAAAGGAATAAAATGGCCAGGACCAGAACCCAAAATTGTTGAAAGAGGTTGGATTCAATCATATATACATGAGAAGGAAGCAGCTAAAGCTCCATTTTGCATCACTACCATTTTCAACAAGGTTTCATGTCTTTAACATTGTAGTTTTCAGAAGATTTTCTCACAACTCAATGAATAGACTTGAAGAAAGAGGTTTTATGGTCTTATTTTTACCTTCTTTTTTTCATTGGGACCTGACCAGGCACTCAACAACCCAACTTTCAAGTTTCAACAAGGCACACAAACAAAGCATCTAGAAAGAGATGAAATTCCGATTAAAGCAAATAAAGAAGATTGATTAGTAAAATATGCACATCACCCAGCATTTTTTGGCCCTCAGAGTTTTGTCACCAAGTCACAAAACCCTTATAGCTGGTCAACTACAGTAGCTCTATCATTTAAGAGCCTGTTTGAGTTAGTGTTCGAGAAGTATGTTCACGTAAGTTGACACAAAGCTACTCTCACATACTTACCTTATGCAACATAAATCACGATGTAAAAACAGCTTCTACCGCTAACCAAACAGGTACTAAGAATATCAAATAAGGAAATGAACTTTTTAAAGAAAGTCCACTAATGAACAAGTTCCAAAAACAAATATGTAAAAGGTGCATAATCAAAAGGTGAGGAGTTAATATCTTAAACTTTACCCTTCAGAAGAAAGTAAGATGCCCTGAAGGACAGACTTGAAGGCTCTAGCAGCAGTAGCACTTATGCACATAATGAATCCAAACAGGTGAAAGCCCGGTTCACCCTGCCCCAACAAGAGAATGTTGCAAGTTCTCAGAAGACATGGCAAACGGGACAGAAATATGCAATCATTCAGGCGTTGAGGAACTAGTATTTTCTCACAACTAGCATATGTTTAGATTAATTGATACTATCAATCATATAATCCAACTCCAATGCGTGATGACTAACAAGAATAAAGAATTAGCTTTCTATGATAAAGAATTCAGACTGCAATAAATAGCAACAGATGGAGTGATGTTTTCGCCTCCAGGTCCCCTTACGTTTTCCTTATCCATGCAAAAGTTTTAGACCCATTTTATATTTATTGCCATAAAGTAAGTGAGTGAGGAAGATGAGAACTACAATCGTGGTGGGGAATTTCGATATATGTATATAACCACAAATAAATTACTTAAATTTCTAACAACTACAGATCAGCTAAATTGATCACATTCCCATATACGGTATGACAAGTAACTGATTTGCAACAGATTTCCAGATCTGGAGGAGCACTGATCAAGACAAGGTAAGCTTGAAATGTTAACCAAAACTAAAATAAGAAATTGTGTCGGCATAATAAGATAGGGTTGGATGAACAAGATGAGCATTTTCAGGGAGAGAAATCAAACACAAGATCCTGGAAACAAAAATGAGCATACCCCACTTGCAATCACAACCCCAGCAACAACGGGCACAAGAGCAGCATAAGTGACCCAAGCCTCGCGCTTAAGGGTCGCCATATAAGCGAACATGGCCGTGAAAAAAGGAGTTGTGGCACCCACCGCCTGATTGAACGAAACGGCGAGGTACCTGAGAGAGATGTTGCCACCAACCACCGACGCACAAAAGACAACGCTCAAAGATGCAATCTTGTAAAACTGGGACCTTGATTTGATGGTCTGATGAGGCACAATCTTGAGTAAAACAATGGAAATGTAGCTAAGAGCGGCACAGGCAGTCATGTGGCACATTGTGAGGAAGATGGGGAATCTGAAGCCATAATTGGACAGCAAATACTTGTTGAGGAGGATCACTCCAATATTTGAGGAGTACCAAAGAGTCACCAGAGAACAGATGAACAAGGCTTCTTTCTCGAGCACCATCTTCCCGACCCTGGCTCTGCCTGTGGTGGGTGCCTGGATTTGTCCAGGACGGTGTCATTTGAACTTTTTTGCAATCGAAAACGTTTTTACTTATTTAGAAATATACATTTATTTACCACCTTTTCCCCCTCCCTCTGTCTCCCTTTAACTGCGGCGTCATTTTTTGCTTTTGGTGTGTTCCTCAGATCTCATGTAGCGAGAAGCATGTGTGCTCCTTGGAACTTTTGTCGCGTGTGGACACATGGGAACAAATAACGAAGTTCCAAGTACTGATTTTCGGATAATCTCTATAAGTGTTTTTTCATTCGTGATTTATAAAATATGAGGTAGTTTTTACGGTCTATGAAATAGTTTTTACGATTTATGAGGTAAATATGTGAAGAAGTTTTATCTCGATTTACGTAAATTGGGCTTATACAATTATAAAAGCTAAAAGAAACAAGCTATTAATCTAACAAGGTTTTAAAATAGGATTATGATATACCACGCAGAGGAGAATGTTGATGCTAAGGGTAAAAAATGTATAAGACATTAGATGCGATGAAAATAAATTCAAAGAGGTGAAAAGTGAAAACATCGGAAAATTAAAGAGACATTTGCCTATCTTGGTGTCATTGGAGCACAATGATAGATAGTTTTTTATGGTCTTATTATCGACAATCATCCTTAATATGTAATGTAATGCATCTAGTAATTAAATATTTTTCTAAATTATTCTTTGGTAAATGTGAGATCCCCCTCTATATATAACTTTTTATTCTTTAATATTGTTCACATTACTAGCTCAACTTACTCGATTAACTAATAGCCAAACTTAACAAATACTACTATCCAGGCGACATTGCTACAATTTGGAAATTTCAGGTTCTAGGGAAATTTACACTTTAACAAAATAATATGGATATCACATGGACTGTCAGCTTAGTATATTTGATCAATTAATGATCAAATCTAACTAGAATAACGGTGAGGGCAAAATTACTATGATTTGGGAAATTTCAGAACAAAATTACACCCCAAAAACTTTCATGACAAAAGTGTTCCAATGTGACAACTTTTAGAATAAGATAGACCCTTAATCCTTATTTAATATATATTATACTCCAGGCCAAAAAAAAATTATACTCTATAAAAACAAATTTTACCATCTATACAATAAATGAATGAAGAATAGAATTATATATCCATATAAAAATTTTAATAGTGTAACTTATAAATAGGAAAATAAACATTCCCTCTCTATTAATATACAAATTAATTCTTTATTTATTGTTGTGCAGAGAGTAGATGTAGTTCCCAGAGTATAATGTATATTGACGTGTTTATTTTAATTGGAAAATAATAATAATAATAATAATAATAATAATAATAATAATAATAATAATAATAATAATAATAATTTCATGTGTTTCTTACTTTATTTTGTTATTTTCTACAAGACATTTGGTAATTTTATATAAATTAAAATTAATTTATGTCTGTCAAATTATCGCATATCTCCTATTAATATTCTTTATTAATACTCCTGTTAATTCTTAATATGAGACATATTTACCTAATTTAATTATATAAGTAAGTTAGTTAAATTGGTTAATATGACATGTATTTTTTAAAATACCCTAATCATCTTCTTTAATTCCGTCTTCTCTTTGATTATTGTTGAGGGAGTATAAGTATGAGTAAATTAGAAAAAGATTAATAAATATGAAAAATATATTTTATATTTAGAAGTAAGATTAACTCCCTAAATATCTCATATATTAAGGACAATAAGAAGTACTCCTCACTCTGTTTTTGTGCACCAGAATACTTCTAGTTTATTTTACAGTGAGTCTTCCTAAAGATCTTTTGGTGACATTTTTAGCAAGAAAAAATATTCATTAATTCTAACATTTAAAAAAGGGAAAATCCAAGAAAAATGCTATTAAAATATAAAAAGACAAATAGCGGGCCAATATATGAAATCTCATGTCAGAGGTCATGGAGGAATCCAGGATTTTCAAATATTTTCAAATGACATTGCCCTGAGTTATGTGGCAAATGAAAACAAAATAGAAGTTGTTAGTATATATACATAAGTTGTTACTGGTGCCTCAAACTTGTGCCTTAAAAAAGACATTGAAGTAGTTAATTTCAATTCTGAAATTGTTAATCTCGATATATAAGTTGTTATTGAAGTCTTAAACTTGTGCATTGAAAATTACACCTACAATGTTGTTGGTTTTTGGGAAATAAAGTTATCAAAATGGATATTGAAGTTGTTAATTTCGATTTTAAAAGTGTTAATCTCTCTATACATGAGTTGTCATTCACGTCTCAAACTTGTACTTTGAAAATTACACTTGCAGGGTTGTTGGTTTTTGGAGATATGAAATTGTCAAAATAGATACTGAAGTTATTAATTTCAATTCATAATTTGTTAATTTTTATATCTAATTTGTTATTTACCCCTTACATGTGTGGCTCCAAAAAAATAAGTGTAACGTTGTTGTTGCAGTTGTTGTTTTTTTTTTAAGGAAATAAGTTATTAAAATGGATACTGAATTTATTAATTTGTATTCCTAAATTGTTGATCACTATATCTAAGTAGTCATTTACCCATGTCAGGTTGTTAATTTCAGTTCTTTTATTGTTAACCTCTATATAAAAGTTACGAAACTTAAAACGCTAACAATTGGAGTACTAATTAAAACGCCAACAATTGAAGTACTAATGGTTGAGTATGGAGTACAGGGAAAGCAATGTTTGAGAAAATTCATCGTCAAATCAAATAGCATTGTCTGAGAGATATTTTGGAAGATGGAAAACTATATTTACATGAGAGACGGAATAAAAATGGAAAACGGGATTCCAAGAATTGCAGATGGTTAAGGTTCATCTTCAAACTTCAAAAGAAAAGGTAAAATATATAGAGAGAAGGAATAAGGATTGAGTGAAAAAGAAAAAGTAAACAAAATGAAAAATGGGATATAATTACATAGACCCATGCGACTTGTAATAGAATAGGGCAAGAAACACCCAACTCAAGCACCCAACAGTTCGAACTCCACGGTCGCCGATTTCACTACATTGATTTTGTCTCTCGCGCGATAGATAAAGAAAAAAGTAATTGTGAGTGTTTGGGCGAGCGTTTGCACCTTCAGTAAGCCTGATCAGACAAGCATAAGCATCAGCGTTTTGTGAGTGTTTAGACGGACTTTTGTGGAAAAGGACTTATGGTCCAATAAGTTGTTTTTAAAATAAGCCCTCAGGTAGAGCTTTTTACATTGGCTTATTAGGCAATTTATTACCGTTATTGCATATTTAATATGGTTAGAGGCTGTTTTATTTTTCTCTCTCTTACCTTCTCTTCTTTGACATGTTCATTCTCTGTACAAGAATAGCCTCTCGTGATTTTCTCTCTAATCTTGCCTCTCTCGCCAGCTATCGATACTCGTTGCAGTTGGATCTACTGTGGCTTACCGTGTAGGTTGTGTTGTGTTCAGTGGTTGGCGGTGGCTCTATTTTTCGTATCTTGGTCTCAGTCCCCATTGCTCTTGAAGTACGGCAATTGCCATTAATGTCCGACGGGGCATTCTGAAGTTCGGTATGAAGCTTCTCTCAGTCTGACGGTGGCCAATCTATGGTTCTAGGTTGTTGTGGTGATTTTGCTCCGGTGTTTTCTGCATTTTTTGTGTGTGAACTGTCGGCGTGTGGTCTTTGGTCGTGGATAGCCGGTGAGCCACTCTCTGCTCTTGCCTTTTATCTCCGGCAGTATGCTCTTCCCTTTGGTAAGGTTAACAAGTTCCTCTTATCAGAAATGTGTCTTGTTTTCGTATGTCTTATTGCTGCTTGTTTGCAAGGATCTAATAAAGTTAAAACATTGTTTGGTCTTGTGTCTTCGTGATCTATAGTCTGCCGTTGGTTTGCTTGCATCTATTTAAAATATGTCGCATGTTTTTTATTTAGTTGAACCTTTTTTCACCGTCTGACTGTGGCTGGAATTTGTGTTTGTCGGCATTAATGGTAGCTCTGGTTCATCGTTTTTTATGGCATGGTACGGTATTTTTCTGGTTGATGGGATATGTCCGCCATTTTTGTTTGCTCTGCTCAGCAAAACAAAGCTTGCTGAGAGCACACGTCTTTTGCCTCCTTCACCGTCCCTCTTCTTCCTTCTCTCTACTTGTCCATTATTGTCAATACTGAGCAAAACAGAGCCTTTATTTTATTTTTTGTTGCCGTTGGTTGATTTGTACAAATGTGTTTCTTTTATTCTGGTTCTGTTAGAGAGTACTGGAAATACATCGTATTAGATTTTACTTAAATGAAGAGCATATATCATTTACATATTAGAAGTTTAGAACAATCTATGTTTCAGTTTTTGTCTCTAATGATTCTCAATAGCAGTAAACTAGCAAAAGGCTTATAATTTCCTAAACCATCGTGGTTCTAATAATGGAAAGATAACCATTGTTAGATATCAATTCTTTTGCTAGTTATGAACTATTATGATATACTCCTATGATATAGGCACAAACAGAGCATTAATACATCTTTAGCCAAAAATAATTTAAATGAAGTATGTTTTCTTTTTATTCAATGCATTATGTTTTCTTCCATTAATATAAAGTTGATTTTTGATGTATAAAGATTAGGTCATAAACCTTGGTTCCAATGAAAACTTAGGCCATATATGTTTATGCATGTTTATTTTCTCGCCACAATTTCTTCATAACATAAATTCAGCTTCTGCTTTTCAAATTTTTTCCCAACGGCTGGGTCGTTCTGGTGACTGTGGTTGGTTATTATTGAATACTTGAGTACCTCTCCTTAATACTCGAGTACTAAATTTTGATGGATTGAGATTGAGATTGGGATTGGGAATATGACTGTGATTGATGCTTTAAAAATATGTTTGTTACGAAGTAATAGTTGGAGGGAATAATTTCATTAATCTTATTTAATAAATAGTTACTAATTATGTCATTAGCGAGAAAAAAAAATAGAGAGAGTGATTACGCAAGGTTTTGAAACCCAGACCGGTCATTAAACCTATTAGGATATTGGGTTAAGGGTCAGTGGGTCAAATCAGAGTCAAACCGGAGCTAAATCGATGTTAAACCAGTGAAAAATTAAAAATTTTAGGCTTATTAATATGAAATTCTAAATGAAAATTAAAAAATTGATTTTTTTTCTTAAAAATATTGAATTTGACCGTTTTACGGCGATTGTCCGTTCCCAGTCTGGACTGGCTAGTCCGGTCTGGGTTTCAAAACCCTGCGATTATGTGAAAGGGATGAATTCTTGGTTAAAATCAAGGGTTATTTTTGTCCAAAAAATATTTTAATTAAGGATATTTATGTCTCTACAATTTTGTAGTTCAGGGATTGAAAACACAATACCAGGGGGGAGGTGGCTTTGCAGTAATCTCACTTTCGTGGTACTCTCAATCCCTAGTTATCTGTAGTCCATCATACCAAATGATATATTTTGACTCAATCACTAATCAGATCACAGTCCCTACCCTACAATGCATCATACCAAACAGAGCCTAAGGGGTTAGCAGTACTTGAGTACCTCTCCTTAATATTTTTTTTTGTTTTATTTTGTTTGGTTGTCTTTCTTCTTCAATTGTTTCAGTCTGTGGGTGCTTTGGTGAGGCATTGAAGGAGTCTTCATCTTGTTATGCGTTTTTTGTCCAATAAGGCATGATTGTGTAGGTAAGCTTCATCTGTTTATGGTATTTATGAAGATTCAGATGTGCAATGAAAATATATATATATTGTTCTATTTGTTGTTGTGATGTTTGGAAATTGAAGATTGAAGAAAAATTTCATTTTTGCTACTAGTTTGTTAAAGAAAGTAGGTAGTTTGGAGGTTATTCTAGATGGAAGGAGTATTTGAAAGAAAGGAATACATAAATGGATTTTTTTTTACCAATAATGGTTTTAGTAATTTCAAGAGTATGAATTAAAATGAATTTGTGTCGCTTGGTAAAATAAATTTAAATTTTGATAATTTATATTGAGGTGTACACTAATTTAAATAAATTTCATTTCAAAAAACTAATTTAAATTATTTATATAAGCATAAAAATGTAAGCTAACATATAAGGGTAAAATGATAAATTAGTTATTATTTATCTCCCCTCCCTTCTTCAACCAAATAAAGGATCATTAAAAAACATTTCCCTTCATCCACCTCCAATCAAATTAAACAAGGTGACCCTCTATTCTCCCCTTCATCCCCTCCCTTTACACCAAACAGGCCCTTAAATTACAACCAAGAGTTTCAAGTGACTATCATGTTCTTTATTTTGCACGGTAGTTTTTTGCAGATTGTATTTAAGTTTCAAGCTAGGATTGTGTTTAAGTTTCATTAATGTATTTCTAACCATTAAAACAATGTAATGGCTTCAATTTTGAACTTAATCTAATCTGATATGGTTGTCTCAGTTACTTTTTTGTGGCTATACAATTTTTTTTGTTAGAGGCAATGTCATCTAATCTTCATTCCTTATTATTTGGTAACATATAGTTGTAGACCCCTGTAATGTCGTGTACTTTGTATTGATAATTAAGGGAAAATTATGATAGAGCAAGTGTCAAAGTCTGTCATACAAAAAATGGATAGCAAAGCAGTTTGGGATGAAGAGACAACTGAGATTTTTATCAGTGTATGCCTTGATCAAATTTATCGCAAAGAACGGAATGGGTTGTCATTTATGAAGACAGGGTGGAACAACATAGTCTCAATGTTCAATGAGAAGACAGGGAAATCATATGACAAAAAGCAATTGAAGAATAGGTTAGATATATTAAAGAAAGATTTTAAGACTTAGGATTCGTTAACGAAAGAGACTGATGTGGGTCGAGACCCTGTAACCAATATGGTAGTAGCAAATGATGATTGGTGGCACGAGAAATTCCAGGTTCAAAAGGATTATACTAACTTGTTTTTTCGTAACAACATGTTTAGTTGACTCAAGTATTGCTTTTTAAATTAAGGTATTGACTTCATTTAGCTAGATGCATGTAGGTTAATTCGGGATACAAAAAGTTTAGGCATTCATGCCTTAAGTTTGAAAGAGAAATAAGAATTATATTTAAAGATGTTATGGCAACTGGCGACGATATTTTTTTACCATCTTTCACACAACCACTGACACATACACAAGAGGTAGAGGAGGAAGCCATCTACTGACCCACAATGGATGAACAAGAAGGGATAGGAGACAACGAAGATAATTCCTTTATAGCCATCCTGGCTCCTAGTACATGGGTGACATATGATTTTGCTAGCATTTGCTTATCAACTGAGACACCACCTACTATTCCTACTAGTTCAAGAGGATCTGGTAAGAGGAAGAGACTTCATCAGGCCGGTCTTAAGAAAAATCATAAACTTCCAGCTTCACAACAAATTACGAATGTAGTTAGTGTGATAGCTAATGCATCCAAGGACAGAGAAACAACATTAGATGCTATCAAAGATATCAATATCGATGTTGTTATGAATCAGCTTCTTGACCTTGATGAAGTTGTATGTGATGAGGACTTTCGTCACCGCTATATCAAGCTTCTAATAGAGAAGACTAGCTGGGAAACGTTTGTGTCACTTCATAAATGAAACAAGCAGTTCGTGGTTCTATGGTTGTGATTTATGGTTTACAATGCGTAGATATCGTTTATCGTTCATAACCTCTAGATGCACCTGAACTATATATGTCCGTGTAGTTTAATTACGTTTGTGTTTGTAACTCATGACAATATTTGACTTTATGACAACATGTTTGATAACGACCTTTTATGCTAACACTTGAATCTATTTACCTGTATCATTAAGTTCTTGTTTGGTATGTTTTTTCTCTTCCATTACTCATACTTGAATTTAATCACACTCACAGGGTATATAATCAAATGGCAAATTGGAACAATCAAAACTTACATGACATGGTGGAGGAAGATAATCAGTCTCGAGTTGTATCTCTTATAAATGACGAGTTAATAGAGTATGAACGATTGACTGCGTTGCTCTGTCAATATTAGGTGCCTTTCATTTGCAAAGTACTACGCAAAACAAGTAAACACACCAGTCATTTATGGGTGCAAGAGATATTGGCAACCCATGGTTCACACTGTAATAACATGTTTAGAGTGGAAAGACATGTCTTTTACAGCTTGTGTCATAAATTGGTCGAACATGAGTTATGGAATTTAACAAACATTGGGATAGAGGAAATGGTTGTCATGTTTTTGTTCATCGTTGGCCATAGAGTAGGTAATAGGGTGGTACATGAACTCTTTCAACATTCTAGGGAAACGATCAGTAGGCTTTTGCACACTGTATTATATGCTTGCATTAGTCTAGTGCAGGAAAATATCAGACCGTGCGATCCTGAATTCCGTGAGTGCCACCCAAAAATACTGAACAATCCCTGATATTATCCATACTTTAAAGATATAATTGGAGCAATAGATGGAACTCACATTAGGTGTGTTATCAATGGTCCCACTCAGGATAAATATATCGGGAGAAAGGGATATCCAACACATAATGTAATGGTTGTATGTGATTGGGATATGTGTTTTACGTTCGTGTTGGCGGGCTGAGAAGGTATTGCACGTGATGCTTGTATGTTTCAATCTACTGTTTCAAATCCATCTATGAACTTCCCTCATCCACCTGCAGGTATATTTCTGTCACCTTCAGTTCAATACTTTCATTTTACACTTTAATGAATCTAACAGTTTGGATTGATTTCAATATCTATTAGGTAAATATTATTTGGTTGATGTTGCCTATCCGACACAACTTGGTTATCTTGGTTCTTATAGATGTTAGCGTTATCATTTGCCAGAATTTATCCACCAACCCAGATTTAGAAATGCTAACGAGACCTTTAATTTTTATCATTATAGTTTGAGGTCTACTATAAAAAGGACTTTTGGAGTGTGGAAGAATCGATTTGAATTGTTACAAAAAAAATGAGCAAGTACAGCTACCAAACATAAGTGTGCATTGTTTGTGCAACAATGGCCCTACATAATTTTATTAGAAGAAATGATGCCACTAACATAGTGCTTCAACAAGATAAAGCTAGGAATATAATTAATGTAGATAATAATAGTGTAGATGAACATCCTTCCATGAAAAATTATGGTAGGCGATCTTCCTCCCAAATAAATCATATCCGTGACTCAATTAGAGACTAAATTATACGAGACATATGATCCAATTAGTTATGTAATATTATTTCTTTAAATTATGTATTTTTTTATTGTCAAATTTCCCAACTTTAACTTTATAATTTCAAATTTAATTTCTCTCTTACCATTATCACAAAAGCAACTTATGTTTAAGTCAATCCAAACAAATTTTACTTTTGCAAAAGTAACTTATACAACTGTTAATCCAAACATAAATCACATTACAATTTGAATTTTACCTAAAAGTAAGATTGCAAAAAGTCAAATTTCAAAAAGCTACTTTTGCAATCGTTGTTCCAAACTCACTTTATCAGGCACTCTACTCTGTTATTTTCAATTTTATTCAAAGACAGATAGGTCATTTGGTAGGATTTGAAAATCTAATATTCCTCCCTAAGATCTGACATGGGATTTTAGATATTGTGCCTTCTTATTTGTTATTTCCTATTTTAATAGTATTTTGCTAGGATTTTCTCTTAAAAAATTGTCAGAACAAAACCTACTCAAATATATTATCTCGTGAAAAGAAATAGATAGAGCATAAATTAAATTATTAAATAAAAATTTTTATTAAAATAATATATATATATATATATATATATATATAAGAAATATATCAAGAAAATTTCATATGATTAAATAAATATATGAAATGAAGTAGATCTGTTAAGTAAAAAGGACTGTGATTATCTAAATGAAATTTTGCATTTGAATGTGGATGGATGAATAAAATATTGGAAAAAAGACAGAAAAATACAATCTAAATTACCAAAACCTCAAAATGTCCACTAAATTAACAAAAGGACATATATATCATCAAGGATGAATATATGATTTTAAAGTTGGGCTGTTTTTACCAAAATGTCCCCAGATGTTAATCTCAATGCCCACTCTCTTTCTTAACGGTCTGTCTTCTTCCTCCTCTCACTCTCTTTCTCTCTAGTCTTCTAATCTAACCCCACTTCTCTGATTAAAGGGAGATGAACCAAGAGTGTGAACTTCTTGTTTTATACACCCAAAGGCTTAATTCCATTGAAATCCAAAAACAAGAACCCCCATTATCTTGCGCCACTTGAATGATTCCCTTCACATTAAACCTATTGTCTCTCTTGCACCCCCATATCAATCTCTTGTAATCATAAGAAAAGAACTATGCGCTTAAGTCTCTAGGAAACACACAAAAATGATGTCATGCACCTCGAGGAAAAGCTCGACAACTTCAGGGGAAGAGATGACAATCATAGGGACCTATCTTAGTCGCAAGAACATAGTGGGTCTATAGCACTTCGCAAGAGACTAAAGGGAACAGCGGGAGAGGGTGCCCAGTAAGTAGAGGTTATGATCAGTGGCCATGCCAGTGAACCAGGGTTTTATTTCTAATGATCCCTAGTTGGTGCTCATTGATGGGAACATAGTAGTGGTAGATCTGCTTAAGGCTGTGAATCCTTCCTCTTCGATGAGACGGTCAAGCTTGGTCATCAAAATCCATTGTCCTCCTCTTCTCAAGTTGATCGTATATGAGAGAGCGGAGGAGCAGGAGAATGTCAATGGTGGTGGGCTACGAGAGAGTGAAGGAGGAGGCGATGGTAGGTAGGCAGAAGATAAGAGAGAAAGAGGGCAAGTAGGAAGAAGATAGAGAGATGGGAAGTGAGAAGTAAATGTGAGGGGCATTTTGGTAAAAAACTCAAACTTCAAAAAATCAGATTCATCCCTAATCACCTTTCTATCATTTTCCTTTTTCATAAGACCTTTTAGGATTTTTTGAATTCAAATGATATTTTTTGTCTTTTTCCCTAAAATATTTTTGAGAAAGCTACCCCAGTTGAATCTTGACTCTAAAATTCAAATTAATTGAAATTCAATATAACCTTAAATATTAATTTTTTTAGGAATAGAAAAAGAAGAAGCAAAATTGTCAAGAACGAAAAAAGAAAGATTCCTGATTAAGGCTCTGAACTTAAGTGCTTGTTTGAATTAGCGGTGGACAAGTAGCTTTTTTTGCAATCTGACTTTTACAAAAGTTAGATAAGATAAAAGTCATATTGTAAATGTGATTTGTGTTTGGATTAGCGGTGACAGAAGTGACTTTTTTTTCTAACTTTAAGCCTATTTGGATTAGTGTTTGAAAAGCCCGTTTAGATGGAAAATGACTGAGAATGACATGAACCTTATTGAATATTACACACACACATATATATATATATATATATATATATATATATATATATATATATATATATATATATTATTTGTGTATATTATGATAATTGAAGTGTAAAAATGTAAATAAAATTTGATAAAATAAAAAAAAAATTCAGTTATTATTAAAAAATGAAAAATACACTAAAGTACTTAATTAAAAATGAATAAATATATAAGGGGCAAAAGAACATTTGAACTTCTGACAAAATGAATTATGCGTGTAATATTTAGTTTAATAAATTCGGGAGAGTATTAGCATAAAGAAAGGAGGAGTTGAATAATAAACATGATGAAATGGAAGGAGAATTTATGGGAAAAAGGCAAAGAGGGTTGATCAAGTAAAAGGGGGGGTCGAGTTGGGTGGTTGGACGCAGGGGCATGTGCATTGCCACAGTGCCAAGAAGTAGATTCTTAGTTCTCAGAAGCACTTGGAGTCAGCTTCTCCAAGAAACGGTTTTTTTATTAAAGCCCAGTGGCGCCTACCGCCTTCCTACCAATACCATTAGACTAAGGGTTAATACAGAGGTGTAAAAATTTGACCCAATCAAATAGATTTATAAGAAAGGGTTAATACATATTAGACTAAGGTGTAAAAATACATATAAGCTTTTATGAAAAATATGTTCAGCATCATATACTTTTCAGAGGTGTAAGCTTATGAACATTCAAAACAAAAGCAAAAATTATAGCTTAACACTGTTACTTTTTACGGCGGGGCTTACACTATTTTTGCCTATATATACTTAACGGTGTTAGGTTATATGTGACCCTATAATGTTTGAACATCAAAGTTACTCTAATTTTAGTCTTGATCTTTATAGTTTAAAACCATATATTGTGGTCCATCAAGTATCTTTGCGATTAAAACATTAGTAATTTCTATATTCTAATAAAAACATAAATCATTTTACCATATGATGAATACGAATTTTTAATTTGAAACAATACAAAGTAAAACTAAAATAATGACAAATTACAAAAACTAAACATCATATTAACCCATTCAAAAGTCTATCCTCGAGGGATTTTTTAAAAAACACATTCCTCCACCCCTCCTAGCAAAACAATACCATATCCTTCTCTTCTCCTCTTTCTATGCTCCTGCTTCCAGGTATATGAAAGTGCTTATCGGTTAATAAAAAGATTAAAATTTATAAATTATGATGTGACAAATAGTATTAAGGCAATGACTCTTTGTCGGGATTAAACTCAATTGTATTCTCACTAAATTGCCACCTCAATAATATCCAACTCGTGATTTGAGACCAGATTAATATTATAAATACAACTTGTGATGTGTTAATCTTTATTATCAAATTGCCACCTCAATGATATGCAACTTGTGATTTGCGACCAAATTAGTATTATAAACACAACGTGTTATGTGTAAGTCCTTATCATCAAACTGCCACCTCAATGATACACAACCCGTCATTTGAGATCAGATTAATATTATAAACACAATGTGTGATGTGTAAGCTTTTATCATCAAATTGCCACCTAATAATACGCAACTCATGATTTGGGAACATATTAATATTATTAATACAACATGTAATGTGTAAGTCTTTATCACCAAATTACCACCTCAATAACACGTAACTCGTGATTTGAGACCAGATTAATATTATAAACATATTGTGTGATGTGTAAGTGTTTATCTATAATGAACTTAATTATCAGGCGAAGAAATATGTAATTGGATTGATAATTTATGTCAATCAATTGCAATAATGTTAATCATGGACGATTTGACCCACACAAAAAAACATGGAACATTAGTGCATTAACACAATAATGTAAGCATGTTTGGAAACTCTATTTGTAATCAAGTTTATTTTATAAGCCCGATTTACGTAAATCGAGATAAATCTCCTCCACATATTTACCTCGTAGACCGTAAAAGCAACTTCGTAAACCGTAAAAGTTACTTCGTATTCCGTGAATCACGATTTATAAATACTTATGAAGCTTCCATAAACTAATCCAAACGAACTAAAATCAGGTTAGAAAAACACGACAATATGCATTCGTGTGTTTTTTAATTGGCGGCGCTTTATGATAATAATTAAATAGCATACCCATAACATCACATATAAAGATTTGTTCTGTCAAAATTTATAAATAATTATATGATAGTTTTTAGATATTATTTTAGGGTGAATGTATAATTTTAACAATAAAGTTTTTCATCATAAGCACATGGCTCATTTAAGTTTTGAAGGCTGCATAAATAAATACAATCTTTTAAAAATAGTATAATTTTAACAATTTTGTTAAATTAACCATGTTATAAAATAAACGGACATTTAAACCAATTTAACAAAATTACTAAAATGGTTATATTTTTAAAATATTATATCTACTTTTACACTCTTTGTAACTTAATTGTATTACATACTAATGGCAAAAAACTTTGTTAATAAATTTGCATCTTAACCCTTTATTTTTTTGACCTTATATTATTTCAATTTAATTCATTGACTTTAGAAAAATAAAACTCATGAGTCCTATTTTATTGCTCATATAAAAATACATATTATTTTAAATATCAAATAACTCTAATTTGTATGCAATTGTGAGTGCCGAATTTACTTGCACAGAGATAAATCTAAATTCAAACGGAGAATCTTAAATTTGAATATAGAATAATGAGAATCAATTATTATTGCATAATTGAAATCATCTTAGATTTGATTGAAATTAAAGCTTTAAATATGAAATACGCGTAACTTGTATTTCATCTTTTCTTTTTAGAGATTGTACGGACCCTATAAATAAGACGACTAGAAATTACAAGGCAGGCACTTGGGAAAAAGGAAGGATTTAGAGTGAAGGTTGAAGATTGTTGGAAAAAAAGAGTGAAGCTCGAAGACTGAAGAGTTGCTTTCGTGATTCAATAGGTATGGTATTGGGTGGGTGAGGAAATCTCATATTCATAGGAGCAACAAACATTAAACATGGATATTCACAAATGAGTCCAAAAAGGTCACCTTTTTACGAATCCAGGGGTGGACGAAAGTTCTTCAATCTGCCGCAGTCAACCAGGGCTCATGACCCGCCACAACAACCACCACGAATGGGCCCACCTTCTCTTTTATTAAAATTCCCAGGTGGTCCCCTTTTGAAACCGTCTCTTTGTAGCTCACTGCGTCCTCCTTGCCATTACGGGCAAGTTTGTCGCTTTGGGGCTCTGCTTTTTAACTGTTAATACACACATAGCAGAGCAGAGCTTCCCTTCTTTGCTTCGCTCCTTCTCCACTCTGTAAAAGTCCCTTTTATTTCTCCTCTGGCTCTGACTTTCGAGAAACCCGAAACCCTAGACACATTTTCGTTTTCGCATTCCTCATTGCCGCGGCTTCTTGGGTGGCTCGATAAGCTCAAGCTGTCAATATTTCCTTAGTCTTCCATCTTTTATTACATTAAGGTACTGTTTGATCGCTCGGAAAGCTACGTGTTCCGTTATCCACTACGCATTCCTCACTCTCTGGTCTGAACTTCATCTCAATGTCTTGAGCCTGTAGGAAGTCTAGTTCCTGAGAAGGATCATTTTTCTTCAAGATACCTTTTTTCTTTTTTTTATTGCGTTTCCATTTTCGCGTTGTCTCGTTGTTTTCAGTATCCTGCGTTCTTCGCTTATCACCACTCCTCTGTCCTTTGCTGGTTCGGGGTTTGGCACAGGATGCATGCTGGAGATGTCCCTATTTTACACTTTCTTCCCAAACGATTTTGAATACTTCTGAATTTATTGGTCCTGCCTTTTTTTTTTTTTTTTTTTGTCGTTAAAAAATAGTTAGATTTCGCGGGCTTCTCTATTGGCATTTCGTTCCACAAACTAAATTGTATATGGATCATACTTTATCGTTAACATTTTCATTTCAGGATTGTTTCAATCCATGGCTTGGGATCTTTGGAGTTCATCATATGATCAAGGTTTCCGATTCTTCTCATAACTCTTTGATCAACTTCCATATCACAATGGTTCTTTATTAAATGTTCTTTTACTGGATTGCATGTGACTTATCCTTTCCATGATGTACTGCATGTTATTTACCAGTTTCAGACGTTCAAGACGGCATTTGCTCCGAGCATACTGGATGGCAATGTGACTTTTACTTTGGTTCTGGTCATGGTATAATCTTACTCCCTTGCTCTGCGCTAGTCTGGTCCTTTGCTGAGGCTTTATTTGACGCCCTTTGATTTTTCTCTTAACTCTGTAGATGTGATTGAGGAAGATGCCTTGAATGAGAAATCCTGTATTGAGGTTTTGAGAATTTTAATAAGAAAGGAAGATACCGAAATTGAGGAACTTGGAAAAGAATTATTATCGCTTCAGAGTGAATTAGCTTGTGTTCAACATGAAAAATGGCCTGAACTGTGCTTTAGTGCTTTGACTGAAAGAATCAACTGGCTTGATGTCTCTATAAGGAATTTGAAAAATCATCATGCTGATGATAGTGGGACCCGGCCACTATTGCATTATAAACCTGCCGAGCCACTTCATGAAATAATGAAGGCGGCTTTACAAAGAGATTACAGTCAGGACGCATGTGGCCAGGTTGACTTTTGAAATTTCTTTCTCCTCAACTTAATGAAATTTTTATTTGATGCAGAGGTTTTCAATTTCTGGCTATCAGTTATCAACGTTTTTCTTTAACTTGTTCAATACTTTCTCTTATATGCCCTCTTCTAAACTCAGAAGGCTCCACTAATACATAAATTGCTCCTCATGTCTTGACTATTTTGACCTATTTATTGTAATTTTCTGGTTTATGGAATACAACAACAACAAAGTCTTTATCCCACTAGGTGGGGTCGGCTACATAAATCGCACGACGCCATTGTGGTCTGTCAAAAATCATAGATTTCGATATATTATTAATTAGAAGGTCTCTCTCTATGACCTCATTGAGCGTTCGTTTCGGCCTTCCTCGACCTCATCTAATAAGACTCCATCCTGCTTGATCCACCCTTCTCAACGGAGCACTCAAAGGCCTACGCTAAACATGTCTAAACCACCTCAAACGATTTTCTACCATTTTTTCTTCAATAGGAGCCACTCCCACTCGTTCACATATATGAGTATTACGAATCTTGTCTTTTCTTGTATGACCACTCATCCATCTCAACATCCTCATCTCAGCGACTCCCATTTTATGCTCATGTTGTCCCTTTAAAGCCAAACATTAACTACCATACATCATTGCTGGTCTTATAGCAGTCCGATAGAACTTTCCTTTTACCTTATTAGGTACTTTACGATCACAGATAACTCCAGTAGTTTTTCTCCATTTATACCATCCGGCCTGAATTCTGTGATCGACATCTCCATCAATTTCACCATTTTGTTGTATAATTGATCCTAAATATCTAAATTTTGTCACTTGTGGGATGACTTGCCCTCCCAATTTAACTTCCACTTCCCTTTGGCTTTGTCCTTTATCAAACTTGCAATGCATATATTCAGTTTTGTTCCTACTAAGGCAAAAGCCCCTCAATTCCAAAGTCCGTCTCCATATCTCAAGTTTAGAATTAATATCTTCTCTGAATTCAGCCAACAGAACTATATCATCGGCAAAAAGCATACATGTAGGGATCTCCTCCTTTATAGGCTCAGTTAGAACATCTATCACTAGGTTGAACAAATAAGGACTTAACGCTGATCCCTGATGTAGTTCAATCCTTATAGGAAAGTCATTTGTAACACCTCCAAGCGTTCTAACATTGGTTATAACCTCTTCATACATGTACTGAATGGCTTTGATATAAGCAACCCTCACCCCCTTCTTTTCCAAGGCTTTCCAAAGTACATCTCTTGGCACCCGGTCATACGCTTTTTCCAAATCAATGAAGACCATATGCAAATCTCTTCCCTTGCTCCTATACTTTTCCATTAGCCCCCTTAATAAATAAATCGCTTCTGTTGTAGACCTTCTTGGCATGAATCCAAATTGGTTTTCAGCGATATCCGACTCCAACCTTAATCTGTGTTCAATCATTTTTTCCCACAATTTCATTGTATGACTCATTAGCTTAATTCCTCTATAGTTTGCACAATTCTAGATATACCCTTTATTCTTATAAATAGGAACCAAAGTACTTTTTCTCCACTCATCCGGCATTTTCTTGGTTCGTAAGATTTCATTAAATAATTTTGTGAGCCATAACACACCCTCTTCGTCCAAACATTTCCAAACTTTAATAGGAATATCATCAGGTCCGACAGCTATATCATTTTCCATTTTCTTAAGAGTTTCCTTAACCTCGCCAATTCAAATCCTGCGGTAAAATGACAAATTGAGATCACTTCCTCGAGTCGTCAAATCTTCCGTGTCACAATGCGACCCTTCCCCACCATCATTGAACAGCTTATAAAAGTAGGCTTCCCACCTATCCTTAATATCTCCATCAGTAACCAAAACTTTTCCTTCTTCGTCCTTTATACACCTCACTTAGTCCAAGTCTCTCGATTTTCTCTTCTGGTTTATGGAATAGGGATATTTAATATAAACTAATGATGTATAATAATAGTTTTTCGTTTCTTTTGCTGCTATGGAGGCTAGTGTATTCAAATTTTTGTCAAGTTGATGCAGAAAGTCTAATTGGCCTCTCAGAGTTTGAACAAAGATCTGAGCAGGTTGTTGTAGTAAAAAGTCTTTAAGTATGTTATAAGAGCAGTAACTGCTATGGTACCATAACAGATAAAACTACTGAAATTTGTAGGGAGGTCTTTGTTTATTTATTTTGGGTGCCTATGGATCTTCTCAGTCTTTCTAGTGCCCTGGTTATCAGAGTCATATCTATAATACCAGAGAAGGCAAAATCTCAAGTACTAAGAGGTTTTCATTAGACTTTTTCTGTTAGGTTTTGAAGGAGCTATACAAATACATCTGACATTACACATTCAAAATTTTATAATATTAGGTTTACGACCTATGAGTCCTTCCTATACATATACTCTTTTCAAAGTTTAATGTTTTCTAACATGGGACATTGCACCCCCTATGACACTTGAAGCCAAGATGTTATGAATGCTAACAGAGTTATTTAGATTTTCCTTTCTCTCCTTGCTTTTGACCATCATGTTCTGCTTTATTGAATGAGTTACAAAGATTTGAACCAGGTCCTAGAGTAAGTTAGTCTTTAGTGCCTATTTTCCTCAACCTTTCTAGTCTCACTTAATGTTAGGTTATGATGACTCAAGTTGCGTTTTGTTTGACTCTCAAATGCTTTTATTAAGCACGTAAGTAAAGATGCCTCAAAAAGCACTATTGACCCATCCATTGAGAAGAAACAGTAAAGTACTCCTGAGTTGACAATGATTTTAGAGTTAGAATTTGACAGTTCTATACTAGCAGTTGACTGTATGAGCCGTTTTCAGTAGTGAAGTTCAATGAAAAGAGAGTATACCCCAGTTAAAGCGTTAAGGTAGTAGCAGCAGGTCTCTAATCTTTAACAAAGCCACTATTTATTGTTTATTCTATACTTTCCTGTTGCTCTGAAGGTCTAAGCTTGCCGACCATTTCTACATTAAATGTTGCAAGCTAAAGAGCTCCATACTTATTGTATGGTCGATTTATTATCTCTGCTTGGGTTATATTTAATGTAGAATGTTGTATATATCTCATCCTATGGACCTGTCATGGATCCTGACATTTTACTGGTTATTCTTTTAAGGAATTGATTGCCAAAGATTCTGTAGAAGGTCCAAATTTGAGGGCTATCAGCTGTGCATCTGGCCATTCTGATGGAATGGAATTATCAGACACATCAAATTTGCAAGTTTCTGGAAATGAGGAAGACGGAAGACAACTTGTTATCAAAGACCCAGATCAAGTGCCGAATTCATCTTTCTCCAAAGACATGGAAAATGCTCCAAAAGAAGCCGAGGTCCAAGAAGCTCTCTTGTTCTTCTTTCATTTCATTTACCTTATCAGATAGGTATCTGTTATATATAGATATTCACTTTACTTCATTGCATTTGTTTATAGGTTGTGCCGGAAGGAAATGCAATTGTCGAATATGATAGCGCATATGCTTCTAGAGTTGCAGCTGCAATAAGGTGCAGAGAAATGCGTCTTGGTTCCATGATGAGTGATTCACAACAATCCAAAAGTGGAAATGATGGAAATTCTGACTTAGATCAAAAGCTATGTGATTTTGCTTCGGAATCTGAGGGAAGAGTTTGTTCAAAAGAATTAATTGTTTTGGATGAAGACTCGGACATCTTCAAACCCCTACAAGTGGTTTATCCTCAGCAATTGTGTCTTCCTGATAAAGAATTATCCTTCTTGAAAGGGGATAATGATAAAACTCCTCCTAAAGCAATGAGCATGAAAAACGCTAGCCTTATTCCTGCAAAACAGCAAACCAAGATCATCCCATACAGTAGATCACGGCTGAAAGGTGACGAGAAATCACAAGCACGTGGCCGTAAATCTGAAACTTATGCTAATCCTAGCAAGTCCAATATGAGCTTGCCTTCCAAACAACAAAATCAGTGGAAAAGGAAGCCTGATTTATATTCATTGTCTGATAGAAAACCAAGTGACAGTCCCATAAAACTTCGTCCCAAAGCACCCACAATTTCAACTTCCAGGGGGCAGCAAAAACCCAGAACCAGCCTCATCTGCGTTAACGAGGGCCGTTCAATCAAGTCCCTGGTTGGAAAAACTACTGAGACAGAAGTGCAGCCCAGCCAGCATGAAACAGGAGAGTATGCTATTGTTCCTTTTGACAGCAAATTTTCTGAATTACAGAAGAAAAGAAGAGTAGAAGCTCAGACCTCAGTTTTGCAGCCAGATAAAGATAAGCTGAAGGACTTGAAGTTGGTTGATCTAAGAGCGATTGCCAAGCAGAACAGTGTGAGAGGGTACTATAAACTTAATAAGGCAGCTTTGGTTGAATTATTAAGGGAGCGACTCAGAAGTCGCTGAATTTTACATTAGGGTTATCTTTTTTCTATCTTCTGTAAATTTTTAGGAAGGCTTGACTGTGTTTCACAGTTATAAATATCCCATAGGCAAGTCAGGATGCAATGTGGCAGTATAATGTACAGAATATTGATAGACAGGAAAGGATAGTATAAGGATTTTCCCGTGCTTACTAGTCATTGACTTATTGTGCCCTCACCCTTATTGGAGGCTTAAAAATCCTTTTCGTTTGAGAAGATCACTTGTTTGGTTTCGGTTTTTGCCCGTGAGATCTGATTAATCAAATCTGAGTATTTAGGCGGTTTAGATTCAAAGTTTTAAAATTTTAATTAGGAAATTGTCTTAATTTTAAATATTGTATCTATTAAAATAAAAATTTATTGAAAATAAAAGTAAAAGGAGATTAAATTTGAAGCATCCATTTTTAACGTGAACAGTTTAAAAATTACAGTGCTCATCACCACTGATAGTTAAATGCTCATGTGAAGTTGTCCATTTCCGCCCGACTTATATTTGGAAACACTCGATCATTCTTGTTCAACGTCGGGGAGCCATCAGCTTGAACCAGAGGTTGTCAACTTTGGGGCTTGCTTTTCGGTTTTTGAGTATGTCTTTTCCCACGTTGATTATTGCAGATCTAAAATCCCTTTAAGGGGAAAAAAAGAAGTTCAATAGAATTAAACCTCTATTGTTTGATCAGCCCAAAATTTACAAATGTCTTGTAAATTGTAACCATGCACAAGTATTAGGAGGCAGAATATCTGAGAAGTTGTAGAATCCTTTTTTCACCAAAAAAAAAAAGGCCATCGTCCTTCAATTCTGATATACACCGAGGAAAGTTATCTGGTCCGACACTTCAATAAACACAAAAAGCTTTCAGCCCATGAGTTCAAGAATCCTGCAATTTTATGCTCTCCAGCAGCCCCCGTGTCGCAACCTGAGGTCAGTAACAAACAACGCCAATTCCACCATTAGCCACATTTTATATGATACAATTCCTTCAATTCTGTCATTAGGCTCTCAACCATCTTCACATCATCCCAAATAACGGAATTACTTCAAACAGACTAAGAAAAAACAGCAGAGCAATGAAAAATAATAATGCAATTACACATGGTACCAAATGAAATCAAAGCATATTCTACACGGCTACACGGACTCAACAATCAACTTTTATGGTTGCAACATTTACATAGAACTATCTTTAAACGCATACACAGTATTTCCATAAAATCATTCTTTTTAACATTGGTTGTATATCCTATTTGAATTTTCTATCAGGCAAGTCTTGTTTCCTATTTGACAGTACTCCAGATTGAAATTCAAGCATCTTCTCAGTAAAACCATATAATCTTAGAACCAATTTATTCTGCGTCACTGTGTAATTCTAAACCTACAGAAAATTATACTTGCTTAATTATGTACATACAGAAATTCAGTCCTAACTATTATACGGGGTTGATAATTCATAACTATCTTTCAGAGACCCTAATTTCATTAACAGATAGCTGGTAAGGCATGTTGTCAACAATGACTATACAATTATTTCAAACGAATAGCTAGAGGAAAAAAATGCTCACTTGATCTAACTTTGTATTGGCATCGTTAAGTGCTCGCGAAAGATGGATTATACGGTATTGAAGCTTTTCATTTTCAGCAGCAAGCTTCTGCACCTAAGATTTAAGAGGTTGGTTAATATGCAAATGAAATAATCCATTCCTTGGAAAATCTATACATTGGGACAACCTTCTCTTTTTCTGCAACGAGCTCTGCATTAGCCTTTTCAAGCTTTGACTGAAGATCATCAATTTGTTTCAAGTGTTTCTCATTTCCTGCGTCTGAGCAAGTTTCACATATATGTTACAATTTAGAGCAACATATCCCAGCAACAATGGTTGTCTCAAGTGCTTTAGTGCCTACCTTTTACACTAGCCACGGCAGCTTCAAGTCTTGCTACACGTTCCTACAACAAACATGCTCGTTAGAAAGTTGCTGGATGTCTTTCATGAATTTATGCAGAAAAAAACTTTTATATACTTACGGGCTGTTTCCGATCAAATCAGAACATGTGTATTTTTTTTTATATTATTTATCCTATAACAAAATCTAGTTATTAATATTATTAACACTTTAAAATCTACTTGCTTGTTCTGATCTGATAAAACAAAAGTGTTTTAAGTATACAAGACTAGTACTCAAATCTTCTCCAATTTATGCACAAACAAACAGCCCTAAAAGGCTCCTCAACAAGCAATTGCATAGTTTGGGGGGGCAAAAGAAGAAGCCAAATCAGATGTAAGCCATATGGGAGAAGTGGTTCACAGAACAGCACACTAAAACAAAACAGACTTAAAATCCCCAAAAAGATTGTTTAGTATACAGCAAAGCACACCCAGATTCGTAGTAATAGGTGACTTTCAACCAAAAAAAAGGCACATAGGAAGAAGATGAATGAGAACAAAGAAGTGCGTCGTTATCAATATCGAAAGACAAAATAAGAAAATAATGGGCAGATGCGTTTCAGAGTCGCATGTTTTCTTTTATCGACGAGTTAAAATTCAAAAACTAGTGGGGGATATAACAAACAAGCCTTACCTCTACTTCTGCAGTTCTCTGACCAAATGGCTTTATGATTTCTTGGAGCTCATTTGGTATCACGGATTCCACCATTTTTCCGTTGCAGCTGCCCTAGAATACTAGATACAAGCCGCCCCGCCCCTGGCTGCTCCTGCGTCAGCCTCAGATTCCGTCGTTTTAACGCGCGCTTATTCGTGAAAATATAATAGTGGGATCAAGTTTACCCAGCTATTTTTCCAATTGGGTCTAGCAAATTTTTCTCTGGGCCAATTACCCTTTAAATATTCAATTAAACACTTACTTTCAGTTTTAATATAAAATTCAGTTGGTTGTTTTTTAAGATATTAATGAAATTAAATAATTTATATTAAAATATTTATATTTATTATTTTTTAAAATTAATATATAATTTAATAATACGCAATAAATATTATTACTAAATAACTCATTTTATTTTTTTAATATTTAAAAGTTAACTAATCCTTATATTAAGAATAAAATAAAATATTTTTATAACTCCTAAAAATTCTAGTATGAATATGCATACAACACACTAAAATATATTTCAACCTAAATTGATCACAAAATACTACTTTATATGTAAAAACAATATTTCAGACTATTGATCAACCTTAACCCATAACTCATATAGGCTTACAGGCTATGATCATATAGTCAAAAGTTCTGTTAATTTTTTTAAGAATACGCAATATTGTAGCCGTGTAGAATATGTTATCAATAGATTGTAATTACTTACGTTTTCTCCATTTATTTCACTCAAGCTTTAAAGTAATAATTTAATAAAATTAAAATTAAAAAACTAATCATATCTATTTGTGGTTAGGTAAAAATATTAATTACTCAAAAATATGTGAAAATTCTTAGTGACGTTGTAAAACCCTGAACACCAATTCATCACTTGACACACTCTCGATCGCTCTTCATTTTAACAGTGTTATGAAATCCATTTCTGCGTAACAACACAATAATACAAGGTCCTAGAGGGTAAGTTTTGATGCGCTCATATCCTACCCAACATTGTATATCTTGCCGAACAAGTGGAAGTTTGGTAGAGCGATCTTGAATCGGGCTTATTATATAAGCCCGATTCACGTAAATCGAGATAAATCTTTTCCACATATTTATTTCGTAGACCGTAAAAGCACCTCGTAGACCGTAAAAGTTACTTCGTATTCCGTGAATTACAATTTATAAGCACTTATAAAATTTTCAACCGCTATTCCAAACAAGCTACATAGGCAATAATATTGCGATACAAAATCCATCATGAAGTTGCTATTGGAATTCCAAACGCTCGCTGGCTGGTGGTTGCTTCCCGGGTTTGTCTGTGGCCAGAGAATTTAATAGTCAAGATTGCCCTAGAAGAGAAGGCCTGTAGAAATCATGGCTCTGTGCCATCTCAATGCGTTCACGCGGGTCATTTAAGTTCTCATCCCTCAGAGCTTCCAGAATTGCTTGTGATGACTCTTCCCTGTCAGATCCAACACTCATCAATATTTAAACTTCAGCGATAACAATGATGACATAACAAAGCTACAGTTATAGATTTGCAGAAAAATTACCTTAATATCAGTATTTTATATAGTGTTTTTAAGATTGGGCAGAGTTCCACTGGTGCAACCGGCTTGTTTTCCTCAGGATGCAACACATTTAGGCTTGATTGACTCAAAAGTTGAAAGAATGCTTCCACTGCTGATACACCCTGTTCAATTACATACATATAGCAGTCAACCATTTTCATCTTCACTTGGCAGAAGTTGGACAGATCATTGAGAGTGCCAGAGACCACGATTATTTCAAGTTACTCAAAAAACACACCTGAATCATTCCTTTGCCAGTAATGCTATCTCCCATGTCTGGTCTGAGTTGACCCTTGGCCAACATCTGACCGTACCAAGCATTACGACCCTTTAACAAGGTTACATAAGTGTCGGCCAGCAATGGCCCTGCTAGTTTCTCCGGTTCTTCAGCCAACAAGTGAGTGATAAATATCATCTCTGATGTGCAATGTGCGAAGTACACAGATTTGCTGGTGGCACTCTCATTGGTAAGTGCTGCCACCATTCCTAACAACATCAAAACAAAGAGTCCATCAGAAACCAAGTGTTATGTTACAAACTAAGATTTTTGTGAGCACTGAATGAATTGCAAGTTTCACATCAGCTGAAAAGCTAGAAAAAGACTAGTTTGACGCTTAATTTACCAGCTCCGATTGCGTATACATTCTTCAAGCCGCCCATGACTTCATGGGTGACGAGGTCACTGTTGTCCCACACAATGAATTGAGGTTGTCGCAGAAACCTAGCAAGAGGTTTCCTCCATTTCTCTGCTCCGCATATTCGAGCATTGGCATACTCTTTGTTGTAGATTTCTGAGGCGATGTTTGGACCACCAAGGTAAAGTATGTTCTCCATAGGCACTCCAGCTATCAAGGATCCATAACAAACATTTGAGAATGAAAACACTGGGGTATTAAGAATGGAAAAGATAATGATGTGCTGATTTCCCTTACTGGGTATCGGATAAAAATTTCATAATCAGACCTAGTAAATTAGCTTCCATGTTGAAACAGTCTATCTGAGTTATTCCTTGGGCATGAATATGACCAGACAAATTTCCGTAAAATGAGCACATTTTGTAATTATAAAGATTAAAGCACAGCCGCATGTTTGTTGGATCAATTTCACAAGAACGAAGATAAACAAGAAAGATTAGCACTCTGGGTGAAATTGACAACAGTGCTTCTCTAAGTTTCTTTGCTGCACTGAATCTCCGACTGTATTCGCCACAAGCTACACAAATAATTCATGAAGCATGCAATAGCTCTATGAACTGTATTAGGTATCAGAGTTCCCGAATGGTGTTTATAATTTTCCTTTATTGTAAAGGTTCCATCTGTTAGAACTTCTGAAAAAATCATGTGAATAGTTCATCAACTACAAAATCATCAGAAAAGGATTGATTGTTGACATCGTAGATAAAGAAGAAGAGAAGTCTTACTGGCTTGATTAATCATCTTTGTAGGAGTTATAATATGAGGAAAAGGCTCCAAAGCTGCCTCTATGCCCTTAGCTAACGAGATTATAATAGGCATTGTGATTCTCTCCTTCCAATACTTGCTAATCTCTTCAAAAATCTCCCTGGTTTCAGTAGAAGGCAAGCCATTGACTACAATATCAGCATCCCAAACAGCTTCCTGCAAGTTAGTGACCACCTTCAAGGGACAAAGTGGCGTATCAATCATATTCAAGCAAAACCCATCCTTCAAAATCTCATCAGCAAAAAGAGTCCTATCCCCAAGTCTAGCCTCAACATATTTCAGATAAGCACATCGTCGGATCAACCTCCTCAACACATCTTCCCTCGAATTTATCACCTCAAAAAGATGCTTTGCTGTGGCTCTATCCACTGCTCTTCCTGCTCTTCTCCATATCCGGATTTGTACCTTATCCCGGAATTGGCCGTACGTATCCTGAAGCAGAGCAGCAAATACACTTCCCCAAGCACCAGCTCCAACACTCACAATTCTTAGGGGATCGCCATTAGCTTTCCCAAGAAGGGCACGAAGATCATCGAGTTTTTCTTCCAGCCCATTACAATTCTGGACAGATCCATTTGAGTATGGATGATGAACCACCCCCATTATGCTTCCCACCAGGATCCAACACAAGGGATTTAAGTATAACAAAAAAAGGATTGTTAAATTGAACGGAGCTTTTTCTTTTTTCTTTTTGGCGTCTAATCCATGATTAATCTGCTGCTTATATAGCCTGGTATGAGACCTTTCGCTTTGTGCAAACCCAACTACTGATTTGTTTTTGTTTTCTTTTGACCACAAGTTTGTATTACCAGGAGACGCAGCAGCGGTAATCAAATCTTATTGGTAGATGTAGCTTGACCAACGCCCAGCTAATATATTTGGCCTTCCTTTCCAGAATTTACCAAAGTAACTCAAGCTTGGCCACCTCCCTAAACTTTAGCAGTAATGAGAAGAGAGTTACGGAGGGAAATTAAAGCAGACCCTTGTTATTATCTGAGTTTCCAAGCCGCACACGTCAAAGCGCAAGAGAGAACAGAGTAAAAAAACAAAAAACCTGAAATGCAACTATGTTTTCTCCGCCCTGAGTCGTTCAACCACCCAACGATAAATCACAGCAGAATATTGAAATAAAAAAAATAAAAAAAAAGGACTCCACCGATAAATAAAGAAAGAAACTTTCGTGTGGGAAATTACCAAGTGAAGTGAGTAATGAAAACAAATTAAAGGGTTGGCATAGTTGAAATTGTAAGCCTGCGACAGCAAGCCAAAACAATGGCTGGTTAATGAATACTAAAGTGTTAACTAAGAAGCGACATTAATTGGAGGGAGAGTGAGAAGAGAAGGGGCGGTGTGGTTGAGTTGGGAGGTGGCAGGGGGTGGAAGCATTAAAGGTTAAGGGGTGTTGCCAACCTCCCCCCAACGGTCATTAATATTACATGACTTTGTTTCTCTCTTCCATGTGTCTTTTATGATGCCCCATCTCCACCTTCCTTTCTTATTTTCCCTTCCCGCTCTCTTTTGATCTTATCCATCAATTCAATTCCTTTTCCCCCATGTGGGCTCTTGTATTATTTATAAGGTAGTATATGGAAGATCTTCCCCCCCCCCCCAAATTTACTAGTTAAATCGTCAAATTCTTTTGAATTTATAATTTTATTCTTTACTTATTATCATATCTGATTCTAAACATTGGAGGAGTAATGTCTAACTCCAATACTCTTAGAGTATAGTGTATAATAAATAAAGTTTTAAGATGGAGTTAATGGGGTTTAGATTTTTTTTTATTCCGATAAAACATGTTGAAAATAATTTATAAATATGATCAGAAGAGTACAAGATCTAAACTAATATAGAGTTTTTTTAATAGTATAAGGCCTCACTAGATTCATATAGGTCCCAAGTTTAAGTTTTAAAGAAGAAAATTGTATTTGGAGAGGCAACCACAAACCCTGAATCAAATACCAGATAATAATATAAAAAAAGAATACAAGATTTGATATGTCTACTTGTATATTATTATCACATCTAGTCTTTAGCATAAAAACTAAATTATATATATATATATATATGTGTGTGTGTGTGTGTGTGTGTGTGTGTGTGTGTGTATTGCTAAAATTTTATGTTTATGATAAAGTAAACTCATTATCTAACTCTTACATTAAAAATAAAAGCAAGTGTTGAATTTATATTAAAGTTATTATGCTTACTTTACATTTAAATTTCCTTGTTTCTTTATTGTGAATGGTTTTATTTTTTCAATAAGCGGTTGGACAGATTAAATAAGAAAGGGCCAAAATGATTGTCATATTCATTGAATTACCTTGCTTGCAACCGTAGCCTCTCCTCTTATCTGTGCAATTAATTTAATTGAATGATAAACTTGGCCAAGTTGGAGTTGGCCTAATGTTTTCATAACCTGTGGTCTCATCTCCCTGGGTCATTGTAACCAGTTTGAGCATTAAATATTTGTGGGAAAATTACAATCAGATCTTGGGCAAAAGAAAAAATAAAGAAATAAAAAAAGGTTATAAGAACTTATCAATAGTGTCCTTGAATTTGTCAATGACTCGTACCTGAAGTTGTCAATGTAACCATTTTTTCATTTTAAAATCTAAAATGACCATTTCTTTATTTTTTCTCTTATTTAAGACCTAACTATAATTTTTCCAATATTTATTACCTTTTCATCACTGTTATACTTTCTCCATGCCTCTAAGATTATAACAAATTATTAATTACTCTCTCTTGCCCTTATTATAAAACACTAACTAATAAGTGTTTTAAATTTTTTTATAAGGCACTTATAAATTTTCAAGATGCATTTAATTTATTTTTTATGTCTGCTCATATTTAATTTAATAAGGATAGTGGGAGAGAGTAGTAATTTATATTCCCTTTGGTCTTATTTATAAGAGTCGGTAACCAAATTACGCAGTATAATAAAACAGTTAAAATTAGTTAAAAATAATAAATATATCTTGAAATGATTTTTTTCAAATATGTTTTTATTTATAAGGGGAAATTAAGATAAATAAATATAGTAAATATAAGTGTCACCAATCTCTAATCAATGCAATATGCATGATTAATGAGGGGTACAAATGGAAAAAGCTTATTAAACATTGAAACAACTTTTGTTGGGATCTTATAAAAATGATCAAGATAATTTAAATTTTGAACTCTTATAAAAATGACCAGAAGAATATGATATTTAAATTTAGGGTAGTTAGTGTCTTATACTCCCTCTATCTCTATATATAAGAGCCTTTCAACCAAATTGTGAGATTATAAAAAATAGTTAAACGTATTTAAATATAATAATTATGTAGAAAATTTATTCCCCCTAAGATGCATCTATTTATGAATGGGTGAGAAAGATAATAATAATGAAATGATGAAAGAAAGAGAATGTATATAGTATAATAATTAATTGAATACAAAATGAAAAAATAAATAAATTTATTATTGAGACAAACTTAAAAAAAATCTTATATTTAAGAACAAATACATTCAAAAAGGCCAAGATGTACTTAAGTTTTTAAATAGGTGAAACTGCAGTGAACTGAGTCCTGTCTTTTTTGTGTATGCTGTTTGAAACTGATTCTACTACACAGGATAATCCAATCAATTTCATTATTTGATACATCTTTGAATCACCTTCATGTCATTACATATAAGAGAAATTTGCTCAATAATCTCCTTGTCCATTCTAATTTCAGTGGCGCCATGTGAGAAAATGTGGGCTTGCTGCTTCAATTTTTTTACTTACTTTTTTAATAAAACTGATGTACTGATAACTCCTTCTTCCCCAATTATATTACCTCTAACTATCTAACTATTTACATTTTATATAATTGATATTATATATTTTTTTTAAAAAAAAAGCAACACGCTCCGGGTAAAATTTATAGTTACACACTGGAGCGTGAATCCTGAACCCGCCATGCCTTTTAATTTGTCTTCGCTTTGCATTAATAATGTTGAGTTTATCTTTATGACAAAAATATCCTTCCTGTACGATACAGATGTGAGCTGTCTGTTCCCCCCCGCCCCTTTTTTCTTTTTTCCTGGTACTCCGTTTCGTCGAATTTGCAACTACCACCATCCTTCCCGTTGTTTTTAAGTAAGTTTTGAGAGGATGGTTTATCAAATAACAGTAAACAAAGAAGGAGCATGGCTGAAAAATAAAATAAAAATTCTGCATCATTAACCTATATATTTTAAATCTAGCTACTTTATTATATAATTACGACAAGAAAAAAAATAGTTATTAATTACTTTTCAAAAAGTTTTTTTGTTTGTATTAAGTTTGTGTTTCTCTATATAAATTAAAATAGATGTATTATCGTTATATTATAAGTACTCGTATCTCAATGCCATCTTTATTTTTTAATGACGAAGCTTGCTGATTTCTTCGGCTTGGATACGAAAAAAAAAATCCTTACATAAGAAGGGTCAAGCACTTCTCGTGTGAAACATGCTGTTATATGTCACTATCAAAACTTGGGTGCTTTATTGTGTGTGTAATCCAAGTTTTGGGACAAATACAATGCCACTTAACCTAATTACTGCATTTATTATATCACGTGTCATGTGAACTTGTGAAACTTGCTTTCTTTGAATTCAAATAAGAACAAATTAATCAAACACAACAAATAGATACGGTTTAGCGACAGTGATATGCCAAACTTAACGAAGGACTAATTTCAGATTCTTAAAGGAAGATTGAGGTCGAAGAAACACACACAGAATTCAAGAATCATGAGATTGTTTTTTCCTGGCTAAAAGGAATTAGAAGACCGGGCTCACCAGTTCAAAATAAATTAGGAAAACTGTATATAAAATACCGGGAAAAGTATAAAATATATTTTAGTTTACACCTACGAAAATTTGTTATCCTGGTCAATAAGAAGGTCACGCCTCTCACTTTTCAAAAACTCTCAAGTTTTGAACTGAGTGAACTAAGAATTATAGGTGTTGTATTGTATCATGATAGCCATTTCACAACTTCCTGCATGTTTTCTAGCTTTATCTTCTCCAATATAATTTCCCTGTATTCTATGAGACCCTTTATCTTGTCAGCTCGTGCACCCTCGTTTATTGGCTTCTTCTTACACAGCTTGTTTGGAATTGTTTTTATGAATCCGGCTTATTATATAAGCCCGATTCATATAAATCGAGATAAATCTCCTCCACATATTTATCTCGTAGATCATAAAAATTATTTTATATTCTGTAAATCACAATTTATAAACACTTATAAAATTTTTATAAGCTAATCTAAACGAGTTTGTAACTTTTTGATGACTTCAGAGATATCCTCCATCACTTTTAAATTTACAAATTTGAAATGGTCCCTATAAATACTATTGGACATGATAAAGTTATACATGCTGGGCTTAGAACATTACTTAAAAGTTAAAACTTATCCCTTCCTAATTTCAGGCCCAAGAGTATCACTCTATTGTGTTCTCTTTTGTTTTTCGTTTTCAAGGTCCCCCCCCCCCCCCAAAAAAAAAACTAGATACGTGCTTCCTTCTCTCGTTTTTATCTTATTCGGCACGGTCACGTGCTATCCTAAATGTTAGATATGAGCACATCCCTCATGGGAATTTTGTTTTAAATGTTTTTAAACAGATTATGAGCCCATTTGTTTTTAGTTTTTTAAGTAAAAAATCAATTTTATGAAATATTATAATTACAATATTTATATTTTTTTTATAATTTTGATGTAATAGCGCGATTACAGTGTTTAATTAGATTTATATAATGTAAAGATGATTACATTTTGTAATCCTTTGATGTAATCAGGATTACATTAATAAGACTAATGAATGAGGATGCAAACATCCTGTAATCCAGTGAAAATGACACTATTACCATTATAATTTTTTAAATTGACCAAAGTGCCCACCTATAAATACGGTTGAATATTAAATAATTTTAATTACCACCATTAAATATTAAAAAAATAATTAATAATATAAAAATTTAAGAAATATTCTCCCATTCAAAAATTTTAAAAAATTATATTCCACCATTAAAAAAATATTAAAATATCTCATTAAATATTAAAAAATTAACATGAATATAATCTATACGCTGTATAATATTTTCACAATTAAATATTAAAAAATTACCATGAACCCAACATGTACACTGCAGAAATGAAAAAAATTTATCATAAAAACCAAGGAACAAAAAACCGGACCAGGCAATTAACCGGTCATAGCACTGGTTTAAGGGTTAATGGTTCAACCAGGGTCGGACCAGTGGTTGAATCGATCATATTAAAATATTATAATTTATTAGTGGTAATATATATTAATATATTTTTAAATTTTCATAAATTAAAATAAAGATCTTTAGGTAAAAAATGCTTAAAATCTATTAGTATTAGTTATGGTGCCTATATTTATATAATGACATCTCCTTTCTTATAATTAATTAATTATTATATCCTCTCAAAATCATTTTTTTTAGATTTGTTCTTTTTTTACTTACTTTTCTCTTCATCTTGGTCTTCAAACTTTCATTTTTCCCTAAAAAATAATGCCCAATAGTAGGTAGAGGAATAAAAAAATGTATTTTATATATATAAAAAAGGCAAACCGGTCAAACCACCGGTTTTGACCGGTTCACCAGTTTATTCCATGAACCGAACCGGATCATTGGCCGGTTGAACCGGCCGGTCCGATCCGGTTTTTTTCAGTGATAAAACCCCAATGTGTGCATTATTATATGTGTAAAAATGGGCAATTTTGCCACTTACTATATTATTGTCATATATTCTTATATTTGATGTAATCTAACCAAACGTTTTTATGTATATGCATCATCTTTCTCTAATGACGAACCAAACAAATTATGTAATCATCATTACATTACATTGTATTATATTCCATTCCATTAGTTCCAATTCCATAAACTAAATATGCACTTACATAATTTCATAGACAGAAGGTAATAGTACTCAAGTTTGTATCACTAATAGTCTAATACAACTTTTAAATATGGATTTTTCATTTTTCACCAGTTTTCTTATAAGATTTTTCTTAAAAAATTAATTATTTCGGAAAATCATTTTATGTTACACACATATGTGAAACGATGTGAATATCCAATTCATATATATATATATATATATATAGTTGTTTCAAATTTTATTTTAAATTCAAAATTCAGAAAAAAAATTTCCATGGCAAAAAAAAAAAAAAATCAGACCAGTTTTATCATCATTCATCATCATCAACACCATCCACATCATCATGAACCCCGTCAACATCATCATCATAATCATGCGGTAGATATTTAGGAAAATAGAAGGAAGCGACTGTGATTTGTTCGAGGATCGTTCTGGAAGCGAAAACGCTGGCTAATCTGCATTAGAGTGAAGAGCAGTAGCACAGTCTGTAGCCAAGGGAGAGACCTAACCAGAGAAAGATGGAAACCAAACCCGCAGAAATCAGCTGCTCGAAGATGTTTGGTGGGTACAACAAGAGGTTTAAACATTTTAGCCCTACCCTTGGCTGCTCCATGACTTTCCACATTTACTTTCCACCTTCTCCCTCACCTTCTCACAAATTCCCTGTAAGTCATTGCTTTTCTCATTCCATTGTTTGCTCTTCTGTTTTCATTCCGTCAAAACTTTCAAGTTGAATAATGAATTAATAAATTTGGAGCCGTTTGAAATTAACTTTCAAATCACCTCACAATCGAGAACGGAATGTATCCTTTATTTTTAGAGAAATCAACCACGGACAATTCCTGTTACTGTGGTGTCTATAATATATTGATCCTAATGTCTATAACATTTTACACAAATACGTGGAACTATCGGCAATTTATGCATCACTTCTTTTACCCGCATGCCGATTTGGTCCTGTATGATACATGACGATTCAAACTTCAAAGTTTTTGTTTTCAATGTGAAAAGGTACTCTACTGGCTGTCCGGTCTCACTTGCTCAGACGAGAATTTTATAATTAAGTCTGGTGCTCAGCGTGCAGCTTCAAGCGAGGGTATTGCCTTGATTGCCCCAGATACGTCTCCAAGTAAGTTAACAGCACCTCAAACCGTTCAATTTAGAGCGGAACAACATAGAAATGAAGCAACGCTTTAGTTTTGTGCACAACAACTTGTTTATGTTCTATTTGAGATTGGTAGACCTTCTTGCTTTGCGAACTGCAATTAACAACTCTATTCTCAAGTCATTAACCTTTAAACTGGAGGAACCCGGCCATCACAGGCTCCATTAGCTTTGGCGTAGAGATATTTTTCACTTTTGTTGGGTTACTGGATTTTTCTTTCTTTGTTGTTGTTGTTGTTGCTTTCTTTTTTTTGTAACAAGCTATTCAGTATTTGGTATTACGCATTACTCACTACTTCAGATGAATGAGATCATACTCCAATTTTTTTTCTTTTCTTTTCTTGCTTTCTTCCTTTTTTTGAGCTCTCTAATTTTTCTATCCACAATGCTTGAATTCGAGGCATTACTGGGTATATTTGAATGTTATATTTTAAGTGCTGAAGTTTCTTTCTTTGTTTTTTTGGCTTGAATAGTCTTGCTGAAATTTGTGCCCCTTTAAAAAGAGATATGCTACATTGCACATTTGTCATTTGACCTTCGGGGAGAAGTGTGAATAATCTGATCATATAGACCAAATGCAATTTGGATCAGGCCTCTCGTGAATTACATATTCCTTCAGAAAAGTAAGGTTTTTCTAGGACAAAAGAAAAAAAGAGGAAAAAAAGTTGTTTTGGAAGTTTGAAACTGTAGTTCTCATATGACATCCGCTTGAATGAGAAATAATATTGCATGCTGTTTAACGAAAATAAGGGCCCTTTGTGCACTACATGGACATTTGAGAATGCTTACTTATCACTTCTATAGACATGATCATATAATTATGGTATGTACATCCGTTCGAACTACACTCCAAGATGGGATGTTGCATTGTTCTAATTTTTAACTTCATAATCCAGGAGGCCTAAATGTGGAAGGAGAAGCTGACAGCTGGGACTTTGGTGTAGGTATGCTAAGATCACTTCAGAAAAATTGTTTATCCTTTTCCTTCATCTCGATGTTCTGTTCACACATGTTAATGAGAAGAGTTTTAGAATGCACTAATGCATATACGAACTCAAAACATGTGCAAATAGACTCATGATAAATACAGATGGCAAGTCTTGTTATCTATCTCTTTGTTTCAGCCTGTTTGGGACATTGCTGCTTTATCCCTACTTTCTGGATGGTAAAAAAGGCTTATTTTCGTTTGGAAGGAAGCACTGTGCAGAGCAGCTCTAAAAAGCCATAGGCTTTGCTCAACAACTACCATTAAAATCTTGTTAATTGTAGCAAAACATTTGTTTAATGAAAGATGTTTTTTTTCTGGGTTGATGTTCACAGAAGATATCTCAGTCGCATTGTTATCATGTACACATTATTTATATGTGGATAGTATATGCTAATGTTATGTATGCAACTATGCATATACACATTCTTGAACAGGTGCTGGATTTTACGTCAATGCCACTCAAGATAAATGGAAGAACTGGCGCATGTATGACTATGTTGTCAGGGAACTGCCAGAGCTTTTAACTGATAATTTTCCACAGCTTGACACATCGAATGCTTCTATATTTGGTCATTCTATGGGCGGACATGGTGCTTTAACAATCTACCTGAAAAATCTGAATAAATATAAGGTATAGATGATTATGCAGCTGTAAGCTCATGGTTTTAATTTAAAACAAATAAAATGACACAGAACAGGAATATAATTAAATAAAGAGTGACATATTCAAAAGGCTGACAGAGGCAGGCCTTGGACCTATTTGGCCTGTTGGGGATAATGTGCTTTAAGGGATGCTAGGTGTCACATCTCTTGCTTTCTAATGGTCGAGGGACATGATTAATTGTTACTGGGCTGGTGTGGTAGGATAGTGATAGTGGGTGGGCTTTCATTGCGTTTTTAGGGTGGCACCACTTTCTGTACAATTTGGAATTCTCCGTTCATAGATGTGTGGGATTTAGTGTGTCATTACAGAAGGAACAAGCTTTTTAGGAGGTTGATAAGCTTTTGGTGGTTTTAAGTTTGACCTTCTTACTTCTAACTTTGATTTGAATGTTAAAAGGAAAACGAGAAATGGGAAAAGGAAAGAAAAAATGAAACTTGCATTCCGTGGTGCCTATGGCTTCATATGACAACCTTGTTTTGCAGGGGAAAAACCAGCAGGAAAAGCTGAGAAGGTCTCTAGCTATTGTTCATGTTACTGGCTAACCTCAGCTCTGCTTTCATGCTTCAAATTTTGGAATTAATGGACTATAGAAGTTCTTTTCCCCCCCTCTCTTCTATTTGAAGGCAGAACTTCTTGACACACTGAATATTGCATTTACAGTGTCCTCTTAACACTTCAAGAAACTTTTATGCATTAGCATGTGCTAGAACCAAGTAAATTGTGTCTTACCATGAAATAAGATAAGATGGTTACATCCTTCAGTAAAAGGCACTTTTATGTTATAAGCAAAATTTATGCGGTTATGGGAAATAAGATTGTAGCGCAATTTTCTTCAATTTGGAGGTTTTGGATTTATGGAACTTCATTTTCTTACATGATACAGACTGAACTTTAGTCATGATATGAACATTACTCATCATCTTCATTCTAATTTATCATCTTTTTTCTGGTTCCAGTCAGTTTCTGCCTTTGCACCCATTGCAAATCCCATAAATTGTGCTTGGGGACAGAAGGCATTTACAAATTATCTCGGTGGCAATAAATCTGAATGGGAGGTAATTTTGAGGAGAATCTGACATATTCACTGCAGCACAAACACTTGGCTAAACCAATTTTTTTTAATTGCAAATGCAGGATTATGACGCCACTTGTCTGATAAAGAAGTTCCATGACGTGCGTGCCACCATCTTGATTGATCAGGTAAGACAAGAGATCGTGTTGTTTTAGGAAAACTTGATTAATATTTGTAGAAGACATCTAGGTGGTTTTATTGGAATGGTTCTATGACATTATTGTGTTAAAAATTCAGTTGTAGCCACATTTGTATGATTCATAAACATATATCTCGTAGCTTTAGCCTCCTGGAATTGTTGGTTCTTTCAGGGGGAAGATGACAAGTTTTTGAAGGATCAATTGCATCCTCACAAGTTTGAAGAGGTTTGCAAGAATGCCAATGTGCCTCTGCTGTTGAGGTTTCAACCTGGTTACGATCACTCTTACTATTTTATTGCCACCTTCATAGATGATCACATCCGCCACCATGCTCAAGTTCTTAGGCTTCCCTAAGTTGTCTTCACTATGAGTATGATGATCTTTAACTGCTCCGTCTGCTTTACTGAATTTACCGGTATCGTCAATGGACCTGTTGCTTGCGAGTGATTCCATGGGACATGGGTTATGTAAATCTCCAGGGACCTTTTGCTTGACCCTGACTTCCTTGCTCGTTATGATTATTATTGTATGCTTTTACCTTTTTCTTTTCCGTTCAAAAATATGATTTTGCAGCTTTTAATTGTTTTGGACAAAATCATAAAATCAGAACAACTTCATGCCAATAGTAGACACTTAATATACAAAATCAAAATGAGAAAGGAACATTTTATTGGAACGATGTACCGCAGATGAACTCAATGTTCGTCGGTGGACATGGGGTAGAAAACTAAAAGTGCTGAATGGTAATAACTAGTAATTACCCTATACTATGAAATATCCATTTATACACTGCGGTGAGTGGTGATGATGGTATCAACTATTTTTATCCCCTACTTGATATAATATATATTTATTTAATTTAATTTAATTAAAGAAGTTAATTAATATGACATTTTTTAAAAAAATACTGGTCATATTCTTTAGTTTCTTCTTTCCTTCTTTTTAATGATTATTATTGAGGGAGTATTAATAAAAATAAACTAAAAAAATATTGACAAATATGAAAATTATGTCTTCTATTTAAAATTAAGATTAACTCTTTAAATATAGGTTATCTTAAAGATCTAGAAAATATCATGGAGCTGTGAACTGTGTCTTAGGAATCAAGGTTCTGAAACTCGGACCGGCTGTTGAACTGGTCGAGGTACTGGGTCAAGGGTCAGTGGGTTAGATCGGAGTCAGCCCGGAGTCAACCCGGGGCTAAACCGGTGAGATATAAAAAATTAAAAAATAATATAATTTCTTATCATACCAGCCAAAATTTCAAATATTATATATTATTTCCATACTTTGAATTAGTAGCAAAATAATCATATACTCCATCCAATGACACCTAAATGGCTAAATGTCTATCAAGTAATCACAAAATATCAAAAACAAGTATATGATGGCAAAATATTCTCCCCTTACATGATAACAAAATAATTCCACCTTTAATCATCATCATTGAAATCATCATTAACATCATTCAACTCTCTAGGTATTGAGACATCAGAAGGTAGAGCTGTAGGAGATAAAGTAAAGGCACTAGAAGTAACATGATCATCCATTAAAGATGGAGCCCCAGTACTAACATCATCATCACCTATATATGAAATGAATAGAATTGTTAATACTTATGTAAAAACAGTAAAAAATATAGTTATATTCTTTTGTGTAAGAGCATCATCATAAATAATACAAGAGATAGTTAGAATTTAGAAACCTCCAAAATCCCTCGCCATTTGTTCAAGTTGATGATTTGTTGCTTCTACATCATCAAATTCAGGAGTTTGGTATTCTTCAACCACCCAAAAATCTACTTTATCAATTGATTCATAATCAGTAGGATCATAATTATCTTTCTTCTTCTTCAATTGATTCCTATAAGTATAATGCCAACATAATAGAAGACCAACATTAATGAAATGTATAGTGATATATGTAATGAAACGATAAATTATAAAACAAGCAATCAAAACTCAAAAGCTATAAAGAAGTTTACCTAAACTTTAACCTAAGGTTGTAGTTAGTGAAAACCAAGTCGTCAAGTCTTTGATGCTCCAATCTATTTCTTCTTTTAGTGTGAATACACTCAAACAAACTCCAATTTCTTTCACAACCAGAAGAAGAAGAAGTTTGACTCAGAACACGTATAGCAAGTTTTTGCAATTCTGGTACTGAACCCCCATAGTACAACCACCAATCATCTACAAAATAAAATAAAAGACATTTAGTATAAAACATGCATATCTCATTATGTGCTTTCTAATATGAAATTTAATATACTTACGAGGGACTAGCTTATGGGCTGTTTTTTCACAGGAAACTTTAGCAAATGATTCTTTACGTTCACGATACACACCAAGTTGCTTCATCATTATGACATAATAATAAGTATTTCCAGGTGAGTTTGCCTCAAACAAATCGATCACAGCTTCCACACATCGATGCTTTCTCACAAAATCAGGACTATACAAGAATGCGGGATTCAACAAATATGCCGCTGCGTGAAGTTCATTTTTCAAATGCTTATCCCAACGGCTTTGAATAATATTTGTGTAAGGCGTGTATTGTTCCTTTTTCCTCTGAAACATGTCCTTGATTACATTTTTAGCCCTTTGCATGCCTTCATAAACATAAGGCATTGAAGGATTGTCATCCGAATCAACAATCCTTAACAGTCTTATCAACGGAGACACAAGTCTTACAACTTGAAAGCAATCGTTCCAAAACCGATTATCTAGGATGATTGCATTGAAAGTTTTCCCTGCTTCAGTGGTTGCTAACTTGTGCTGCAAAAAATGGTCATCAATAACCAAAGCCTGTAAGTCATGTTTGTGTGAATATATGCTATGAAGGGTGATGAAAGTGGTAGCAAATCTTGTTGCACCAGGACGCACAATTTCTTTCCAATTAGGTCTTTTTCTTAATCATGACAAGAAAACCAAATGATTATATGCAAATACAGTGATCTTGGATGCCTTCTTTGCAAGGTCTGACACATAAGGCATAGATGCAATGTCTTTCAAAATCATATTCAAACAGTGAGCTACACAAGGTGACCAGTAAATGGTTTTATATTTCTCTTTTATCAACCTACCACATGCTACATAGTTAGCAGCATTGTCAGTCACAACATGGACTATATTTTTAGGACCAACCCATTCAATCACTTCTCTGAACAATGAGAATAATGTATTAGCATCTTTAACCAAATCTGAAGCATCAACAGATTTCACAAAAACCATGCCATGTACTAAATAAACTAAGAAATTAATCAAAGTTCGATGTCTAACATCTGTCCAACCATCAGCCATAAGTGTGCAACCATTTTCTTTCCATTTAGCTTGATGGCTATCAATTACAAGTTGACATTCTTTTTTGCAATCTCTCAATATGCTAACTCTATACTCATGATAAGTAGGAACCTTAAACCCAGGTCCAATTGCAATAGCAGCATCAATAGCTTTTTGAAATAAGGGACAAGTCAATGCATTAAATGGAATACAATTCACATAAGCCCATTGACCAAAAATTATTTTTGCATTATACTGAGCTTCTTGACTTGCCCATGTACTCTTGATGCTTGGTTGAGCACCAGGAGTTGTCCTAGGTGCAAAGTAATTTTCAACCCTCATAGCTTTCCTCTTTGAAACAAGTGGTTTTTCACTTTCTCTAGCTGCATTGACTTCATGTTCATGTATATTATCATTATGAACAAGATTTTTCTTTGAACCTTCTAACAAAGATGTTTTCATTCTAGCATGTACATCATGAGAAACTTTTTTACAAAAACTTACTTGACCACTCACACCAGCTAAATGTTGTTTCAACTTATTTATCCCACCTCCCCTATAACTTGAACCACATAAAAGACATGTAAACACATTTACTTTCCCCTCTTTCTTAACAGAGACATATTCCCAAGCAGGGTCTGTTTTTTTAAAACTTGATTGTGGTGGATTTGAGCTATTGTTAGGAGGATTGGTGGACTCAAGATTAGGGGTAGTAGTATTCGCAGTATTATGAGCACCTTCATTATTAACATTTATATTTCCTTCCATTAACGAACCAAAAGCAAACCCAGCTCACCCTTTCAATCAGCCAAGCTCTGTTAATAACAAGGGACATTAATAAATCAATCCAATTTTATTAAGAAATAAGAATATAAAAAACTTGAAAACAAAGATAGAGCACCAGTATTACAATAATTCTCAGTTAGGGCAAATTGTTGAACCATATGAAATATACAGTTGCTTATAGCCCTATATCCATATCATGCTATTACCTAATCTAAAAATGACGTTTTTTTTTCTTTTTCCACATCACCATCTTATCTTGCTTTATTGTTTTACTCCCTCATCTTGATTGCCAATAACCAGCAATTTGCCCCTACTCACAGTCTCACACTTTGATACATACGACCATTTCCCCAGAAAATTAAAAAAGAAAGAGCACCACCAGCATTCCAGCAATCACAAAAATGAAGATAGAAAATCATAAACCATTCAAAACAAAGACAGAGCACCAGCATTCCAGCAATCACAAAAATAAAGACAGAAAATCAGAAACCGCATAGCAAAATTCCTATAACCAGAAGCTACAAAGAGTCAAAATCAAGTGATCAAGGAAATGGATAACTATCAAACTAACCGACCCCTTTCACAGTGAAGCCAAAGGGAAGTTAACCTCTGTAACCGACGACCCATTCTGGAACTAGGACGGCAACCTTCATGCTGCGACGGTGGCGAAATGAGGATGGAATTCCGGCGATGGCTTTAGAGGCGAAACGACGATAGAGGACGATGGCTTTGGAGGCGAAACGAGGACGACAGATAGCGGCGATGGCTTTGGGCAAAACGAGGACGACCTTCGATGAAGTCGGAATGTTTGAGACGGATGAGAAGAGTCGGAAGCAGAGACGGAGGAGGAGCGCTGGAGTGGAGTGCTGAGTGCACGCTGAGAAAGGTGAAGCGATCGTGTATTCGTGTGACAATGTGACGTTGAGAGACTGAGAGTTGAGTGATGGTTCTGAACTTCTGATCAGAGGAGGAGAGTAGGCGAGGTGGCGAACTGTGAAGGTAGTAGGTACTCAAGTAGTCAAGTGTGAAGTGTCACTGTGCAGCTGCAGCTTGTCATTTCGCCGTTGCAGACCTGCGCCACTCGGCCGTTGCAAACTTTGAACTGTGAGATGAGAATTTAAAAAAAAAATTGTGACTAGTCTGACTCGGCCACTCGGCCGAGTCAGACCGAGTCGGGTCAACCCGCCAACCCAATTCATATACCAAATCGGACCGGTTTTCCGGCGGTCCGCCGGTTTCCGGTCCGGACCGGACCTCACAACCATGTTAGGAATGCTTTATTTATTTATTTTGCCATAATGTCGTAGGGATGCTTTAGCGTAAGCTTTCCCTTGTTTTATGTAAAAAAAAGAAAATATTATAAAGTTAATGATGAAGTTTGATAATTAATACTAGCAGTAATGATGGCAAAAACTAGTAAATTTGTTTAGTGTACTCATGTAACATAAACGATAAATATTCCTATGTAAAGTAAATTTTTTTAAAAAATCTTCAATTAAAAATTTTATTGATAAGGAAGACCTAATAAATTTTTGTACACAAATCATAAAGAATATGCAAATATTGTATATAGTACTCTGATTTATGTCCTTTCCATGAATAAAATTTTTAATGAGGACTTTTCTCTCATAAATTTATTAAAATGAACAAATATTATAGGGAAAATTTCATTACACCCTTACAGTAGAGGATTAATAACCAACAGCTCTGGAACTTTTTAAAACCTCACTATATCTCAGGACCTAAATGAAATTAAAATTTATGGTTGAAACGATAATCCTGCCCATGCTTTTATTTTTTTTAAAAAAAATATCCATAATAAATCTCCTTAATCGAGTTATTAATTCAAGTATGAATACTTCCATTTATAGGACTTTTTAATTTTATTATGTTTATTGTAAATCTCCATATTCCAGTTAATTTTCTTAATAAAAGAAAATTACCAAGTCCCCGTAAAAGGAAGTAATTGTATATGAATTACCAATTGGAATACGAGAAATATAATAAAATCAACAAGTCCCATAAATAAAAGTGTCTTTATATGAATTAATAACTGGAATATGGAAAATTATAACTTAAATAAAGCGATTTTGAACTAAATTTTCTAGTTGTTGGTGTTGCTACTTTGGTGGTTAGTGCTTCGGCAAAATGGCCAACGGGAGTGGGAACTTTGGCATCTTTGAAGCCTTATTTCTTTTTGAAAAAAATAAAATAAGAATATAATTATCTTTTCAATTATAAATTTTCAGAAAGTTTTAGGGTCTATTGCAATGTTAATTCTCTAGCGTGTGGATGCTGTGAAATTTTCTCAATATTATATTATATTAACAAAAAATATATATATTATATTATATTAAAAGTAATATGTAATTATTACATCACCCTTTTTTCCTCCCCAACGGGCGGATGTATTATTGTATGATGCCATAAGTGCCTGACGGACATTTTGGGTCCCATAGTGTATACAGATAGTCCAACATCCATCCTCTCCATCGAATCAGCGCGATAATTTTCTGATCGATCAGCGATAATCCCCTTCTGCGTTCAACATGTCTGGGTATCCAAACCCGCCTCCTGGTTACGGGTACGGCTACAGTGCTCCTCCGACGGCAAACCCGTACGGCGGACCTCCAACTGCCAACCCGTACGGCGCCCCACCTCCAACTCAACACTACTCTGCCAACTCATATGGTGGACCACCGCCATCGCATGGCCAGAGCAGCCCTTATGGCCAGTACGCTGCGCCCCACTCGTCATCTTCCGGAAACAGTAAACCCCCCCAGGATTATTCCCATTCCTATGGTGGCGGTTACCAGCCGCCGTCAGCACCTCCGTATGGGAGTCCCTTCGCATCACTGGTGCCGTCGGTGTTCCCTCCGGGTACGGATCCCAATGTGATCGCCTGCTTTCAATTGGCGGACCAGGACGGTAGTGGGATGATCGATGACAAGGAAATGCAGAGGGCACTTTCTTCCTATAGCCAGAGCTTCAGCTTGAGGACTGTTCATCTTCTCATGCATCACTTTACCAACACTAACGCCAACAAGATCGGTGCGTTCTCACTTTCTCTTTTAATTTTCCTTGATTTATTTTGCAATTGGGTTTAGATTTAGGTAGTTAGGCTTTGTTCTGGTTTAGCCGGACGAGAGAGCTTTTTGGGCAAATGCCGAGTTATTCGGCCTGTCCGCCTATGGATCGTCGGAAGAGACGGTTTCCGGTGGATGTCATTGCGTTCGTTCGATCTCGCGGGGCTTGTGTGGCGTTTCCTTACTGGATTTGCATGCTCTTGGAATATTGGAGTTTGAAAAGCAGACAGGTCGTAGACAGATGAGTGGAGACAGATATGTGGATAAATACTTATAAGTTAAGCAAACACTCAACCATACATGCTAATTAATGCCCCGTTCGTTCCTCACGGAGCATTTCGATTTCTTGGGGATCGCAATGCGCTGTGCTTTTCAATTTTGCGCGTTAGTGGTTTCTTTCTCGCCACTGGAAAAAGGGGTCCCTGGTTTGGCATCAATTTACGCTCTTCAGTGGTTTGACTTCTGTGGGGACCACTGTCATATCGCATCGGCTGCGGTGGATTCCCCCATCCCGTAGGGTCTACCTTGGAGTTTGTTAATCGAAATTTGAATGATTGGTTTGAGAAGTTATTCGGATTAGCCACTACCTCCGGTGCGATTGACCTTATAGCAAGGACTTGGGAGTTTGAACTGGATTTTATATTATGTTAGCATATATATTGTGTTTGTTTGGAACAGGATTAACCTTTATGATTTACAGGTATGAGGTGAGGTGAACGATGTGAGAATATTTATCTCGATTTATGTAAATAAGCACTTTTAGTATGTTAAAAAGTAATCCCAAGGAAGCACATTGACAATTAAGTGCTGAAAAATCAAAGAATTGCATTTGTCGTTTCTTCGTTCTCTGCAGTTAAACTGTACCACTCATATATTTACCTTTGTAAGGTAGAAGAGATTTTATGCACATGGGCTCCTTTTGTTATATGAAGAAAGGATTTTGATGGGTACGGAAATGAGAAAGAGAATAAGAATGAAATGGAATTCTTTACCCATATTATGTTTGGTATTGGTATGACCAGAAAAGTAAAAGAATGTCCATTCAAACTATTACTAGTGGTTGGATGTCCGTCCTCAAAATTTGCAACTTGGACGGGAAGTATATGTACATGTTAGTCGGATGTTTTTGTCCTCCCTTTTGGTTAAGGCTTAAGACCAAATAATCATTTATAATCTAGCCGATAGTTCCCATAATGTGCTGTCTACTTTTTGATTGTCGGAATTCCTTGACCTTTTCATCTCTTCTGGGTGGTTGAAATATGGTTATGTCATTGCAGGACCCAAGGAATTCACTACTCTATTTTACAGTCTGCAGAACTGGAGGGTACTTCTCATTTGTTCATAATGTTTGACTATTATTTTCTGTTTCGCCTCTTCTGCACTTGTTCTGACTTGCTGTTAACATCAGGCCATTTTTGAGAGATTTGATATGGACAGGAGTGGCAGAATTGATTTGCCTGAGTTGCGAGATGCTCTGTTGAGTTTGGGGTTTGCAGTTTCATCTGCGGTGTTGGACTTGCTCGTCTCCAAGTTTGACAAAACTGGTGGGAAAAGCAAGGCTATAGAATATGACAACTTCATTGAGTATGTTTTCCTGTGCTTTTATTTATTTATTAGGTATCAAATATACCATATTAAAAGCACTGCATAAAATGAATCCTCTAATACTGATACTTTTCTCCTTCCTGATTTGCTAACGCCAGGTGTTGTCTTACTGTGAAGGTGAGCCCCCAAGTCACTTAGATTATGACTTTCGTAGTTTTTGCCATGAAATTGCATGTTACCGTTGTTATCTGCTTCCAAGTGTAGAAATGGATGTTATTGGCAAAAAAAAAAAAATAAGAGCGAATTTTACCACACTTTTAGGTTACTGTATATCCCTGTTGCTTTAGTAATGTAGGGCCGCATAGAAAATGAAAGAAACAAAATGGCGCTTGAAGCCTATACTTGGAGCTGCCGAAAGATTTTGCTTGATTACTGTTGTTAGAAAATAGTTAGAAAATGGTTTTTTCTCTTTCTTTATTTGTTACTATTACTGTATTGAACATTAGAAAAACTTGAAATTTTAAATGATTAGCCCCTTTTTTTCTCTCATGTTAAATCTTAGCAGTGACCTTTTTTACTCTGTGATCTAAATGGAACATTCCGTGTCTTCCAAAACCGATAAATTATTGTTACCTCGTAATTAAACGGTTGATGCTGATCTCTCAACGGATTATGTGTATAATATGTTGCAGGGTCTAAGTGAGAAGTTTAAGGAGAAGGATACGTCGTACTCCGGTTCTGCAACATTCACGTACGAGTCATTTATGCTCACTGTCTTGCCTTTCCTTGTTGCATAGGAATGAGTTTCTTATTGGATGCGGGTAATGAATGGTCTTGCTGTAATTTGGTAGTTTGCTAGCTTTTGTTCAATATTGTTGCACTATCGAGGTTTGGTGTGGGATTTTCGCAGCTTGGTGAGTGGTGTGACTACTATGAGTATGCATTTGGTTATTCTGTTAGGTTCGGCCTTGAAACTGAAATAACCAACCAACCGAAATGAAGAATTCACAAGCACCGAACCGAGCTGATTTTTTCATCCTAACATATTTAAACAGATAATATCTTGGAGGTAACAACTTCTTTCTTTCTACCTGAAGTAATAAAATTTATAATATTAACAAACAGCATGAATAATATTTATTATGTTTGATTGTTTAACTTCTTCGATACCCATTAAATGCCAATGAAAATTGTACTGGCGCAAATTAAGCGTGGTGTCCAGGGATTGTTCAAAATTTTCAAGGCAAAAAAAGAATCTGGAGGAAGTTTTGGCGAAAGTTTACTGTCTGTCTTTTTTTTTTCTCCTTAAATTTTAGTGTTTTTTCAGTCAAGTTCTTGTGAGCTTCTGTTCAGTCTTCCAACACTAACATTGTTGACAAAAAAATATGGACATTCAAATGTTGACAAATCATTCTCCAATGCCCATATATGAAGTTTAAATTTCAAAATAACAATGATTGGCTCAAAAAATTATCTAAGATTAATAATGTTCGGTTTATTACCTATTTGAATTAACGGTATAAATTACTTTTTTAACATTATTTATAATATACGAAGTAAATATATTAAAATTGTTATCTCAACTTATATATGAACGTATTTTTCATTTTTTAAACATGAACTAGACTCAGAATATTATACTTACAATTGGAGAATCAAAGGTATTCCTGTGCCTTTAAAAAATAAAATCTAGATTTAAATGCACGACTTCACTCCTCCATGGGCACTCACATCTTCAGGCCAATTACATGCACCTTCCTATACCCCGTCCCTATAACACCACCATTCACCGTCAATATATACGATCGAACCATTACATTATATGTTTTTGCCTAGTAATTAAATCATATACGTACACAAATATACTGTACTAGTCATTGGTTGGGTAGTACCGAAACAAAGAATTGAAATTGCTTTTGTATTCGATCAAAACAATATTTTCTCGCCTGCCCTCCCAATCAATGTCTTGGCTGCTTGATGCTACATTACTTCTATAACTCTGCCTGCAATATTTACGATACAGATCTTATTAGAGAAATGGCCCTAGTCACTTTCAATTGGACCGAGTAAAGGAACGATTATTACCTGAGACCGCAGAATCAAGCCACTTGTTTCACACTATCATGAAGCTAAGGTCTTCGTCGTGAACGAGAACAAGGAGCTTCACTTTAAATTGGACCGAGGATGTCAACGACCACTTTCTGTATCCTCTCGCCATCGAGAATATGGATTTCCAGAAGTCTTCCAATGATCCCGTCCATGTCTTCTTCTGTTAGCACTTCTATCAGAAGATCTATTAAAATCAGACGGTCTTCCATACCCAAACCCATCAAAATCAGAAGATCTGTGGCATGTGAACCCTCTGTTGCTTTGCTTGGCTTTTCTCATCTCCTCTTCAAAATCAAATTCTGAGCGCTATAATCAAAGAAAGCAGTTTATCAAATTTAAGACCAGCACTGTGCAAGACATAATAGATCTTTTATTGAGAACTAATGAGCTCAACCACAAAAAAATTCTCAGGCATAAAAAGAAACGCTACAATAAAATTTTGAACTCATCCCTACACCATTGAAGAAGAAAAACAAATGAAAGGAGAAAACCAGCTCTCCAGTAGATTTCACTGATCAAACTGGAATTTAGCGGGCATGTTAATTTCTCAGGGGGGAAAACATTTCTGTCACTTTCTTCTATACAACCTTATGCAGAACATGGTCAGGATGGGTTGGGTTTATTCAGAAATCAGTTCGCATGTAGATTCACAAAACCGCAGGGCTTCTTTGGCTAGCCTATTTTACAAGGGCATAACATGATTCTGCAGCTTCAGAGGAACTGAAGAGAGGTGTATATTTTTCAGAACAAAGTTTACTACTTGATTAAACAAAATACAGCTACAGTCTAAAAATATGGTACTGTGATCCCGTTACCACTTGTCTTCTCTCTTGCTCCCCCACCCCCAATTTTTTTACTTCCTCTCCACTCCCAAAACTATAGACATTCGAAGAGAAACAGTATTTATTTGCTAAGGTAAAAAACCATCAAGATTTGTGCTTTTGAGTCAGAGGAATGATGCATTTGTAATAACCAGATCAGCAATTACCTTGGTAGGATCAGAAAGCTCAGCATATGCCTCTCCAATCATTTTGAAAAGCCTATCAGCATCCTTGTACACGTCCTTTGAAATTTCCTTCCAGATTTGGCCTTCATCTCCAGCCTCACTTCTTGCCAGCAACTGACCAGCCTAAATTCAAAACATATAAGAAAAATACCTCACATTAAGTTTAAGCTTACAAAAATATAAATAAAGTGATAATATCCAGAATTAAAAACAAAACTCTCGAACCTTGTCTGGATGGTGTCTGAGAGCTGCCTTGTGATAAGCCTTTTTTATATCGGTTGCTGTATCAGTGGGTTTGACTCCTCTGGTAAAGACAAGTTTAAGTACAAAGATATTAGATTTTGGAAGCCTTACCTTAGCAGTTATGCATACAAGAAAATTCATGAGCATTATTCACAGCAACCGGATTTTAGCTGAGATATAATCAAAGGATCTAGACACACTCAAAGACATAAAACTGTTAATTGGAAAATCCTTCAAGCAAGTCCACATTCTCCTCTTTTTTTGGACAAAATTGACAAATCCTCTTTCTTTTCTTTTGAGATTTTTGAGCCAATGAAAATATTTTTTCTAAATTGGATGTGGAAAAATAAAAATACGGAATTGACAATTTTGGATTATACAGAGAAAAAGAAAAAAGAGAATAAGAAAAAAATAGATGTCCCAGTGTAATCAGAATTGACTCATCAGGCATTATTTTGACAGTTTATCTAATGATACATTTTACATTGTTGGACGAGCCCATTTTAAAACAATTAACTTGTGACTAAATTATCAAAGATCATATATTTTCAAGTATTTCAAATAAAAGGGTGGCCCAGTACACAACGCTCCTACCAGAAGGGGTGGGGTCTGGAAGGGAATAAGTTAGAAATACTAATAATTTAACTGCCTCTCCTTGGTTCAGTGAGGTGGCTTGAAATGACTTATAGGACTAGGTTAGAAATGTGTAGGCCCTCTTCCCTTCTAGCAGACTCCGCATAGTTCTTACAATGATGTTATTATCACTATTGCATAAAGATTATAGAGCCGCTTGTTTGAATTGATCAGCGTTCTAATTTTGTTCTTCTGTTTAGGAGGGATATCTGATCAACCTCAGTTTTTAACATACTCACTATAAATAGAACCATTCTTCTATATAAAGACATTAGTATGACGCATCTTCTCCTTGGGTAAGTGCATCACTTCAATTCAAGCCTATTAGCCTTGTATTCCTCTTTGTACCTCTATTTAAGTTTCTTGACAGCATTTTAGCAGAGACTGAGAACATCATACTAAACATTGAAGAAAAACTAGCTACTAAATTTACTATAGATCTTCATAAAAATGGAACTATTCTTTCAATGAGCTTAACATGATTAACATCTGCCCTCTAGATTGAACGGGAGTCTTACTAAGATTAAGGGTATCTTGCTAATTTTGTAAATCCCGTAGTAAACTCTGAATATGTGCAGGTTTTAGCTTCATAGAAACACTCCCTCTATTTTTCTCATCTTTGTACAGGATGTGCTGGCGTCACCTCAAGGTTCTACTTCCCACTACATTTAATGAATTTGTCATGTAGAGGATGCCTGGGGCAAAGGGTGGTCATTTGGCTGGATAAACATATATTCTATGTATACTAGATTAACCTAGGCAAGTCAGAAAATATTAACTAAGGAGAAAGCTCCAATTATATAAAGTACTTACAAAATAAGGTAAAAGTCTAAGGGAGTTTCCTTTTTGGCTTTCTCTTCAACTGAAAGCAAATGTTGGCGAACTTGCCTAGATTCTTTCACAACACCATTTGATCCATCTGGTGTGCCAGACTGCTTGTTCTTTTCATCAGATTGATTTTCAAGAATGGACAGAAGTCTCCTGAGGTCACAAGCTGCTTGCTCATAGTCTCTAACCATCTCATGTAAGGTAGCTCTTCTTGAGATGGCCTGAAAAGGGTAGAACCAAATGAACTCCCCACTTGTAAGTAATAATAAAGTGGAAAAAGATTTCTATCTACAGCTAACAAAATAATGCAATCTCACAGAACATGATGACCTGTTTTAAGAAAGAAAGATCAATAGACATGGAAATCAAATACACTGTTCTTCCTATTGAGAAATCAAACTTCCTATTGAGAAAATGACAAGGAAATTAAGTATAAACTATAAGGTGCCTTGCTAAAATCATAAGAAAGACAATGCATGATAAATTAGTATATATCAGCGTCGCAATGATGAATTAATTTATCATGTCATATCATGATACAAATACAATAGCCCAGGAAACTCCTTGACTGTCCAAAGTTCTTATTTTTCACACAAGTTAAGCTAGCCTCCAGGCTATGGTATGTGGGGAAAAAAAATCTTAGTATGCATTATTATTTCCCTAATGATGGGATTTCAGAAAAGTATACCTTAGCATAATTTCCATCAAGGGCCATAGCCACACTGCAGTCTGAAATGGCATCAGTAATTTGTCCCAAAGCTTGATGTGCTGCAGCACGGTTGCAGAAACATATTGCCACAAAAGGACGTGACTTGATGTTGCTAGACAAAGCAGCAGTATATTCTTCAATTGCTTCTGTATACTTTTTCAATTTAAAATATTCGTTTCCTGCATTCTGTTATCAATAAGAATAATAAGGATACAACATAGCCCTAAAAAATTGCTAATAACACCTGCAGTTAGAACACTCTGTAAACCTTAAACTAGTCCCAGTGAAGTGTGAAAAGACAACCTATCTAATCCCATGTGTAAACTTATGATATAATGAGTTAAGAATATTAAACTAGAACATATATTTTAAAAAGAACAATTAAAGAATCATCTCCAGTAACACAATTTAAAAAAGGAGAGGAAAAGGCCCTCTGAGAACAACTTAAAATGATGCTATGAAGGGATTCTTTTATATTGCCACGGATGTCTTCAATAATTATACTTGACAAATAAAAGTATATGCCATCATTGATGTAGGAATTATAACAGACAGCGCAGTACAAACTAAACATGACAACAATATAGTATAGCATTTGATAATTATCTTTTGGGCATCAAAGTAGGAAAATGAACATAGAAATTACCTTGTGGCGTAGAAGGTCTCGTATTGTAGTGGTTAATGACAACAAATGTTCAATGTTCTCACCATACCTAGATAAATGAAATGAGCATCAAGCACAAGCAGCATTCAATAAATATTTTTGATAGTAATGGAAAATTAAAGAATGAGCATGCTTGGTGAATTTTGAATTACTTGTTGTCGAGGGACACAGCTTGCTGTAACTTCTCAAGACAATTAATTGATGCTTCCAGCCTTCCCAGATGAAAGTGACACTTGGATATCAATGACCAACTCCACAATCTGACACAAAAGTTACTATCATGCGTGGAAATATTCACATTCTCTGCACTGTTTGCCAAATTTTTTTCTGCAAGACATTGGCTCTGCTCACAAAGCTGTATTGCTGCATCATACTTTTGCAGCTGCAACATATCGCCAGAAGCACAAGCACACAACTTTTTCAGCCATGTAAAAAGAAAGAAAGAAAGAAAGAAAAACTCGAAGAAAACAACAATGAACAAGTGGAATAAAGAGGCATAAAGATGTATTACACAACTATTTCAATAGAAACGTACCAAATACAAGGCCTCTGCCTTCATTTGAAGCAACTTTTCTGAGTATAAACTTATTGACAATGCCTTAGAAATTAGTTCTAAGGCTTTACCAGCTGCATCAGAATCCTTCTTTTTCAAGAGTTCAGAAGCACTATTTGTACACTCAGCCACGTTCTGTTAATATGAAAATCACTTGTTAGACATCTTACAAAAGGAAAGACACCACCCAAGTCAACATAGGAAAAACAGAAGTGAAAATTAACAGCTGACTGAAAACTGATAGCAGTAATAACTAATAACTAATAGCAATATGAAATTACCCAGGAAAAAAATCAATTATGAATAGTTTGACAAAAGATTTTAAAAAGCATTATACTTAAGTTACCTCAGCTGCCCTATCCACAAGAAAACAATTGACATACCTGAGCTTTCTGTAGACCTTCAGCTGCTTCTACAACAAGTCTCCGATCCAAACAAACACCATTACTTGATTCCAGGCACTTATTGAAATACTGCTGAGCATTTTCTAGTTCTCCCAGCATAAGGTAACAACTGGATAAGAAAATCACATTTCATCACCACAGGGATAGAAATCATCATACTTCAAAATCTCAAATGAAGCGCAAAACCCTTACTTTGCAGTTCTCATCTGTACTTTCAGAAAGGTGGAGTCAAAATCAGAAGCCATAAGGCAATCCCCCAGAGCTTCTCTAATCCTTCCAAGACCAATTCGTGCAGCTGCACGGTTACTATAGCACAGTAAAAGAAGCTTGCTCAAGCACCCAGACCTTTCACTTGGAGGGACAGAATTTATTCCAATTGTGTAGAAGTTCTCAGCTTTAGAAAGATCCCCATCTTTATAAGCTTGATTTCCCCTGGATAGAAACATGGTGCATACCATAAATTAAAAAAACTAGTTTTTCTCATGGCACCTAACAGAAATAGCAAAACAAAATTTCAGAGACAACCAGCAACACAATACTAAAAAGATCGGCTTTTAATTTTTCTATTTGCTTAAAAGTTACGATTAGTATATATCCCCAAAAAAAATTACTATGATGAGCACCTGAGTTTCCAATTTTCACAGATTTCTTGAGTTGTAGCCAAGGATGCAAAATCCCCTCCCTTCAACTGATCATTATTCTCAGATCTATTCATCGTTACATCAGTGTATGACGAAGATGAAATAGGGACAGAAGATACAAACTTCTCATTCAGGTTAGGAGAGATGATAAATGAGTCAATTCCCACTTTCCTCCTATATTTCTTCTTCTGTTTACGCTTAACTGATGAAACAGTACTCTCTTTAGTTGATGATGCAGAAAATGTAAAACAATTCTGTGTTGAATCACCAAGGCTGGGAGCAAAGCCAAATTGATCAGTGCTTGACCTAAAGGAAACCCCAGTATCTGCACAAGCTCCAGCTCTATTACTGCTACAGACCTGTTCTTTATTCAAACTAGGACAGGCTGCTTCAGGGCCACATACTTGGGAATCACCAATAGACGAATCTCCATTACTTGATGATGGCCTGCTCTCATTTGGATCTCCACTTTTGTAATTATGTGTATAAATATCTTCTCTGCTCCCTGCATTAACTGAATGCTCATGTTTATAATCAGGGCGAAGGGGAATTTTTGAGGGCACATGGTCGTGGTCTGAGATTGATGGTTCATTTAACTGGGCTGAAGCTTTAACATCTTGATCATCATCTCTTTCATGATAAGGAGAAAAGTCCATTGGTGAGTAGCTACCACAAGAATCTGGGGTGTTAGGCCAACTACTTCCCGTTGATGCATGATCTTTCTTTATCTGTTTCTTGTTCAAGGAATGTGACTTCAATTTTCTCCTCACCTCTTTTGATCCTCTTTCTTTAGAAAATTTACCCTTTAGTGTGGATCCTGCCTTTTTATGTGATGCAGGAAATAAATTTTCTTTAAAACAAGAAGGATCCCATGTTGGTGGTTTAAAATCCTTAAAAGGCTCCTCAGGTCCTTCAGGGATGTTTGCAAAACCATTATAACACTTATCTTGATCCACACCCATGGAATGGTTTGCACAGACATGACTTTTTGATTGAGAGTCAATACCAAATGAAGAGAATGAAAATGAAGTTTTAGCTTCATTAACTTGTGAATCTTCAAGTACTTGACACTCAGGAATTTTGCCCGAGTAAGAATTTCCCATACTTTCCTGACCAGAGGATGACTCAGAGAAAGATATTCCTTCAGAACCATGGGCAATATTACGACCAATTCCAATTTGAACATCATCTCTTTTACATGTTTTGAACCCATCAGCATTCTTTGAAGCAACAATAGGAGAAGACTGTGGAACATCAGCATTAACTCCTGAACTTAAACTAGAGGAGACAGTAGCCTTCTCACTTCTTCCAAACACGAAACAATTGTTACTATTTACAAATGAATCCTTTAAATTTCTATTGATATCAGCATCACTAACTTTCTCAGAATTATTTATATTCAACTTCTCCATTTCATCTGTCAAACCATGAGCAGGAAAAGTGCTACAAGCATTAGCAGTACTACTAGTACATTCAGATCCACTCTTATCATTTCTCAAATGGTAATCCTGATCAGAATGTATAATACTATCACTATGTGTCTCAGTCTTGGGATTTAAAGAACCCATATCACAATTCGAATTTCCCAAGCTGTCAAGGGACTCCTGCTTTTCGACATTAAAATTTGAAGTTTTACCAGTTTGATTGCCACCAAAAACGAAAACAAAACTAGCCTTCTTTACACTCTCTGCTTCAGTCTTACAATTCGTCTCCTCACCATTATGAATGGATGAGTTCTCCATGATATTTGAGTTAGAATCTGAATCCTTTTGATCAGCACAATAAACAAACCCCGAACTACTAATCTTCCTATGTTCGGTCTCCAGATCCAATTCCGCGTTTCTGGCGTCGGCAGAAACTGTCTTTGCTGAGTTTCCACAGGTTTCTTGTCCGTCCTGGCGAGAATTTGATTCCATATCACTCCGTTTACAATTAAAGATAAACTCTACGGGATCACTTTTTCTGATCTCCGTTTCTTTCTCGTTTGTTACTTGGCCTCTGTTAAGGAAGCAACCCAATTCTTCGGTAACTACAGGCTGGGAATTTAAATTTGCAGTAAACTCACTCCACTGAGCGCCAAACTTAAAACCAGTGAACTGGAACTTCGGGTGACAATTCAAGGAGCCACCGTCACCAGCTCCGGGACAGTTCTCTGCCCCGGCAGCATTTTCTATAATCCCATTGGACGAGCTATTATAACTGTTTACCTGATCCGAGCTGCCAACAGTCGGATGAAATGGATTAAAACCGGAACTCAGCTCACCGGTGGCGGTTCTACTTCTGGACCTCGCATGCTGAGACGCTGACTGCTTCCTGAGCTTCACAAGCCTCGGCCTCGACCTAGACGACGCTGTTGAACCTGCACCAGATAGTCTAGACTGAGCAGAAGCCGTGGCGGATTGGAAGCCACTGGCATAACCGAAAGCTGAAGGGTTTAAGCTTTCACCACCCTCAGAGAAATGAGCATAGCTAAAGGCCGATTGATCGAAAAGCGGTTGAGAGGTTGCATCGGGAATCAGATTGGGATTTTGCATAGAGGACGATTGGATCGGAGATCGCAAGTGCACAGCCGCCGCCGGCGACATTGAGGTGGACGGAGAGGGGGGCGAGGAGAGTAGGGTTATGCTTGACCCTTAAAAATTAAAATTGTGCTTCTCAAGGTTCAAATTCACGCTCGCTTTCGGAGATGGCCACGGATTTGTTTCGCTTTATATACAAGGTAACAATCGAGTGTGAGGTTGAAGCAAGTGCGGCAGAAGACCCAACAGGAGCGGAACGGTATTTCTATTTCCTTGCGAATTAACGCCCGGCAAGAATTAGTTGCGAAATTGGGTATCCAACTATTCTGCTTTCAATCTGAGAGTGATAATATTAACGTTGTATACGGTACTGTGAATTTGTAATATTTGAAATGGTAAAATAACTTTTAGTACTTTAAATTTGATTTGATTTTTGTTTTAATCCATCAAGTTTGAAATTGGTGATTTTGGTTCCTTAAATTTATTCTGTCAATTACCATTTACTCCGTCAATCACCATTAGTCCTTAAAGTTTAAAAAGGACTTGATGACGTCTTTAACAGTATTAATTCGTTCGACGTGGTGCTAATACCGTTAAAATAGCTTAGGATTTATGTAACTTTTGGTCCCGGAGGTTTGACCTAATTTTGGTTCTGGTCTCTCAAGTTTGAAATCGGTGGTTTTAGTTTCTCAAGTTTATTCTGTTTATAACTGTTGGTCCCTCAAGTTTTAAAAGGACTTAGTGGCACCTTTGATAACATTAATTCGTCCGATGTAGCGCTAACGCTATTAAAATTACTTATGTGTCATTTTTTTAGGACAGCTGATATGACAAATATACTATAATATATTAAGTTGTGCTGGAAAAAAGGGGGGGGGGGAATGGCATCAAACCTAAACGCATGAGTCAGAAATAGCTTATGTGTCATTTCTTTTAGACTCTTACATTTCATTTTGATGCCCTTTTTTTCTTTTTTCTTTTCAGCACAATATAATATATTATAGTATATTTATCATATCAGCTGTCTTAAAAGGCATAACACATAAGATATTTTAATGGTATTAGCGTCATATTTGATGAATTAACACTGTCAAAAGCGCCACCAAGCAAGGTAATTAAACATGGACTAGTTACTAAACCAGCTGAGGTATTGGGTTAAGGGTGAGTGAATCAGATCGGAGTCAAACTCGAGCTAAATCTGGACAAAACCTGTGAAAAAGTGGAGATTTTAAGGTTATTAATATGAAATTATGAAGAAAATAAAAAAAAATTGATTTAAAAAAAACAAGAAGAATCGGGTTGATTCCCAAACCGAACCAATTTACGGACTGGTTTGCTGGTTTTCAGGCCGAACGGGCCAGTCCAGTTCGGGTTCCATGACTTAGCCACCAAGTCCTTTTTTCAAATTTGAGAGACCAGCAATTATAAATAGAGAAATTTTGAGGGACCAAAACCAAAATCGGGTTAAATCTCTGGGGCCAAAAGTTGTATTAACCCTAAGTTATTTTAACGGTGTTAGCGCCATGTCAGACAAATTAACACCGTCAAAGGCGACACAAAATCATTTTTAAACTTGAGAGACTAACGGGGATAAATGGAGTAAACTTGAAGGACCAAAACCATCGATTTTAAACTTGAAGGATCAAAACTAAAATCGAGTCAAACTTCACATATCAAAAGTCATATTGACCCTATTTAAAACATTAATTAAATTAAATTACATCATCTTGTTCTAAATATAGCAACTAGCCATTGTGTTTCCTTGTGTTTACTTTAGCCTAAAATGTAAGAGGACTCTTCTACCTTTATGACAACTTACGGTTTGCCATCACAAATGTTAGTATTTCAAGGAAATATTAAATATTTTACTCAATAATACCACATATTATGTATTATTAGATTATATATTAAATTACATATCATATAAATTAGTTTAGATAAAAAATAAAAATAAAAATAATTTATTTTAATTTTTAAATTATTTCAAAAAAATAGTTAGTTGACCTAAGCCTTGTATTTAAAATTGGAGGTAATAACATTAAACCTAAATAAAAAACTTGCAAATTTTTTTATCCTTTTTGTTACATGCCATGTATAAATCCATGCGGTTAAAATTTAAATTAAAACAAGCGTATTATCACTATGCAATGAGTATTTGGAAATCACTAAAACCTTGATTTTAAAAATATTTTTTTATAAATTAAGATAAAACTCATCTCATATATTTAGCTTATAAATTATAAAAATTATTTTTTAAAAATTAATTCAAACTTTACAGATATATTTTCACGAGCCAATTGAGCTGGAAGGAGATGTTTGCTTGCCACAATGTGAAGCAGGCACAACTGTTTGGAGTCTAATGTCGTTCTCTCTCTCTCTCTCTTTTTGGCAATGAATCTAACGTCGTTCAGTCTTTCATTTTTGAAAGCAAATTGTGGTTATCAATCCAATTCATAGTCATAGATAACACACACAGAATTGTTTTCGGGTCTATTTATATTTTATAAATAAATGAATGATAGTTAAAAACTTAAAATGGGAAACTCTGATAAAGAACTGTAAAAATGCTAAAAGACAAACAAATATTTTGATTATTTATAATTTTATAGAGATGTTAGACTTAATTTGTTATTTTTTAAATTAAAAAGAAAAGACAAATTTGCTCTTACATATTTTTTTTATTTAAAAAAAATTATCCCTGCCGACGGCCGGAACTCCGATGATTCATTCTCAAAGTGGTGTAGCCAGAGTTCAAACCCCCACCATTTTGTTTGCACAAAATGTTGGTGATCATTAGGTCACTAATGACATTCAATATAAATAATGTAAATAATATATATATTAATGTTTGATTTTTAACTCAATCTCATTAATAAGTTTAGATAAGGAGTTTGTAATTTTTGTTTTTTAAATAAAAAGTTCACTTACTCTCTTAGGTCATTCATAAGTTTAGATAAGAAATTTACAACTTTAGTTTAAGTAAAAAATTCACTTACTCTCTCATATCATTCATAAGTTCAAATAAATAACTTACAATTTAAAAAAAAAACCTAAACCCTAAAAGCAAAGGTATGCCAACTAATTAATATAAGGTAAAATTCTGAATTTATTTTGATTATTTAAAATATTAAAAAATGATAAAATCATTTAATTTGAAAGATAAATGAAGTGTTTTTTTCTTTCAAAAAAAGGGACACAAATTATGTAAACAGCTAAGTCATAGCATTCTTCATTCTAATTTTGTAAGTACATATATTCTGAAATTTATCTTGTATGTCTTTTCTGAAATTTGTCTGATATTTGGGGACAATAGATACAAAGAATCCAGCTATTTATGTATGTGCTAAAGGAAACAAGTGGATTAATGGTAAGTTTTTAGTTAAAACAAATATATACTGAATACTTGTATATATTTGAAGTTTTTTATATAGAAAAATATAGTGATTATGTTGTTTATACATGAGAATTAGGATAGCTTAGTATTCTGGGGAAAGTTGTGGATAATAGCTAGTGTCAGAAATCAAGTTGGGACGCGGACGTTGAATTTGCAGTCCTTATCTGAACATATAAATTCCTTATTTGAATTTGTCAATTCTTTATTTAAACTTGTAAATTGCTTGAAAGAGTAAGTTGATTTTTTGCTTAAAAAACAAAAGTTGCGAGTTCTTTATCCAAACTTGTCAGTTCCTTATCTGAACTTGTAAATTTCTTATTTAAAGTTGTGAATGGCTTGAGAGAGTAAATAAATCTTTTACTTAAACGAAAATTGTGCATTCCTTATCTAAATTTGTCAATGTTTTATCTGAACTTGTGAATTTCTTATCTCAATTTATGAATGGCCTGAAAAAATAAGTGTATTTTTTATTTAAAAACAAAAGTTGCAAATTTTTTATATAAACTTGCCAATTCCTCATCTAAACTCGTTAATAGGCTTGAGTTAAAGATCAAAAATTAATATATATATATTTTTGCATTCTTTATATTGAATTTCATTGGTAGCCCAATGGTCACCAATATTTTGTGCAAACACCCCATAACTTTGGAAATATTTATTCCTAAGGGTACCATTTCCACGGAACTCTGGTAGGGGTAATTTTTTTAAATAAAAAAATGTTAGGATAAATTGATCTTTTCCTTTTAATTTCAAAAAAGATAAATTGAGTCTAACATCTCTTTAAGATTATAAATATTCAAAACACTTTTCTATTTTTTAGCATTTCTAAAGTTATTTATTTGGGATTTTCCTTAGTTAAAATGCAATTATATAATCTTGCTCCAAGGAAGTTATTCATTCCAGCTCCATATAATTATAAAGTACAAAATTTGCTACCATAACCTAAATCGAACTCTTCTCAACGATAAAGGGGGGAAAGAGCTAAATTCTTTTTCCAACTTTTTTTCCTTTGAATATCTTTCAGCCTTATGCATTTATTTTTAATTTTTAAAAAATAAATTTAATTTATGTTTGATTCATGAGCTTCCATTTTATTTTATCTACAATTTTTTACCTCACATCCTAAATGTAAGATTTTGTTCCTACATTTAGGTAGGATCTAGTTTGTAGAACAATTTACAGATATATTATCTCATTTGACCAAATTATTTAGCTCGTTTAGATTAGCTTATGGAAGCTCCATAAGTGCTTATAAATCGTGATTCATGGAATACGAAATAACTTTTATGGTTTACGATGTTGCTTTTACGGTTTACAAAGTAAATATGTTGAGTAGATTTATCTCAATTTATGTAAATCGGGTTTATAAAATAAGTTCAATTATAAATAGAATTTCTAAACATGCTTATTGTTCAAAGTGAGTAAGATATGCTACATTGGAAAAAAAAAAAAGGGTGAGTTAGATATGGCCACATGGGCTTTGTCGCTTGTTATAAGCAAATTATCAGTTGAATTATATTATTCATGATTTATCATTTATAAATGTTTAAGATTTTTTATAATTTGTATATTAATTTCAACAAAGTTGCATTTACAAAACAAAAAATTATTCTTTGAAATATTTCTGCTTTGATAAAAAGCTTTAATTAACAGTTGCTTCCTTACCGACTCAACGGTGATTATACTGGCTCGAGCCTCGAGCGTTGCTTTCACGCAGATCGGTTTCATAAATCCTTTGCACATGTGTCTCAGACACCGGCGAACACGTTGCGCCTTTTTACCCTTCTGAGCTTCGCTTTGAAGAAACGAGACGAAGAGGAAAGGTGGCCGAGTTATATTTGCGGCTGACAAGTGACAACTGAGGTCTTCTTTTCTTCTCCAGTTCTTTCATTTCTTCAGGTAATTTTCTTTTCTTCTTTTTCTTGCCGAAGATGATCAGTGTATTGGTCGCGAGAACATTGAACCAGGTCTTGCAAGTTTCGGCTTCGTAGAACTGTAAAATCGATTGGGCAGTTCAAGTACTTGCTTAGTTGCTTTTAAGTTTTGAGGGTCTCATGGGGCATCATACAGGACCTGACCTTTAGTTCTGATGCCTTTCTGGAATACCCTATGCAAGAAAACATTTGACGATTTAAAATTTTTGTTTTTCAACTCTTTTAATCTGGTTATGAACATGAACCCACTCCAGGCACATGCCTGAGACATAGTTACATAAATAAAATTTTCGTTTTCCCGTTCTGAGTGACACTTGGGGGTTATGCGTTATTGGCTGTGGGGAGTCTCGATCGTTTACATGCTCTCACAAGGTAGAATTTGGTAGTCTTAGCCGTTGACATGCCCCGGTGTAAAGAAGATAAGATCATTGGCTTAGGCAATCCATCTTTATCTTCTGCTATGTTGTTTTCTTTATTCATTTCACCAAGCCTTCTGCTTTCTCTTGAAGTCTGTACAAGAAGGAATTACTTGGCTGTACTTTCTTAGTAGGTGTATTGGTACCTCTCCATTCTCCATTGCATCATTGCGAGACAAAAACTAATGGAGTCTACTGCAGAATCCTTTCTGCTAATTTGTAAATCCTTGGTTAATTGAAGTTTCTTTTTCTCATACCTCCAAGTTCTTTAATGATGTGAGTGAATAGCGAATACTAATCATTTTTGTATTGCTCTTGATTAATGTTGCACTTGCAGTGTAGTCTTTCCAAGGATCGATTTTCCTTTGACTTCAATTATACAATATTTTCGAAGTCCTTTTCTAGTGTGGAGTGACTATGCCAGATAACTGTTCAATTTTTTACATCATATCACAGGTTATAATTTAATTAACTTCCACAGGTTTGGATTTTCGGAAGTTCCTGTGGTGAATTTTAGATATAACAAGAAGCTGGATAAAATGATGCATGGTGAGTGCTATTATAAATTCTTTACGTTTATCTGTTACTCTCTGGCTGGCAGCCCTTATTACCATCAGGATTGTCTGATTGTGCATTCTGAAATGCATTTTATGTCTATTCTTTCATTCAGATAAAGCCTTGAAAGGGTTGAAAATCATCATATTTTTGAAGGTGTTGAATAAAAATCGTTATTGTTTTGGAGGCAAGGACACTCAAAATGTCTATGCTTATCAGATAACCCTAAAAGGCTAAAACAGGCTATATCATTCTGGAATTTAATCGTACATTTCATGAGTATCTATCTGTCTGTGCTTGATCCAAAATTTTAATGGCTAATTTAGTCTTTTGAAGTCTCCAGACAAATTTCCTGATATAATTTTTGCTCTTTTTATTAGTTTTTAGGTGTGTGAGGTGGAGTTCCATAATGCATGCCACAGCTGAATTAGCAAGCATAATTTTTAATTTGACTCCCATGACTGTGAGAAGGGAATGCAGTATCAGGCTGTGTTCTTTTGTACTACTTTAGAACAGACGTGGAATTTTGTGAACTGTGAAGCTTCTACTGCGAAGGGCCACACATGACTACTTTCAATTGCATGACCTAAAAATGATCTATATGACCATCTGTTATTACTTAATAATTCTATTTTTGAAACAATGCTTCTTAATTTATTTGTCTTGAGTCAATATAATTATGCAATTTACATGACTCCCCGGGCTAATTGACTGTCTACTCTGATGAGTCCATCAGATAAGAATGAGAACACTCGTATAGAGGATATGTTAACTGGAACATGTCATTCTAAGTCTGATGAGAAAGAAGCCATGGAAAATATTACAAGATATTCAGGAAATGTAGAGCCAAAGATAGCAGATCAGAAAGGTGGAGAAATTGGGGCAGAAGGGAAAACTCCTGAAGAGTTTGATGCATCTGGTGAGGTTAACATGGAAGCGTTCGTTACACCAGATGATGTTATTAGGGCTGGGGGATTTGGTGCCAGAGATGATATCAGTAGCTTTCTGCCTGTTGCAAGTGATTCTACCGACTTTGAAGCTTCGATTCGTGATGCGCGAGATTATGAAGAACCTGAGGGCAAAGTTAGCAGACCCGGCCTCGGTTGGAATGAATCAACAAAGGGAGAATAATTGTTCTTTCACTGCTGCTTGCACAAGGGTTTCCAACTTTTTGTTGTGTTTTTTTAACCTTGTTTTGATTTGTACGCGATTTAGTTAAACCTTGTCAATGTAGGGTATTCAGGCTAGTAGATTAGCTTGTGCTTGGTTTGACTTGTGGAGTTGAGATGCTGGGTTCTAATTTTGTTTTCTCCACTTTTTTCCTTTACTGAACCACAAGAACTTGTCTCTCTTTTCTCTCGATGCCACCCACCACGTTCGGATAAGGTCTTAGCTGGCTTGAGATCGGTGTTGACTTGCCTGGGTGTGTTTAAGTTGTATATACTGGAGATTGGTGTTGATTTGCCTGAGTGTGTTTAAGTTGTATATACGTGTGTTGAACTCCTATAAAATTGAAAAACAAGAAATGTTTTTTTCTTCTAAAATATTGAAATTTTGGACCATCATAATACTTGTTTCCCCTTTTCACTGTTCCATCTTCTCAACAAATTTGAAAGCTGAGTACAGTCATGTATGAAATTAATTGAATTTTACAGTGTAAACTCCTTATGGTCTATGGGCTTGGTTTCATTGCAGAAGTGTATTTTGTTGGAGGCGATGTTTTATTTAGTATGTTGGTAATGTAAGTAATTTAGATAACCAACACATTTTGTGAGAGGCAATGTTTTATTAATATACTTGTTTAGTTGTGTTTATGCTTATATACAAGTCTGATTTACGTAAATCAAAATAAAACTTTCTCATATATTAACTTCATAGATCGTAAAAGCTACCTCGTATTTTATAAATCACGATTGAAAATCACTTATGAAGGCTATCTAAACATACAAAATATATTAATAATGTAAGTATTTTAGATAACCAATGCATTGGAGTCCAGGGATGCTCCACAAGTTATAATTTTTGCCCTTTTGGATTAGAAAGGTTCGTTTCTTGATTTTCTAACTTCCAAGCATGTCACCAATATTTTGAGATGACAACTTCATCATACTTGCAAAAGTTGTTGATTTAAATGAGAATATAACTCCCGTCTCAAAAAGGTTTGAAATTTTGAGTAATGATTAATTTTATGAGAAGCATATATAATATTAATATTAATTGTATAAACAGATTTACAGCAGGACATTCTTAACAGGAAGTCGAGATTGCGTTTTCAAAGATTCTGTGCCCTGGGGCAAGAAGTGCGAGGGGGTCATATGCTAACTTTCTTTGGAAGAATGCCTCCCATCTAGACCCAAAGTGGGCTTGCCATTCCTCTTTCGTGGCGTAGTGGGGAAGATATTGCTTCACTCCCAAACGAGCATCTGCACAGAATTCTAGGATCCGTTTGTTTTGGTTTAGAATGTTCTCCAAGCTGTCTTTCCCTACAGAATTTGGGACAGCAGAGGATAGGAATGCTACTAGGTAGAAAACATCTTCCTCTGGTGTGACCAAAGAGGTTTTACTGTTCCAACTGTGAGTAGAGAGAGAGATTGTAAGTGGGGTTTGTTGATTTAATGTTTGATTACGGTCAACAAGTTAAAGCTAGTACCTTGCTTGGTTGACAGGGTAGATGAGAATGGGACCATTGCTTGTGTCTGTAAGGATTTTGCCAAACACCTCTTGATTGAAGTCATGAATTTTGCTCCTGGGAATGAAAAGATTCAGCCAAGGATGGGGAACATCCCATAATCCTTTAGCTCTCAACTTCATTTCAGATACATGGACTCTGTCCAGGAACTCCACGTAAGAAACTTCTGTCAAGAAGATTGTGGAGGGAATATAACTCAGTTCTGACAAAAGATGCTCAACGCTCTGCATTTGAACCAGTGAACAAAAAGAGATAAGATTTTTCTTCTGTAGAGGCAGCGTTTTTACCCACAAGTTACAAAAATTAATGTTGTTTTCTAGGCTCACCTGATTCGTGGCTTCAGATTCATCTGGGTTGAAGTATTTTGCCATTTCCAGACAATAAAAGGTCTTTCCATCTGAATCGAATTGGCTGACTTGAAGTGGGTCTTTCAGACTGAAGGAAGATCTCCAGCTATTGAGGATGCCAGTCCTATTTATGAGCACGAATCCTTCAATATAATCAAATGTGTTTTCAATTAATATCAAATTCTCTTGATCCCTAGCAAACACGGAGAAATCTGAATACAGTGCTCTAATCCATTTCACCTGCATAAATACATATATTAGTTACTGGGATTAGGGGAGTTTAACTTTTCTTCATTTATAAGAACGCAAAGGTGTTTTTTTTGTGTGCGCGCGCGCTCACCATCTTTGGTGCTGGTTCAAGAGAAATTCTAGCCTTGGTGATTACGCCAAATTGACCAAGCCCTCCCAGGACACCATAAAATAGGTCTGCATTTTGGGTCTCTGAGCAGGTCACCACCTCTCCTTTTCCTGCAACATAGATATATACATGTCACACACGCCACATAATAAATGTCAAAAGTTCAAACTCATATCATTGCCCCACAATCTTCACTCAGTCTATTTTGAAAACCCTTAGAGGGGAAAAAAGTCACTATTGCCATTCAACAGAGCAAAATTACAAAAACTCCCTCACTCCTTTTTTTTAATGAAGTGATTGATATGGTAACAAAAAAAGCTATTTCAAAGGGACAGGGCAATTCAAAGTCCACTCAACAGTTCAAACTCGTATCTGATTAGGAATGATTCAAAGACTCTGCACATGGAAACCAATGCGTTTAGGATGAAACCTCTCTTTCAAGTAGGGTGTGGGTTAGGCCAGAACGTACTAGAAAAATCACATTAGGTGGGGAAGAGGGAAGAGATTATTTTGGGGTGTGGAACAAACAATACATATATATACCTGTGACGACTTCCAGCTGGAAAACGTTGTTGATCTGGGGTCCATGGCGGAAAGCTTGGCCACTTATTCCGGCATTGGACAGAGTTCCACCAACAGTAAGGTGAAGGTAATCAGTCCAAGATTTCGGAGCCAACCCATGTTTCAATGTCTCATTCAGTACGTTTATCCACAGCTCTCCCCCTGAAACTTCCACATACGGCAACCCAACTTGGCCTCCTTTGGTGTACTTCACTTGCATTGTTTCTGGTTCTCGCAGAGACTCCATGTTTATGACCAGGCCTTGGTGTGCTTGTGCCTGACCCTGCAGAGAATGGCCGTGGCCTCTGGCGGCGATTTTGAAGCCAGAGGCAGAGCCCATCTCAGAGACAAGCTTGATGACGAGTGAAATGTCAGAGACAGTGTTTGGATTGAGAACAGCGAGTGGAGGAAGATGGTAAATGTTGCCGAAGTCTCTGGCAGCTATCTGATCAAAAGGGTGGCCATATAAAGCGATGGAACCATCAAGAGGCAGTGTTTGGACGGAGAAGATGATTTCAGAGGGAGGAAGTATGAGAGAGTTGTTATTGGAATAGCACACGGTGGTGGCTTCATGGTGTTTCAGGTAATTGAAGAGGAGGAGGACGATGGTGAAGAGTTTCAGAGAAGATGCTGAGAGTGACGCCATTTCAATGGTGATGTATGTTGGTATGGTGAGGCAGAACAGAGAGGATAGAGAAGGGAATTGGGAAGGCGAGTGTTTGGGCGGCATAGTCAAACTCAAAAGCTCCTTTTATAGACAAAATCTCATAACTTGATACTTCGTCGCGGGTCTCTTTCGCCATTTTCTTTTGGATTTATTAGTATACACTCCTACATTTTTTTTTTTACCTTGTATACACTCCTACATTACTCCTCATATTTACGTACAATTAAAATAAAAGATGAATGTTTTTATGGTATGGTATGATGGTATCTAAAGATAAAATTTTTTATATATATTTATATTGTATAATGTAAATTATGATTGAAAAGTTACTTTTAAATATTTTAATCACTATTTTAAATAAGTACTTAGTCTCTATTAGTTTAGTATAAAATATATTTATATTATTTGATTAGGTTAAGAAAGTTATTTAAATTAATTAATATGACACCTATTTTCTAAAACACCGTAATCATTTTTCTTAATTTTTTTATTTCCTCTCATTTTTTTATTATTATTGAAAAGACATTAATAAAAATAAATTATAAAAAGATGAATAAATATAAAAAATATATTTTATATTTAAAATCAATATTAAATTTTTAAATATATTTTATGTTAAGCAGGATAATATACTATTTTTTACCTTTTTATATATATTTGAGTTAGTGGTGGACATATAGTAACTAGAGACGTGTATCAATGAGAAAGTTAAAAGAAAAAAAAGATGAAATGAGATTTAGTGCGTGTTTGGGAACTCGGTGGAGAAATGGCTTTTTTTTAATGAGGTTTTTATAAAAGCTCATTTGAAAAAAACTCAGATTATAAGTGTGATTTATGTTTGGATTGGCAGTGGGAGAAGTGTCTTTTTTTTAAGGAACTTGTTTGGATTAGCGTTTGAAAAGCCCGTTTGGATAAGAAATGACTGAAAAGGGCATGAACCTTGTTCAATACTACATATATATTGTTTGTGTATATATTATTATAATTGATGTTAAAAAATATAAATAATTTTTTAAATAAAAAAGTTAAATAATTATTGAAAAAAAAAACAAAAATACACTAAAGCACTTAATTTAAAAAGGATAATATATATTTCAATCAGAATCTTATACATGAAATGAATCATAATTGGATCATCTACCCCTATCAAGTTCGTCTACCCTTAAAAAGTTCGTCTCTAATCATGTCACGAACATGATTCATGTGTGATGAAGATAAGGATGATTTTTTTTTCTTAAAAAAATAACAGAAGAAAAAAAATTAAATTTAATTCCTAAAAGTTAAATTTAACTACAGTTACATCCTAAAAATTTTTTTCAGATCATAAGTTACAAATATGAGTCTCTATTGCAACTAAAACTCCCATATTTGTAACTCATTTTAACCAAAAAAATTTCTTACTTAATACTTATTAAATTGATTTTTTTAATATCATTTTTCCTAAAGATGCAAATTATAAAAAGTGACGAGAAGTTGGGACCAAAAGCTATGGGCTTGTTTGGAATCCCATTTGGGATCAAAAAAAGTTCATTTGGAATCTATAAGCTCATTTGGATTAAAGTTCAATGTTTGGAAACCCATTAAATGTTAATGGGCTTTAACTTAAAAAGTAGCTTTTTTTCAAAAGTTACCACATATAGCTTTTGGTTCCAACTTCTCATCACTTTTTATAATTTGTATCACTTTTTATTTTTATGAAAAATGATATTAAAAAGATAAGTATTAAGTATGAAATTTTTTTAGTTAAAAATGAGTTACAAACATGAGAGTTTTAGTTGCAATAGAGACTCATATTTGTAACTTATGATCCGGCAAAATTTTTTTGGATGTAACTGTAGTTAAATTTAACTTTTAGGAATTAAATGTAATGTTTTTCTTTTGTTGTTTTTTTTAAGAAAAAAATCATCATTATCTTTATCAGTCATCACACATGAATCATGTTCGTGACATGATTAAAGACGAACTTGTTAGGGGTAGATGAACTTGATAGGAGTAGATGATCCAATTATGATTCACTTTATATATAAGATTCTGATTGAAATATATATTTATCATTTTTAAATTAAGTGCTTCAGTGCATTTTTCTTTTTTCAATAATTATTTAAATTTTTTATTTTAAAAAATTTTATTGATATTTTTAACATCAATTATAATATATATATATAAACAATATATACGTAGTATTAAATAAGGTTCATACCCTTTTCAGTCACTTCTTATCCAAACGGGCTTTTCAAACGCTAATCCAAACAGGTTCTTTAAAAAAAAGCCACTTCTCCCACCGTCAATCCAAACACAAATCACATTTACAACCTGACTTTTTTTTAAATGAGCTTTTATAAAAGCCCCATTAAAAAAAAGTCACTTCTTCACCGAGTTCCCAAACAGGCATTATATGTGGTAGCTTATGAAAAAAAAAGCTACTTTTTAAGCTAAAGCCCATTAATACTTAATGGGTTTCCAAACATCAAACTTTAACTCAAATGAGCTTCTAGATCCCAAATAGACTTTTTTTGATCTCAAATGGGATTCCAAACAGACCCTAAGCAGTGAGAATTTTATTTTTATTTTTATTTTTTGCTGGAGATAACAGTGAGAACATATTTTAGAAAATAAAATTTAAACCAAATTAAAATACTCCATCCGATCATTTAAAGAGTTGATTTTAGCTCTAAATATAAAAAATAATTTTCATATTTGTTTAATTTTTTCTAATTTATCCCTATTAATATTCCCTCGATAATAATCCATAATGAGAGGGAATGAGGAAATTAAAAAAGATGATTAGGGTGTTTTAAAAAAAATATTATCATATTAACTAACTTAGGCAACTTCTTTAATCTAATCAAATTAGGTAAATATATCTTATATTAAAAATAAAAAAGAGTTATAATTTTAAAATAATACATATAAAAACTCAAATAACTTAGTCGTAAACAACACTTATCCTTGTATATGTATTATCATACACGTCCAAATATCTCAGGCAATATTTATACACTTTAGTCTCATACATGTCCAACCAATATATTTTTATAAAATATTAAATCTTTAACCATTCAATATAACAATGAAAATAAAAAAGTGCATAGTTAGGGAAGTGAAGAGACTCATTTTCTATCTAATACATGCCCAACTTAAATACTATTCTTCTGATCTTATTTATTAGTAACTACTAACATATTTTATACAAACTAAGACAAAACATTATATTCATTAACTTTGTCTTAAAATTTAACAACTATTTAACTTTATCCCTATTTAATAACAATGAATCATATGAAATCTAAGTTAACCTGATAATAAATAAAGAATATAATTGTTTATTCATATGAAATATATTAATAATATGAGTTATAAATATGATGAAAATAAACTTTCCCTCTGTCATATGAGTAGGAGAAGAGGAGTATTTATTATTACAGCATGCGTTAGGTGGTTTTATTCAGCTATGTAAGTTCATTAGGCCAAATGTAACTCATGGCATGATCTACTGTTGTTTTCGGCCAAATGGGGAAAAAAGGTTCATTCTGTTGAAAGTGGGAAAAAGTCTCACATCGAAGAAAAGGTGAGGGAGGGGGTGACAATTTTGATATAAATAGAAAGCCCTCCTCCATCCTTCAACTCATCCCTTCAACTTGTCTTCTTTCTTCTATAAGGCATTTTGTATTTCATCATCTCTTATAGTATTTTACTTATAAATTGTTTAGAGTGAAATTATATTCTGATATTTTTCTTATTGTTGTCTTATTTATTGTTTATTAGCTGCTATTAGATATAGTAGCTGTGATTTATTATATTATTAAATTACTTCTAGAAACTCTATTTTCTAGTATTGTGATTTTTTAATATAATTGGTTAAACTAATATTGTGATTTTTTAGTATAATCGGTTACGCTCTATATATCTCGCTTCCGCAACAATTGGTATCAGAGCCAAGGTTATGTCTGAGTATGCTCTGTGGTTGCAGTATAATCTGAACTTTCACATCAGAAAAGAATTACCTTGAAGTTTTGCATTTGCATCTATTAAATAATAGTTGGAGCATAAATGGCGGACAAAAAAATTGAAGAATCCACATCAAGTGTCAACAATTCGTCGTCGGCATCTTCGCTTTTGACAATAATTATGCCCAATGCGAAGTTTTCAGTTGAAATTTTTGACGGATCGGGACATTTTGGGATGTGGCAGAGTGAGATTCTTGATGTCCTTCTTACACAACAATTAGATTTTTCTCTTGAAGAAAGGAAACCAGATAAAATTGAGGAGGAAGATTGGATGATCATCAATCGTGTTGCTTGTGGTACTATTCGATCATTCCTTTCCAGAGAATAGAAGTATCCATATATAAAGGAAACTTCTGCTTGTAGATTGTGGAAAGCATTAGAGGATAAATTCCTGAAGAAAAGCAGTCAGAATAAGCTTTACATGAATTGTTTCACTTCACTTATGTTCCTAGTACCACAATGAATGATCATATTACCAGTTTCAACAAGTTGATAACAGATTTGCAGAATTTAGACATGACCTTTGAAGATGAAGATCTGGCCTTGATGTTGTTGGGATCACTTCCTGATGAGTACGAGCACCTGGAGACTACTCTACTTCACGGCAAAGAGGAAGTATCTCTCAGAGATGTTTGTTCTGCGCTATACAACTATGAACAAAGAAAGAGGGATAAACAAAGAGGTGGAAAAGCAGAGGCACTAGTCACAAGAGGTCGTGTAGAAAATCAGTCGAGATCAAGGAAAGGGAGATCCAAATCGAGGTTCAGACCCAGTAAGGATGAATATGCCTTTTATTGAGAAAAGGGCCACTGGAAGAAGGATTGTCCAAAGTTGAAGAACAAAGCCAAACAGAACAATGGGAAGGTTGCTATGGATTCAAATATAGCTGATTGTGATGATGAAAATTCATATTTTTCATTATCTACAATGACGTCATCAAAATGTTCAGGCGTATGGTTAGTAGATTCAGCTTGCAGTCATTATATGTGTCCCAATCGAGACTGGTTCACTGATTTCCAAGTAGGAGGATATAAAGTTGTTCACACAGCAAATAACACTTCACTTACCGCATATGGTATTGGTTCAGTTCAATTGAGGAACTATGATGGATTGATCAAAACATTGCAGATGTTCAATATGTACCAAATTTAAAGAAAAATCTCATTTATGTGGGAATTCTAGATTCAAAGGGGTTTAAGATCACTGCAGAAAGTGGAGTAATGAAGATACTTTCTGGTGCACTTGTGGTAATGAAGGGTATTCAGAAGAACAATAATACGTACCACTATCAAGGTAGTACGGTTATTGGAATTGCAGCAGTGACATCCAGTGATGAAAAAGAGGTAGAAGCGACCAGGTTGTGGCATGTGCGCTTAGGTCATGCTGGAGGAAAATCTTTAAAAACTCTTTCAGATCAAGGGTTGTTAAAAGGATTAAAACATTACAGTTTAGAGTTTTGTGAACACTGTGTGAAGGGGAAGCAAACAAGAGTTAAGTTTGGAACAACTATTCATAATACAAAAGGTATTTTGGATTATTTTCACTCTGATGTTTGTGGTCCTTCCAAAACACCATAATGAAGAGGAAAACATTATTTTGTAACATTTGTTGATGATTTTTCCCGAAGAGTTTGGGTGTATACGATGAAGACTAAAGATGAAGTATTGAGAATTTTTCTCAAATGGAAGGCGGTGATAGAAACACAAACAGGCAGGAGGATCAAATGTCTTTGTATAGATAACAGAGGAGAATACATGAATGATCATTTCCAAAAGATTTGTGAGGATGATGACATCGTCAGACACTTCACCGTTAAAAATATACCATAGCATAATGGAGTGACAGAATGCATGAACCGGACTTTATTGGAGAAGGTTCGGTGTATGTTGTCCAATACTGATTTGTGCAAAGAATTTTGGGCTGAGGCAATTACATATGCGAGCCACCTCATTAATCGTCTACCATCTACTGCTATTGGTGGTAAAACACCGTTGGAACAATGGTATGGTAAACATGCTACAGATTATGATTCTTTGCATGTATTTGGCTCAATTGCATACTATCATATGAAAGAGTCAAAATTGGATCCGAGAGCAAAGAAAACTATTTTCTTGGAGATCACTTCTAGAGTCAAAGGATATCGTTTATGGTGTTCAGAGACAAAGAAGATTGTATTTAGTAGGGATGTTACCTTTGATGAATCTGCCATGGTGAGAAAGGTAGCAGCTGAAGATGCCCAGCAAGGTGATAATGTTTCAAAGTAGGTGGAGTTTGAAGGAAGATGATTTTCCCAGTACAAGGACCAGAAGGGGAAACAAAACAATACTTTCCTGAAGTAGAAGAAGAGCCAGTTGAAAGGGAGGTTTCAACTCATGGACCTCAACAGTAACGTGAATCAATAGCAACCAGCAAGCCAAAACGAACAATAAGAAAGCCTACTCGTTTTGAAGACATGGTGGCTTGTGCAACCTCAATTTCAGCTGATGATATTCCTTCAACTTATAAATGGGCTATCCAGAGCTTGTAAAGAGATAAGTGGAGGAATGCCATGAATGAAGAAATGCAGTCTCTTCATCAGAATGGTACGTGGAAATTGGCCAAACTCCCGAAAGGTAAGAAGGCAATTGGTTACAAATGGGTATATGTAAAGAATGAAGGATTTCCTAACCAAGGTGATGTGCGCCACAAAGCAATATTGGTAGCTAAAGGCTGTGCTCAGAAGGAGGGAATTGATTATAATGAGGTATTTTCTCCAATTGTGAAACATTCCTCTATTAGAATTTTGTTGGTTTTGGTAGCACAGTTAGATTTAGAACTAGTTCAGATAGATGTAAAAACTGCATTTTTTAAATGGAGACTTGGAGGAGGAAATCTACATGACCCAGCTGGAAGGATTCATAGTTGCTGGAAAGGAGAATATGGTGTGCAAACTTGAAAAATCGTTATACGGATTGAAACAATCTTCGAGATAATGGTATAAACAATTTGACAAGTTTATATTGCGGCATAAGTACAGAAGAAGCAAATATGATCACTGCGTCTATTTGCGGAAGCTTGAAGATTGATCCTTTATATATCTCATTTTATATGTTGATGATATGTTGATAGCTTTAAAAAATTAGACAGAAATTGAGAAGCTGAAAGTTCAACAAAAAGGGGAATTTGAGATGAAGGATTTAGGTGAGACAAGGAAAATTCTCGGCATAGAGATAATAAGAGATAGAGAATAAAAAAAACTCTTTTTATCTCAAAATGAGTATTTGAAGAGGGTGCTAAATCGTTTTGGTATGAATGAGAGAACAAAGCCGGTTAGCACTCCACTTGCCCCTCATTTTAAGCTCATTGCTGATATGTCGCTAAAGGATGAAGATGAACGAGAGTATATGTCAATGGTACCATATGCAAATGTCGTTGGTAGCTTGATGTATGCAATTGTTTGTATAAGACCTGGCATTTCACAGGTTGTTGGAGTTGTGAGTAGGTATATGCATGATCCAAGGAAAGAGCATTGGTAAGCTGTGAAATGGATTCTACGGTATATCTGTAATACTGTAGATGTTGGATTGGTCTTTGAGCAGGAAGGTGATCGATCTTTAATTGGGTATTGTGACTCAGATTTTGTGGGTGATTTGGACAAACAAAGATCAACTACTTGTTATGTATTTACTTTTGCAAGAGCACCAGTTAGTTGGAAATCGACTTTGCAGTCAACAATTGCTTTGTCTACTACAGAGGCAGAGTACATGGCAATTACAGAGGCTGTGAAGGAGACAATTTGGCTTCAAGGATTGCTTGAAGAACTTGGTATTGGTCAAGAAAACATCATAGTTTATTGTGATAGCCAAAGTGCTATTCAATTAGTAAAGAACCAAGTTTATCATGCAATAATGAAGCACATTGATGTTCGATATCACTTCATACAAGAAATTTTAGAAGAAGGTGGAGTCTTGATACAGAAGATACTAACAACTGAAAATCCTGCTGATATGCTGAAAAATGTGGTGACTTCTGTCAAATTTCAACATTGTTTGAATCTAATTAATATTGTTGAACATTGATTATTGAATTGTTAGCATAAATTTGTAATTAGGAGAAATTAGGAATGTGAGAATTTTTCCCAATGTGGAGATTTGTTGAAAGTGGGAAAAAGTCTCACATCAAAAAAAGGTGAGGGAGGGGGCGACACTTTTGATATAAATAAGAGGCCCTCCTCCCTTCTTCAACTCATCACTTTAACTTGCCTTTTTCCATCTATAAGACATTTTATATTTTTTCCTCTCTTATAATATTTCACTTATAAATTGTTTATAGTGAAATTAGATTCTAGTATTTTCCTTATTTTTGTCTTATTTATTGTTTATTAGCTGCTATTAGATATAATAGTTGTGATTTATTATATTATTAAATTACTTATAAAAACTCTATTTTCTAATATTGTGATTTTTTAATATAATCGGTTACGCTCTATATATCCCGCTTCCACGACACATTCGACCCTTACAAAATAATAGGTCACGCAGGGCTTGTATTTCTGAGAAAACGTAAAAATATTTCTTCATCCTCTTTATTTATATTCATTTGGCCTTATTTCAATTAGTAAAAATTAACAAGTTTCCCCACAGCCGCGTCATATATAAAGCGCAATTTAGTGAACCTATGAAGCTTAAGTTGAAAGAATAACGTACAATTTGGAACGAGTTCGAATGTGTTTTAAATTATGTCAGTCTTCATGCATGAATTAGTCTCACTGTTGATATAAAATATGGTTGATAAATATACAGTTTATATTGTATATTGACATTGATTAAAAATACTAAAAAATATTTATTGTTCATCTCATTAAATTACATTATGAATTATGAGCAGCATGCTTCATTAATTTTTAATATTTTATATTAATTCTGATCATGATGATAAACTTTTTAAAAGGAACTATGAAAAGAGCTCCTCAATATAATGCTATTAACCGGATCGATCCTGAATTAGACATTATGTAATAAATAGTTAAAAGAAAAGAGAGAGGTTTAGTTTGACTATAAATATCCACCGCCTACATAATTCACATATGAAGTCACTAGTGATGGCTGTGTGATCAGATGGGGAGAGTCAACTATTCAACATTTAAGTTGTAAGTTAGTGGAAAGTGATGGGATATATGCATCCAAATGAAGATTCAAAAAATGTGAGGTAAGTAAAATCTTAACCACGATATCGAGTACCAAAATATAAAAATAAGGAAAAATTATAATAAGGTCCAAAGTAAATGAAAATATAAAAAATGGTTTCAATAAGTTGTTAAAGATGATCCTCATATTGTTAATGGAGGATCTTTATGTTGTCATTAACAACCCTTTGAGACAATTTCTTCATATTTTTATTTATTTAGGATCTTATTATAACTTTCCTTAAAAATAATTAGTAGCCAGCAAGCGGTGGGGAGAGGCACATATGGATTAATTAAAAGATGATGTTAATGGTCAGAGAAAGGGATTGTGATTGATTGTTGTAGGTGACTGTATAGAGGAAGCTAAGCCATGAGAATGGTACTTGAGATATACTAGGTAGCCAAACTGCCAACAATAATTATATTAGTTATGGAGAACAATAAATTAAATGGATGAGAGGTGAAATTTCTTCTTCTTCTGAATATACTCTGAATTTATGGAGAAAGTAATCGGGAGAAAACGAGTGAGAGAGAATTAATGAATAAAAGAGATAATATGTATATATATAATTAATTGTGGGTAAAAATGAAAAGAATATATCAAATTTTTTTTAAAAAAAGTACTATAACTTTAGAACTATATAATGTAACTTATATATATAATGGGTGTATTTTGAGTTAATATAATCTTTAACTCTTAAATTTATTTTTATTTTGATTTTATATTAGTTCCTAAGGTTTTAAATTATAGGTCTTAATTAGTTCCTTATTGGACAAAATAATCCAATTTTTTATTTAATTATGGAGACCGGTATTTTAAAAAAAATAAAAATTAAGAAACTAATACCTCTTTTGGTTTAAAATTTGATGATGTAAATTTAAGAGAGTAAAGATTATATTAACTCAAATATTTAACATGAGTAAATTAGTTTATTGGCCTGCGCATGCACATGGGATAGGGTATTCCTTATTGGGGTCCTTTAAATTTGGGACCATTTGACCTTTATGAACTCAAGGGTTGCCTTCCTATACCTATAGCTATGTGTTCCACTATGTTTTAATCTTTAAAAACTTTTTAGATCGTTATTTTTGGGTCCTTCCGACCCCTACCATAACCAGTCTGGCTTCTTTCAGTTTAGTGACAACCGAACTCTCCTTCTCGGGTCCCATCCCCTCACAACTCTCGCTTACTTTTCTTTCACACACACACACAGTGTGTGTGTGTGTGAACATATAATGTATTCATTGAAGAGGGGAAGTAGGACACGTATGGAGACAAATTGAATGGCTACTTTGGAGATAAAAAGCGATAATAATATTAATGGTGGGGGAAGGAAATGTGTGTAGGGTTTTGATATGAAATGCAGAAGTATCATAGCGAAGGGACTGACAAAAAAAGTTGGAGAAGAGGGGATCATGAAGGGACGCTGCACGTGATCTTCACGTTGGTGTGGCAATTGTACATCATATCCTCACAAGTGGAGAAACCTATGCCCTAAGCGCTAGCCTTGGAATATATATGTACCTCCTCTACAGTAACTTCACATCACAACAACCGTTAATAGCTTTTGGGTCACTCTTCATCCTTCGTACGATGAAATTGAGTAGTTTATAAATCGTATTTTTTATATTAATAAATTTTTTTAATTTATTTTTATTGATCATTCTTAATAATAATTAAATAAAAAATATTATTAAAATATTTTTTTAAACAAAATATATTATATAAATTAATTTAAATTAACTTTCTTTATCTAATAACATTAGATAAATAAATTTTACACTAAACAACGGAGAGTAATACACTACTCTTCCCTCTTTCATGTAGGTGTGCTATTCATGTTTACCACATGCTCTCTATCATTCTTTGGCATATCAAGCATAAGTTGTCTTGCCTTTGGTGGAGGTCCCCCAAAACACACACATATAAAAGACTTATAGGCAATGCTTTAAGATTTTGAAATAAAAGGTGGTGTCAAATCTACTCATATACTCTTCTTTTGATACTTAATATAAAAGCTAATTAATTTTTATTTAAGAAATAAAAGAAGTTAAATAAATTATATTAACATATTTATAGTTATTATTGTTCTTTAAATTAATTTATCTGACTTATAAATTGATTTTATTTCTTTAATTTTTAAAGAAAAAAAAAAGCAATAGACACCAATATTAAACCCTGAAGTGGTACATCTCTTTAGAAATGCTGGGCCCAGCTGTGTTCTATCCGGGAAGCTTGCTAGGCCCCGCACCGTTAGCATTAATATGTTGGATAAGAGGAAAGAGGGGGGGGGGGTGAAAGGTGCATGATACCGAACAAATAAATATCAACACCGAGATTGATGAGGGGACTGGCGTTCTCTCATTTACCCTCCCCACCCTCATTCTTTATCTCAAAATTATGTACTTTTAGAGTAAAAATAAGTTTGAGAAGCTCTTCTTTTTTTAAAAAAAAAAGTTATTTATTAATGTAGAATATTTTTTTAATAGCATATTCAGTATCTGAATGTTAAAAAAAGTATTAAAAATTATTTTAAAATGTTAGATGTCACGGAAAAAATATTTTAAGATGTTGAGTGTACTAAAAAATAATTTAAGATATTAAATGCTATTAAAAAAATATTCTACATTGATCGATAATTTTTTTTTTAAAAAAAAAGGTTAGGTTGGGAATTAAAGTAGTGTATAGCATTTGGAATGAGTGTTAGTGGTGTTGGAAGTGCAGGGTCCTCTAGGGAGCTTAGAACCTCGGTTTTCGTGCCCGTATCAATATAGCTCCAACACTATTGTACTCTTGGTGAAGATTTGCATTTTAGTGTTCTTTTAAAATAATAATTTGAGTCTTTAAAATTAATTTTTTAATTATGATTTATAATATACGAGATAAATATATGAAATAAATATATAAGAGAAGTGTTATTTTAATTTATGTATATAAATACTTATAAATCCTTTCAAAACTTATCCAAATAAACTATAATCAATGGTTAAAAATCAAGAAACAAGTGGCCTCAAACCCATCCAGCTTATAATTACAATTCATATATATATATATATATATATTGGTCATGTGAACCTTGTTAATCCTGGACGGAATCTAATGAATATTGCACACACATATTCAATCAATTGGATTATTAGGTATGTTTGGAACAGCGATTGAAAGTTTTATAAGCTCTTTTCAATCGTGATTCACAAAATACGAAGTAAGTTATATGGTGAAGATTGTCTCGATTTATATGCATAGGTCCATAAGAGCTTTTGATAAACTCAAATAAGCTTCTCCAAACAAACCCATTGTCGCGCGTGATGCAAACGGGGTTCATTAGTCACCATTACTCTGGTTATATTTTATTACCTTCTGACTCTGAGTGTGTACGTGTTTTTACTTTGATCAAGTGGGTGAATCTTCTCGAGTGTCGTTGGCTAATTAAGCTTTGCTTGAGAACACAAAACCAAGCAATAATTAGACTCTTATTACGTACGTACGTTGAGCCTGTTCTCGTTTAATTTTATTTAGAACGTCAGCGGATAGTAAATTCCATGTTCATCGTTGGTCCCTCGTGTAATAATATGTACTAAATAAACATAATCTTATTAATTAAGAGTAATACATACATTATCCTAATGAATATAAACAATGTTTAGTTATTAACTAAGCAACTAGCTAGATGCAGGTAATGTGTTTGCTGTCATGTTGATATAGTAATTAAATGGTAATTAAGTCGGGTGTGTATCACACCAAAATCATAGTATAAGTTATATATCTTCGTATGAACTTGCATATTTAACTAAATGCTATTGGGATGGCTGAAAAGCTGAAAAAAAAAGCACGCAGCAAAAACAAATAGAAGTTTCAAGAAGAGAAGGGAATTAGACGATTTATTAATTATTAATTAAATATATAGATGGTTTAGTCATGTCTTTTGGTCCTTAAAGACCGCCTGGGCAAATCCTAGCCGAGTGCATACAGCCACATATTACTTTATTGCATATAGATGAGCCTCTAACAATGTAAATATATATAGAACCATTGAAAGTTGAAGCCACTATATATACTCTCCACTTTAATTTGAAGACCAAAGCATATACCCATACATGTGTCCTGCTTGAATGTGAGGAGGAGGTAGGATCATTTATTTCCATTTACTTGCATTATGCCCTTTTCAGCTTATCGTGTTTTGTCTTAACTTTATTTAACATTCATTTTTTCAAGTTATTGATGCCAATGATAGCTTATTTTTCCATTGGAGGAAATTATTCGTTTGTCCTCTTACTCACGCATTAATCCTCCATATATTTACACACACACACACATCTTTATATGTTCTTCACTAGCAAGGAGCTATAATTAGATTTTGTTGTACGGTACTTTGTGAGCACTGGGGATTTTATAATAATTGTTCCCCATCCTAATATTGTTATGTTTATCTGTAATATTCTCCGCTGGTTTAATTTATTGGCCGAGAAACTATGGGCAGGCAACATTGTTCACTAATTTAAAATCGATTTTCTCATATGCTTTCTTTCGTCACCACTCATTTAACGTTTCCCCTAAAAAAATCATAAAAGGATGATTAATTACTAATCATACGATTATAATCTCAACCTTTTTATATTATTTTTTTCTCAGTCCAGTGCCACAATCATGAAGCATATTTAATTTTGCCGAGGAAAAAAGTAAAAATTTGGTGGTCACCAACAAAATTAGCGATTGTGCCCGACCAAAAAATTATCTTATAATGAAGCTCATGTTGTTTTGCTACCCAACCAGGGAGGAACAAGATAAAAATCTTTCCAAGGAACATCATTCGGTCTCGAAATCCTAAACTATGGATCAATATTTTATGACATTCGTATAGCCAACCATTTAACATTAATTTAATCAACCACTACGACCTTTGCAACAAACAGACATCTAAAGAACAAGTTAGGCCAAGGAAATTACAAGTTGCTAACCATTAATTAATTTTTATAAAGTGTATACGATCCTCCCTGATTAAAATAATACTTAAAGGTATAATTGAGAGAGATCAACGTCAAATTAGAAGGTGACAAGTATATATACAAGTAGGAAATTTTGATAGGTGAGACACTTTTTTCCTATTAGGGTATGAGAAGGATAGTAGGAGACAACCAATGCATAGAAGGCAAGTGTGTGTGAAAGGTGAAATGCACCTAAAGTATATTGCAGTCCTCGTCATCATCATCAAAATTCAAAACAACACACACACACACATATCGTACAGCAAAGAAATTGAAGATCAAATTAAAGGCCAAACATAGGGGGGCTATACGAGTGGCTAGTGTACATATTCTTATCATCATGTTCCCTCTATAGCTATATATGTCTCATTTAAATTCCACTTTAATTTCATCCATCTAGTCTTATCAGAGTCTTTCACAGTCTCCCTCTTTTTTGCAGCATGGTACCGGAAATTCAAAGCAAAAGGAAAAACCAGTATTCTTTTTCTGCATGCACTACCAACATTTAGGCAAACCAAAAAGGAAGAATGAAAAGAGAAAAGAATCAGAGTAGCTAGCTAGCTTTATCTCCCACTAGCTTTACTTGTTATATCAGAGAGAAGTAGAGCACATGTGTTAACCATAAATAACGGGCCAAGAACAAGGCTAGCTAGTTTTTTATATAGTTAGGATATTTGAAACACCGCAACATTACGTGGGTTCTTTTATTTTGTTAGTGCTCTACCTAAAGTTGAGTAAGTTGATTCTATCCGAACAACAACAAAAAAGTAGAATGAGTTTAATAGGTAATTGAGGGCTTATTTGAAATTGTGATCAGAACTTTCAAATATAATTTTTTAATTATAATTTATCATGTATAAAATAAGTATATGAGAATAATTTTATTTCAAGTTATGTTATTTAATGTGTTTATAATAAATAAGTCCCAATAAAGTACACTGCGCATGAGTAGTACTCCGATTATTCTTGAACAAGTTTATGTAAACGTATCAATAATGTATTATATATCCATGCACACGTATGCTTGCATGCGTATATAAAATTTCATAAGAATTTAAAATCTATACTTTAAATAAATATAATATTTAGCCATTGTCGAAAAACTGTTGTGAAGGTCATTACGTGGATTCTTTGATTTTGTTAGTGCTAAAGTAGAGTAAGTTGATTCTATCCGGAACAACAACAAAAAAGTAGAGCGAGTGTAATAGCAAATTGAGCTGTTTAAACAAGTCTATGCAAGCGTATCAATGACGTAATATATATCATCAACGGTTAATAAATCATATTTTTGCAACAAATTACACACGTATAATTGCATACGTATACATAGAATTTCATAAGAATATAAAATCTATACTTTATATAAATGCCATGCCAGTTCTCAAGAAAATCTGAAAATGTTGTGAAGGTCTTTCATCAATCATTACAGATGAATCTTTTTCACGGAAATAAAAGTGTGCGAAAATCAGATTTGTTTTCTTTACCGTGTAGTGTTTTGGAAGCAAGGTCGTTCTTCAATTTGTGCAACCAAACCGACCATGGTATTATAGTTTACTTGGTCGATAAAAAGGTTAACATATTACATACATGCACACTATTTAATGTTTTTTAGGGTTAAAGTATAACTTTATCTCAAAAGTGTTCGTTGAGAAGTAATGTTACTTTAGACGTTTTTTTAGGTATAATATTATCCCAAAAATATTAAAATAGAGCAATGTTGCCATTCTTTATTAGAAAGTTAATAGTCAATGTTAATTTTTTAACGATATTGAAAAATATTACTATATTTTAAAACTTTCAAGATAACATTGAAGCTAAAAAAACTTTTAGGATAACATTATTTTTTAGAAAAACTTCTGAAACGAATTTGCATTTTAACTTTTTTTTTTTATACAAAGGAAGGTCATTAAGGCTTATTACCATCTCATCATTCTCGGGAATACTCTAAAGCGGTCAAAATCATCATGATCAATTTGATTAAGCATTTCCATTTGCATTGTTCAATATTTTAATTCTATGTCTTCAACTATATTAAAATATATATTTAAAGGGGAGGGAGTGTTTCTTATTTAATCCAATAGCGCTCAGAATGGTTCAGTCTAATACTGCATGATATATCCAACCAAATGCCAAGCCAAATATAAGAATTAAGAAATACAATATATATATATAATTTTACGGTGAATTTCTAAGTAATTACAAAAATTCAGTAACAGGTCAATTTTGAACTAATTAAACCATTACAGAAACTTACGAGTTTTGATAGCTTTCCTTTGTTTCAGCAAACAAAATCAATACTACAGCGTGGCTCCTCTTTGACAAATGGTGTTCGAAAGTTAATTGCATATAGTGGAGAGATTCAATAGATCTCTCCATAAAAAAATTAAATATTATCTGGTCAATGGCTAATTAATTTAAGTGGAACAAGTTAATTGTCATCTCAAAATGATAACCCCCAACACTATATAATCGATCATTATTTGCCTTTGGAAAATCTTTTATATATGTGAGAGATGAACTTTTAACAATACATAGTGGTCACACGTGGGGTGATAGAAAATGGTGGTGGAGACTGGAGATAAAGGAGAAGTAGCAGAAAGAATAATGGATGGGGCTAATTTAACTTACTTCTTCTAACTTTCTAAAGATATAACATACCATGTGAACTATAGAGCATACACATTTAGTATATTATTATATTCTCTTTACACACACAGTCACAACTCAAAACACTGTCGTCCTTTGATCTTGATAATGATCATGATCATGTTGCGCACACAACACAATCATGTTTATTTACCGTACTAGAATAATGGCTTTTGGAAATTTGTTATCGACCTTATATATATCTTTAGGTCTCTTCTGGTTCAATTCACTATACCCTATAGCTAGTGGGGGGTCATTCTCTGCATTATTCTGCAACATGCATTTCATTTTCTCTTGCAATTAACTCTCACAAAACAGTGAGACGAAAGCAACTTCAACAATTGATTATCAGACTAATCAAACGTCTTTTCCATCAGAATTTGCTTATTGGCAAATATATATATAGCTAGTAGGGGATATATACATGTATTGTATATTGAAGCACACAGTATTGTTGTTGATTATTGGTTCCACTATAGATGAAGCAGAAGCAGGAGAAGAGAATGATAATGCGTCGACCAATGTGAATCGAAAGTACTTTATGGAATAATGATTAAGGAAGACTGGAGCCATTAAGTTGATCAACCCCAAACCAAACTGTCTCCCTCTGAGAAAAATGTATTGATGCAGATTCTGAGAATTTTTGTTGGATGATGTTGAAATCCCAATGAGTTGCCACATCAGTTGGATAGTGTAGGCATGTGCTATGCCCTAGAGCTAGAGAGAAATCGATCAAGTTGGTTTGGTAATATATAGACCCCATGACTTATGAGTTGAAAAAAGGTTACGAGAGAGAGAGAGGGATTTGAAAACTTGAAAGTTACAGGCAACACACACACACACAAGAGGGGGCCATAATACACACACTTAAAAGGGCAAAAACTCTTGTCCAGAGACTGATAATAATGTGTTGAAGATGGTCCTTTTGGACCCGAAACTAACACAGATACTATGACAGCGAAATGATAAAGTGATCTTAGAACTAAAACCATTTAACATTAATGCTCTTCACACGTATACAGAGGGTGAGCCTTAGCGTGTTTAGGTTGCTGCCGTATGACTTAAAAACTTAAAAATTATGGTTTTAAATTTTAAAAACAGTCTTTCTAATTATAGGATAAAGCTATATATATATACCTCTCCCCAAACTTTACCTTATGAGAACTTTTATACATTGGGCTATCATTCCCACACACAAGACACAAAATGCTTATGTGTATTTGAATTAATTTTTAGATAATAGTTTTTATGATTTATGAAATAAATATATGAGAGAAATTTTATCTCAATTTATAAAAAATAATTTCTGAAATCATGATTTTTAGCATGTTTGGATAGCTTTCATAAATATTTTTCAATCGTGATTTACCGAATATGAGGTAATTTTTACGATCTACGATGTAATTTTTACAGTATACGAAATAAATATGTGAATGATATTTATCTCAATTTACATGAATCAGACTTATGCATAAGTCCGATTCATACAAAACAAAATCTCTCATTACAAACGCACTCTGAATCAAGTCTCCAGAGCACACTTGCTTGCCAAAAAGCTTAGGGTTTGAGCTCTCTCTTTCAGTCACTTTCACCATAGCTGTAGTAGTGATGATGGCCTCAACTTACTCCTTCCTATTTTAATCACGTACTTGATAGCGACCTCTATATATACCATTCCATTGCCTGTCTAACTCCAATGTCCCCACTTTCAAACAACATCGACTCAACAGTCAACACTACTCTCTCCCCCCCCCCTCTTTCTACACACACACATTTATATTTTACTCTATATGTTTGGCTAATTTTAATTAATATCTGGCTAACTGTACATGGGATTTTATATTATTTCTTTGTCACTTGTAATAGTGTTTTCCTGGGAGGTGTATGTGTGTGAACTTTTGTAAAGGAGGTTTTTGGTTAGTGAGGTTGATGAAGACAATATTAAAATATGTATTTGGAAGCAATATGTATATGACAATGGCTAGCTTCTTTCATATCAAACACGAATTGAGTCGTCCCCCCACTGAATGAGTTCAAACTCCAAAGCCACGTTTCAAAGATATCACAACTGACTGAATTGATAATGCGGCTTGAAAGCAACACTTCCATGGAGGTGAGATTTACAGAATTTCTCTTTTTTGGTGCCATAAATTGACTAGTTTCAGCCATCAAATTAATTACAATCACAAGTTTGGTCCGACTTATAGACAAGTGTCATTATTTGGTTTTTTGTTGGGAATTAGTTAATGCAAGTTCACCAGATTTTTTTTGCCAGATATAGGAATGGGATTACGAGTTTCTTATTAGTTTCATATATTCTTGCATCAACCTTGCAGTGTCAATTTAGTAGGATCTTATTTTTGTGAGGTAAAGGTTGTCCAAATTTAAATTAATTTATGTTTAAATGAAGTACCAACAATTATTGAAAATATCAAGATATATTAGTCGACATGATTTAGATTCTGTCTAGCCCGCATGTAATTAGTTTCAACTAGCCTAACTTCACTGTACGAAAGAATTCCATTATTAATCAGAAATTGTTTCAAAATGAGAAAGTGTGCTTGCTTTTTTCAAAATGATGGGGAAGAAAATGAAGAAGATAAGGTTTCTATATTTGCCTGTGAGCACACAAATATTTTGAGGGAATACATATGTAGCTTCACTGCCACTCTAGACTTTAGTTAGGCTCCATCTTGAGATTCTCTTTTAGAACTCAAAATTTTCTTATGTTAATTGGATTCAATTAATTTATTTCCAATATATCATAGCGAGGACACCTCTTGTCTCGATTTATAAGTGTCTGTTTGGATTAGTGGTGGAGAAACGATTTTTTTTAATGTGGTTTTTGTAGAAGTTAAATTGAAAAAAAATTCATATTGTAAATGTGATTTGTATTTGGATTGGCGGTGAGAGAAGTAGTTTTTTTTAACCCAGTGAAAAAAAATCAGAAGCTACTTCAATAAGCTTCTAGGAAAAACAACTTTTTTTAAGCCCAGTAAATGCTATTATGTTTCCAAACGTGTCTGTAGATGCCAAATGAGCTTTTACCCTCCAAATATACTTGTTTTCCCTTCAAATGCGTTGCTAAACAGACCCAGGGACTTTGTTAGAGTGCTTTCAAGTACCGTAATATAAGATACCTTCAAGAAAATAAATATTTATTAATTCTCTTATTTTTTAAAAATAATATTAATTAATTGTGAGTTATTTAGGAGTTGGCATTGAAAATAAAGGATATTTTTATAATTCATGCTTTCTTTCTTTTTTTAAAAAAAAGAAATATTTCTAATTATATTTAACGAAATTTATTAATTTCATAGTTTGCTCCAAAAACATTTAAAATGGAGGGAATACATGATTAATTATAGGAAAACCTTGAGTATATAATTAAAGGAATCATCCAATCAAAATCAGAAAAGGTTAGTGATGGATGAATTGATTTTACATGGATGTGTGTGTGTGTGTAAACTGCCCATAAGCTTTGTAACTCATCTTAAACTTTGTGAGGTTTTAAAGTTTCAGAACTTAAAATGCCCAAAATTTAAATAGAGTTTAAAGATATGGTTAATTAGTGTTTAAAAATATATAAATAAATAAATGTAATTTTACAATTCAACATCTGACTAGGCAAACGAAACATGAGCAATGAAGTGAGGGTATAATAGGGTCGTGAGGAATTCCATCATACTAGCTAGCGCTAATTTTGCAGTTAAACTTGCTTAGATAAGAGTAGTAGTATCAGATCATGGGTGGCCTCCAGAGAAAAGCTCATGTTACACTCATCTTTTTAGTCAATGGGCTTGTATAGTACAATGGTGTGAAAATTTCCTTATAAATGAGAGGTTGTGAGATTGATCTCACTTCTCAAGCCGTCCATACCAACCCTCTAATTCAAACACACAAGGAAAAAAAAAAACGAGAGAGAGAGAGTGGTGAAGGGAATGATGGAGTGAGCTTTCCAGAAAAAGGAGGAATGAAAACACTAATACAGGATTGGATGTATGGATGCATGCTCAATTGCGCACTGGGGGCAGTTCCCAGCATGACAAGACTCTGAAAAGAGCACACAAACAAACCGCAAAACCTGAACGAATTAAATTTCAAAACCTTCCTTTGCAATATTAATAGATACGTGTCAACAATGTTAATGTTAGTTCTTTGAGTGGGTTATATTATGGATCCATGAGATAATGTCTTAGCTTTTGAAAAGTCTCTGGCTTTGCAAAAATTGCTGTCATTCCATAATCACAACCTAATCTGATCTGACCAACTCCATGTCAACATGAAAAGACCTAATAATCCCTTGTGTGTTTCTCACCAGCCATGGGCCATCCACTTCAACACTCTCCATTACTACTTTCTAATCTTACTTTGACTAAAACCATCTCCGCTCGTTTTAAATCTATCACATTATTAATTACTTCCAACAAAATAACTTGACATTTTATTCAATGCAAGAGTACGTAATTAATAACCAGCCATTCTTTAAGAGAAAATTAAATCAAGCAAGTACTCACATTTCAAATCAAACTGTAGCAGACGTAAAAGCTGGGTAACACGTGGCATAAATGGGAGATATGGACCCGTGGTTGGGGGACAAGCCCTTGGGCACATGAAGGAGATGATGATTTATAATTCACACTCAACAACGTGGGATCCCAATCATCAACTTTTGTTATATCCATCCCCAAAAGACGAGTTAGGCATACCAATTAACTTTAAGTTGTGTCATTTCAAAGCATATGACACACTACAAACAACAATACTTGACGTTGAGAGAAGCAGCTGCAATATTATCAAATCTATCTATCTATCGTTTCCCACCTTTAAAGGTCCTGCTTTTGCGACCACTTTGTTCAATATATAGCGAACTGGACTTAATTAATTTTATATAATCACCTTCTTCGTTGGGAATAATGTAGATATATATTCATTACTTTACTCATGCCCACTAAATTAATAATTAGTTTTTTCCCAGATTTGTAGAGGCTGATGTCTTGATGATGATATGGATTTTTTTTAACTAACTAATATTATTTCTGATACTGGCCTTACTCCTTAGAGAACATCAATATAATTCACCTAAGACATAACATTCGTAAATGTAAAAATATTATTCCCGTGAATGATTTTGGACTTTTATTTGCAAATGAACTCAAAACGATCCATATTTTAAATCACCACAATGTCGCAATGGCTAAATGTTCAGGAATCCTCTCTCTAAATAATTACGGGCCGGGATTATTCGAGATCAAATAATATTTAGCTTACATCCTATTTGTGCTCCTCACTATTAGCCCCAGTCTAACAGTGTCTAACTTTAGAAATAATTAAGAAAAGCTAAGTGCAATAGGTTTTATTCTGTTCTTAATATATATGATCTAGTTACAAACTAGATTATATATTAAGCATTGGAGGTAGTATAGAATTTAAATCTTTGAAAGATTTTTAATACCCTTGAAATGAAAAAGATAGTAAAAGATTATTACAGCGGTAAACGAGTTTCTCTTTGGGAAAATAATTAAAAAAATACCATTTGAATTTTGAAAATTCTAAAATTAATAAAATGATAAATAGGTAATCTGATAGGAATCTGTAATTTTAAAGTTCAGGTGTTGGCAACTTAAGTACATGGAATGACAGCTTAACGATAACAATTAACAATTTAGATATATACGGTGATAATTTGGGGAGCTTAAGATGTTAATCTCTATATTCAAATTGTTAATTCCTATACTCAAGTCATGAACACCCAAACTTTAAAATCTCATATTTCTACCATATTACCTATTAGTGCTTTTGTTAATTTAGCATACATTTTGGGTTTTTGTAATTCAAATAATATTTTTATGTCATTTCTCTTTTATCTTAACATGTAGGGGACAAGAAAAAAATAATACTGGTTCAGGTCATAAATATAAAATAGATTTTACTTATTTTTTTGAGAAATTAAAGAAGATAAATAAATTACTTAATCATATCATCATGTGTTGTGTATCCTTAGATTATATACTAGTTTATAAATTAAGAAAAATAGTTTAGAGAAAAAATGATAAATATAAATATTTTAAAATAATTTAATTATTTTTCTTAATATCTCTAAAAAATTCAACTCTATCTTATATTTAGGATTGGAAGGAGTACTTCTAATGGAGCAACGTAAAACCCCCCCAACCAACAAAAAACAACGTACTTTGCCATTACCATGTTATTAGGCATAACGAAGACATGTACTGTCCGAAGCTTTTCACTTACCATATTATTGGGCCCTTTCCATGTTTCTTATATGTCGGGCTACAAAATAGGCCTAGGGCCAAGAATCTCTCACTATCCCACCCCATTAGCCATTACCCTAAGCACGGAACCAACGAACTAGAAGGAAAAGAAATACGAAGTAATACACAATGTGCAGACAGAAAACACTTGACATGTAGATATGTAGTTGCAAAATGTGAAGCCAAGGATTCAGCAGAGCATGTCTCTGATACAAGATACCAAGTCCAAACATAAAATAGATCAAGCCAGTTTCTTCTTCGCCCCTCTGATACTTGGCCATTACGTGCATCAGCTTCAACCAACTTCTAACGGTAGTAATGGCGGTTGATACTCTGACAACTCTGCTGACAAACTTCATTTTCTTCATTGGCGCTGCTAGTTGCTTCAAGGCAACAAGACCTAAAATTTCTGACTTCTCTCTGAGAATCTGAATCCATAAATCCTGCTCTCTGTCTCGGAGTACTCATAGACCTTGCCTTTTCTCTCACTCCCATGAATGTTGGCAAGACGGGAGAATTTTGCATGGAACTGTCATCTACGACTGAACTTTTCTTCACACGAGAAAATGACTTCCTTGGAAATGAAAGCTCTGAAGTCAGTTCATCTTGTGTTGTTTCACACCATTCCCTAGCGATCAAGTTTGAAGGAATTGTTGCTTTATACAACACATCTCCATTGCATTTTTCTCCGTCCAGCCATTGTCCTAGAGTACGGCAGCTCTCTCCTCTGAATTCCTTATAGGGAATTGATTCAACCCCCATGTGGCAAAATTTTCTCTCCTAAAGAAGATTGCATAGAAATTCTTAGATGCATATGGGATTTGACTAAATTAGCAGAAAGTTTCTTACTGAGACAGAAAATATATCAAATGAGGTTACCCGGTGTGAGAAAGAGTACTGCTTCATGCGTTCCCTTTTAATAATAGCCTCTTGCTTTCTCAACCATATAGCTTCCATGTCTTCTTTTGTGTGCAAGCTGCAATCCCAAGTTCTTTGACTGTGACATTCAAGCTGCAACTAAATTCTTGAAAGAATTAGCAAAAGGAATTGTTCTGGGATGATTCATTTCCCATCTCCTTTGTAGAAAACTCTTTTGCATGTACCAAACATTGCCTAAAGATTATTCTGGGATGTTGATGTTAATGTTGTATACTTGTACACTTACCTTCATTTCTGTATCCTCCAACTTCTTTTTCTGCTTTTGAAGCTGTTCGCTCTTATCATTTATGTTGATTCTATCTGCAGCATGACTGCTGCTTTTCTGGATTCCTACCTGCTTTCTTCCGTTGGAATGCAAACCCATTTGAAGTCTCACAGCTCGACCACGAACTATAGCTTGCAGTCTGATAATTCCCTTCAGTGCTCTGAATGCTTTCCTGGCCTATTTCATTATCAGTTAGGAGTTCAACTGAGTTTGTAAACGTGTTTATAATATACCTTGTGTCCACAGTTTACTTAAATTCAACCATACAACGAACTAAAGTTTGATTGAATAAATTTGAGAACAGGGGATCGTACACTTCCTAATACAAATCAGGAACAACTACAAAAGCCAGATGATTACAATACTTAGTATTATAAGATTCACAAAGAAATTTGCTTGCAAATTTTTAAAGTTCTTTTTAAAATAATAGTCTTTAACAGAATTAGATAGGATACCAGCGATAAGTTCGGAAGCAAAAGCCTGACTAATCAGTCCTGTTCTGACAATGGCTAAATGCGCCTTTCATTAATTTCTAAATCCACAAATGAAGATTTTTGTGGTTACTGAAGTAAAACCAAAAGAAGTTTCATTCTGACTTGAAATTTTAACCATTATCTGTTGTTGGTTTATTTCATCCTCGGAGTGTAAACCTCTCCAACCTAGAAATATGCAAATAGAAATTATTATATACAGATAAAACTCACTAATAAGTTCTGAGGAAGCTCACCAGATGCCCACGGTATGCACTTTGAATTTTAGTAGCGGCCAAATTTCGATTTCCGTTGGAGAGATATAAGTAGGAGCGAGAAGCACCTGTGAGCCTGACAACCTCAGCAGCAGCATGAGCAGCAGCAACTGCAGCCTCAGCAGCTGCCGCTGTTGCAATAGCCACTGTCAATGCATGCTTTCTCTGTTCTTCTCTTGCTTCACTTAGTATTCTGTTCGGTTCTATAAGATTGGGTTGCTGTTTTTGCTTGACCCCGCCAAGGCCACAATTCCATCTCTTTGAATTCTGAGATTACAGGTTAAAAAGATATCAATCAAAATGGGTAATGCTGAGTAATGCTATTCTGAATGTAAGCGTTCTTGGAAACCTCTTACTCTGGGCTTTGCCTCACAAGTTGAGAGCTTTTTGCTGCATCCAAACCAGCAGTTCCACTTTGCCATGAAGAATTATGACATCTTATGAACCCAATACTCCAAACACCATTCTCTAAAACTCAGGCATGCTTCAGGAAGCCAAGAGGAGTACACAGGAATAAATCCTGAACAGCAGAGGCACTGAATCAAACACATAAAGCACACCCCAGAAAAGTATGCATTTCAACAAGCATGGAGATGACAATAAAGTCAGAGAGAGAGAGAGAGAGAGAGAACAGACCATTCCTCTAGACTAACCTTTTCTAAGGCCAGTGAACACCAATGAACTATGCTGTGCAGGATGCCTGTTAACCGAAGAGAAGCATGGGCATAAATTGACAGAAACCCAATAAACACTTACTCTATGAAATACCAAGCACCCCAACTGTTTGTACTAGACATTACTGACCATTTCTTCAAGAGGGTTTCTTCTTTATGTCATCAAAACCTCGGCTTTTTCATGGAATCATTTTTTTTTCTCACTTTTGAGTGCCATTGACATGGTCCTCATAAAAGAGAATATGGAAACAAGAAATGAATAGGGAAAAGGCACAGCGATGACTACAGTAATTATGTGGAAAATGCAGTTAGCTTCCCTTTCATGACTGGGGAACTTGAAAGCAAGTTAATTCAACTTCATGGGGTCCCTCTTGTCCCTATCTTCTTCCATATGTCAATTTTTGCAACCGCTACGGTCCATTACAAATGTCTGCTTTCGTCAAACTTCTAAGGTGACCTTTTTTTCATTTTCGACTTCCGTTCCCTCCGGAAGAGCAGGGAGGCCATTTATCATCATCGTCATCACAGAAAATAGAATGGAACGATTTGAATTTAAAGAACTTTAGTTGGAAGGAGCGTCAGCTGCTTGATAATATTTTGATAATACTATTCTACCTATTGTTAGAATTTGTGGTAATTCTGAGTTGGTAACAGTAACACCATATACACTCGATTATAATTTTTTTTTGGGTCTTTAGAATTTGGGATTAGGTGGCCTGAGGTCAACACAAAAGCACTTTAATTGGATATTCAAACCTAACACTACTTTTGAACTTGGGTTGGATCAATTTCCTAGAAGCATTTTGAATGTTTGCAATGATTTAGTTGAAGGGAATTAGTTATTTAAACGCGTCTGAGTAGAATTGTTCGGATTAAATTTGGGTCGACGGACTAGTATAAACTATTTCATGCATAAAAAAGAAAAAAGAAGTGAAAAAACCAAAAACCATCGTATGTTCTCAATGGAAATTCATACTCGCATGATCGCAGCTCTTTGTGAAAACATTTCACATGCCCATTAAAACATGTCCATGTATTTATGGACTGTCCCGTAGGTTTAGGGACATGCTTCTTGTTCCTTCACAAAAACTAGTGAAACTACAATATGCATGATCCTTTTGTTATGGATAAGGGTTTAAATTCCCATGTGAATCTTGGATAAAAAATTAGAATTCCAACTGAGAGTGGCCCAATGAAGACAGCGATGGATTTACCTCAAATAATGTTTGCCATAGAGTCGGCATTTCAATAAATACTCGAACCACCGAAGCATCCACATGATTTAACTTATAAACTGTTCATCGAAGATCTGATTTTGCTGTTGAACAACTTGAATTTACGTTTCTGCAACGCGATGAAGAAGATTAATGTTTACTTTGATTTTCCAACATTTCAAATTCAATTTTCGTATATTTACTTTGGCCCCAGTTCTCTCCAGTCTCTACGGTAATCGATGCGAGCACGTTTTCTGACCTCTGTTTAGAAGGGGGAACATTTCTGGCTCATAGAATGGTCCATCAACATGGGAGAGGGTAAGGTGGCTTTTTGGCTGTGTGGAGTCCAAGAAAAGTCATTAGGCACTGAATTCCATAAAGAGTGACTTTCTTTGTATTTCAATGACCCAACATTAACGAGGTACTGATATGAACAATGCCAGGAAACGTGCATTAATCTATGAGCAGAATTGCAGGTCAACCAAGCAGTTTTGCAGCCAAATAAAAAGTTTTTTTTTCCAAGCATGCTTTTGAAAAATTAATGTTTCTGTCTCCTCTCTTTGCTTTGCTGGTTCCTGAAACAAGCATTTAATGAAGAATAGAGGTATATGTAAAATAATTATTTTTTTTAACAAATTAATCTTTTGACTTATCATTGGTTTCTAAAAAAAAAAGCTTTTGGTTACAAAAGCTAGTCGGTAGAAGGAATTTTTAAAAGTATGTCAATCAAAACATATCATAATAAAAGAAGGAATTTTTAAAAGGATTTTTGACATCTCAAAGGCGGAAACCAAACATGCACAAGGATGGCAAAATTTAATTCTTCAAACCAAAAGAAGTGTATAAGCAACAGGGTATTATCTATACATTACATCCCCATTCAACATTGTTTCTTGAGGGGGAAAAAATATAACACAAGCATAAAAAAATTAACTGTATATAATTTTGTAAGTGTCTTCTCATGTCCAGAGAAGGCAACTTCGCTATGTCCAAAGATTCCAACTTGGCTGTGAACATCACCGTCCTCCATCCTTATCCACGACCGAAGAGAGAAGGGCTTCTCAGAGATTTCCACAATTCTAGCCCCTCTAGACCAATTTCCATAGCCACCATAACCAGTGTGTCTAGCATAGCACAGCCATAGTTTCTTGTATGGGCAACACCAATCCAAACCATGGTTGTGTCCCACAAATATCGCCTAAAGTTGTAAAAAGGAACACAACTTAGCCATATATATTATATCGGTTATTAAGTCAAAAACTATAATCCAACTCGGATCTTGCTTATTTATAACATTCATGGCTTTGGTCTTACCTTGACAGAACTTCTTTCCCCAAGGAGTTTCATGATACCCGTTTCAGTTTTTTGTGCTGCCACCTCTTCATTGTTTAAAGAACCTACACAAGGGTTGGCTATTGTGGACTTGGGAGCCACCTCTTTATAAGCCTCACTTGGTATATGCCAGAAAATGATCTCTGGCACCCTGTTAGAAAAATCAAAATGTGGTTTTATTCTTTTCAACGTCTTACATGTTGGCTTTAATGACAGAATGAACAAAAGAGATCAAACTCATCCTCTGTTTCTACCTTGACTCAGGATTAATGTCTTCAGCTTTCTTCTTGAACCATTCTGCTTGGGCGCTGGAAACGATTTCAGGATAGGAACCACCGCCAGAATCAAGAAAATAAAGGAAAGCCACAGGTGATTTTAGATCATCTGATGAAGAGATTTGGAGAACATAATTGGATACACTTGGCCAAAGATCTCGGGGACCAATCACAGAAAAGGAGGCATTGTTCTTGATTTCATTTTTCATCAGTTCCAACCGTCCTGTTCCCTTGAAGCTACATTCTTCTCCTGAAAATTTGAAGATAAACACATTCGCATAGTTTTATAACCATGCCCAAAGTAATGGACACAGATTACTTCTACCAAATAAGCAACTTTGGCTTTTACTTACCAATTACAGGAAGCTCTTCAACATCAAGCATCTTATATGAAATTAGTGTCTAATCATAAAACTTATAGCCTTTACAATGTATGTAATATTTAATGATTTTGATACCTGAATATGAAGAAGTGGGTTGAGTGCAGATAAGTGGAGGGATTTTTGGTGAAGAGAACCAGCCTAGTGACCACTCAAATGGAGCATCATCATGGTTCCCAAACACACTTGCCCATGGTATACCCCTGTTTCTTGTTGAAGAAGTTGCTTGATCCCAATACAAGCTTGCATTTTTAGTCATTATATTGTTAGCCGTAATAACATCGCCAAGATATATCACAAAGTCTGTCAACAACAGAAAAATTAACTTCATTATCATTTGGTACAGAAGATTTTGAACATTATAAACTAACTTCACTGTGGTGTTAATGTTTGATCTCAAAGACAATGAAACGCCTCACATGTTGTTCAGAAATCGAGAAACGGAATTCATAGGGCATCACCACCTGGAGTTTCATCATGGAAGACTTGATTCATGACTCTGGTGGAGTTCACGTCCTGAAGTGGGCCCCAATCTGTGGACGCAGCCTCTCCAAAATGCAAGTCGGCGAAAAGAGCAATCTTGAAGGGAGCACCATTTGCTGCTATCTGGAGATACCTCTCCGGCGTCGAATCAGGCCTCAATCCGATGTTTCGCTGTGTTGGGTAATGATCAGCTGATCCTGCGGTGAAAAACAGAGAGAGAAACAACAAGGGTAAATGCGTCCATTGGCTTTTACAAGTCTCCATAACTCCAAAACAGAGGGAAATGCAGAGACAGAGTAGACGATGGAAAGTGGAAACTTGCACACCCATGCATTAACTATAACGTCATTTTGACTTTTAAGTAGGCAATCGGAGTTGGCCGCAGTCTTAAAAAATAATTATTGGCACTCGGATGGGTAGTCTATTTCTGCTTCTAGTTAAGATTTCTTATCATTCATTTATTTTCCTTTTTTCTTTTCTACGCAAACTTCAATATATGTTCATGTAATTTCCTTATTATTGATTGATATTAGTTTATGATGACTGTGCCAACACCAGAAGGTACAATAGGGTATACGCCATGACCGACATTGTAGCACTATACTAGGTTTCATTGATAACTTTAATACATATAATATTCTCGTTTCTGCGGAGAATTCTGTTTTTGCTTCTCAGTAGCGTGTTTTTATATATTTCATTGGTATTACCGACGAAGTTGAACTCTTCAAACCGAGGAGAAAAGAATGTGGAGAAATGGGCAACAATATTATCTGCATATATCCCCATTCGTTATTGTTACTTAAGAATGAGAACTGATTAGCTGAAGGTAAATACAAGTATAGCAAAGGCCAAAAAACATTTAGTATCTCTATTTTTGTGTGTTTTTTCTGTGATCTAGATATTGCCAGGACTTCTAGCTCAAGACAACTTCACTGTGAACATTGCCATCCTCCATCCTTATCCAAGATCGAAGAGAGAAGGGCTTCTCAGAGATTTCCACAATTCTAGCTCCTCTAGGCCAATCTCCATAACCACCATAGCCGGTGTGCCTTGCATAGCACAACCATAGTTTATTGCATGGGCAACACCAGTCCAGTCCATGGTTGTGTCCAACAAATATTGCCTGCACTTGTGAGATGCATCAGATTAGTAACATATTTGAAGTCAAGTAATGATCCAACTCTGATCTACTTGGTTGTATTTACATATAGCCTGTTGGCTTTGGTCTTACCTTGGCAGAAGTTCTTTCCCCAAGGAGTTTCATGATACCTGTTTCTGTTACTTGAGCAGCAACCTTTTCCTTGTTGATAGAACCCACACAAGGTTTGGCTATTGTGGACTTGGGAGCCACCTCTTTATAGGATTTACTTGGTATGTGCCAGAAAATAATCTCAGGCACCCTGTCACACGATAATGCTTTGTCAATTTGGATGATTCAAAATGCAACAATGAATTATTTTTCAACATATCTTACTCATTGTCTTTAATGGTAGGACAGTCATAAGAAATCGAACAAGTTATGCATTGTTTGTACCTTGAATCAGGATTCATGTCTTCAGCTTTCTTCCGGAACCATTCTGCTTGATCACTGGAAATGACTTCAGGATAGGAACCACCGCCAGAATCAAGAAAATATAGGAAAGCCACAGGTGACTTGTTATCATCTGACGAAGAGACTTGGAGGGCATAGTTGGATACACTGGGCCAAAGCTCCCTAGGACCATTCACTGAAAATGAGCCATTGTTCTTTATCTCACTTTTCATCAGTTCCACTCGTCCGGTTCCCTTGAAGCTACATTCTTCTTCTGCTGAAAATTATTAGAAGAAGAAGCCTTTAGCTGATATATATCCACATTTTCTTTTTACAATTATGAGGGTCACTGCTAATCATGTTATGCCTAATGCTTCAATTAATGGAACATAGACATTAATTATTTCTGCCAAATAACAACTTCAACATTGCAAGCTTTTCAACATGTTATAGGAAGCAGTAAACGCTTTAACGACTTAACACCTGAATATGAAGTGGCAGGTTGAGGACAGCGAATTGGGGGGATTCCAGGCGAAGAGAACCACTCTAGAGGCCACTCAAATAGAGCATCATCGTGGTTCCCGAACACACTTGCCCATGGTATACCCTTGTTTCTTGTTGGTGAGATTGCCCGATCCCAGTACAAGGTTGCATTCTCAATCATTATATTGTTGGCCGTTATAACATCTCCAAGATATACTACAAAATCTGTCACCACCCACAATTAACTACACCAGCATTTGGCACAGAAGAATTTCAGAAACTACAAAATAACTTCCTAGTGATGTCGTTAAAAAATAATTCAGAATCAGAGGTTTTGTCTTTTGTGTGCATCATACCTGGAGTTTCATGATGAAGCACTTGATTCATGACTCTGGTGGAGTTTACGTCCTGAAGTGGACCCCAATCGGTGGCCTCGGCCTCTCCGAAATGCAAGTCGGCAAAGAGAGCTATCTTGAACGGCGCATCGGTGGCCATCTGGAGATACCTCTCGGGCGTCGTATCTGGCAGTAATCTGATGTTTCGTGGTGCCCGGTATCGGTAGTGATCAACTGATGATCCAACGGTGAGGAACTGAGAGAGAAACAGCAAGGGCAAAAGTGTCATCAAGTGGCTTTTACGGCTCTCCATAGCCGCCGAACGAAAGGAAAAGCAGAAGCAGAACAGAAGACACTATATGATGGATTCGGCAAAGTTGGAGGGAGTTCAACAAAATTGCGCGCATTGTTTGGTTGTCAATGTCAGTAGGTGATTGGATTGGATTTGGTGCCACGTATATATCATCCTGCTAATTATTTGAGGTAATAAATTAAAGCGTTACTTAGGTAAGCAGTGAAATTGCAAGTCAAGGTTCCTGATAATTTATTTTGATATGAACAATGTAGTTATGTAGATGAAAGCTCATGTGCCAGCGCGAAGAAAGGATCATGTTTGTACTACGTGCCCGCACCAGACGAATGTATCATGGGGATATTCGTTGGCATCAATTAGCAGTTTAGCACACTGTCGCGTTTCACAACTTTAAAAGGCATAAGTATGAACAAACAAAAATGTTGGATGGGAATATACCTTGATAAAATCTTAAGTGGCTTGTCATAAAAGATTCATGCATCCTCTTTGCACTCACTTGTTAAGGAAGTTTATATCATATTCGTAAAATGAATTAGTAGTTAAAAATAATAAATGTGTCAAAAATGTCATATTTTTTTTTATATGCCTCTATTTATGAAGCAGAGAAAAAATGTATAAAAAGTATGAGAGATAGTAAAATACATTTTTTCAATGTTTTGTTGACTTCATTCATCTAATGAGTATTTTCTCTCTCTTGAATATAATTCTTGGTGTGTGTGATAATTAATTATAAATAATATATATTTAAATAAAAGTAAAACAAAAAAATAAACTTTTATTTTTAAATATAAAATAAAAATTACTTATATGAGAAAAAAAATTATTTATAAATAAAACTATTATTATCTGCATGTACGTACGCGCGCGTAGCAGAGGGTACACATTAGCGACTTTAAAGTTTAACCTGATAGAGTGCCGTATCTCCTATGCAGACAGGACCGTCTCAATTTGACCCATGTCAACTGGGTGTTAGCCTGCCACCGGGCACTGGCTGAATTGGTAAAATAATATTGGGAAAATTTCATCTAACCACCAGAATTTATTCAGTCAACCCCTTTAAAAAATCTGAAATTAAGATTTGCGACTCAAAACACAATGATGCTGATGCCGTTGCCTTATTTATCTTATGATTTTTTTTTTATCTTGTTAATAGCCTAAATATTTTTAACTCTCATGTTTTTTTAAATCATTTTATTTATTTTGTAAATGGCTTATTTATCTTATAAATTCATTTATTTATCTCATAAATGATAAAAATATTTTTATTAATTCCTTGATTTCTTTTGAATCTATTTACTTGTCATGTAAATGTCTTTATTTATCTAGTAAATGCTCTTATGAAAAAAATAAAGAAAGAGCATTATTATCCTTTCACTCACAAAACTTAATTTGATTTTGACCTAAAGGGACGCAGTGAAATTTCAAAATTTTTTGGAGTTGACTGAAATAAAATCTCTTCCACTGGGGCTAACTGAAATTTTCTGAATAATATTACCTCCCAGTATTTAATATAAGATTAAGTTAACTTTTTTAGAAATTAAGGAAACCGAATAAATTACTTTTAAGTATTTATATTTATAATTTTTATACTAAATTAATTTATCTATCTTATAAACTAATATATAATCTAATAATATACATATTTATTATGATCAGACTATTTATTTAACTATCTTAATCTCTTAAATAAATTAATTGATTCTTATATTAAAAATTGAATGGAGTAATATTTTATCAAAATATTAATACTTCAATGCTTCAAAATTTAAATACCGTTATTATTTAATAGTAGCTATTATTTTTTACTATACTTACAAGTTGCAATGAAAGATTTACGGGCGAAGTGCATTTATAACTAAAGTATATTTTTAATCTTTTAAGTTTTATATAAGATATATTTTTAATTTTTTAACTTTATAAAGTATATTTTTGACCTGTTAATATTACTAATGAAAAATACTAGGATAATAAATTCAAATGATAATTGTACCACTGACAAATCATATTTAATTTTTAACTTTTCAATATAATATATTTAGATTATTAAACTAAAATAAACTTACAGATCACTACAAACGAAATTAAGGTTTTACTATATATATATATATATTATTGAATTAATATATTTATATTGTTAAACTAAAATATTTTAATACAATAAAAGCTTTGTTAACTACTTCATTAGTTTTTTAGATATTTTTTAATTTACACATATTTTAAATTTAAGATTAATAGTATTTAATCACACACTTATCATTTGAGTTTATTGCGTCAGCATTTTCCGTTAGTAATATTAACGGTGTTAGAATTATAAGACAAAAAATATACTTTATAAAGTTAAGGGATCAAAAGTATACCTCGTATAAATTTAAAGAACTAAAAATATACTTTAGCTGTGTTTTATTTTAAGGAAAATTGTTCATAAAAACCTCATTGAAATTTTATTTGCTAAATGGGACCTGAAAGCATTTAAAGAAAGCTATTTTGTATACGGAAAAGATGGTTTGAATATAAGGGAAGATCTTTTGCATATAGAAAATATTGTTTGAATATAATGGAATATCACATAAGAAATATATATTAAACATATGGAAGATTGTTTGAATATAAGGGAAAATCTTTTTCATACAAAAAATATTATTTGCATACAAGGTCTTATTTGACAAATAATTTTTAAATGAGGTATTTACGAATAATTTTCCCAAAAATTTTATATGTTCTTCAAATTGTATGAATTGATTCGCGACTATTCCTCCTTTTCTACAAGCTATTTCTCAGAATTTTGTAACTCTACATTTATCATTTTTTCAATGTTATCAGACTCGGACCGGCCGGTTCGGACCGGGAACCGGCCGATAAACCGGTCCGGGTCAATTTTTTTATTTAAAAAAATTATTATTTTTTAATTTTTTTCTTTAGAATTTCATACTAATAAGCCTAAATTTTTTATTTTCTCACCGGTCTAGCCCCGATTTAGCTCCGGTCTGACCCACTGACCCTTGACCCAGTACCCCGATCGGTTCAGTAACCGGTCTGGATTTGATAACCTTGCATTTTTTACCTTGAAAAACAAGTATAAACTTTTAGGTTGTGTGGTAAGTGGAAACTTAAGAGTCATTTTAAATCTATAAATAAAACTTCGGAATTTATAACTTGACAAGGGTAGAAAATTAAATTAAGTTAAATTAAATCTCAAAATATTTATTAGTTTTTGGATTATATAAATATAATTAAAAATTAAGTTTGTTTCTCTAAAATTTGATGTATGTATCATCTAACTGTAACTCAAAAATTCAGATTCATATCTGAAATAATTATGTTAAATATTTATGAAATACATAACCTCTAAATAAAATAATAAAATTAAATATAATATATTAAAATATTAAAACTTGTATTAAAATTTTTTTATTCAAAAAATGTTTCAATCCTCATCCTTGAGAGGGAAAAAAAGTTTCAGAACGACACCAAAGTTTGTCGCTCTAATTATTAAACCCTTGGCCGCCTTAAGCCTTCCATTTGGAGAGATCGAAGTCAGGAACTGGAGAAGTTTCTGCTAATGCAATACTAAAAATGGCATTCAGAGGGAAGGAGATCATGAAGAAAGTTCTCAAGAAAGTGGGAGAGCACAATTTGGCTCCTGGAGTGAAGGAATCTATGGAGAAATGCATGCCCAAAAGCAAGGTCGTCATGGGTCGCGCAAAACGCGGTATCTATGCCGGACGACACATCCAGTTTGGCAATCGCGTCAGTGAAGATGGCGGTAACAAGTATGTACTTTCTACTGCTTTCCATTTCCTTTAGCCTTTGATTCCTGTGATTTCGAGCTATCTTGGTTTATGTTGGAGAGTTTGAAGCTTTAGCTTTGTGGTAATCTTGTGGATGTTAAAGCTTATAGAGTACTCATTACTGGCTCTTAGCTCTGACCGTTTCAACCGCAGAACCTATCATTCTTCTCCTGAAATACGAACTTTAGTTTGGTTTTATGAGATTTATGGGAAAGTTTTGCACTTTGGTCCAATTAACTCCCCTGTAATTTCAAACGGTGTCTTAGGTGGAATGTCCGTGTACTCGTGCCAATACAAGTGAATTATTGTGATTTCATTCCTTTATCGTTTTTGGACTTGGATCATGTGGTTGGTTAATTTGCTGCCGTTACAATCTTTTCATGCATTGTAAAGAGACTCCAGTGCCCGTGGAGTGTGGAAACCGAGACACACACGAGCATATGCTAAGAAGCATAATGATAGCCTGCAATCACTTGGTAATTGTGAATTGATACTAATTCAATATCTCCTGCTAAGAAATTTAAAAATTTTACTGACTGAATTTATGATTATTGAAACTTACAAGGGGACAAACCAAAGTTTTGCTTTATGGTGCCTAGTTAATTATATAATCGGCTCTCCCTTTTATAGCTAGTGCATGCGTGCGTGGGTGTTTTCACAGTTCTCCCATGTGTTTAGACTATAGAATATAGTTTAGGTATTTACGTTTTGTATAATGTTGGGGGTGGTTCAGCCTTCAAATTTTACATTTCAACAGTAAGCTTCCTCAGAAAATTTTACGGTTTTGACTTATTGATACCAATAGAGACATGAAAGGAACAAGATACATTTAAATTACTCAATGATATTTTATATTCGTGTGATCAATCTTATTGAGGTTCTGTAATATACTTCTGTCCTAGGTCAGTTTATCTCAATGGTATGAGGTTCGATTTTTGAAATTATAAGCCACAAGAGTCAAAGAGCTAATCAGTTTTGGGCTCAGTGCAAGGAATATCATGATCACCCCCTAGAGGTAGAGTATGTGGAGAGTAGCTATTGATTTGTTGGTGACTCATTCCTTCTTCTGAAAATTGGAATCAAATGCATGGATGTGGATAATCAAGCTTTAGATTGGAGCTAGTGTGCAATCGTTTGTATCAATTGTGTTTTTCCGTGCTTTGGGCCCCTGGCTTTCTCCAAGCAGAGATTAATAAACAACAACAACAACAAAGCCTTTATCCCATTAGGTGGGATCGGCTACATGGATCGCACGACGCCATTGTGCTCTGTCAAAAACCACAGATTTTGATATATTATTAATTAAAAGGTCTCTCTCTATGACCTTATTAAACGTTCGTTTCGGCCTTCCTCGATCTCGTCTAACAGGACTCCATACTGCTTGATCAACCCTTCTCACCGGAGCACTTAATGGCCTTCGCTGAATATGGATCAAGCCCGGGTAAAGGAGGAGGGTTGTGTTAGGCCCCGACAGCTAACGTAAAACCCTGTCGAATCTCTTATAAACATGGATCAAGCAGAGATTAATATGGCTAAATTTTCTTTCAATGACTCTCAGTGATTATTCTTGAATGAGTTTGAAATTTGAAGCAATCAATTTACTGGCACTCTTATGTTTCTTATCTAACGACCATTTTCTTATGCTCATATCTAACAACCATTGTTGTAGAACCGGTCTTCTCAATTTATTTGAGGATTGCCAATATATGTGATTTATTGATGGCCAACACTGCCGGACATGCATCTGTCTTGGACCATTTAATAGCTCTAATGGATACCTGAAGTCCATTTGCACTTGCTTAGATTAGATTAGATGTAAATTTGGATTCCAATATTTCAGCATGCAGTAATTAACTTGATACTCTATAGGAACATATCAATCCAGAGTAGGTTTAATGTTGTAAATTAAGGTCAGATATAGCTTCTTATTATCTCTTGAATGCTCAATTTTGTGTAAGCCAGGGGCTTTAACCTATTACCAAATACAACTCTTTCTTTTTCTGATGGTGTTGATAGGACAAGGAGAACTTGGAAACCTAATGTTCAAGAGAAACGGCTCTTTAGTTATATCATGGATCGCCACATTCGTGTTAAGGTTACCACACATGCCCTTCGTTGCATTGACAAGGCAGGTGGGGTTGATGAATACTTCCTGAAGACTCCATATCACAAGTTGGATACAGAACTTGGCCTCTTTTGGAAAGCCAAGATTGAGAAGCTGTACGAGGAACTTGGCAAGATGGAAGTTGTGTTCTTTTCACCAGAGGATGAACAGAAGTTTGAACAGGGTTTTAAAGAACTGAAACTGTCCGAAAGAGAAGCACGCAGGGAATTCCGAAGGAAAATGTATACTGGGATGAACAAACACAAGCAAATTGAGCTAGAACATAGAGATGAACAATCTACTCATAAAGGAGGTAGTGGACTTGAGGGAGGGATGTCACATGAATCTGAAGAACAGTTGGCTGCGGTTTCCTACGGACTAGCTGCTGACCATCTTGAAGCTGGAAGTTTAGTTGCTAATTACTAATTCTTTTTCATTAACTGTTCTCTCTCTCCGTGTAAACCGTTGGAGTTTTTGGACCTGCTTTTTTTACCCCTCCATCTACTGCTCGATTTCTTCACTCATTTGTGATTTTGTCTCTTCAACCTGTTCACTCAACGAGATTTTATGATAGCCAATTTGGTGAACAGTAATATGTAATAAGACACTAATAAGTGATAACATTTGTAGCCCGTGGAGGATCTAGGATCTGAGGGCAAGTTGTCTTTTTATTTGCCTTAAAGGTTCTTCAGGGTTTTTGTTTCTCTCAACAATTATACTTCCTGAAATTTGAATTTGTGTTCTTTTTTTTATGGGGTAAATAATTTATTTATTTAATTAAAAATAATTAGAAGTATCTTAAATTCAAAATTATAATCAAAACAGGACTTAAAATTAAAGATGAAGATTGGCAAAAGGGATGAAGCATATTCACGTAAGTTGAAATAAAACTCATTTCACATACTTATCACGTACACCGTAAATCACATTGTAAAAGTAGATTTTACCGCTAAACCAAACAGACATTTAATATTTACAATGAAATTTGTAATAATTATATAATTTGTAGATTATAAATTATGAATTTTTTTATAAGAAAGATTATAAATTATGAACTTATTTTCCCATATTCCATTATGAGCGTGTTTGGATACAGTTTTTTAGAATAGATTTTGGAGAAAAAGTGAAAAAAATGATTTTGATAAAATGAGAGTGTTTGGATATTAGGTTAGGAATCACTTTTTTAGTGGTCAAATTACTAAAAAGGGCATTAACTTTTATAATAATTACATATAAAGGATAATATTATATTTTATGTATTATTTAACATAAAATTAAACAGTAAAAACCAAAAAATATTTAATTTTTTCCGAAAAATTATAAATTGCAACAAAAAATAAAATAAAACATGCATGCATGCATACATACATACATACATCCATACATACATACATAGAAATATGTATATTAATAAATTATACAATGAAAAATCGTTCATAAATAATTAATATCTAAAATTATCTACATCGAAATAAGAAACAAAAGTTAATAAAAGGGATACAATAACATTTAACTGTTTGTCCACAATTGAGTACGTTAAAATAGAGATAAAGTTACAGTTCATTGAGTAAAATAATAAAGTACTTCAAAACATGAAAACAATACATGACCAATGCTCTTGCGTGTAATACCAGATATGATCTCTAATAGAATCACGAAGAGAAGCCATGTCTGATAAAGATGCAATCAATGAATGTACTGTTGATGATTATGCAGCGTCATCGTCACCACACACAATATCCTCTTGGTCAAGGTGTTAGAAGTCAGGATTAGAAATAGACGTTCTTCTAATGAAATTGTGTAGCCATCGTGGAACAGACAATTTTAACTTGTGTCGGGAACTTGTAGCTATGCATGTCCTTTAAAATTGCGAACTTGTTCTTCCAAACCCCAAACGTTCTTTCTATGGTGCACCTAAGACTTGAATGCAAGTAATTGAAGGTCTCATTCGCATTTTCAAGTCTAGATGACCTATGAAAGTCAGGGAGATGGTAACGCTTGCTTCTGTAAGGTCTAAGGTACCCAGTCGGGGTTGGGTAGCCGGCATCTACCAAATAATATTTATCTGTTCAAACAGTATTGTTAATGTGAATACAAATATTTGAAGTTAACAATAATGAAATTGTATGAATAACAACCATACTTGTAAGTGGAAGTGGAAAATTCATCGCCAACGTTGTCATTGCATGATCAAATAAGCGAGCATCATGTGCCAAACCTTCCCAACCAACCAGTACAAAGGTGAAACACATGTCCCAGTCACAAACCGCCATCACTTTTTTGCGAGGCAAATCCTTTTCTGTTTATATATTTTGTTTTCTCCCTTGCATTGACCTTGCATGGAATGTGTGTACGATCAATTGCTCTAATAGCATTTTTTAAAAAAGGCCAATACCTATTGCTGAGGCGTATCTTTGAGTGAATGCTCTCAAATTTATCTTCTAAGGGTTTGATGTTATCTATTCCAAGACGGCAACATGCATTTAACCCATAATGCATTGCCCTGTGAATGGTCTCGCCAGAGCGCTGAAATCTTTCTTGTTGCAGCCTACTCAACAACCCAAACCCAATGGTGTTCAAGAAAATCGCAACCATTTCATGAATACCCACATTTCAAAATTCTCTTAAACCATGTCGTTGCAATTCACAGCAAAGCTCGTGAAAGATATTAAATACCATTCTAAACATATCGTAACAATAACCAGAATTACCGCGTAAGATATCACGCACCCATGCAGTACTTGTGAACTCACTGGTATGTCACGATTGTTTACACAAATAAAGGCAAGAATATGCACCAACAAGTGTGGCCACTTTTCGGACTTTTCGCATCTGCCGCTTCCTACGCTCAGTGAGTAGTGCCATTGTCAGGTCCATACCTATTATTCTTGTGAACATATACATTAGTCATTATAAAATCATTAAAGATATAACTATAAAGTCATTTAAACCACTTACATCATATAACCGTAACAACATACACATAGTCATTAAAATCACAAACATATCTTGGACAACAAATACAGAGTAATTCAAACTAGCCACACACATAATAGTCAATGCTACATACATTACATTACATTAACAAACAACCAAAGTTCTTCTTTATTGAAATTATCATTCATTTTCGTAACACTCCTTCCTAAGAAAGAGTAGAAATTTGTCCTTCATATTCTTCATTGCTGCATTCATTTCCCGCGTAGGTGGGTCCCTTATTAGGAGGTGGGCACATCTAGTATAAAAGTCATCATCACATACAACCTCCAAAATTTGATTGAGGTGACTCATCACTTCGCCTATCTATACCTCGTAAGCTCGGGCTTCTGTGGCCATCCTCTCAGCGCGTGAAACTTCCACATCGGTGTCATTTGCATCAACCATCCTCATTAAGGCCTCAGCTATGTTCGCGGAGTCAGGCCCTTTCTTTTTCGTTGATACACCCCTCTTCCTCACCCCCCCCAATGAACTGGTTCCTTATCACTGCTCGAGGTTCCCTTGCCTTAGCTACTGTTCCCCGTACTACCTCCATTGTTGCTAATGAAACTAAACGAGTTCAACTCGCCGCTCAACCCAGTTGGTGACCGTAATACTTCATTGCTATCTCCTGAACCTTCTTGCATATAATCATCAGGGATAGGCTCAATAGGAAGCGACATCGATGAAGGTGCCCAACTTTATGTTCCCGTGGCCGCAACACTGGAAAACAACTGGGTTAGTTCTTCTTGGTGTTGTAGACCTCTAGTTCTGAATTTATCATACCCTGGAATTTCCTGTACATACATGACCAAAGTTATTACATTTATTATATAACACCACGTCAGGATGAAATCTTGAACTACGCTTATATTAGTAAGTTACTAACTGCTACTTTTTTGTCCCATCAATCATGATCAGCGATAATGGTGTTGTTGTTGCTATCCTATCCGACACCCGTCTCATGTAATAACCTATCCCACAGTTGTCACTCCTTCCTAAGGATATCATATTTATTTTTAAATTGACCCCTCTCGTACATCATGCATGTCTTCACAGTAAAGCCATTGAAAATAGCTTTACACCCATCCTTATTGAAGCTTGTTTTTCTCCATGTTCCTTTTTGAACTTGTTCCAAGCATAAATCAATGAAGACTTTTGTGCTATTCGCATCCCAACTAATTTTCATCTTATCCTTACTCATGTCTTTATTGTTTTTTACTAATGACACATTGCAGCGCAACATTTCAAACACCATTCACATTGAAATTAACTACTACTCCATATATGAATTTTGAGAGTATTAATAATTCCTCAATGGAAGAACTAAAATTAATGACTAACAACTCAATGGAAGAGAAAGTATTAATAAACCTCACATGACTAATCCTCATGCAATTCGGAAGTTTCTTATAGCTTCTATTTTTGTATATCATGAAAAGCTAACCATTTGATATGTTTTCTCTCATTGTGAAGTGATTAACAACTCATTATTTTGAATAGAATACACTTCCAAAAACATTATGTTCTTTTCGTTCATAAATTTAGAAGAAATAAATTTCAACGGTGAAGGGCATAGAAAGAAACTCCCTACTAAGTATATATACCATGTCATTCATATGCAACAAAATAGAGAAAATGCCTACGCAAGGAAATCAGACAAGATTATTTATTAGAAAGAAAACATACTTTTCATAAACATGATTATTTTATGCATCACAAAATGAATATTATAAGGTAAAGCCAAGCATTCTCAAAATCATGTATTTCCATAAGCACACACTCATGTATTTCTCAGAATCAGGTGACAAAACATAATAGTTCATGAACATTTCTAAAAACAATGTAGAAAGCATAACAGAGAAGAGATTATCAAGTTCATTAGAGTTGATACGTCCATGCCAGATGTGTAATTAGCCATAGAATACTAATCAAACACATGAACGGCTTCTCAAAAGGTGAAAACAGAGGCTTCAAAGTACTTATTTTTAGTGATTATATTTAGTACAAATAGATGCATACAAAAAAAGGATTCTTCCAATGGCTCACTTTTTCCGATATCAAGCCCAGAATTGCAATCCTCACAAGTAATGAGCTCCTTTATCAGTGTTACTATTATTGTTTCCCAGCAACAAGACATTTATATGATCAATATGTAAACCAAACAACAACAAAAACAAAACCAAACAAGTAAACAAGTAAACCAAAATATGATGAACATAGAGCTAGAGACTTTCGTTCACAAACAGAGCATGGACAAAAAACATACCAGCAACAGACCACGAACGAGAAACAGAACACCGACGAGAGAAACAATACTCTGACGATACAAATAGACCAAGGACGAGCAGGAACAAGATGAACACACCCGGATTTATGCGATGAACACTTTTTAAATGGGTCAGGGACAAGATACTCACCGGAATGTATTACCACCTTCGATCTAGTGACTGAGATCGATAGAGGAAGACAAGATCGTCGGAGCTGCCACAACTGGAACATCAAAGCCTTCGGTCACCAGAAGATCGAAAATGAGGACAACAAAATGAAACACCAAGCAAAAAGATGAACCCACAATTCACTCGACAGAGATGACGTGTAATATCTAAATAAAATAACAATAACAATGATAATAATAATAATAATAATAATAATAAAAAATTAAATTATTATTATAATATAATACTATATTATATTATATAAATATATATTATATTATAAGGTGGGCAGGATGTGGGCTACCCACCCATTATTTTATATAATAAAGAGGGAGTGGATTACCCACTCCCTATTCCCTCTTCCTCTTTAAAAACTGCACAAGAGGTGCGGTTTGTGAGAAGGAAGAGTCAGAGAAAGAGGGAAGAGTGAGAGAAAGAGAAGGGAATAAGGATCTCACTTGAGTTTTCTGAGTAAGTTACTTATCTTATAAGATTATTTAGATAGCTAAAATAACTTCTTTTCAGCAAATTTCTTTCATGAAAATTATTCCATGTATTTTTCTCTTTCTAATAAGGATAATATTGTATTGATTAGAGAATATTTTAAGATTAACATTTTGGACAAGTTTCAGTTTTGTTAATATAAGGCTATAAAAATGTAGAGAATAATTAATATTTAATTTTAATCTGTTTATTTTTGTTATATAGTTAGTATAAGATTTTATAATGAATTTTCTACATAACCAGTCTATAAATAATTCTATATAAGACTTTTTAACCGATTAAATGTAGGTTAAAAACTTCATTTGAATTATTGGAAATATTATTGATATTTTAATTAGTTTAGTTTTGAAATTTGAAAGACTAAACTGTTATTTATGAAAATTTTAGGACTAAATTGTCATTTATGACATTCGTAGAACTAAACATATTATTTATGAAATTCGTAGAACTTAACTGTTATTTATGAAATTTATAGGACTAAATTGTTATTTATGAAATTTAGAAGACTAAACTGTCATTTATGAAATTCGAAGGACTAAACTGTTATTTTATATATTTGAAGGACTGAACTGTCATTTCTAAAATTTAAACCCTAAACTGTCATTTTTCAGTTTTTATAATATATTATATATTATTATTAAAAATTTGTATATAAGTTATAATTTTGATTATGTGGAATTTTGGAGAGTTATTAATTAGTAGTAAATTGATTGTGGTAGATTGATTTTGGCGTTTATTTGAGCTCTTGGATTAGGAGCAGTGTGGTAATAATTAGCTTTGGCGAAAGGTAACCACTTTCTTCTTATTATGCATGCAAATGTTTGTGAGTGATTTTAATCATGCAGATTTATAAATTTGGTTGCTGATATGTGATGTGGTTTTGGAAAATATGTTGTTAATGAAATTGTCTTGTGAGACTTATTTTCATTGAGAAAATGACTAGCAATATTATATTATATGAGTTGATATTTATTTATGAGATTGGAAAGATCATTTTTGATAATTATGAAATGATAATAACATGTTATAATCACATAATATGGATAAGAGAGGGGATGGGATGGTGGATGTAGAATTAGTGTGTGTTTGGAAACACACAAAACCATGGTTTCAAACCATAGTTTACGTAAATCGAGATAAAACTCCTCTCACATACTTACTTCGTAAATCGTAAAAGCTATTCTCAAAAGCTAATTCCAAACACACACTTAATGGGAGGTTACTCAAAGAGGAAATAAGGGGGTGAATTCTTGTACAAAAGAGGAAATAAGGTGGTGGACGTCCATGTGTACACTGGTTAGTCCTTTAGCCCATTTGTATTTCGTAGGGCTATGACACCCCACTAATGTATTTAGAGGGGAAACCCATGATCCGGTCTTGTGCTCTGTAGATTTTGGCCGGTCCATATCACTTGATCGGTGAGCTTGTTGAGTTAGCTACTAGTCATATGGGTGAGTACTAGTCCATAGGTTCAGTCAGAGGAAATAAGGGAGGAAAGAAAATACATTATTGTGTATTAACTCTTGTACACTTATATGATAAATATGAGAATGAGAATATGATATTGTGAATTATTATGAAATTATTCGTATAGACAAGTGATATTTTAATAATGTTATACTTTTATTATTGTCCCACTTGGTACCTCACGGACACATACTTGTATGCCCGATGAGATGGATTGCTAGTTACTGAGGCTTTTGTCTCACCCCGTTGATTTAACATTTTTCAAGAAATAGTTGTCGTGCGAGTCCATCAGGGAAGACTTCAGAAGCTTAAACTACTTCTGATAAAAGTAGTACTTCCATCTTTTAATATATGTAGGATTATTGTATAATGCCACATTAGGACTCATCTTGCATACTCTGATCTATTTCTGAGAACTTGATATATTAACTATATATTTTTAATTGCTTCTGATGATGTTAGAAGGCTTGTATGGCTTATGATGTGTTCTAAACTTGTGGATCCACAATTTGATCTGATAAGGATATTTTAATATCTGATGAGATACTATTCAGCAAGAAAAAATGGTTTTATTTTCCATGGTAAATTTTATAAACCATGGTAGAGTTTTCAAACAGTTAGTTGAACTCTTTTTCTACTATAGTTAATTTTTTAAAAGACAAGCTGTAATCTTTTTTACCATGGTAGACTTTTAGAAAACTGAGTTATAATAATATGATTTTACAGTGTTAAGGAAATGATTTTACATGACGGCGAAATGGTTCTGATCTGAGCTTGGCGACGGGGAAGACGAGAAAGGGAACACAGACGAAGCTGACGGTGAAATGGTTCTGATCTGAGCTTGGCGATAGGGAAGACGAGAAAGGGAACACAGTTGTGGATGAGAGCTGGAGATTTACGAGACACGAAGAAGAGACAAGGGAAAGGGAATAATACACAATGACGGTCTAGGTCTGGGTAGAGGAGAGAGGGAGAGTAATAATTACCCTCAACGGTCATAAAAGAGTGGAATCCAATACTGAAAGCAGGTGCCTTGCGGATTGTCGGAAACCATGATTTTAATCACCAAAACCATGGTTTTGGTGATAAACGGGATCATGAAAAATTTTCTGGTGTTTGACTATTTTTTGCCCAAACCATGGTTTGACACTAAAACCATGGTTTTCTTTTAACATCGAAAAAGTTTAGATTTTGAATTTTTTAGAAAATTAATGAATGAATGAATTTTTTTCAGTAATAAGATTTTTAAAATTTTTTTTTTAAAAAAATGAAAAGCTCATGTTGGGCTAGCTCTGGCCTCTGGGATTCCAAATAAACCCTCATCTCCGTGCGAGTTGCAATATCTCTGCCCGTTTCTCGTCACCGCACATCCGTCTTCATCCCCACCAGTCGCCGCTGCCCCCGTTGTTGAACTACACCGCCGTCATCAGCTGCCGCTAGTTTCTTCTCCGACGAGTTAAGGTAACCCCTTCCCTCCTAATATCTGTCTTCGGAAACCATGGGTTTTTTTTTTGTTGGTCGTGTTTGATGATTAATTCACTACTGTTATGTTCGAAACATAGAGGAATACGGCCTGGGCTATGAAGATCTCATTTCCCTCCGAAGCTGTCTTCTTGTTCTTTCTAGCTATCTTTTGAGAGAGCGATAGCTTGTTTGTTAGTGTGTTGTGTTATAACATATACCTATATAGTAAACACATTGGATTTAGATGTTGAAACTTGTGGGAGATGACGTTAATGGCGGCTGAATTAGTTTGATTTCAAATTTAAAAACTCTCATTTGTTGGTTTATTGGTCAGGCATTATGGAAGTAGATGAGGAACCGCCTACAACTGTTTCTGCAGAAACCTCTATACCATCATCTGATGCTCAAGGCATGGTTTCTCCTGTTCCTGCTGCGCTGCCCCCGCCAATGCAACCTGTAGTTCCAACCATCGTTCCACCATCTCTTGTGCCCCCTATTGCTCCAATTCCTTCAATTCCTCCTCCTACTAGTGTCCGCCCACTGGCACCACTTCCTGTTCGCCCGCCATCTATTAGGCCACACATGTCACAAAATGGTGAGGTTGGATCAACTGACTCCGATTCAGATCATGATGACTCCGGCCCAGGAATAAACAAGGGTACAGGGGAGTATGAGATATCAGAAGAGAGTAGACTGGTAAGAGAGAGGCAGGAAAAAGCTATGCAGGAACTTATGATGAAGAGGCGTGCTGCTGCTCTGGCTGTTCCAACAAATGACATGGCTGTGCGAGCTCGACTTCGCCGTCTTGGTGAACCCATCACTCTTTTTGGTGAAAGGGAGATGGAGAGAAGAGACAGGTTGCGAATGATTATGGCAAAGTTGGATGCTGAAGGTCAGCTGGAAAAGCTGATGAAGGCTCATGAAGAAGAAGAGGCTGTAGCCTCTGCTGCAAAGGAAGAAGCCGATGAAGACCTACAGTATCCCTTTTACACTGAAGGGTCAAAGGCCCTCCTGGATGCCAGAGTTGATATTGCTAAGTTTTCTTTAGTAAGAGCAGCAACACGTCTTCATCGTGCTCGGAGAAGAAGAGATGATCCCGATGAAGATATAGATGCGGAAATAGATTGGGCACTGAAGCAGGCAGAGAACTTGGTTCTTGATTGCAGTGAGATTGGAGATGATCGGCCACTTTCTGGTTGCTCCTTCTCAGCAGATGGAAAATGCCTTGCTACCTGGTATGCTTTTGCTACAAACTGAATAGTAAAGCCATCGTCTCTCTACTCCATTTGAAACCATTCTAGCCTAATCTAGTTCTGTGTATAGAGCTTGCTTATTAGAAAACATGGGCTCTCAATTGCTTTTGAGCAGCTTTGATGCATTTTATTGTACTGTTGGCTTTCTGCCACTAAGAGTGACTTTCTAAATCACTATTGCATTCGCAAGAAACTGGGAATGTGAATTTAGATGGAAAAAATCATGTTCATGATTATTTAATGCCCAACAAAACATGCTCCTATTGTGGTCAAATCTTTGAACCTGATGTTTCCATCTCCTTACTGTGTTAAGGAGTAACTTCCATCAATATCACATTATAAAAGAAAGAAGGATTTCTTTTCATGCCAAAATGTTCAACTAGTGTCCTGGTCATTGTGGGTTGTAATTCATTACTTGTACTGTGCCTAAAATGTGCTGTTGTTTTATTTTTTTGTAGTTCTCTGACTGGAGCTGCAAAGCTTTGGAGCATGCCTGAAGTTAAAAAAATTTCCACCTTAAAGGGGCACACAGAGCGTGCTACTGATGTTGCTTACTCTCCTGTGCATAACCATTTAGCAACTGCCTCTGCTGACCGCACTGCACGGTATTGGAATGATCAAGGGTCTCTTTTAAAGACATTTGAGGGTCATCTTGATCGGCTTGCTCGTATTTCCTTCCATCCATCTGGGAAGTACTTGGGCACTGCCAGCTTTGACAAGACATGGAGATTGTGGGACATAGAAACAGGAGAGGAGTTGCTTCTCCAAGAAGGTCACAGTAGGAGTGTATATGGCTTAGCTTTCCACCATGATGGATCATTAGCTGCATCTTGTGGACTGGATTCACTTGCTCGAGTTTGGGACCTTCGCACTGGGAGAAGTATTCTTGCACTGGAAGGTCATGTCAAGCCGGTGAGACATTAAGTTTCTCTCCAATCTCTTTCCTATCCTTCCTTTCCCTCCCTCAAAATCATTGGTTCACACACTTGGCATTGCGTAATCTAAATTGTAGTTGTGATTTGTTTCAGGTTCTTGGCATCAGTTTTTCACCTAATGGTTATCATTTAGCTACAGGTGGTGAAGACAACACCTGTCGCATTTGGGATTTGAGAAAGAAGAAATCCTTGTACACCATTCCAGCTCACTCTAATTTAATATCACAAGTCAAATTTGAGCCGCAAGAGGGTTATTTTTTGGTAACAGCTTCGTATGATATGACAGCTAAGGTATTCTTCCTGAAATAGCAGTGCTTTGTTGAATATCAGAATGTACTATTCTTCTATATAGTAGCTTCGTTCACATTTAATTTCTCATATCTAAGTATTAACTCCAGGTATGGTCAGCTCGTGACTTTAAGCCTGTCAAAACGTTATCTGGGCATGAGGCAAAAGTTACTTCTCTTGATGTTCTTGGAGGTAATTTTACCACCTTGTCATTTTCCTAGATGCTTGCAACCAAATTCTATCTCCTGTGTCTATTCTGTTTTTCCTTACATTCACGCTTTCCTTCTCTCTATCATTCCTCCACCACCTAATATGTAAATAAATGATTATTGTAAACCTACCTAATTGATGGGTCAATTCTGAATATCATGGAAAGTTAATTAGTTTTGTTGGTCTGTTTTCTTTTTTCTGGCAGATGGCTTGTGTTAACATATGTTTTTTTACTTGTGCTGTCTATTCTGATCTGGTCTTATTTATGGCAGATGGACGGTATATTGCTACTGTCTCCCATGATCGCACCATAAAGCTGTGGTCCTGCAACATGGCTGATGAACAAACTATGGATGTTGACTGAGCTACCCTGATAAGAATACAATTTCTGGAAGAACCCTAATTCGCGGAATCAGATTCATCTTGGGGCGCTTCAAGTCGGAAAAAAGAAACATTCTGGCAAGACAATAACAATCGAGTGGCAGAGACGTTGCAAGGCAATCTTGACTCAGAAAAGTGGTTTGAAACAATCTGTCACGGTTCTAATAACCCTTTTGACAATACCTAGGCCAAAGATGTAGCCATTAGAGGCTTGGACTAGGTAGACAGGATTAGGGTTCTTTCTTTTGTGTTCAGGATCTGTCGATGCTCCCATTCGCATGGCATTTATGTGTCAAAATCTACAAACCTACAGAATGTATCATACATAACCGTAATAGGTTTCATTTATTTGCTAATTTTAGCTTAGTTGCTTGTAAATTTTTCTTGCTAGTGGGAGGTTGTAGGATTGATTTTACAAATATCATGTGCTCCTCTTTTTCAAAAGGAGCTCATTTACTTTCAAAAGCCAACATGTTTGCAACCGATACCATAACCTTTGTTTGCCCAGCCCCAACGTCAAGGGCAATTATTTTTGGTGTGTTTATTGATGGAATGTGTAGAAAACGGCCCGGTTCCATATGTAACATTTGTTTATTGTTTTATCCCAGTTTTTTCGACTCTTAAAAAATATTCAAACCCATGAGGGGAAAACCCAACCATAAGGCGTGCCTGTAGTTAAATTAGTTACAAACTTTAGCTTCACAGCCCCACTACGTCACGGAAAAGAACATGAACTGTCCAAGGCTCATGTAACCATTAAAAACACCATTCAAATCCCTGACACAGATCTTCTGATGTGTTGGAGGAAACCATGGCTCAGTATTTAACAATTGCACGAAACAAAAAGAATAAGACAAAAATTCCATGGTTGGGGTAAATAGGCAATGCCACTGCAAAGATCAGCGAATGTGTTCAGTAGTGCTACAATTTGACAATAAGACCAATAGGACAATGATCACTACCAGCTACATCAGGGAGAATGTAGGAGTCGTAAACCTTGTCAGCTATGGATTCCGAAACAAGGAAATAGTCCAGTCGCCAACCTGTTTTAAATAACAAAGCAAAGAGACTTTTAAAGGCCTTCAAGATGATTGAGATTATTATTCATGGGTGTCAATTCATTAACGATGTTGCAAGTAGATCATAAACCCTAAAGCCTAGAGACAGAAAAACACTTGAGCTCTGGGGGAGTTGATGAAATAAGTATGAGCCTTGAATTCCAACCAAGAATTTAACGCATAAATCTATATCTTGGCAAGAAAATTGCCAAATGAAATGTTTTCCTCCAATAGGAAGAAAATCCCATTCATAACAATTTTCTAGAATAAGCAAAGCAATTAAATACAGATTACTGATTGTTACTTGTAACAAGGCATTATCCTATACAAGTTTCAAATTATGCATATAATCATAGTTCAAAGGGTGAGTGCCATAATTACCTCTGTTAGTTTTGCGTCCACCATGTCGATAACCCCAGTAAGTATATCCAACTACCCCAGGGTGCTGCCTCCTAAAGGTATCCACAAATCCCTTCGATAAGAAGTTTTCTGTAAAAGACTTCCTTTCTTCATCCGTAAAACCAGCACTTCTTCTATTCCCCTGTAGACATACATGTTAACACTCAGAACACAGCTGATTTTCCCCCTGTTTTGGCCGCCTACACTATTGCAAACATCAGTTATTATTATATCAACATAGTGCTCATTTTAATTTCCATTTGTCTTTGTTTCCTAAATACGTTAAACTAAACATACATAGATTGCATTATAGGAGTAAACAACTTTAACAAGCCCAGAAAGAGGCTTGAAACTGTTATGCCAGTGTTTTGCAAAGTGAGCCACTTTTCTGTTACAACTCTAATAGCACTCACTTGTCCTGCTGAGAAGTGACTTGATTTAATTACTTACTCACTTTTCTCAACACACAGATTGGAATATAATTGGGTTCAAGTTTACCGAGGCTTACCAACAATTTATTTACTGGTTTTTATTTAGTTAGTTTGTTAACTGAGAATATTCTTACCAGGAGCCCATCCTTGGCACTCTTACTCCTTTCTTTTCTTTTTCCCCCCTTTCAAATTGTTATATCTCTGTAATTCTGATAGAGATATATTGAAGAAGATAGAAGGAGAAGAGAGATATAGGAAAGAGAATAGAGAAACAGAGAGGTTGAAGGAGAAGAAGGGAGAGAGAATAGAGAGAGAGAGAGATCTGGGTACTACAGAATGTTATTCCATTATCAATCATAATCTGATTTACAAAAGCATAAGGCCCCTTTTATATAGAGAGGGATCCCAACTAACTAGCCTAAAACGCAAGCTTACAAATAGAACCTATTCTAACGGTTATATCCCAACAAACTAACTAACTTTTAATTCTTTATTACATTTATATATCACAAATCCAGTAACTCAGACAGAAGCAACAGCTGGTGGATTTATACTAAGACTTGCATATCAACCTTGACAGTGTCATTGTTTACATGGAGAAATTTAGGTCTGGATTACTTACAGCAGGATTATATATATCTATCTCTTCATGAGCACAATTCAGATCACCAGTCAAAATTACTGGTTTTGACTTTTCCAGCTCCTGAATCCAGCACATAAAACCATGAGCCATTAGGGATACAATACACGACTACAAAGTTTAATCAATGTTTATTTCACATAAAGAACATTTACCCCCAAAGAATATGTTAAAAAGGACAGAAAGAAAGAGAATACAGAATAGAATATCATCCCACTCCGAAAATTTACTGTTCAAACAAAAATCATAACTTTAACATATCGGGCATATGATACAAAATTATTTGATCTTTTAAATCTACAATTGTCAAGTACAACTATGAGATTGGTGAACACCAAGAGGTCAAGAACAATCACACAGCAGATTTGAAAAACTAAGCCGACATGCCCATGTCCAACATGTTAAAAAATGGTTATACGAGTTGTTTAATATAACATGATCAATTACCGCATTTTGCTAGCAAATATAAATAGGAAAAAGTATGTCAATCATCCATCTGGCATGTCATTAACCAAATTTACAAAAATAACCAATCAATGGAAACATGGATAGAAGGTAAATTCTTGAGAAAGAAAAGAGGAGAAAACAGGATGATACATACTTTCACATAATTACTGAGAGATGGATCCCACTGAGTAATCCTGTAGGACTAGGATCAAAAGCAGAGTTAGTTGGACACACAAATTAAAATGAAAAACTATAGAGATCTAGAAATAAAAAGCGATTCGCCATGTCCAATCTTTTTAAGGTCAAGTACCAGTCTTTTTAAGCCATCTCCAGAATTTGGGACGTATCCAGAAATCAAATAAAATGAATCAAACTCCGCAGTCACAATTCTCCCTTCACCATCATGATCTAGTATGCCTAAGCCATATCTGACTGAAAGTGGCTTTATCTGTCAGATAAATTTCATGTTACAATTAAAAATTAACAATGAGAAAAAGCCTTATTAATGGAACATCATTGTTGAAATACATAACATAAGGTGCACATAGTTAGCTCATCTTATAGAATAAAAAATAATCAAGGCTTTAACCATCTTAGTGGAAGTTATGATAAAGCAACAGATTCAAACCACAATTATGGTTCATGAAGGCATCTACTTTTTAGTTCTGTCAAAGAAAAAATTATTATCAATTATCACACAGCACTAAGATCTGCGTTTCACTATGGAATATAGATACATTTATTCCATCTCCATAAATCTCAATGTCATAGAAGGATTTTACCCAAAGATTTAACAGGAAGATAAGTGTAAATGCATCATCATTTAACAATCATGTTGCATGAATTTCAAGTTTTTAATAAATAGTTTAGCTCACGCAAATTATATAATTACATGTTATTACAATTTTAAATAGCCGTCGTCTTCTAAATAAAAACATGAATTAAACATTATGCAGGTAAATTTGCAATAAGCGTGACAAAAGAGTTAACGTACCCTTGAGATTATTGCTGTTCCAGAGTAACCAAGTTTAGAGACACTGCATGTCCAGAACCTGTTCTCATAACCATCTATTAAGGAGGATTTGATGGTGTCAATATCCTTCTCCTGTTAGTAGAAGTAAATCATCCATGTAGAGAAGAACATAAGCATCTTAAATTTATTAATTAATTTTATGATTCTATCTGTGCCAATAGAACTTAAAGGACAGCAATTAATATAATATAACTAAGGACTAGCTTATCATAATTCACATCTTTTGGAAATCGCAACAAATAAACCATCTAAGCTGCTATCATATGGAAACTTGTTGCTTGTGTGATGCATCTCAGTTGTCACAATCTAAAATTGAATGATGGCGGGAAAAGTATATCTTTACCAAGATATAGAATGAGCAGTAATAAACTCCACCTGTATTTTAGTCTCTTGCAAGCACAACACATCAAAGTCTTCCCTTTGGGCAAGTTGAGGTGCCGAAAATCCTTCTAGTTTCAACAAAGCTCTCAATCCATTGACATTCCAAGACAAAATCTTGATAAATTTTGTACCCCGAGTAAGAGGTGGAGGTCTCATAGTACTAGGATTATACGCAATCCATCCTTTTTGTGGCTTCTTGTGTGCAAGAACAGTCCATGGTTCAATTAAATCAATGGGTGCATTGGCTTGTTCTAATTGTGCAACATCGCCTACAATGTCTTCAGATGCTTTTCTCTTTTCCCGGGAAGGTTTTAAACCTGGCTACAAAATCCAATAGAATATTAAGCCTCAGTTGAGTCAATTTCAAACCAAAAGTCACCAGTCAGAAGAGAGAAGTCAAAGATGATTGTATTGAACTCAAATGATGGAAGCGCAGTCAAATTCAAAATGAAGAAGCAACTTTATATATAAACAGCACCTGACACCTCTTCATATTTCACTACCACCTTCTTCTTGGTTGCCACTTTGACATTTTTGCCATCAGATCCCAACTGCATATCATCGACCACGTCTTTATCTGATAGCTTTTTAGCTTTCACACTTATTGATCTACCATCAGCAGAAGTTAATAACCCTCGTTCTTCTGTTGTTTGAGAAACTTGTCCTGCACATGCAGAGGCCTTCTAACCAAAGGAATAATACAGCCAGCTTTCAAAGAGAAAAGCTAAAACTAATGAGTAAGAGAAGAATCTGATTCAAGCTTTGAGGTCCATAATGTTTGGTAAATTATCCTCATTTGCTCCATTTCCCCAGCAAAAATAAGTTTTCAGACCAAGAGGTTCATGAAACCACAGTTTAAATTAATAGCAATGTGGTATACCCATCTTATTGTTCATGAAAGACTTCAAGGCAGACACGAGATCATCTTTACGACCTTTGGCAGGGACCTTAACAATCCTGACAATTCAAAACATTTTCTAAGTCAAAGGAACTTTCTCGTATATCTCGAGAAAGAATTGAAACAGCCGGTACTGCTTAGGAAATGCCCAAAACTGTTACCTTAGTGTTTTCCGTAGTTCCTGAACTGTCATTGTATCTATCTTGGCCGGGTCATTTTTTAATCTCTCAATCTCAATGGAGTAGCTATCGAATTCGTTTTCCTACGTTATCAGCTTACAATAAATAGCCAACAGAATAATAATGGATTACAAAACTCAAAGTAACACAAGACATAAGAAAGACAAGTCAAACGGACCTCTACAATAGGCTTCTTGGAACCTGGGATCGCTCGCAATACTTCAAGCTTCTTATGTTTCTTGCTTTCAACAACTGATGGCACGGGTTCTGGTGAGTTTGAGAAGGGTCTTTTAGACCTCATTGCTTCCACTCTTGGACAAACCAGTATCTTATTATTCAGCTTCTGGACCCCTGCAAAGCTACGATTTTTACAGTCGGTTAAGTTATCCCAACAAACTCGATAACTCCCATTGGCCCACAAAAGATTACGCCAACTACGAACACTTGGAATATGGAAACTGAAGGAAAACAACAAGAGAACCTAGTGAAATATAAACAATTTCTAGACGCAAATTGCAAGACTTGTTTCATCGGTCAAATGGAGGAGATGGATTCGCCAAAAACGTTGCAGGGGGCATGCACAGCTGAGCACCGACCCGAGAAATAAAGAACCGCCAGAATTGGCACAGAGCAACGTGGGAAATTATGTAAACTTGTAAAGCTGTTAAACCTAAAAATCAACTTCCCGCGGGGGATAAACAAGTACTCGTAAGTAAGAGCCTGTTTGATACAGTGGGAAGGGAAAGTGGAAGGGAAACAAGTAGCTACTCGTAAGCAAGAGCCAGTTCTCGTCCAATATAGATTCAAGGGTAAATGATTTAATTAGAGTCGAATTGGTCGTGCGATGGTGATATTAAAATATTATAATTTATTAATAATAATATATATATTAATATATATTTAAATTTTTAAAGATAAAAATAAAGATCTTTAGATAAAAAATACTTAAAATCTATTAGTATTAGTTATGATACATATATTTATGTAATGATATCTCATTTTCTATAATTAATTAATTATTATATCCCCTCAAAATCTTCTTTTTTTTAGATTTATTCTTTCTTTACCTACTTTTCTCTTCATCTTAGTCTTCAAACTTTCATTTTTCCCTAAAAAATAGCGTGAAATAGTAGTTAGAGAAATTAAAAAAATGCAATTCTAAAAAAATAAAATAAAATAAAATCGGGTGGACCGGTCGAACCACCAGTTCGACCGGTTCATCGATCTAACTTATAAACCGGACCGAACCACCAACCGGTTGAACCGGTCGGTCCGATCCGGTTTTTCATACAGTAGTTGATACACAAAAAGATGGTTAAATGGTTATCGGGAGCTCTTAAGGTGTGATTTACCTCTAAGTCACGGTCTAAAATTCTTGGGAGGCGTATTAAATTCTTATGGAGGGGATAATACCTACATTACGTCCGCCTGCGAGGCAAGAGGCGTTGCCTACGGTGGTAGGGGACAGTGATGTTATAATTGACGTAGCCAACTCAAATAATAATGATTGTACAACTAATATATTATACGTAAGTTTTAATTTTTTTAATATAATAAATTTAAATTATTAAACTAAAATAAATCAATAAATCGCTGCAAATAAAATCAACGTTTTGATATCTAGATTATTAAACTAATATATTTAAATTATTGAACTAAATCTTTTGATACAATCAAGGTTTTAATATTGACTGTTTCATTAAGTTTTTAAATATTTTTTAATTTACATATATTTTAAATTTAAAATTAATAGTATTAATTACATTATCATCACTTAAATTTACACAGTCGTCATTTGAGATTGTTGTGTTGGGGTTTTCTATTTGTAACATTAACGGTGTTAGAATTATAGGACAAAAAATATACTTTATAAAATTAAGGAATAAAAAATATACCTCGTGTTAGAATAAATTTTTCCAATAAAAATATTGGACATACCTTACTCTGACTCTTAACTTGCCCTAAGTAAAATTTTAACTAACCCAACCTAAATAGCGCATGACCGATTGAGTGCTCATGGATCAAAATTATCAGCCCTACGCCCCTACCCCACACAATTAAAAAAGAACTAATAATTATGGTGTAAGAATATTTGGGCGTACCTGGAGTGCAATCGTTAAACTTTTGTACCCACACTTAATTGGATCACAGTGACGGAAGTGATTATGACGCACAGTAAATACACCACAAGACAGGAAGAAGAGAGAAATATAGAAGGAGGACAAGGGATCAATATTCTAGAAATTTATGTATTCCAGATTACTTGTTCAACTGAACCCTGTACGCTTATTTATAGCGTTCTTTGTGTCACATCCTCTCTACCGACGTGTCTTTTCTTCAAGGAAACAATATATCTTTCCGATGGAAAGACATAACATATCGGTGAAACATTATCTACCGAAGAGTTATAATCTATCGGTTAAAAATATAACTCTTAGTAATTAGGGAATATTACATGTATTAACCCAAAGTTTATATTATTTATATTATTGCCACAACATTTTGGGCTTGGGCCTAATTCATCAAGGGTGGACTAACCCATTTTCCAACATCTCCCACTCACATTTGGTGGATTAGTTACGTCTCTTCTTCTTCCTTCTTTCATACTTAATGCTTTGCCGTGACCGTGTAGGCATGACATCTGTATATAGGTGTCTGTACTAGAAATCTCTTATAAAGAGACCAGCACAAGACAACCTTCTTCGTGTAGCTCGATTTTAAAATTGTGCCTCAGATATCCTAGATTTACTTATATACACCTTCACATGGCTAATCTAATCCCTTTCGAGTCAGCATAAAACTCAGATTGCCTTTCTTATATGCTTAGTGTCCACACTTATGAAATTATTAATAATAATATCATAAAGGACATGTCTCAGACACTAACATATTTGTGTATATTCCAATTAATCTTTCTTTCTCCCAGGTAACACTCCAATATACATCAACCGCTTTCCTAACATAATACCATAGATCGTATCTATCATGATCATAAGACATATGCTAAAGTAGCAGTCGCTGAAGCATACTTTCGTGATACTGTCAAAGTTAAAGGATATCATGGAAGGATTAGAAACTTCCTAGGAGTCACACAACAATTAAGCTAGGATCTCCTTACTTGTTTCCTATTTGCGGTTCTCCAGCACATACGGTATGAATCGTATGCTACAGTGTTACTCTTACATCATAAGAGCGTACGTCGTTTTTGTATTCTGTTATTAACACTGTACAGACTTAAGTCTAGACACTCTTAATATCTAAACCCAAATTCTTCGACCCTAGTTAGATGTTAATATTGAAGAATTTGATGTCTGGCCACAGGCATCATGGAAGTGGATGTCCATGATTCGATCCATACTTATTATCTTTTATGGATCTCATCTCGACACGCTACACTATTGTCGAGGCAACATAGTTTGTGTTTTTTATATACCATATCAGCGCATTCTAGTGCTTTACTGGTGAACACAATTGTCTCATCTTTGCACACTCTTCCTAAGTGTCAAAGGCGATTGCTCGTGTGTGAGAGCCAACCTCACAAGCCTGTACGACGCACTAGACATTGTATACAAACATAAAAAAATCAATAATGATAATTAAATACTTCAATTAATCACAAATCTATTTCATGAAGTTTGCAATTTTACATTTTGTATAGACCAAATGCTTTTACATGTTTTTCAAATGTCTCATTGACAATTGGTTTGGTTAGGGGATCAGCGACCATACTTTTGGTCGAAATATGTTGTACATTAACAATTTTATGTGCTATATAATCTCTTACAAAATTATACTTAATATCTATATGCTCTGTTTTACTATGATACTTGAGATCTTTAGTATAGGCTATGGCTGCGGTATTATCACAGTGCACTAATACTGGATTAGTACTTTCATTGCCAAAACCAAGGTGTTCAATAAACCTTTCCAACCATAAAGCCTCTTGTACTGCTGTGGTGCATGCTACGAACTCAGCTTCCATCGAATGCAAAGCAATGCATGTTTACTTCTTGCCGCTCCAACATATGGCGCCATTGTTCAACAAGAAAGCATAACCTGAAGTCGATCTTCGCTCTTCCTCATCTCCGCCTAGATCAGCATCGGAGTACCCAACTAGGTGTAGATCGCTTCCTTCGTAACATAGTGCATAGTTGGATGTACCTTTTAAGTATCTCAAGATCCTCTTTACTGTTTTCCAGTGATGTTCACCCGGATTGGATTGAAACCTACTTACCAATCCTACTGCAAAGCAGAGCAAAGCAAATATCTGGCATTGTACACATAATTGCGTACATTAGACTACCAACAACACTAGCATATGGAACTTTCATCATTTTCTTTTGATCTGACTCAGTTTTAAGACACATATCATGGCTTAAGGTTACTCCAGAAGCCACTAGGGTATCCAAGTGATTACAATTACTCATATTGAATCGTTCAAGAATCTTTTTAATGTAATTTTCTTATGAAAGAGATAGGATTCTTTTTGAACGATCTCTTTGGATCTTAACTCCAAGTATATACTCTGCTTCACCCATGTCTTTCATCTCAAAATTTGACGAAATCCATTCTTTAATAGCTATAACCGAATTTAGATTATTTCCAGCTAATAGTATATCGTCTACATATAGGGATAATATCACAAAATTACCCTCAAAATGCTTAATATAGACACAGTAGTCCTCTTCAATCATTTGGAAATCATATGAGGTTATCGCTTTATGAAACCTAAAATACCATTGTCTGGATGATTGTTTTAGTCCATAAATAGACCTTTTGAGTTTACAAACCTTGTTCTCTTTTCCTTTTTCAATGAAACCTAATGGTTGCTCCATATAGTTTTCTTCATCTAGATCACCGTTTAGAAATGCAGTTTTAACATACATCTGATGTAACTCCAAGTCTAAACTATTTACTATTGCTAAAATAATTCTTATAGAATTAAAACGTACAATGGGTGAGAAGGTATCTTCATAATATATACCTTCTTGCTGTGTATACCCCTTTGCAACTAATCGTGCTTTATACTTATCAATTGACCCATCCACTTTTCTTTTAATTTTGAGAACCCACTTGTTCCCAATGGTTTTCCGCCCTTTTGGTAGCCCAATCAATTCCCAAACTTGATTCTTTCTCATTGAGTTCATTTCTTCTTCCATTGCCTTTTTCCATTCATCCTTAGCAGAACTTGATAAGGCTTCTTGTACTGAACATGGTTCATCATCCTCGTGAGGAGTAACAATAAGTGCTTCACTTTCTATTTGGAAGCGTCTCTTAGATATATTTTCCCTGTTACTCTTTCTTGTGGGAGTTTCATGTCTCTGTCTTTTCTTTTGTATAGGTCTTTATGTTGACTTTTCTGAGCTCCTACTTATATTGACATTCTGGGATGATTCATGCTTATCAATATGTTCTATATTTGTTTGTTCCTGTGTCTCATAAAGAGATACAGTACGGCCAATTTCTCCCCTGTTAGGGAATTCATTTTCAAGAAATGTAGCATCTCTAGATTCAATTTCAGTCACTGTTCCATCTTAATTTTCACCGATGAAGACGTGTCCTTTGGATTGTTCAGAGTACCTTATAAAGATATACTTTTTACCTCTAGGACCTAATTTCCCATATTTATGAGAATCATTATGGATGTATGTAGCCGACCCTCACGGTCTAAGGATACTTAAATCTGGCTTGTGTTTTGTCCATAACTCATAAGGTGTTGAAGTGACTGATTTTGAGGGCACACTGTTAAGTATGAAGGTAGCTATCATTAGAGCATCACCCCAATATGAAATTGTTAGGTTTGATTGTGCCATCATTGACCTAACCATGTCTAGAAGTGTTCTATTCCTTCTTTCAGCAACTCTGTTCTATTGTGGAGTGCCAGGGATAGTTAACTGCCTAATTATCCCCTTTTCTTCACAGAGCTCTTTAAATTAATCAGACAAATACTCACGACCTCGATCAGTACGTAATACTTTAATTTTATTGTCCATTTGATTTTCTACTTCATTTATGTATCATCTAAAGCACTCAAGAGCCTCAGACTTATTTGAAATCAAATAGACATAACCGTATCGTGAATAATCATCAACAAAAGTAATAAAATACCAAGCTCCGTGCCTTGACCTTATGCTCATAGGATCGCATATGTCAGAATGGATTAATTGTAATTATTGTTCTAATCTCTTTCCCTTACCGAAAGGTTTTATAGTTGCCTTTCCTGCTAGACAATTTTCACATAAAGACGTTTTCATATTGGATATGGAACCTAACAAACCTTCTTTTGCTAGTTTAATCATTCTATTTTGATTAATATGTCATAGTCTAGCATGCCAAATAGTCATGTCAACAGTTGTATCACAAGAAGTAGCAAAACAATCATGTATATTATAATCATCAATTATATCCACTACAAATAACTTTTCTGTAAGGAAAGCTAAGCCATAAAATACAGAATTATGAAATATGTCTGCTATTTTATCATGAAAGGTTACATTAAACTCATAATTTACAAGACATTTAACAGAAACTAAATTCCGTCGAATTTCAGGAACATAAAGCACTTCATGAAGGAATAATGTCTTTCAATTTTGCAGAGTTAATTTGCAAGTTCCAATTCCTTTAACTTCAATCTTTGCATTATTGCCTACATAAAGCCACTTACATCTATCTGGCAACCGACGATATTCTACATAGAATCCTCGATCCCTAGTCACGTGATCTGTTGAACCTGAGTCCAAAATCCAAGAAGAACAAACATTATCTGTTAAAAAAACAGTACTTGAAACATAAGAAACATGTGAATTCACATAATTCACTAGTACCTTCTCATCGTCATTTTGTTCAGGGCAATCCCTTGCAAAATGTCCCATCTTTTGGCAAGCAAAACATTTGACTTTCTTTAAGTCATTTTTCTTCTTCTTCCCGCCCTTTTTGCCTTTCTTCTTAAATTCTTTTTTGCCTTTTATAAATTTGGTTCCTTCTTTCTTTCCATTCTTTTTGGATTTCTTTCCCTTCTTAAAATCAGGTTTTGTATTAGAAGGACCTGCACCCTCAGTGTAATAGGCATGACTAGAGGACTTATATGCCTCCAAGCGTTCATCCTCAAGTTCCAGGTGTTTGGCCACATCACTGAAATTCTTGATGTTTTCATTATGAGTTAGATTGACCTTCATGTGCTCCAAATTGGATGGCAATGATCTTATCACTTCTTGAACTTGTTGTTCATCAGACAAGGTATGCCTAGCTTCCTTTAATTCTCTAATCATATTTGACATCTCTCTTAGATGTTGTTTCATGGAAGTGTTTGACAAGCTTAAATGTGTTAAACTTAATAGTTAACCGTCTAAGCTTAGTGGTGGAAGTGCCACCAAACCTGTCTTTTAATGCTGCCCATATGGCTTGCGCTGTGTTATTTTTTTCATATTCGCACATGAGGTCATCGGCCATTGTGCTTAGCAATGTAATTCTTGCAATATTATTCTTCTTTTTCCAAGCTTCATAGACCTCTTGGTCTCTCATGTGTTGGGCCGTATTCCCAGCAGTAGGTTGAACTACAACTGTTGTTAGAGGCTCAATTGCTTCTTGTTTTTCCAAAATATATTGCACCTTTCGATGCCAGATATCCCAATTATCACCATTTAATTTGTCCTCTTTATTTAACTCAGCAATGATATTCTTAGTTGTCATATTCGATTATGTGACACATCCATTTCACATTTATCACATCTCTAAACAAATAGAACTATAGTATATCTCATATATAACACAACATAGTATACAATGTCTTGTATTTATATTATTCTTAACCAAAAAAAAATAATATTATTAAATTCATGATCAGGAGTATACGTTTATATCTCCCATCACACAAATATTAATAACATTACTAAATTCTGTTAAGAATTATATAAATACTTTTATAATTCTATAATTTTTTTAAGAAATATAAAACTCACACTTATCAAAAACATATAATTATTGAATAATCAACAAAAAATATTAACTAAAACATGCTTCATCTTATCTCAAGTAAGATAAAATATCCATCTACAAGAATATATGTTTGTAACATATTCAATTGATGTTTAAAATACTCATACAGTATATCACATTAAACATCTTGAATTTATATATTTTTAGAAATAAACGGCATCTAAATCAGAAATGGTACGTGCCCCATGTACACCTAGAAGGAGGAAAAATTGGGAAATTCTGAAGAAAGAAAGATAATAATAATAAATCTCACTCACAATCTAGAGCATGTCATGCTTCACCGTAGAAATTCTTAAAGCAACAAGTGTCTGCGTGTTTCCAACGGACGTTTCCAAAATTAATTGATTTCAACTCAATTAATTTTGGTGGCTGAACATAGTGTTTCCAAAATTAAATGTTTGGCCCGTAAAAACGTTTTGCTTTATTTATTTATTTATTTATTTATTTATTTTTAATATATAATGAATCAAACCGATTCATTTAAGGGTGAGGAAACATATGACGCACGGCGAAAGGATACACACAAGAAAGTATCCCGTGATTTCTATATACTTTTTTTTAAATAGCCATATTGCAACGTTATGCAACCCAACATCAATATTCAAAAACACCATAACCAATATTCTATCTTCTTAGCGTGATTCCCAGATTTTTGCGTGAAACCATCTATTTTTTGATTTAAATGAAATGAATCAAAATTCTTTCATATAAGAAGAAACCATCAACCTAATCCGATTGTTCACAACGTTAAAACACGTTCAGGTTTACTTGAAGAATCCCCTACTAAACTGAATCAACTTCTGGGAAAATAATAAACTACTCCCTACCAATATCCGAAATTTCATACACAATTCAGATTAAAATAATAAAGACAGAAAAAAAATGCTATACTCATGTCAGATTTTCCCAAATTATTTTTCCGAATCAAATTATTCAGTAGGCAATGCATGAATAATTTCCACATAAAAAAAAATCAAACAAAGATACATTTTGGGATTAAAAATTGTAGACGTGTGAGAATTGTAAGATTTGCATATTATCATTATCATGAAAAGTAAAATCACATCTTTAAAGATCATAGTAGGGAGTTAAAATATATATCTTTGGGAATCACAATAAGGAAACCATAATATCATAATGATGAGATTATAATATCATATATACTATCATATAGAGATCATAATCTCATTCAGGCTAACCTGGTTCTTATACCATGTAAGAATATTTGGGCGTACATGGAGTGCGACCGTTAAACTTTTGTACCCACACTTAATTGGATCACAGTGACGGAAGCAATTATGACGCATAGCAAATACACCACAAGACAAGAAGAAGAGATAAATATAGAAAGAGGATAAGTGATCAATATTCTAGAAATTTATGTATTCCAGATTACTCGTTTCAACTGAACCCTATACGCTTATTTATAATGTTCTTCGTGTCACATCCTCTCTACCAACGTGTCTTTTCTTTAAGAAAACAATATATCTTTCCGATGGAAAGATATAACATATCGGCAAAACATTATCTCCCGAAGAATTATAATCCATCGGTTAAAAATATAACTCTTAGTAATTGGGGAATATTACATGTATTAACCCAAAATTTATATTATTGTCACAACATCTTAGACTTGGGCCTAATTCTTTAAGGGTGGACCAACCCATTTTCTAACATATGGAGTAGGAACGATTAGATTCCCTTAAGAGAAAGTAAAGTGCGTGAAACTAATGTGACAATGAGAGCAAAGGGGAAGCAAAAGCATAGGAGTATGATCAAGGGAAAGCAGAAGACTTGGCGAACTCCAAAGAGGACCAGAGGTCCAAGACTGTAGAACGTAACGCTGCAAGCACAAATACAAAGCGTTTCATGTAAAGAGCAAATGCAAGCAAATCGTAGTTTGCGTAAATTCAATTTAAAAGTACAGAAATATCAAGAGGCAAAAAATTAGTAATACACTATTATTACTGTATTCTACATCCGACCAGGGCAGAAAATCAGCAGCTGTGCAACATCGTCTCTCTCAATGTGTATAATAAACAAATACTGTACGACAGTATATACCAGTACATCCGGGAAAATAATAGGGCGAGAAACAATGAAGAGACCAATGGGAAGGTTGGGAAATAAAGAATCGTGAAGGTGCTATAGAAAAATCTGCTCTGTATGTTTCCTCTACGAAGCCTATAATCTGAACCCCAAATTTACACTAGCGCTTGGATAATGATCGGGAAAAAACCCCATGAATCCAAAAGCCAGAAGAAATGCTTGTGTCATTTTCATATTCAATGCTGGCCCCAATCCTAGTCTCTGACCCATCTTTACAATAAATTCTGGCGATGGCAAGGAGTCAGGAATGATAAAACTAATACGCCATGATGTCAGATTATCCCAGGGCCAGGTGGAGATAATGGCGGTATCGCAGAGCGGAGTGAGTCATCTATGAATACCAAAACCCTCCTTGCAGTTATTTGGGATTTGCCACCAGCACCAATTTTTCTCGAAGATATCATCCCTGATGTGGTTGTCCTAGATGAATTGCTACTCTCAACAGATTTTAAGAAATTGTCTTTTGTTATTGTTGCTTGAGAGGCTTTAGCAATTACAGAGCTATAGATGCCAGATTCCCTCAAACTTTGAATGATAACCTGCAAGCATAAATATAATTTTGGACATGTTTAGACATACTTCAAGGATAACCATTAGAAGGCTTCAAGCAAGTGAACTTACCATGGGAGCATAAATGCGAGTCAAGATGCCCTTCCTCAGAAGTTTCAAGTTAAGCGTCTTATCAGTCCACACAATGCGTTCTCGATACCTAAATAAAATGGAATTAACTTAAAAAATCCAGGCAAGATAAATCGGGTTTTAAGCTAAATATAAAACACACCCCGTGAACAAAAGACAAGAAGAGCCAAAGAGGTAATTCTAAGTTAGGAACTGCCAAACTTTGAGGAGAGAGTATGCCAAAGAAGTAGCACAGAAATAAAGCACACTATATGAACACATTGTCTATCCTTTGAATTTTTATAAAGTACATTATTGCTTCAGCGGAAAATTTTTCTTTATTAAAGCAATATATTTATGCACAAGTGGCACCAAGTTCCAACATAGTAATTCCTTGTGACTCCAAACCCAAATTCATAAATGCATCTATCAAAGAAAGTCAGAATTTGACACACTACTTGTCATATTTAAAATTGTCAGTAATTAAAATTATATGCTGAAAAAAGGCTCAACTCTCGGATAAAAAACTCAAGCAAAATTCGAATTGGCACTCTTCCATAAATGCTTACCATAGACGCATTTCTTCCTCAGTCGCAGTAGAAGCAATTATAAAAGCCTGCATTAGACATAGTATGACAGAGTTATTAGATTAGACAGACAGACTACGTGCAAAAACAATGTCCACAATTCTCTTCATCCATCAACTATTTCACAGCCCAACATGATAAATGACAATAATAAACTCAAACATGATGTAAAAACATCACAGACACCTTTATACAAGTGTCTAGCCATCAAGGAACTAAAAATTGGAAGAGGATATTCAAGCATTCTGCTAGGAAACAAGAGCACCATGAAGAAAATTCAAAAATATTACAAACAGAAATTTCCTACTAGCTATACATGTACTGAATGTACCTTTAACAAATTTAAACGTTAATCTAGCACATAATTTTTTTAATTAAAAAAACTCTCACAGCAAATGTTTAACAAAATATTCAGAATCTCTGAGTGTAACCACAAATAACAATTGACTCATCACAACCCTGAAGATGTCAGATGAAAGAGGTCGTATTTAGAACTAGAGAAAGAGCAAGTGAAAGATGATGATAACTCACGGCTCTGTCAAATTCCAACATAAAGCATCTTTTAACATCTTCTTTTGTAGGTTTGCAGCCACACCGATCTCGCCTTGAAGTCAAATCAGAAAATTTGGGGTATGTGTAATGCAACACAGCAGCTTCATCCAACTTGATCTCACTGTAAAAGAATTGGCATTCACTCACACATGAAATAAGGGCAGAAACAATATACCCTGCCCTATTAACTATACAGCCTTAAACATTTCCCCCAAATTATTAGCAGAGCCATGAACAATAGAAACAAAATGGTATGAATATGACTAAAAGCAGAACAATTAATTTGCTGGTAGGATGGTAAGACCAGTCAATATGAGATCAGTAGATCACATTGTGCTTGACTGTCAACACAAGCATCAAGTAACTTGTTTAAGACCAGTATCCCCAAAAACTTTCTGATAGTCAGCCTCCAGGTGGTCAATGAGTCATGTCATTATTCTCCAAAATAACAAACAATATCTCCCTGACTATTATGAACTGTAAACACACCCAAGCGTGTTATCATATGCATGCTCATCAAATTGACTAGTTAAAATGCAAAACAATATCTCTCAACTAACATAGTTATAAATGTCATACAAACATGCAACATTGTGCAGCTGTGCTCATGAAATTATAAGAGTATAATTATCATACTTTGGTGTCTTCATATAATTGTGCCATCTGTGTGCACCGTTAGGACGTAGATGATCCTGAATCCTGGCAGCTGCTTTCCCATTTCCATAAGTGAGGAAATAGTTTGGATTACCACGGGTTGCTTCTTTGTAATTTCCAAAGTATACATCCTTTGGAAGATGATCATAGTTCTTCTTGAACATTGAGACCTATGCCAATAGTGAGTTATAACAATTAATAACAATACTTATTTTTAACCGGCCATTACTAACAAAGTATGGTTTCAACAAGTACATAAAGTTGTAACAATACTGAAGAGGACCAACAAAAAGAAGACTGAGATCCTCAAGGGTATATGAGATGCTAAGAATCAGGATCTGCAACAAGGGGATTCACCCATTGGAGATTTACTCATTAAAAAACTCCAAGAAACTGCTACTACCATATTTTCAAATTTGTGGAAAATATAGATCAAGACACAACTAAATACCAATCATGAAAGTAAAAGGTGTGTATCATCCTGAAAAATCACATCCAATCGAGTTACTTGCTGAAGACTTAATTCTTACACCAAAAAAATCCTTTTCTTAAAATAAAAGAAATTACATTAAAAGTTAACCAGAATTTTGGGAGTACAATAAACTGTATTAGCGCTTAAAATTCAAAAACTATGACTTACTAGAAGTTGATTCAGCTATCAACCCAGAAAGAAAGTATAACACCAGTTTTGCAATCTCTTCAACAATATCAGTTGAATCAGATTAATGAAAAGAATTCATAAATAAATAAGAAAAATACCTCGCTGAAAGGCTCCTTGATATCATCCCTTTCAACACTGCTCTCCTGAAACAGAATATTGCAACATCATGTTAATTAATACCAACATTGGAGTCAAAAGGGCCAAATAAATCAGTTGAATAATTACCCATGGAATGATATAACTAATTCATATCAACATTATTGGAGTAACTTCAGGATCTCGATAAAGTTTAGCACTCACATAATTTGGAAAAATAACCATATCAACATTCCCAGGCACATCAGACAACAGCTGTCTTAGAGAATACTCTCGTGTTCCTGCTGGATGTATCAGCTCATCAGTGTCAAGATGGATGATCCAGTCCATGCCAGAATCCTGAATATGAAAATATTGCAAAAGAAAACTAAAGATCTTAACATAATTATAAATAAGATAAAGTGATGTAAATATGCTGATTGAATACTTTAATTATAGTAATAGTAATCCTTACCCTTGCCATGACAATAGCCATTTCCATGTTTAAAGATTGCTTCACAAACAACTCATAATTACAAGGCTTGTAGAAGAAGCTTGCCAACCAAGATTCATTCCATATCCGGCTGATCATAAAAGAATGTAAATTGCAAACATGGTATGAGTCATCCTATCAATGCACTCATTAACAATATGAAAAAATTCTGGAAATTGATGCTAACAGCTTAAACTATCAACCAAGAGTCATTCATGGATTTTATAGATCTGAAGTCTAAACCAGCCACTCACATTTAAGAGCACAGAGAACTACCCTTCAAAAGTGGACAAAGCACAAGCTTGGTAGTTGTAATATATAAATCTCAAGCTCCAGAAAAATTTATTCTGGGAAGGTCAATTACAAGAATGTGGTAGGTGACAGATAAAAATAAAATACTAGATAAATAAATTAGCCATATTCAAATACAATAACAAAGAACCTGTGGACCAATCAAGCTTAAGCTATAAAGCAAAGGCTCAAGAATGATTTTATAAAAAGGCAGACCCCAGTGCCAAGCAGTTCCCGCACAATGCGGGCTTAGGGGAAGGAGATCCTACATGTATGCAGCCTTACCCTAACATTATATTGCCAAGAGATTGTTTCCAGGGCTCAAACCTTGAACCTGGGGGGCAGAAAGCCAGCACACCCACTAGTTATTTTATAACTCAAGCAAAAAATTAAATAAGGGAGAAGTAAGACTACTAGCCAAGGCTAGAATCTTAATCTCATTCTTGACTTCACAAAACTGTAAGCATCTAATAAGACAAGCACCTAATCACAGATATATTTTCAATCTCATCTTCTTCAAATAGATACTTGATTACTAATACGTTTAGTCAAAACCTGTTGGAATCATAACAATGAATAGCCAACACTTTTTTGGACAGCTCACATCCAAGTCTTTGCCAAGGATATATATGGCAATAAATTGCACCAGTTAGAAAATTAAACAAGGCAGATCAAATGTGTTAAACTCTATAAAAAATGTTAGAATTGCTGTCTACTTGAAAGAACAATAATAGAATAACAGAATAGTCCACACCGTCAAGTATCAAAATACTATATAATGAAATTGCACTGACCTTTTAGCTTGTTGCTCCTCTAATTCTTTTGTTCTGTATATGACTTTCACCCCCTGAGGTAAGTGATGTCTCACAATATTAGTCGAGTATCAAAACTAAATAGCAATAATTTGACAACCAATCCGAACAACATGGTGACTGCCAAAACATCAAACGCACAATCACCTAGACTCACCGGAATGCTTTCTAAAACTCTAGACACATTTGGCGAGGCAGCTTTCCCCTCCACAAAAAGAAAAAAGGTTGAAACACCAATAACTTTATGATAGAAGATCCATGGCAAAGTCTGCTCTAAACCAGCAGAAGTGCTTGTCGTAATACATATCTGCCACACATAGAAGATTAGACAGAGACCAGAATTCACTCATACGACTCAGCAATCATATAACATGGACCAAAAATGAATTCATGACATCACAAATTGATGATTCAATCACCGGTAGGTTTAAGAATCTACAAAGTATTCCGTAACACATTACAAACTCAACCAGTAATCATGAATACTGTGGCTTATAAGCCGATTACTTTCTGGAAAAATTATAGACTCTTTTACCGTACCCAAATAAGCACAGCCCGGCGGTAGATCCAATAACTCAAATATAACAGCCGATTTTAAACTCAATAATCATATGGAGTACAGTTTCAATCAGGATTCCGGATTAGCAAAACTCAACAAACATAAAGCAAAATGACGATTTCCGCAAACAAGGCAGCATATTTGGAGGAGCCACAAGATCTATCAACTCCAATAAACGGACAATAGATGATGATTCGAATTCCATCGACCAAAATGAGTCGAAATCCACGACACGCTTACCTTAGGCCTCAGATCAGACCCATAATCAAATTTCCAGTCTCGGTAATAAGGGAAGGCGGGCGAATGGCTCTGACCGAGAACTTTGACGCAATCAGAACTGGAAGAATGCGTATGAAGGGAAGGGGCGGAAGTGCCCATGCCAGGGAATTCATGGTGGTCGGGGGACCAACGGGTGACTGGGTCGTCAAGACCACCCCTCCATTGCAGGACGAAGGCAAAGGAAGCGAGGATCAAGGGTAGGAAGGTTAGGAGTAAGAGGAGGCGTGATGTTGAAACTTGAGAGGAAGAAGAAGTGGTGGGCCTCGCTGAAGACTGCAGACCCGCCATGAGGAGTGACAGAAGGATGGGGTGAGTGCATGGAATATATGAATATATCTGCAGGCGTGTTGGGGAAGGTGCGATTGCGAAACCACTGGAAACTGAAAATATGTTCAACCTGAAGGAGGAGGACTGTGATAGCCGTTTTGTCGTTGGTTTCCTTTATTATATTTTCTTGATAAATTTTAATATAGTCACCTCAACAATCAACAAGCTGGAATAGCTCAGTTGGTTAGAGCGTGTGGCTGTTAACCACAAGGTCGGAGGTTCGAACCCTCCTTCTAGCGCTTCCATATATTTTACGTCAAACGCTCACGCTCGCAGAACTGTTTCTTTACATCTCTAACCCGCAAGTCGATATAGCCGACCGGCTGTTCACGTGTTAGACCCAAAAGGCAATTTTTTTACACCAACTAAACAAAAACAACCATTTTTTAAAAGTTTGGTCAATGAGTAGAACGATGAGGATTAGCTCACAGGACTAAAGGCCTAAAGCTATTTTAAAATTTTTTATTATTTTTTTCAGTTTTTTTAAAAATTAAAATAATAAAAGTCCTAATTTAAAACATAAATGTTGTCAAAATTGGGATATAAACGGTACACATCATACAACAAACATACACAGTCGTTAAGTCATAATTAAAGGTAAATTATTGTCTGTGTAACACAATTACATATAATTAATAATAAGACTTAACAAATTTAAAAATACTTCTTATAAATATGTTTTGAAAAGTGTAAGTAGTCAACAAAATAAATAATATGAAATATAAACAAAACAATAACTAAAATATAAGTCAAAAGAATACAAAATTGGTAAGAATACTTATAAAATAAGAAATATCTTTTTCAAGTTTTAAATTTTTATTATTTTTAATACATGATATTCTTATAAAACTTAATTCTAAGAAATATAATAATAACTAAATATTTTCAACATTATTGACAAAGTATAAAAAATCAATAATATTATTATTATATAAATAATTTTAAAAAATAAAAAAATATATATGTACCTAAAAGACTGGCCCTTTGCTTTACAGGGCTTGCCCTTTTAGGCTCTCCGCCTTATAGGGCTGGCTCTCTTAGACCCGCTTTCACTTTTGAAACAAAACTTAAATTCGACCCTTACAAATTCAAGACTTAAGCGGGCCGGTCTAACGGGCTTGGCCCATTTTCCGACTCTACAAGTCGAATATTGCATTTTTAACCTATAAAATCATATTAACTTGTGTTAATTACGCTTTCATATATTTTAAATTTGTTCTTGAACTTATCTTAGCTATGAACTCATAAGTCTTTGAATTTTAGGTTTCTATTTTTTTTAGACCCTCTAAATTTTACATTTTTATGTATTTCTAATTTATAAAATTGTGTTAACTCATTTTCAAACTCTTGTTAACTATAAACTCATAAGTCTATGAATTTTATGTCTACACACTGATAATTTATAAAATCATTTAAACTTGTGTTTACTATAAACTTCATAAGACTCTAAATTTTACCTTTTTACATGTTTCTAACTTATAAAATCATGTAAACTTGTGTATTATGTTTTTGTATGCTTCTATTTCCTTTTTAAACTTATGTTAGCTATGAACTCATAAGCCTTTGATTTTTACATTTTTTATTTTTTGTAGTTAACCGCGCACGTAGACCCTCTAAATTTTACATTTTTATACATTTTTAATTTATAAAATCTTATTAACTCATTTTTAAACTCATGTTAGCTATAAACTTGTAAATCTTTAAATTTTATGTTTATATACACTAATAACTTACAGAATCATGTTAGCTGATTTTTAAATACTTATGAGTTCATATATTGAGTTTTTAATCTACAAAATTGTATTAATTTACTCTTGAAATATTATTAACTTTTTTTATAAAATATTATTAACTTTTTTTATAAAATATTATTAACTTTTTTTATGTGATCATACTTAGTGGCTTTAAATATGAATTATTGTTATTCTATATTATTTAAATATTTACTGTGATTAAAGTAAACTCTTACCCACCAATATAGAACTAATCTAACAATGTAAAACCCTACTAGATTTTTTAAGTTTTAAATTCAAATCCTAAAAAAAAACCACTTATATTTAAAAAGGTAGTCATAAACCCCGAGACACTGAATGATAATAATGAAAAAAGAAAAGTAAACGGTTACCCGGTCACGAATCTAATTAAATTCGTGAAGTTTGACATCTTAATCGCAAGTATCCACAGTGACGGTGATAACCAAATTCAGAAAAGTTTGGCACTGCGTACAGCAAACATTAATAGCCTGTGACTTGAAAGGGCACGATTACTTAATGCTCTAAAGAGTCATATACTGCGAATAATTAACCCATTAAATAGTTGACTTTTTTGTCTCAATTGTGAACATTGTGAAAGATTATATTTTATGACTTCCCTGGAGTCAGGAACGGAGATGCGAGATTCACATTTTAGACTGATGAAGGTAATGAATTGGAGGGGTATTTTCTCTTCTTTGGTTCGACATTAAAAAAATGAAGACATACGAAGGATACTTTTTTAATGTTAATCTAGTTATCGTTATCATGCGACAAAACTTAAACCGTAAACTTCGTCTGTCGTGTCGGAGCATTATTAGATCATGATCGTCTTGAAAGAGAATGTTGCGAGCGGAATGATGGAACGCCTGAATCTGATCACGATGGCAATAACATGATCAATCGGCTGTCTACGACGTTCGCATTGCTGATCATGCCTTGCTTTTTTTCGTACCAATGAGAGCATCAGCCCATCAAAACAAAACAATATTTTGTTCGGTACCAAAAAAAAAACTATATTAAATGGGCAGGGGATTGACATGACGGGCTGATAATTCTATGTTAAAGTACCCGAAGAAGGTTCACAGGCCCAAAAAATTATAAAAGGTTTCAAACTTACCCGTACCAATAACAAAGAAGAAGAAAAATAAACAAATATTTAGAGATTGGAATATTTAAAAACCGTTTTTTAATTATAATTTATAAAATATGCGGTAAGTATGTAAAAAAATATTATCTCGACTTATATATATAAGCATCTTTAAAACTTTTTAGAAACTATCACAAACACCCTAATAAAATATACAAACAAAAAATTCTTCTTGAAATATTTTAATCTTAGACCGCTTTATACTAATAATTAATAAATATATTTATAAAGTCATAGATATATTAATAATCCGTATATATCTATGCAGTACTTTTTTTCCCCAAAATACAGGAACGGGGTATTTGACTTGGTTTGGGTAAGTGACAGAATTTACGAATCAGAATGAAGAAAATGCTGGAGGTACCTGAGACCATCTTCAAGGCTCACATACCTCCAATCCAAAATATTCAAAATCCCCGCACTCACCACCTTCATTCTCACACTCCCATCTCTCTCCTTCCCGCCGCAAATCCCTAATCTTAAATCCGCCACCACAGAGCTCGCCACCACGTTCGAGCAACATCCCGGAGTCGGAAGCTCCACCGAGAACCACCCCTCGCTCCCCGCCTGAAACCCCAACTTCCCCACACGGTCCATCATGCAGAAAACATCTTTCCACCCTCTCAATATCACGTTCCACGTGACCTTCACTTCTTCCAGACCCTCCCTTACCCACTCGCTGTCGCCGTTCTCGATATCAAACCGGAACAAGCCGTGTGGATCGGCGACCATCTCGTCGCACGGGGTCATTAAGGTAAACACGAGGGAGTCGCTGGTGGAGATGGAGATGACAAAGACTAGGTCGTTGAGGGAAAGCTTTGGTTTCGCCGGGTTCAGACGGCGGCGCTTGGAGGCGGTGTGGCCTATGGCGAAGAGGCGGCGGAAGGAGACGGAGGGTTGAGCGTGTTGAAGGGTGGAGAGAGAGGGGAAATGGGAGGTGAAGATGGGTTTCCAAAGATGGTCGGAGGACATTGAAAGGGACCATAATTTGGAAACGCAGGAGGCAATGGCTAGGGTTTTGGCGTCAAGGTGGTGAGCAACGAGGAGAAGGACTTCCCATGGCGGTGAAGATGGAGTTCTCGTCATGAGGAGTGTATAAGCGGCGTCGTTTTGGGGTGTTTTTCGATTTTCTGTGATTTGATGATGAGGGAGTTTGGGGTGGGGGCTATATATGCAGAGTAATCATGCGGTGAGCCGCGTGGGGGCACGTGGAGGGTGGTGGTGTGTTGCATGGCTTTCAAGTGCCACATAGGACTGGGGGATATAAGCCATAGTTCCGGACTGCAAGACGCGTGGTTCGATCTTGTTTTATAGTTTGATCACGGCGTCTCACGACTTTTTCTCGTTCACAGTGCAAATTAATTAATCATGATTCATCCAGACATGGTCCTTGTGGTTGTCGGCGCTCTCTGATTGTACAATTGGGCTAAGGGGCCGTTTGGAGTGGCTTTTTAGAAACTCAAAAGTATTTTTACATATAAATCAAGATAATACTCTCCTCATATATTTATTTTATATACCGTAAATCATAATTAAAAAATTATTTTTAAAGACTCTAATTACTATTTCAAAAAAACACTAATTTTTAGTTTAGATTTACAGTAAAATTTATTTTTTCAGTGAGATTTATAGTGATGAGTATGCGAGAAGAGACACTTGTCTTGCACAAACATAGTTCTTAAGCGCTAAGTCATACACGTAGTGAGCTTTTAGCTGAGCATAGAGTGTTCTTGGTATTCGAATTTATTTCTTGTCCATCTAGCTGCTTCGCTTATCTATCTATGTCAATCAGAGGTGACGAAAGCGAATTTGTGGAAATGGAGGGACAAAAGAGATTGGAGCTGCTGTATGCTTCTCGATTTATTGTTTCTCTACACTCGGGGAAAATGGAATGCTGATAAATTTGGAGGAATCATGTTGGTGTTAGGGTACAGGTAAATATGGTAATAAACATTGTACTAATTAATGATGTTAGGGTTACATTCTGTTTTTGAGCTTATAAACGGGGCAACTCCCTACACCTGGCCTTTGCTAAAATATTGATATGAATTTCCAGCAAAATAGTTGGAATGTGTTCGGCTTTATTTGGATATTCCAGCCACCCATTGGCGAATTAGGCACATGGCAAGGGAGGGAAATAAAAGCAGCTGGGAAGTTAATGGCACAGACGTGGCAACGGCTGGTTTGGGTTAATTATCTTTAGACTTTAGGTATGAAAGGCAAGGCAACTATGACATTGTGGACCTAATACGGGATGGCATTGAAGTAACTTTGAGAGACGTGTTTGGTATGAAATATTGGATTTTGATGAATTAGGATTGTGACTGATGTTGGAATTGAAATTGGGGTTCGTATTGAAATTGAGATTGAGAGTTTAAAATTACGTCTGATATGCGATAATATTTAGATAGAATACTTGAATTGATTTTATTTTATAATCCTCCATAAATTATAAAAAAGGCTAAAATATCCTTATTATTAACAAAAATATATCTAGATTTAGGTTAAAATTGATAGAAGGTATTTATGTCTAAAAAATATTATAAATAGGAATATTTTTTTCTTTGATATTTACAGTCTCGGGATTGAAAACGTAATACCAGGGGAGATGACTTTGCAGCAATCTCATTTTCATGGTATTCTCAATTCCTGATTATCCGTAGTTCCTTATATCAAATGATATATTCTAACCTAATCCTGATTTGATCCCAGTCCCTACCCCAATTCATTCCATACAGGACTTTTGGTTCTTGACCGGGTCCCTTTTCCCTGAGAGAATAGCAAGGCTAGAATTTATATTTTCACAATGTAATTTGTTGTTTACGAAATTTAATTTAATTGATTGCTTGGCCTGTTTCACAAGATGTAACATGTGAACATTCATCTTCATCGAAGCGTCTAATATTGAGCTTATGAATTCGATAACTCATTTACTACGCGAGATTTATTCATAAACATCCATCTAGAAGCTCAGGCATAAGGTTCAAACATACAATAAAGGGCTATCCTTTTTCCCATGGGTGGCAAAGTAGCCCTTGACGAGGCTTCGAACAATTCTTTTTTTTTTTGGTAATTTTTTGAACAGAAACTTGAAACCTTGCCTATACAGATAATATGGTAAATAACTAAAGGTTGAAGATACAGATAATATGGTAAATAGCTAAAGGACCTACCCAAGCTGCTAATTAAAGTAATCCGGGGCTTCTGGGGTTGGAAGCTTCACTGCACGCTCTGCTTCAACTGAAGTGTTGGATCCAATTACCCCTGAATCATGGAATTAGACAAGTGTAACTTTAAGCAATTCAAATTTATTGCTTAGGGCAAGGTGGTCTGTCTTAGAGAACTTTTACCTCCAGATTCAGAAGACTGAATAAACTCCTCCGGCTGAACTTCCACCATAAAGAAATCTTCACTGACGTCAAGATCAAATGTATCAGGCAGCAAATCAGTCATGCTATTACTGTCTGATTCATGTTCTCTACTGTCATAAAAACCTTCCTCGTCCTGGTGGCTGAGCCAGTAATCATGGTACCATGGAAATGTTGTTACCAATTGCCACCATTCTGGAGAAAAATCTTCCACTTGGCGAAAGGCAGCAGGAATGTACAGAGGAGCATTAGGGTTCAACGTTGACGTCATCTTCTGAGATCTGCCTCAACTATCCGTATTCTTTATCTGCGCCATGAAAATCACAGGAACAGGGGAACATCGGTGTTAAAAAATGCAAGAAAGATGAGAAGAAATCTGCAAAATTAACTCAAAATTCTCCACCCTACATTCGTTTTCCTGTTTGGGGGAACTACAGTCTACAGAAGGCTGTTGGATCTACTTTGATAGAAAACTACTTGTCGAATAATTTATGGATAATTTGTTCAATGAAATATCAAAGGGATTATCCTAAACCACACAGAAATAGGGTATAATTGAACCCCCAGAAAGAAAAATCGCTAATCTATGAGCAACCACGGAGATTTGAAGTTGTAGAATGAAGCAGTATTAGTAATGATCAATAATTTCGTAGCAAGCAAACAGTGCAAACAAAAAATCACAGGTAGAGATGGGGACTCGTGAGAATTTATCACAACCTGAAGAAAAATCTGGAGATAGCAAACAGATAAGATAAGGGCTGAGAAAGCGATTACGATGGAAACAGAGAGAGAGCGTGGGCACTTATATATAGAGGGACGGCCTAAATGGTTCCGTGCGTCTTCGTACTTGGACGCGAGCTCCATCCTAGAAGCTGGCGAGGTCAAAGACGCGTACGTCTGCCTTGTTCTTCTTGACTTTAACGTGCTTTATGCCTTTATTCATTTCTTTATCTTAAAAACGTGATTTATTTATAAATTATATATTTTGGTGATTACCTTTTTAAAATTACTACATTGCAAGTGCCTTTTTTTTATACATTTACAAACAAGAATTCTTTTCATGAATTTATTGGAATGTGGCTTATTGGAGGCGAGTGGTTCTTACTATTTGACTAATTTGATTTAATGGTTTTAAAATTACACTCATCAATAAGTAATATTACCAATTAAATTTTTATATGTTCAACTGTAGTCATATAGTTGAACTGTTGAAGCAATATATTTGCAATTTTGCGTTCGACATTAGAAGTTGCACTTTTGAGCAGCTCAACAGTGACCTCTAATAACGATTTTTAAAATTATGTAAAGCATAAAAATAGTTATCAATATTTTTTTTTTTACAAAATGGCAAGCTCATAGCTTGATAATACACTCTATAACCTATAATAAACTACGAAGGATTAGAAGATCCCTCATCAGCAAAATTTGCATCTCATAAGACCTGTTTCCTACAACAATAAGTTACACTATGTAACAACATCACTTGTCATGTGACAAAATGCTAATTTCGTGCTAAAATGTCTACACAGTTAAACAAAGAATAAAAAACTGGACCAATCACAGAACAGGTTCAAGGGTTAATAGGTCAATCAAGGTTGGACCAGTCATATTAAAATATTATAATTTATTAGTGGCAATATATATATTAAAATATTTTTAAACTTCTATAGATAAAAATGAAGATATTTAGAAAAAAAAAGGCTTTAAATTTATTAGTATTAGTTATGGTGCATGTACTTATGCAATGATATCTTATTTCTTATAATTAATTAATTATTATATCCCCAAAATCTTCTGTTTTTTAGATTTGTTCTTTCTTTACTTACTTTTCTCTTCATCTTGGTCTTCAAACTTTCATTTTCCCTAAAAAATAGCGCGAGATAGTAGTCAGAACAAAAAAAATGTATTTAAAAAAAAAGGTACCGGTTTCTACCGGTTTTACATACCAACCGGACCGGACCACCGACCGATTTTTTGATATGGTTTTTTGCACATTGCAGCTTAATGATGCTCTGTCTGCATGAGATGATAATATGCTCCAATCCTCATAGATGAGTTGCCTAGCTTCTTCAATAATCTATCCAAAGGAAAAACTTTCCCCATAATCTCTAATCAAGCAATTAATTGCCTCGATTAAATTAGAGAAAACCTGCATGTTTTGCAATCCTATTAGTTTACCCACTTCTAATCCTATTTTAATTGCTAGAATCTCAGCAATTGTAACAGATAGAAGCCAGGGCTCTTTTAAAACCTAATAATCAATTGTCCTCTTTCATCTTGTATGACACCTTTGCAAGCTGCATGTTTAAACTGGTTAACTGAAGCATTCACATCTAGTCTAAAAGACCCTTGAGAAGGTTGTGTCCAGTGTAATACATGTTGGTAGTTCCCTTGAAAAATTTAGTGCTGAAATTTTTCAGTTGTCGTGTCCTCCATTAGGCGAAATAGCACCTAATGATAGATTGCTTCAATTGAACATTCCATCTCCTGGAAAATTCACTTACACCTTGCTTTCTAAAAAAGCCAGAAAATATGGTTGAAGAGTTTTGTCCATGGCCAACGTCGAAATCGCACCTTAGCCAAGTTTCTTTTAGAGTTCTACTCTATCCATCCCTGCAAATCAAGAGAGAAGAATATATTGTAGTGGTTAGATATAATAAATTTTGTTCACACCTCTCTTGCTCTATTACAATCTCTCAAAGTGTGTATAACAATCTCCTCATAAAAACAATTAAAAGGATAGAATAGTGTAACTGCACTCTCTCCCTTCACTCTTAATACATTAGTCATAATTCTGTCTTGTGCTATTTGCCACACAAAGTACTTAATTTTTTCCGATACCTACCAATGCCATAATTTTTTCTACATCAATAAATTTTTTCAATCACGGTTTGAACTTGAGGTAAATAACCTCTAATAACGATTTTTAATATTATGAAAAGCATAAAAATAAAATTATCATTAAATTTTTTAATCACGGTTTGAAATTAAGATAAATAACAAACTATTATTGATAATTATAAATCTATTTGAATGTTACTTAATATCACTGGTTAGTCCGAGAGGTTACAAAAGTGCACGTGGTTCCATAGCCAGTATCAATCCTATATTTTCCCTCGTTTTTCGTTTTTTGAGAGTATAAAGACTTTGATGGAATGAGGCATTTCGTTATTGTAAATCTATTTAGTGCTATTGTCAGCCACTCGTCTCTTAAGTTTAAGTCCTATATAAGATATTTATATTAGGAGGAGTAATATAAATAGGGTTGGGAATATGGGCCAACCCGTGAATCACGGCTGTATAATATAGGCTGCATATGGTTTGGGAAATCGCCAACCCTAACTCTTATGTGTGGGTTTGTGGGCCACCTTGCAAACTGAACAATTTTTGTCTACAAAAAAATTTCCCCCTACTTTTATATAGATTTTTCCCATGTTTTTTCTGTTATGCTAGAATTTCTCTGTACACTATATTCTAACGCATATAATATAACTTATATATAAGTCATCAAGGTTGATTATAAAAAGTCTTAAAATTTACTAAACAGAACGTAGTGAAAGTAAAATAGGCTAGGGTTTCTTTACACTTTAGGTTAAATAGATTTCAACACAACAGACCAAAGACCACTTCATAAGTTCACCTCAACATTTATATATATATAAAGAATTATGCGCCGTCGGCCTTGGGGCTGTTGGTCAGGGCACTTTACGCTCACTTGGTAAAGTCACCAGTTCGAATCCGTGGCATTCCTTCATCATCAAGAATTCTGTAGGGTAGGCCGCGGGTTAGATGATGCTCCAAAAACTACACACCTAACCTTGTCATAACCCGCGGGCCACGAGTTAGGTCTGTTTTACCAGCTTTAATCACAAACTCTGATCTAGATATCAAATGATAATATTAAAAAAAAATTAGATAAAAAAATATATTTATATTTGATACATGTAAAAATAGGTTGGATATTTCAGTGAAGAGTAATTGATTAATTAGGTAGGAGGACATTAGGTTAGAGTCAGAATTTTGATCGAGCCAACCCATTAATACTTCTGACCCATGCTCAAATGAATATGCTCAAAATGTCGTTTTGTCGTCCTTTATGGTTTTTGAAGTGTTTGGATTGATATGCAAATCTAATTCGACCTGAAAATGGAGATAAACGTAGTTATCATTAACGGTGCCAATTCTTTTTTGAAAACAAATAATTCGGGGGATAAGAAGATCGGATCACCCCATCAATTCATTACGATGTTAATTAATCACACCCTTGTCAGGGAGCAACTAATAAGGATAAGGCGCAAATTGTCCTCCAAATGAGCCCACTTTTTACGTGCTCTGTTGGCCTATTGCTACCATTTATTGGGAATCTCCCTCATAATATCCACATAAAAGCACCATTACTCTACCACTCATTCATACATTAACATATAAAATAAAATCTAATAGCATCTTAATCCTAAAAGTGGTCATTCTTAATCATAAAATCAAACTCCTTCAATATATTTATTTCATACTCTCTTCAGTCTTATTTATAAATAATTTTCTTTCTCATGGGATGATCCCTTTTATAAACAATTTTTATTTTGTGTCTGAAAATGTAAGCTCTTTTTTCCTATTTTATCATTATTAAATACATAATATTTATAATTAATTATCACACACAAAAGTTATATTCAGAAGAGAGAAAGAAAGAAAAATAAATCATTAGGTAAATAAAGTTAATAAAATATTAAAAAAATACATTTTACTATATCTCATACTTTTATACATTCTCTCTCTATTTTCATAAATAAAAGCTGTATATATAAAAAAAAGATATTTTTAACATAATTATTACTTTTAATTATCAATAATATAAGGGAAGGATCGATTCAGTCTGGCACACGGCGTCGGCGAGTAGCGATTACCAGACTCCCACTACCCGTATCCGCCCAGACTCCCCTGTCCCCGACGATTCCCTGAGTGCCGCAGCCCGCGAGTGGCGACTCCCAGTCTCCCACTACCTCCCACACGGCCACACCCAGTCCCTCCGGCCCTGATCTGGTAAGTTTTCGAGTCCCAAGTTCTTGTTCTTGTTTTCGTTTTCTGGGTCGATCGGTCGGTGATTCTTCCTGCAGTTCTCAGTTTTGTCATGGTTTAATTAGACCATCCAGCGTTTCAAATTTTTCTCAGTTCTCAGTTCTCAGTTTTCTCGGTCGGTCGGTCGGGGTTTCTATCGAGTCTTGCTTGTGGCTAGGACCGTCTGTTCAGCCTGGTCTTGGAAGGATTAAACTCAGTTATTGGTGGTGGAGGAAACTCAAGTCTGATTTTTACTTCCTTTGAAAGGAGTTAACTTTGTTGTATGTCTGTCATTTTTGTTTCTTTCCTGAATAATTTTTCACGACTTTAATCAAATGGAAATACTGCATGAGTAGAATTTATTTACATGTTCAAATATTATACTTGTTAATTTCTCGCTTAATGTGTGAAATTAAAATGCATACGGGTTTTGCATCATAGGGCTGTGAACGTCATGTGTGAAGCAGACACATATTTATTCTGATATGAATGCATCCCCGATCTTAGGTTGTCCTGACCTTGCTGCAGTTGCTTTAATAACATAAAAACTACTTGATCCGGATGATAAAAGTTTAGTTGTGTTAGTGCATGAGTCTGAGCTGCTAGTGCTTGTTGCATTCATTTCATCATCACGATATCCACTTTTATTGCTATCCTGCAATTTTTAGACCTTACAACTAAAATTTTTGGATGATAGCTTTTATGTTTTTAGGTGTTGAACCATTTCAGCTTTCAGGTAGTAAATTGACCCTTTGATACAGGCTGTGGGTGCTTCTTGGCTCTCGTTTTTTTTTTTTTTAAATGGCCAGATTTAAACGGGGTGACCCATCCCTGTTTATATAACCCGTACCCGTTTTTACACGGGTTAAACGAGTTGAGCCACGGGTACGGGGTAATCTGTGTCCGTGTAATATAAACAGGCGGCCTAGGGGTTGGATCCCGGGGCAGCCTTGCCTACCCGTTTCACACCCCTATGCACTTCTTCTCTTCTAGTTCGTTCCCCCAATTGGTATTGAATTTTTAAATGAAGTCCTTACTTACTTCGAATATTTCTTTGGAATAGATGGAGTCAAACTGACACAAAAACTTCCTACACTGAAAATATCCATAACAAGAAGGTTATATGGGGACTTTGCTGGCTTATTAGCCAATAGAGACATGAGCTCGCCATGTGGCCAAGGTGTGTTTATTAGTTGGCACGAAGGGAATGCTTTGTCAATGTTCGAGTGTCATGTTGGTTGGTTGAAAGAAACTAAATCCTTATCCACATAGTCACAGGTTCAATCGCCATTGAGAGTGGAGGAAGGGAATGCTATGTAAATCCAAGTTTTGGCACGTGAATTTTGTAATATCCTAAATTTTGTTTTTAAGACTTAGGGAACCAGCCATTGACATTAAGGGTTAGGATTAAATATAAACAAGGTGAAAATAATATAAAAACAGTGAAAAATATCTTCGAGAGAAACGCTAGATATTGATTAGGGTGCGTCACGAAGCATGTTGTCCGTCTCAATCTTTCACATTTCACTTAGCGAGAAGAATGCCATTGTTGCTTTCTTTCCTTTTTTTGGTAGATGATCATTGCTTCCCAGTCAATCACCTTGATTGCCGTAAGATTTCCATCAATGGCTCCTTCATCCATTTGTTCCCTCATTCTCTTTTGCATATTTGTGTTCCCCCCCCTCTTTTTGATTTTGGTCTTGATTTGTATGTCTTCCTAACTTGATGTGAGTGATGAAGACGATGAGGGACCTTTTTTTGGGTAGTGAAGTCAGAAATACAAAAACCCCCCAGTCTAGGGTTTAGGTTCTCGCATAATCCATTTTCTCCTTTTATTCTCAGAATCTCATCTCCATATTCAGATTGAAAAAAATAAATGGTCCATATTTAATATTTTATAAAACTATTATTTAAGCATTAACAAATAAATTAAAACTATTAAAACATGATCTACACCATTTGTAACTGCAATACAGACAAAATTAATAAAAAAATTAATTGATAAACCCCTATAATAATAGTTTTAGAAAATATTAAGTCCGAACCATCTACTTTTTGATTTAAGGGTGAAGATGGGATTTTGAGAAGAAAATGAGAGAAAAGATTCTGAGAAATTCTTCTCCTCATTATGAGCCTCGCCTTGCCCTTCTCTTTTAATTTGATCGGGTGTAAAGTAAACATGTTTGCCCGTCATTTCAACCTGCTCATGACACATTTCTTTAGAGGAACTCACCTAATGGAAACTTCAATGTTAAGTGTACATATAAAATAGTGCATAAGGGTAACAATACAAATCAGTCCCCTAACTAGAGGAATATCTTTGGCGTTGGCCTATTCCAGAGCGAGCTAAATATTTCATGTGGAAAGTGTTCCATGAGAAACTCCACACAAATTATCTTAGAGCAAAACGAGGGTTGAGCGAGCAATTTGAATGTCCCTTTGAGTGCCATTGTGAGGAATCTATCATACACATTTTGAGAAACGGTGAGATAACAAACAATATGTGGTTTTCACTAATTGATCCTATATAATATACTTTTTTTTAGTGGTAATTTGCAGATGTGGCTCAAGTGGACCCCACAAATTATCTTAGAGCAAAACGAGGGTTGAGCGAGCAACTTGAATGTCCCTTTGAGTGTCATTGTGAGGAATCTATCATACACATTTTGAGAAACGGTGAGATAACAAACAGTATGTGGTTTTCACTAATTGATCCTATATACTATACTTTTTTTTAGTGGTAATTTGCAGATGTGGCTCAAGTGGAATGCAAATAATGAACCAAACTCACTTAAATTCAAGAGATGGCCGTGGAAGAAAATTTTTGGATTAGTTTGTTGGCTATTATTGACAAGTAGATGTAAAAAAGTGTTTGATAATGTCTACATTCAACCTGCTAGCATTCTTCATAGGTGTTTACACTTATTGCTAGAGGGTGTAGAAGAAGGCAAACTTGAACACAAAATTCTCCAATTAACTGAGGGGCATGATGATAGATGGAAGGCCCCACCAACGGGTTACATAAGGCTAGACGTGACCCATTATCCTATGAAGTATTTAAAAACACCTATGCACCATTACGTGACCCATTACGTGGGGCCTTCCATCTGTCATCATGCCCCTCAGTTAATTGGAGAATTTTGTGTTCAAGTTTGCCTTCTTCTACACCCTCTAGCAATAAGTGTAAACACCTATGAAGAATGCTAGCAGGTTGAATGTAGACATTATCAAACACCTTTTTACATCTACTTGTCAATAATAGCCAACAAACTAATCCAAAAATTCTCTCCCACGGCCATCTCTTGAATTTAAGCGAGTTTGGTTCATTATTTGCGTTCCACTTGAGCCACATCTGCAAATTACCACTAAAAAAAAGTATAGTATATAGGATCAATTAGAGCTCGTTTGGATTAGCTTATGGAAGCTGCATAAGTGTTTATGAATTGTGATTCACGGAATACGAAGTAACTTTTACGGTCTATGAGGTAGCTTTTACGGTCTACGAGGTGCTTTTACAGTCTACGAGGTACTTTTTACTATCTATGAGATAAATATGTGGAGGAAATTTGTCTCGAATTATGTGAATCGGGCTTATATAATAAGTCCGATTCATAAAAGTTTATCCAAACAGCCTCTTAGTGAAAACCACACACTATTTGTTATCTCACCGTTTCTCAAAATGTGTATGATAGATTCCTCACAATGGCACTCAAAGGGACATTCAAGTTGCTCGCTCAACCCTCGTTTTGCTCTAAGATAATTTGTGGGGAGTTTCTCATGAAACACTTTCCACATGAAATATTTAGCTCGCTCTGGAATAGGCCAACGCCAGAGATATTCCTCTAGTTAGGGGACTGATTTGTATTGTTACCCTTATGCACCATTTTATATGTAGACTTAACATTGAAGTTTCCATTAGGTGAGTTCCTCTAAAGAAATGTGTCATGAGCAGGTTGAAATGACGGGCAAACACGTTTACTTTACACTCGATCAAATTAAAAGAGAAGGGCGAGGCGAGGAGAAGAATTTCTCAGAATCTTTTCTCTCATTTTCTTCTCAAAATCCCATCTTCACCCTTAAATCAAAAAGTAGATGGTTCGGACTTAATATTTTCTAAAACTATTATTATAGGGGTTTGTTAATTAATTTTGTCTGTATTGCAATTATAAATGATGTAGATCATGTTTTAATTTATTTGTTAATGCTTAAAATAATAGTTTTATAAAATATTAAATATGGACCATTTATTTTTTTCAATCTGATTATGGAGATGAGATTCTAAGAATAAAAGGAGAAAATGGATTATGAGAGAACCCAAACCCCAGAATGGGAGGTTTTTGTATTTCTAGCTTCACTTGCCCCCATCTATCTTCTCTTCAATTTAACGGATTTATTGCATAAATCATAACTTGATTTGAATCTTTTATAATAATTGTTGATTAAATTTGTTCTTGCTTGTGTCCATTGCAAGGAATCCAGGACTATAAAGTTAGTTAGGGTGACGATCATGAGATGACAATGCGAAGCACGTGTAGGCTTTGGTGGCCAAAGCAGCTCTTATCAAGAAGAGAACCTTGTTCCAGTTTTTTGCTGGGGTGGTTTGTCACATCCTCTCCAGCATCACTTGACATTATAGTAGCCTTTACTTGCAACAAAGTGTTGTTATCTCGATGTAGTCCTTGCCTTGAGGTATGAAACTGGATTCCGAGTTCTAATTTTTTTTTTTTTTTGCCGAAAGGACCGAGTTCTCATTTTACTGCACATACTTTGAGTAAAATTTTACTGCACATACTTTGAGTAAAAGGGAATAAATAAGCAATTGATACAATGATTTATTTTTCCAGAAAATTTTGGGTTTCCTTCTTGCAATATGATTGAAATTTATGTTGTGTTCAAGAGCTAACAAAATTTAAGAATTGGTTTAATGGCTCATTGTGTTTAATAGCCAGTGTCTCTTAGTGGTCCATTATTGGAATGCGAGAGATTATTTATTTGGTGATTATGTTGCTGAGGGCAAATTGAGAAAAGTAGAGGGCTCTAGGACCATAGCTATCACTTAATATTGTCTTGAAGTGACTTGTAATTTGATCATCTGGTATTGCAGGGAGGTAGATACAGGAGTTTGGATGCTTTGCACCCTCTCTGGCTTATTTGTTCCTTTAATTATTGGGAACAAGAATATGGTCCTTTTTGATAGTGCCCACCTAAGATTACTATTTAATTCTTTTTACATAATTATTAGGTCTGTGTGGATAAAATTTGGGCCAATTTATTGTGCGCATTAATCAAACAAGAAGCTATAGGCTGGGTAACAATATGCATAAGTGGTGAACTTATTTTTTCCTATCTTTGTGGATGATGAGAATCTTGATTCTGTATTAATAATGATTGGAAAAACCCTAGGATGAGGATGGTCTTTATAATGTCCTGTAACGACACTTTCATACAAGCTGTTATAGGTGGCTGCTGATTATGGCCTAATGTCGAGAGACATCTAACAGTATGAACTGTTACTTTATATCAGGAGGTCCTCCATGACGTACATGGGAAGATGCCCATAATTTTACAGGATAAGTCAACATTTTCTATACTTGGCCAATGTGTCCCTGACCAGAGTAATAGCAGCTTGGTAGCCGGAATAGAAGACAACAAGTGGAAGCTTTCCAATTGTGGCTGCCTCATGTTAGATGGTTCATCAGAGCACAATGGTCAAGCTTCCTGTGGAAAGAGTAACTGGATTCTGCTGACATTTGATTCTCGTGAACAGAATGACACAGGAATCCACAGGCTTCCAAAATTGCATCACATTCACTGGAATGGGCTGGCTATGTTACAATATGATGTTCACGTATGTAAGTCATGACTGCTTCTTCTACTTGCTTTTCCAAAATTGTTTATCTAATGTTAAAACTCTATTTCCTTCTCTCAAACACGTGTGTGATGTTTAAATAATTGTAGGTGATAATTTATGACACCCCCTATTATGGTTCACATCATTTCTCTCTATGTCTATCAAATTCACATGAGCAAGCAACGACTTCCATTAAGAAACCTAGGTGGGTAGGTGATCTTCACAAAAAGGAGCAGCTCATTGACTTGGTAATAAAGTTTACAATTTTCATTATTGTGTATACCTATATAGGGAAAATATCATTAAGGTCCCAACCAAGAAAAATAATATCAGAAGAAGTTGGTAATAAAGTTTACAATTTTCATTATTGTGTATACCTATATAGGGAAAATATCATTAAGGTCCCAACCAAGAAAAATAATATCAGAAGAAGTTCTATAACTTGTTAATGGTAGCTCTTTCACTTGTCAATAAGGCTTGAGATCTTAATGATATTTTCCCTATATATTTTTGGCCTACTAATTATTTTACTCTTCAAATTTTTATCCCAGGACATGGTCATCTTGGCAATTAATTGTAGTGCTGCGGCTAAAAGAATTTTTGAGAGACATGAGGTCTTGAGGAGATCCTTCAGCTTGCTTTCCATATTTCTTGTGTACACACTTGACGCTATTGATATTCTATATCTTTTTTTTCCTAATCTTTATGTTCCAGTTCTGATGGTGTGTTGTGCTTCTTCAGGTTTTTTGCATTTGTTGGGAATCTGGCTGCTAATGTTGTAGCATCATTATCAACTCTGTTTTTCATTGCCCTTCAATTATTCCATGCACTCTTCAATGATGAATTGGGATCTTGGGTTTACATGGCATCGGCAATATTTAGGACTGCATGGATAAATATACGAATTCGTTGTTGTCAGATATTATATTGGCCTATATTTCTTCAGGAGAATGATCTTAGGTAACCAGCAATTCTTGTAAAATATTTGACATGTGTCATTTGTTTGGTAGATCTCAGGTTTTTGGTCATATGATAGAAACTCCTGAATATACACTTGTATTAGACTGAAAACAATACTAGCAATTTTACCGATCAGAGATCAGTCAGCAGGAATTCTCACGCAGCATCAGCTGTGGTAGCAATACAGCTAGAAAACACAGTAACAGTAATAGGAGACTGTCTAGCATTTGAAAGGTTGGCCACTCCTTGGATTCTCTGATCAGAATCATCTACATCCTCATAGTGATTCCAGGCACACTTTTTCAGCCAACAAAATACACTCCTATCCACCTCACCCACACCAGAATTAGTTACCCTTCAATTCCCTTGTTTGGTCCCTACTACCATCTCTCTAGAAACATGTGCTCAATTATAGGCTTGGATGAATCAGCAGCTCCTTCAAACCAACGTACCTTTTTCTCTTTTTTTATGGGCACAAACCTTACTCACTGTAGGCTCATTACCTCAGACCCGTCACAATAGCAGGCTTTAATCGTTGATAAAATTTATGAAATGCATTTACTTTGAGCTTGTACTTCTAAATTAGAATTTACTTTGGCTTACTGTAATTAAACTTTCTGTATTTTTTTAATGTGCTTTTCGAGGACATGTTACATAATTTCACTATGAAAAATTGTTCTTTATTTGAAGTTGAAAACATCATAGAAAACATAATGTGTGTTTCTCCCTTCACGGTGTATTGTTAACACTATTATGAATAAGTTATGTTTAGTTGTTCTTTGTTGAATTGATCATTGACCTTCTGACCAGCATCTTTGGATATTGATTCCATGTGTTTTCTCCTTTTTTAACATAATCCTTTTGTGGGCTAGGTCACGATCATGTGTTGAGTATGCAGAGAAAGCTGCTATGCACAGGCATTCCATGTGGTCAACTTTGGTTGTTGATGTTTTCCTGGGAAACATGATTGGTTGGGCACTGCTATATCATGCAGAATTCATTTGTTTGTCAGTTTTGACATTTGTCCATGACATTGCAAACCCTTTCTTGCGCTCAGGGTGTGTTTGGTTAATGGGAAACCCTGCAGGCTTCAAGTTGAATTCTGAGGTGGCTGGAGTATTAGGCATGGTTTCTCTGAATGCAATACAGATATGGTCAACACTCTGGACTTTTGTGGGTTTTGTCTTAAATTATATTATTCAAGGACTGGCTATTACAGGGATTCTTTGTGGGTTCACTCTACCTGCTGCATTGATTATAGACATGATTGTGTTAGCAACTTCTCACGTTTCAACTCTTTATTGGTTGATTTCACTTCTATATTCTTCACAGATACAGGCAGTGACAGCCTTGTGGCGGCTTTTTAGGTAGGAGTTTCTTTTCCTTCTTTTTTCTGCTATTGAGATGGTTGGGTGAATACAAGTTAGTGATTAGAATGAGAAATGCACATATTTAAATATAACTGATCTTTGAATTATAAAAGCAATTTGCTAACTTGATTGGTTTTGACAATTAGACTGTCCACTTAAGCTCTTAATGTCTGCACAACACAAGTTTTTGTTGAAAAGATATAATCACTGCCCAAATACATGTTACTGAGATTGTCTCTTTTGGCATCATCTGACTTTTTAAGCACAAGCTTTATTAATTCTGCTCTCATTCCTTGATAATCTTAGCCATAATATATTTATGGAAAACCTAGTATTGGGTTCAGGGAGAAAGAGCCAATTGTGCTGTTAACAAGATGGAACATTTGCAAATGTGAGGATAATTTGTGCTATTATTGGGAAATCACAAGTCCTTTTCATTTTATGGAAGTCATTATATTTGCTTCATTTATTCTCTACTTGTGATTAATTCTCTTTCAAGAATAATATATATCATATGCATGCATACAATTACACATTTAGACCGCATACATGCTCTTTTTTCTTTCCCTCGTTTTGTTCATGAGTTGCTGATCTTTTCACAGGGGCCGGAAGTGGAACCCACTTCGTCAGAGGTTGGACAGCTTTGATTACACTGTCAAACAACATATTATAGGATCCCTTTTATTTACACCCCTCTTACTTCTGCTACCAACCACTTCTGTTTTCTATATATTTTTTAGTATAGTGGACACAATGATCAACTTCATCTGTATATCAATTGAAGTTACCATTTCAGTAATTCATGCTACACCTTATATCAAGTTTTTTCTTCGGTTGGTGCGTCCAGGAAGATTCCCTTCTGGACTATGGTTTGAAATTTTAGGTTGTCAAGGTACTGGTAATAATTCTCTGAAGGTTGATTTTACTGATGAACCGACTTCCAAGGAAGAATTGCTGCTAAAGGAGTTTAGTGGAAAAGGATCTAGCATTCTGGTTTCAGTTCTCCGAAGTAACTACATGAGCATAGGTAAGGCTTGGAGCTATCACTTGTGGACTTAGTTTGATGCTTCTTTGGGATTTAATTTCGTTTTTTCATGCTGCTAGGTGATGTCCCTTGAGTTTTAATTAATATCAAAGCAAGCATTTAAGAATGTATGCCCAATATCTAGACTTTTTGTACTTGCTTTCAGTTGACTGGGGCCTTTTACTTAGAGACCCTGGAAATATATTACTCCTCTAGTTATTTTTTTTCCTCAAAAACACCGTAATCATCTTCCTTAATTCACTCCTTCCTTCTTACTTGATTATTGTTAAAAGAGTATCAATAGGGGTAATTTGAGAAAAAAAAATGATAAATTTGAGAAATAGGTCTTACATTTAGGACAATTAACTCCCTAATTAGGTCTTACATTAAAGACCGGAGGAGTATTATTGTATAATATAAGTGACATTGTGTGTTTGGTGGCAAAGCTAGTAGTCATGATATGATTAATCATTACTTCTAGTTGTGGTAATTTCCTAATTTAAAGTGGGTCTCTGCCTGTTTGCATAACATGGTGGGCCTTGCTGAATATGTCATAGACGTGGACTTCATCAAACATTTCATGAACATGAAATTTGAAAGCACTGACTCTAATACAGTTTGTAATATGATATTTGTAGTCCTCTTCACGTTTATGATAGTTACCTTAATTTCCTAACGGTTTTTTGTCTGCTCTTTCTTCTTCTTTTCCCCCCTTTTTGGGTAAACATTGTGTATATGCGCACTCTAATGGGATACTTTTCAGGAAAAGTTATGTGGCCTCACTATGAAAATATTTTTTGGGGGTTTTCTGCGCCATCCATTTCCTTAATAGCTCATGGAGTACTCATTGGTCGAAGGTGAGATGTTCTTTCGTCAAGTTCTATCCATTGAGTTACTCTTTAGTCTTTACTATTAACCTGTTGATTTCCATCCTTGGTCAGAATACCGTATAGACGGGGAACTCTTCTTCCTTCACCAATGCCTTGGATGTCCCTGCCCTACAGAGAGTATTGGCGCCTTTGTCGTGATTCACTTATTGCATGCTTCAGAGTATAATGGTCTCATCTCTCGACGCCTGATTCCACATAACCAAAACTGGCTGTTCTTTCATATTAACGAGTGATGATCCTTTTGGCTTTTCATGAAGTTATTGAGCATTCTTCATATTGGTTCCTCCCTGATTCAACCAGAGAGGTATTTTGGATTTTCCTTTCCTACTACTATTTTGTGCTCTTGAACTACTGATTTCCTTGTGCCTCTAGTTGAAATATAGGTGGTCAATGGATCTTGATGGTTTTTTTCCTTCTGTTGAGTGGTATAGAAGGGATTTATCTAGTAGGTAGTGATCGGAGGCTACATCAATAGCTGAAACTTGTTTTCAGGTAGGTAGGCCTGGAGTCTAGAAAACGGGCCTACTGATTTTGATTTGATCCTTCAATTGTAAATTCTTTTGTTGGAACAAGATATAGGGTGGTTGTTTTTTTTTTTTTTTAATTTTTGTTATTGATTGATTTTGTTGTGGGGGAAACATTCTTACTTAAAACCAGCAAATTTTCGCATCCATAAACACCATATCCGTAATGTCAAAATGGCAATCCCATTTTCATTGTTGGAACCCGAAGATTTTGTAGCATCTTTTTTATTTTTTAAACATTGATTGATAAAATAATATATCATTGTATCCGTCAACTTGTAATTTGAATGATTACCGCCGTAGTTTTTGAAAATTTACAGGAAGGGTTATGTCACGTGTGTGATACCTTTATTTATTTATTTTTATCCAAGACGCCAATCGTAATACCTTTTGGCTTTTATTTATAAGAAGTGTGTCTGTGGTACCTTAAAAAATCCTTAAGGTATATTTGGAATAGCGATTGGAATTTTCAATCGTGCTTTTCAATCGTGATTTATGGTAGACGGGGTAGCTTTTACGGTCTACGAGGTAAATATGTGGAGGAGTTTTGTCTCGACTTATGTGAACTGTGCTTTGCAATGTTAATTCTCTAACGTGTGGATGCAGTGAAATTTTCTCAATATTATATTATATTGAGGATGTTTGGTTGAGCTTATGTATCATGTAAATCGAGATAAAATTCTTCCACATATTTACCTCGTAGACTGTAAAAGCTATCTCGTATACCGTAAATCAAGATTGAAAAATACGATTGGAAGTTTCAACCACTATTCCAAAAAAACAAATAAGCTTTGAACGCGACTATACATTTCTGATTAAAGATGCATTAATGTCAGATCGTTGGAACAATATTTCTGATGAATGATAATTTTACTCTTTAAACTAGTAATGCAGTTTTTGAAAAGTTATTCTGACTTACAAGCACAGCCAGTCTTGGATGAAGATGAATTACTTTTAATTTGAATTAAGAAGTTAAATATTAATTTGAAAAATGGTTGATTGATTGTTAAGTGAGTTCAAATGAATCAAATAAATTGAAAAAATATTTTTATTCATAATAAATATAAAGTAAATTATTCGATTGGATTGGGATAGAATGTTTAAAATCTATTTAAAATAAGTTATTATGACAAATACTTGATAATTCATTCAAATCATTAATATATGATAATAATTTTGTTTGCCAACATATAACAATAAGATTTATCATATACATAGACACACAGAAATGCTAACATTACATCAAGCTCAAGGCCTCGCAACATGCCAAATGCAGACAAACGCTCACTCACTCACGAGAGAACCAACAGAACAAACTGAATACCTAACCCCCCTCACATGTTGCTAGGGACGACTAACAGTAACTACTGACCACATTTTATATCCTTGTCCGGAAATAAATTATAAAAAAAAAAGGATGTATAATACAAAATTTATGAACTAGAGCTTAACAGACAACAAATCCTTAATATAAGATCTCATATCTAGTAAAAATTAAACTACGAACAAGATCTTATATTAAAGATCGGAGATAGTATAAGAGTAGGTCTATCTCTTCCTTCACATTCATACAGGAATATATATGTGGGGTAAGTAATGTTACAGATTGAAGAGGGCCTACTATTAATTTCACTTGGAAATGAGTGAAAACAAGTTTGCAAAAAAAGGGGTTGAATGCAAAAGGGTTTGGGAAGTGAAGGAGAGAGAATATGGAATCAGTTCACGGGAATGCCACAGACTCAACAGAGGATGGGTTGGTATAAAGGACAAAACAGAGTGAGGTTGAGAATAGTGTGTGTGTGGCGCCTCTCCCTTCTTCTATCGCCCTCTTTCCTCTGTTCACTCATGTGAATGCCCATGTGATCTCTTCACCTCTCCTTTTCATCCCACTCTACTACTCCTTCACTTCACATGACTTTCACTTAATTTTAGGCTTCCAACTTCTTTATGACAATCTTGACCTCCCCATCCACCAATTGTACCCCATTGATTCCACCACCTTAAACTTCCCCTTTTGTTTTTTGTTAACTGCCCCACTGTGCAAGTTATGATTTTGCTCATTTTTAACTTCCTTGTTCTGTTTTTACTGTTCCATAACTCTTCAACCCCAGTAGACATTAACTCATATTTCCATTTAAGGCAACCAGATTGATTTGAATCAAATGGAAAAAGTGGCAGTAATATCCAAGAAGGGTAGGATTGGTCATTTCAATGGGGACAGATGAAAATTGTGTGTACAACTTGTGATTGCATTATTGGAAAAGACAAGGACCGGATTCTTGTTATCTGAAACTATCGGCTACACACTGCCACCTTTTATACCCGCTAAAAAAATAATGTCAGAAATGTCATCCAACTGTCTATAAATATTGTTACATATAACCGCAAGTTCTTGCTTGAAAACCACACTCGAGCTTAACACTTTTCTCTGTTTCTGTGTGCTGCCGACACTGTAAGCAATGGCCAGAAAACTAAGCATTGTTATGCTCTTCCTCGTTGCAATGTTGCTCCTTTTCGTGGATAACCATGTAAGCATACTCGAATTCTACAACAGTTTCCTCTACCACTCGTGTTGATAACTTCAAGCTCTCCATTACTCTGTTTCGAGCTTCTGTTTATTCTGCATTACTCTGTCTTCAATTCTTTGCTGGCCTATTAATAACTTCTTTGCCACAAATTATAATTATAATGAAACAATTAGTTTTGAAAAACATGTTTTAGCCATAGTTATATATTTGTCCAGCCGTTTTACTTCCCCTTAACGTTGGCTCCCTTCTTGGAAAAATTCATCACCATACAAGATAGCATACAATCCTTGTTGTTACTTTGTATATGTACTCTTAATAAGATCTCTAGTTTTCATCATATCTTTCTTGAGTGATAATTATGCTCATTTGGTATGCGAAAATGGTGGCTTCAGGCTGAGATCGTAGTCGCTACCACTGAAGCTCCAGCCCCTCAACCCAACAATAACACAACCAACTTTCCCACGGTGAGATTTTTTTCAGTTCTGATCGTTTCTGCATTTTTTGATTTTCCAAACTTGCCACTCACATCCTCTGTTCAATGCCTATGCTCATCTGATGTGTGTTTCTTTGAGTCTCAGCACGGCATTACTGAAGGCAGTCTTCAGCCACAGGGTAAGTATTACAGAATCGGATATTAAAACTAGAATTACTCCCTCAAAAAAAAAGTGAAAGGGAGGGTTTCATATTGAAATCAAGAGAGAGGAATTAATGAGTGGGGGTGGATGAATATGCAGAATGTGGACCACGTTGCACAGAGAGATGCTCAAAGACGCAATACAAGAAGCCATGCATGTTCTTCTGCCAAAAGTGCTGTGCACAGTGCTTGTGCGTGCCTCCTGGTACTTATGGCAACAAGCAGGTCTGCCCCTGCTATAATAACTGGAAGACCAAAAGAGGAGGACCCAAGTGTCCCTGAATCTCAAGTTCTCTTTTTACTATTGTCACTCTCCAGTTTCAGTGCTCTGTTACCATCTCTTGTAACGTGTATGATGTGCTGTCCACATGGAATTGATATGATTATTTTATTTGCCTTCCTCTACATTTTGCATCGACAGTAGAAAGTACAATTTCTGTTGTGTGTGTGTGTTTTAAAAGAAGAAAATTAAAATGGGCATAGAATTTGTAGTCCAATTCATAACAGAACAAACAAGGCACAAGGAAGCCCAACAAGACCACTCTTCTTGTGACTTGCAAATATGAGTATACACACAATAATGTTAGTGGCCTAAGTAAATCATGTCCTTTCACCTGATGGAGGAAACAATGTTTCTTAAGCAAAAAATGAGAATACTTTTTGGCTATCCTTTTTTGTGCTTCTAGTTTCAATCTCTATGCCTTGCATTCTACCCTACACATTCACAATTTTTGTTTATATTAATCTTTTGGGTTGATTCTCTGTGGGGTAACGTACTTTGATCATGCCTTTTCTGTTCCTAAAAGGAAATTGGTCTGAAATGGGTGTCTGTGAATGCATAGAATAACTAAAATATTGAAGCGTCCGATTCATATTATGAGAAAGGAGCTTGAACACGGACTTCAGTTCTTCCACCATATTCATGAATCCACAAAGTAAAGCAAAGTAATCAATCTAGCTTTAGAATGTAAAGAGAGAAGCAGGCTGCACTAATAATGGCAAAACTTCAAATGCAATAACACTATTTAACACGTTGTTTTGAATGCGTGTTATATCAAGCAGATACCCCTACCACCACCACGTTTCATTGGAAAGGTAGGTGTGCAATATTGCTTATTCGCAACAGAGATTTTTTTCTTCTTCTTGGATTAGTTTCGGTTGGTTGCATTTCGATGCCATCAACACATAAGGGTTAATCACCTAATCAGTGGAGATTTATTTTATTTCATTTTCATATATCTAATAATAATAATAATAATAATAATAATAATAATTCCCTTCCCAAGCTGCTCGATTAAAAGTCAGCCAGGGAGGATCCATGACCAGAAGTCAGGAGTCAGGCAAAATAAATAAAGGATCGAAACAAAAAAAAAAGTTAATTATATTTGATTCGATTATTTTATTTGGTTATGAATAGTTAACTTTGGCGAAATTCAAGCAAGTAACAAAACAACAAAAGAACATTCTAATAGTAATTTGACGCTTGAGAAGCATGCTCCATCCCCCTAGTAAGCTCTGTTTCTTGAACAGAGAAATGGAATTATTCAACTCCTTCAAATTCCTGAGAAATGAGAACAAACTTTTGGAGAAAAGTTTAAAAAAGGCATATCTCTCAGAATCTTCGATTTCTTAAGTTGCGTGAATTGCTCATTATTCCCTGCCTCGGATGGCATATTCCCCAACCACAATACTCGTTTCTTTTTTTGGCCCTCTTTTGTCATGCTTCTATTCGATTCCTAAACTTGTTTGTTTCAATACAAGTTGGCAAATTTATCAAGCTTTTTTTGCCATAGAGGTTTTTCACTGTCTTTACTTGAGCCTTTTCAACTACTATACATTTCCTAGAGCACTGTGAAAGTGTGAATTACATGATCAACCAAAATAGGAACTTGCGTTGTGGACTAACGTTTGCTAGAATGATCTGTGTTTCATCAATAAAGGTGAGAAAAACAGGACTTCTACCATATTTTGTTCTGATCATTACATCAAAATCTTGTGGGTCGGACGATTCATAAACCATATGATATAATAAAAACTTCTTCTTGTCTTATTAACGCGGAGGGAGAATAATAACAAAGGAAACAGAGAAGAGGGAACAGTGAAGAAAGCATGAGAATTGAGAAAGGAACAATACCATAAGGTTCAGTTCGAAATGAAACCAACGATCAATCATATAAGACCTTGCATGTCATGTAAACACTCAAATATACGTAAAAATCAATCTTCAAGAAAAATAGAAGGGGATTCTAAGGCGGGAAAAGTAACAAAAACATGAAGGGGAGAAAGAAGAAGAGCAGGATTGATCACTTGACTAATTTACAGAGTCCTGGAAACATGAAAAGTTCAATCGTTTGGAAAATCATAAAGTGTCGGAACCCTCCTCATCGGCAACCCAAAAGAGCAAAGAAAGCCGATCTGTGGAGGGTGGCGATAGCTTCTTATCAACTTCAATCGGAGATTTTGCCTTGTGGGAGATAACCAAAGCAGAGGAATTGGAAGGTGGAACACTGACGACGCCTCTGGGCTGATTCTGAAGGTGGAGATCAGTACAAGTTTCTTGTTTTGGAGGCTGAACGGGAAGCACGGCGGCCGGAGGGAGAGAAGGCGGAGGACGAGGGTACAAGAGGTCGGTGGGGAAGAAGTTGTACTGTTGAAGGCCAGCCATGAGGAATGAGGTGTTTGTTGAAACTTGAAACAGAGAAGGAAGACTGAGAAGTCAGAAGAGAAGACGTGACTTTGTGGGTTAACTAGTTTTGCGGTGTGGAGTTTGAAAATTTAAAGGGAGCGAGAGGAGCAATGAGACATAAAGAGGAGTTATGTGCTTGAGAATCAAAGGAGTCTTACATTCGATGTTTCCGGTGTAGTCTGTTGGCTTTTTGGGTTTGGCTGTGTTGAGATCAGTAATTTTAGTTAAGGTTTTGAGTTGCTAATAGTTACCATTATTTAAATATTCTTGAAAGTAAAAAGGTTAATTTATTTTTGGAAAAATATCAATTCCATTCAATAAAAAGATTACACACCATGATTCTATAATCATCACATGACATAATTGTATAGAATTGAAAACATTACAGTGAATTTTTTCTACCCAAATGAAATTCTTTAAAAGAAAAGAGCAAGAAAATTGTAGATATCTGCGTACAAAATGTTAAAATTTCTTAATTTCTCCTTGGACAACAATTGCTTCTTAATAGAGATGACGGAAGGTTTTCGATGTCGCAGGAATTAAACAACGGACATCTAAGTATCCAATGAAGAGACGACCTAAAACAAGTTAAAACAAGGAATGCATGTCTATAAGATTTCTTCCATAGAATAAATTAGATAGATTGTCTTTGAAAGCAGATGTAAGATTGACAATAGGTAAAATGACCACTCTTATATATTTCCAAGAAGAAAGTCCAACCATCATCATGAATGCCATCAGCAAAGAAGACAATTTGTTGTCACGGTTTGTTTGGCGTGACCGTGTAAGATCAAATAAAAGACAGGTCATCTGATCTTGCTATTGGGTGATGTGAGAGCGACATTAGTATTTGGGCGTTGTTCTCCTTAGACGCTAAGGTCTCACTGTGAGGGGGCTGAAGTCAATCTAAAAATTCAACTGGTCGGGGGGCTAATGCCGTCCCTTTGATGAGCCTATGGCAGGGCGAAATCAGTTGGCACCGTATCTGGTAAGGCTGGTCCCTGGGGGAAGTGGAGACGCCGCACGGGCGCTGTAAGCTGCGCCGAACTCGAAGCTCGTGACAAAGTGGTATCAGAGCCTGCCTCGCTCTACGCTCGGTGTGGTGACCTCCTGTGGATGGAATGGGATGGAGCCCTACCCAGTGATGGGGGCATCGCTTGGTTGGGTGTGGGAGCTTGTCAAGGGTTTTAGGGCTTATACAAGGCGGGGCACTAAGCACCCACGAAGGTTTTGTGGGAGGGGCTGGGACCGTCACAAGTGCCACGACCCTGGCAAGTCCCACATCGGCTGGTTCGAGGTGGATCCTTGGGCAGAGTCCTTCTCTCCCCTAGCACGAGGGCGTGCTAGATGTTGGGTGGGGGAGAATGTCACGACCTGTTTGGCGTGATCGTGTAAGACCAAATAAAAGACGGGTCATCTGATCTTGATATTGGGTGATGGGAGGGCGATATTAGTATTTGGGCGTTGTTTTCCTTAAACGCTGAGGTCTCATTGTGAGGGAGCTGAAATCAATCTAAGGATTCAACTGGTCGGGGGCTAATGTCGTCCTCCTGATGAGCCCATGGCAGGGCGAAACCAGTTGGCACCGTATCTGGTAAGGCTGGTCCCTGGGGGAAGTGATATCCTCGGATGCCGCACGGGCGCTGTAAGCTGTGCCGGACTCGAAGCCCGTGACATTGTGCTTCAATATTTTTGGTAATTCCAATTGCTTGCTTGTATAAACAATTCAAATTAACCTATTACTTAAATCCTACCCTAAATAAGAGATCTAGTTGATATTTTTGAAAACTAAAGAAGTTAACTAAATTACTTTAAAGTATTTATTTTACACTTTGATAAATGATAGGCTAATAGGCCTCATCCAGAATATAGGGGGATCTTCATAATAAATATAATAAAACTGTCCAAACTAAAAAGAAATCATGAATTGAGACAAATAATGAGGTCAAGAGGCTTGCTTCGCCATGTTCAATAAATTGATTAATTAAACAAGCGTTCAGCTCTTGTTCAAGTGAGAAAGCCAAGAGCTTCAGAATAATATATTTTTGTTGTGAACTTCATCACGTAAAGATCTTTTGCGTCATACGATCTGTAACCTTACGAAATAATAAAAATTCCTCTTGTCTTTGTCAATGAAGAGGGAGAATAATAACAGAGGAAACAGAGAAGAGGGCACTTTGAAGAAAGTATGAGGAAGGCACCGTACAATAAGGCTCAGTTCGGATTAAAACAAGTCATTTACGACCTCTCATGTCATATAAATTCTTCAACACTCAAATATACATAAAACAATCTGCAAGAAAAGATAGAAGAAGAAGGATTCTGAAAAGGCAACAAAACACAAAGGGGGTTAACCAAAAAAACGAAGAAGAATAGTCCCCTGAATAATTTAGAGTCCTGAAAACATGAAAAGGTCAATCCTTTAGAAATCAAGAAGAGTCGGAACCTTCCTCTTCGGTAACCCAAGAGTGCAAAGAAAGCGGGTCTGTGGAGAGTTTCGATAACTTCTTATCCACTTCAATTGGAGATTGTGCCTTGTCTGAGATGACCAAAGCAGAGGAAGTGGAAGGTGGGACATGGACGAAGCCTCTGGGCTGATTCTGAAGATGAAGATCAGAACTCGTTTCTTGTTTTGGGTGCTGCGGGGGAAGCACGGCGGCGTCCGGGGCGGCAGAAGGCGGAGGGCGAGGGTAGAAGAGGTCGGTGGGGAAGAAGTTGTACTGTTGAAGGCCAGCCATGAGGAAGAAACAGAGAAGTCAGAGGAGAAAATCTAACTTTGTTGGTAGTTATGTTAGGAAGACTTGTGACGGTTTGGTCGTATTTATTGGGAGAGAGACAGAGAAGGGTGTGAAAAGGGGAGGGCTTGGGAATCAAGGCAGGCTTTTCTTGGAGAAGGGGTTGGTTACTATGTGCTCTTATTCATTATACTCCATGTTTCCTGCGTACGTTGGTTTTTTAAGTTTCACCAATTCTATTGGCTTTGTTGGGTTTGGTTCCTCAAATTCTATACGTAGAGTTCCCTCATTTTGTTAAATTCTTGAGTTCATAGTCATGATGCTTTTAATTACTTACAAAATTGAAGAAAAGAAAAAGGGACAAATCTCAAATTTTAAATAAAAGTGATAAAAATAGCCTAATAATATAAAGATTATTTTTGTTAATAAAATGATCAATTATACATAAATCAAAGGAAATTATACCGTTAAAGTTAGAAGAGTAGAGTCAACAGAATAAGGAGTTGATAATAGTACATCATTTTTATAAATGATCATAATATAGAGCTTATTATTCATTTTATTAGTAGGCTCAGAGTATCTATAGCCGATAACAGTGACTAATCCCCTCACACTATCTATAGATTTTTTAAATACTAGATGCTTAAAAAATTCAATTAAATACCAACTGTACTAGACCTTGTGATTAACTTATTGTTCATTTTATTAAATGGAGAAATTGTTTTATTATACGATTATTTTTATGAATATAAAAGTAAGAAATCATGTCTGATCATATTGCATAGCACATAAAAAGAAAGTCTCCTTTTGACATGCAAGGTTAGCGATTATCTATGAATTTGTGGAGGAGATAATCGGAAAAAGTCACATGGGGTAGGCGGTTCTCTCAAAATTTTCCTCATTTCTTGTATACTTTTCCAATTTCCATTATATGGCGTTGTCGATCATTTATACATAAACAATTCTGGTGATTCCAGATGTTTGCTTATATAACCAATCAAGTCTAATCAAACTTATATTTCTTATACTGATCAGTGAGGCCTCCCACCCAACCTAGAAAAGTTTATATAAGGTAGCATGCTCCACCTCATTCAACAAAGTTTATAGAAAAAAAGTGATCAAAATAAGGAAGACAAGTTTGTGTCTCTTGTCTAAGGCAGTTCTCTTCTAAATAGCACCACTGGTTGAGTCCGAACCAGCAAAACCAGACGGTGGAGGAGATGGCTGGCATGATAAATTTTATGAATACTAAATATTACTCTCTTCGAGGTCAAATATAAAACAGAGTTGATTTTTTTTTAATTAAAAAAACTAAATAAGTTACTTAATCATATAATATGTTATATATTATTAAATTGTATATCAATTTATAAGTTAGACAAAATAGTTTAGAAAAAAAAGATAAATATAGATATTTTTAAGTAATTTAATTAATTTTTTTAATATCTTTAAAAAAATTAATTTTATTTTATATTTAGGACGGAGAGAATATTAACTACTCTTGCCACGAGGTTTAGCATCTAAACGACAATTTGCCTTTCTAGAGGCGAAAAATTTCCATGAAAAAACTACTGAAAAATCTCAGGACGTGTGGATGGAAGTATAGAGTATAAAACGGACAAGCTTCAAATTTTCAATCATTTATATTGCACACGGAAATTATCCATATTTTACAGTTTCAATGTCCTAGAAGAAAGAGCAGAGCATCAAATACAGTGCCACAAAATTCTCAAAGTCAACAGTTGATGTACAAGAACAAAAGATCACTCATTACAGAAGTATATGAACATAGTGAACTAATATATACATTACCAACAAGTTTCAAGAAATAGCACGAATGTGGCAATCAAATCCTTCTACTCTAACTGCGTCTGGGTTAAGTCCAGGCTTCAATCTAACACATCCTCCTTTGCGTGGAGACAAAAAATCAGATGATGCTGAAGATGAAGACGATAAAAATGCAGAAGCCTTCTTTTCATATACAAATTGGGAATCTTGGATCAGAGGGTTACCAGATCGAACCGGAGGTGAGCCAACAAAATAAGGAGGTAATGAGGCATCTAGATTTCTCGGTTCTTCCCCATAACTCTCCTCGAAGATTATGTCTAGAATATCTGACCCACCTTTTGAATCATACCCGTCACCTTGTTGACTCCAATGATATCTAAATGGTCTAACAAACATCTGAGACAAGACGCTGGCTCGCTGGGGCTTGGGGCATATGACATGCTCCTTCTCATCAGACACAGTTTCATAGCCTCTCATCTTTTCAAGAGGCGTCAATACGTTCTGCTCAGCTTCACAAGACTTCATCTTTGAAGCTAGTTAGATTCAGAAGAAGAATGCCTTTGGAAAACATAAAAGCCTTCTCTCTCGGTCAGGCAAAATATAAGAAAAAATACAGCAAGACGAAAACTTGTTCCATTTCATCCGTGTCAGTTTTCTGTTCTAATTTTGTGATAGCAACCAATCAAAGAATTAACAAAGTTCAAAGTCAAAATTTAAATGCATCATGTTACATGTAATAGGGCACAGCTAATATAACCAAAACTTGCATCAATTCATCCACCCTAAATCTCAGTAATTCAACTATGTAATAGGGCACAGCAAATATTTTTGTACGTTCTATCTATGAGACACAGCTACTAAATTAGTAGAAGGCTAATAATAGAAGATGACTAGTGGCTATAAATCAAAAGGTCCAGATCGTAAAGAAGGATTCAAAGTTTGTTTCTCACATGCTTTCATTTTCTTTTGAAGAAAATGTTTCACATTTTCTGACTAAATTAATAAACCAAAATTAGTCCAAAATTTCAACCGAATTCGATATAGATAGCACATGCCAGGTAGAGTGCAATGGGTTGTGCATCCAAAAAATAACCGCACGAAATATAGAATTCCAATAGATATCTACGCTTTTTTTCATTTATAGCCATAACAAAGTTATCAAAAGGAACCTATTGCTAGCAGGGAAGCCATCAATATTGAGCAAAATGAAATATGAGATGAACCGATGAAGAGCACTTACGAACTAAACATTTATGCAACTAAACAAGTATCGGTAATAGTACTTGAGGAGCCAAAAAAAAAAAAAAAATGAAACATCAACAGTCAGCATTAAAAGAACAGTCATTTCATTTGGTTATTCCCACTACATGTGCTAACAAGCATACGAGTAAAGCTTGAACTAAATTCAAGTGCAAAATTTCATTTTCATTTATCTCAAGTTCCAACAAAGGAGGGGGCACAACCACTGCTATCATAACACAAATAGTACACCATCTATAGAGGAGATAGAGAGGGGATGCTTCAAATCGAGGCAAGAGGGAAAAAGACAATCGAGGAATCATTCTAGCTCCTTAACAATCTTAATCCCCATTGTATTAGCGGTACCAATTATGGAATTGGAAATAGATTCAAGAGACATGTATTGGCAATAAGGATCGGACTGTTTAATCCTGGCGACCTCGTAGATGTGCTTCAGGGAGAGCGTAGAAGCCACCACGTGGCCTGGGCGGCTGCTGCCGGATTCGATGCCAGCTGCTTTCTTGAGATACCAAGTCACAGAGGGAGATTTGACGGTGAATTCGAAGGTGTTATCCTTGAAGGCCGTGATTGTCACCGCCATGGGCGTGTCCGGCTTGTACTTCTGGGTTCGCGCGTTGAAGTCCTTGCAAAAGGCCATTAGGTTGAGCCTGTACTGACCCAGCGCCGGACCTACAGGTGGCGCAGGTCGTGCCCCTCCGGCCGGCACGGTCAGCCTGATGGTGGCCGCCACCGGTCGCCGGGTAAGGATCTCTTTCAGGGTCGACATGGGTTGGTTCGGTGCTGGGGCTGCGGCGGGAAGGAGCACCTGATGGTAAGGGTCAAATTAGGGCCTTTTTACTCATGGGCCAAGGTCCATTTATCTTAAGCCCATTTAACCCAGGTCCATTCTCTTAAGCCCATTTATGTATACGAACTTTTAAAATACCTAAAATATCCCTGCAATTACAAATAGTGGTCCTTGTCGAGTTGTGGTCCTCGATCTTTTATGTTTTCTTCGGTTTTCGTATTTCAAAAAATTTATGGGGGCATGGATAATGAGCCTGTATATTAACAAACCTAAAATAAAACAAATTAAGGAGCAGCAATATTCACTATTTCACTTTCAATAATGTTTGAGGAAAATGACACAACAATATTATAGAGCATAATAATATAAGAGGGCTCGGATGGACCATTCAGATCGAGGACCACTCATCAGTACTCATACTGTTTTATTAAATGGAATCAAGTACGAGTATATAGTTTCTCTCAGAACGAAACAGCTTAACGTGTAAACCCAGTATGGTACGCCCTTAAATTTAAATATTGATCTACGTATTTTGAATAGATAAAAACATGCAATACATTGTGGTCCTAAAAAATACACGAGTTGACAACCAACAAAATACAGAGTAAAGGGGTCATTGGGATTCTGGAGAAGAAGGACTTTGCATATTAAACCTAAAACGAATATTCTTTCTCTCCCTATATATACGTATGATCGAAAGCCGGAGACGAACGTCGTGTATGAAAAACATCATTTGATCATCCGTAATATGTGATTAGATTAAGAATGGAGTCCCAAACAGTTTCTCTGCCTGAGTTTCCCTTGTTCGATTTCTGCAACCGAAAGTTGAAGCCTGCTTCAGCCGAATGGGATTCAACTTGCAAAGCACTGCGAGAGGCCCTTGAAGATCATGGGGCATTCCTCGTACTCTACAACAAGGTTGATGACTCTATTTACGCTTCATCCCGTCAACTATTTGATCTCTCCACTGAAGCCAAGATGCGACAAACCAGTGACAAGCCTGCTCATGGCTACGTTGGTCGAACGATTGCATCTCCTCTCTTTCAATCTCATGCCGTCGACAATCCTTCGAGCTTACAAGATTGCCAAAAGTTCGCACGCATCTTGTGGCCATCAGGAAACGACTTTTTCTGGTATTTTAATTCCATAATATATATACTGTGCACGTGCCATCAGAATATATATATATATATATATATATAATTGCTCATGCTATGAACGTATGGACATGTATAAGTGCAGCGAAGCTGTGAATGCGTATGCAAAGGGGCTGGTGGAATTAGACCAAATGCTGAAGAGGATGGTGTGTGAGAGCTATGGAATTAATACTCAGAAATGTGAAAGTTTCCTGGAATCCAATAAATATGTGCTAAGATTTTACAAGTACTCACCAACCCAGACAGACGAAGGCGAACATGGAGTGCTTCCTCACCCTGACACAACCTTATTCACCATATTGCATCAAGACACTGAAGGCTTGGAAGTCCAAAACAAGCATGATCAGTGGGTTAGGCTTGAAGTCTCGCCCTCCTTGTTTTGCGTCGTAGCCGGCGATGCATTTTCGGTGACCTTCCCACTTATATTCTTCTTATATAAACACTATACAAATACATGTTTCCGACATGACTGGCCTTAATTCTTTTAAAACCATTGACATGTTTTTAACATTTGCGTATTGATTGATCATGGATTAGGTGTGGAGCAATGACAGGATATGTCCTCGTTACCACCAAGTGATGGTAAAGACGAAGACACGTCCTAGGTACAGCATAGGACTTCTTTCATATGCTGGTAAAGACATGAGTCCAGCAGAGGAGCTAGTTGATGACCAACATCCATTACGTTACAAACCATTTAATCACTACCAATATCTGTCTGCCATTGCTACTAGAGAAGGCCTCAGATCTGATTATCAGCGTCGTCTAAAAGAATTTTGTGGTGTTTGAGCCACTCATATATGTATGCATGCATGGCGAATACGTATGTTTGGCATTTGTTTCTGTTATACGTGAATAAAATGGTCTTAGCTTGTAAGTATTGCCCAAAAAATTTTGGCTTACATGGCATATTGTCTTTGGACAAAGAACGAGAGGTTTGATGTTTGTGTGTTGAATATTAGTTTTTGTTTGTGTTGGTTGCTTCCCTTCTTTAATCTGGGGCAACTCAAGTTATGTATGTCTTGTATCCTTTTGGCTAATAAATGTACGTTGGGTGTGTTTGCTGGTGTTTAATTATTATATGTACTCTTGCAGAGTAATACTGTGGTATATACCTTTGGTGGACGTATATATATATATGCGCAAAGTTTTTTTTGAATGTTAAAGCTATTCACCCATTATGGTAATCTAGATTTCCGTTTCACTGAAGAAGCCAAAAGGTAAGAAATCAAAGTACCTTGGCTTCCTGTTATGAATTGATCCAGAGATAGATTGATAAATGATTAGTAATGAGGATTATGTAAATTCTTGAAAAGAGCATTTTCGCATAATATCAAAAGAATACAAACTGGAGTTTCAAGTTGGTAGAAAAAATCGGCCCTCAAATTATTTGATCTTGATTTCAAAACATATTGAGACAGAGACAAACATGTGTGCATGCAAATGATACACACAGACACGCGTGTGTATATGGTATATGATATGTGTTTATCTACTACGCGTTTATCTATTTTCAAACATGTAATTTTTTTTTTTTTTTGGGTTGGAGACAAAACTGAAATACGTAGCTGTGGTCCTTATTAGAGATAGCACGGGCTTGCGTCTTGTGGTCCAGTTTTATATATGACAAGTGACAACCATGTCTAATGCGACTTGTTTTTTGATTAATTTATTTACAAAAAGAACTCGATAGATTTAATATACTCCATCCTTTTATTGATCGGATTTTTAATATAAGACATATTTATTTAATTTATTAAATTAAAAAAATTAGTTAAAATAATTATTATGATATATATTTTTTAAAACACATTATTTATTTTCCTTAATTTTCTTATTCACTTTCTTACTTATTTATCGTAGAAGGAGCATCAATAAAGATAAATTAAGAAAAAACTGATAAATATAAAAAATATTTTTTATATTTAAAACCAACATTAATCTTTTAAATATATCTTATATTGAGAACGTAAGAAAATATTAGTTAAACTGAATGCTTGTTAACCTTAACTTTTCTAGATTCACCCTGAAATTTTATCATTACGTCATGTATTTTCAGATTTTTTAGCAATTCTATTTACACATTAACTTATATATATCTTTCTTTGTAAATCAAGTATTTTTTTAATATCATTTTGTCTTACAAAAAATTGGTCTTATTTTTAAATATAAGATTTTAATCCATTTTAATTATCTTTAATATTTACCATTTTCTTAAATTAATTTACCTAAATTATACTAAATTGATATATAAAATTTAATATTATACAGGATGGGATCTTATGAATGTATCCAAATTAATTAATTAAGTAACTATTATATTAAGTATCGCATAGGATAGTAGTGTATGAGACATAAATTTGAGGCTCCACTATTTACCAAAAAAAAAAAAAATTGAGGCTCCACTTTTGTCCAACGAAAAAATTGAGGCTCTACATATGAAATAGGGAGAAATTTGTGTTAAAGTATATATAGCTGAAAATTTATATCAAGAAAATATAGATATAGCTGAAAATTATTCAACAATTTTTAAATATAAACGGCCCAACCAACATTTTTCTTATCAAATGTATTATCAAGATATTTTAGACTAATATCTTTTGAGACTTGAACAACAAAAAAGTTTTTGCTCTCTCAACAAATATATTTCTTAAGATATAAATGTCTAACGATCAGGTTTTACAAAAACAGTACTAGTATTTAATAAGTAGTAACCATCTAATTAATATCATATCATTGTATGGTTATATTAATGAATAATGAATGAAAGGTACGATTTAATAGGAAGAAAAGGCACGCATAATGCTTATTTGTCGTTTGTTTTGTCTCGAGATGGAAGACACATTAACAAAAACTAGCTTTTTCCAGAGGAAAAAATAGAGATAACTTTATAATTACAAAATAATTAAAGATAATAATCTTGTAATAATCAGAGAACGCCGAAAGCGACAAAAATGAGTTAATGTAGGTATTCAAAATCATAAATTCAGCTGCTTATAGAGTGAAAAAAAGTTAGCTATTTTATGTTTGTAATTTCTATTTAATATAAGGTTGGCAAACAAATTTTTCTATTTGATATATTATTTTATAAAAATTAATAATAGTTATAAAAACAGTTCGGTTATAATAGCATGCTTAATTCATCGTTTATTATAAGAGAGGGTTAATATATAATGCATTTTTAAATTCTCAAAGGAATACGGCGAATTGTAAAATAAAGATTTATACCTAAAAAGTAAATATAACTTAGTTCTAAGTTTATATTTATAATTTTTGGACATGATAAAAATGAAACATTTTTAAAAATACTTATATATATATATATATATATATATATATATATATTAGTTTTGCTTAATATCTCTTATTCATTTCAAAATAATCAATAAAAAAATAAAAATTTGAAAAAATCATAAAAAAATTGATCGAGTGTATGGCAATTAACCGCAATTCATTCAATCAATCTCATCCAAGTTCTATTTGATGAGCGACTACACTGTAAATTATAAAAAATACAGAGGCCAAATTAATGGATCGGATCAGATTATATTGTGGTTCAGCAATCTCTTTCAGGCACACTTTGAAGACCGACAGGAGCATTGATGCATAAAATATCTGCCAGAAAAAAATGGCATAAGCCCATGTCGGTAGGAAAATAGCGAGATCGCTTTGTAGATTTAAGCTTAAGGTTAAAGGGCATTTTTGTTCTAAAACTATTTGCTCATTAATAATTTTATCCTGGAAGTTTTAAATGTGGGGCAATTTCACTTTGGCCGTTATCGCAATTAAATTGACCAAATTTAAGGACAAATTTACTCTAAAGTGAAAACTTTCAGAATAATTTTACCTCTGAAATAATGACAAAATTTCCTGAAAGCTTCAATTAAAGAGTAAATTTGTTCTGAAATTTAGTTAACTAACAGTCAAATTTAACTACGATAACGGTTAGAACGAAATTGCTCCACATTTGAAACTTTTAAGAAAAAATTGCCACAGATGAAACTTTCGAGGCAAAAATGGACTTTAACCCTTAACCCTAAAACGATAATTTTTTCTTTCCCTATATATACGTACGAAGAAGGTGTATGAAAAGCATCGTTTAATTAATCATCTGTAATCTGCAATTAGATTAGCGATGGAGTCCCAAACGGTTTCTCAGCCTGAGTTTCCGTTGTTCGATTTCTGCAACCCAAAGTTGAAGCCTGGTTCAGACGAATGGGCTTCAACTTGCAAAGCTCTGAGAATTGCCCTTGAAGATCATGGGGCATTCCTCATACTCTACAACAAGGTTGATGACTCTATTTACGCTTCATCCCGCCAACTATTTGATCTCTCCACAGAAGCCAAGATGCGAAAAACCAGTGACAAGCCTTCTCATGGCTACGTTCACGGAGGAAGCTTCTCCCCTCTCTTTGAATCTCATGTCGTTGACAATCCTTTGAGCCTGCAAGATTGCCAAAAGTTCTCACGCATCTTGTGGCCATCAGGAAACGACTTTTTCAGGTATATTTAATTCCATAACATATATACTGTACGTATTTAATCCCATAAATATGTACATAATTGATACTCCAAATTCTGAATATAAGATCGGGTTGACTTTTTATTAGAGAGATTAAGAAAGATAAATAAATTACTTAATGATATCATATATTATGTAGTATTTGATTATATACTAGTTTATATGTCACATAAATTAGTTTAATTTAAAAAAAAATTAAAAATAATTTTTTTTTAAAATAATTAAATTAACTTCTTTAATCTCTCCAAAAAAAATAATTGTGTTATGTTTAGAAGTGGAGGTAGTATATTATTATGTTGCTCATGGCCATGTGTGTATGAACATGTGTAGTGAAGCTGTGAATGCTTATGCAAAGGGGCTGGTGGAATTAGACCAAATGTTGAAGGGGATGGTGTGTGAGAGCTATGGAATTAATACTCAGAAATGTGAAAGTTTCCTGGAATCTATCAGATATGCACTGAGATTTTACAAGTACCAGCCAACCCAAACAGATGAAGGCGAAAATGGAGCGCTTCCTCACCCTGACACAACCTTGTTCACCATATTGCATCAAGACAGCGAAGGTCTGGAAGTCCAAAACAAGCATGACCAGTGGGTCAGGGTTGACGTATCTCCCTCCTTGTTTTGCGTCATTGCCGGCGATGCATTATCGGTGACCTTCCCTTATATTCTTCTTACATATATATATATATGATACTATATGCAAATACATATTTCCGACTTGACGTGCCTTAATTTAACTAGTTAGTATTGAAGTACTTTTAATTAGAACAACTGGCATATGATTTTGAACATGTTCATATTTGATTGATATGGGTTAGGTATGGAGCAATGACAGGATATGTCCACGTTTCCACCAAGTGATGATTAAAACAAAGACACGTCCTAGGTACAGCATAGGACTTCTTTCCTATGCAGGTGAAGCCATGAATCCAGCAGAGGAGCTAGTTGATGACCAACATCCATTACGTTACAAACCATTTAATCACTACCAATATCTGTCTGCCATTGCCACTAAAGAAGGCTTCAGATCCGATTATCAGCATCGTCTAAAAGAATTTTGTGGTGTTTGAGCCACTCATATGTATGCATGCATGAAGAATACATATGTTGGGCATGTCTCTTTCTGTTACATGTATTTGAATAAAGTGGTCTTGTACTACGTATGTATCGCCCAAAGAATAATATTGGCTCACGTAGCATGTGTTCTTTGGACATAAGAACGAGGGATCTGAGGTTTGATGTGTGTGTTGAATGTTAATTTGTCTGTGTCGGTTGCTTCCCTTCTTCCGCGAAACTTATGTATATCCTTGTATCCTTTTGACGAATAAATGTACGTGGGGTGTCTGGTGTTTGTTGGTGTTTATATATACACACTCTTGTGGAGTACGTAATATATATTGTGATGCCTTTTGTGGATGTATATACGCAAAGTGATTTGAATATTAAAGCTATTCACGATCTTTATGATTATCTTGATTAATCCGTTTCATTAAAGAAGCCCTCAAATTATTTGACCGAGATTCAAAGCATATTGACCCTGACAAAAATGTGCATGCAAACGATACACGCACATGCATGTGTATATTTATGTGTACGTATTATGCGCTATATATATATATATATGCATAAGATAAAATTCAGGTAAAAAAAACGATTAAATGGTTTAATCTGTTCAAGGAGTTGATCAATTGGTTGCCTTTTCTTTTGGGATGTTAATTCATTGGGCATGACATTTAGTGCTTGTTTGGAATAGCGGTTGAAAATTTCATAAGTGCTTATGAATTGTAATTCACGGAATACGAAGTAACTTTTACGGTCTACGAGGTGCTTTTACAGTCTACGAAGTGCTTTTACGGTCTACGAGATAAATATGTGGAGGAGATTTATCTCGATTTACGTGAATCGGGCTTATAGAATAAGCGCGATTCAAATAAGTGATAACAAACAAGCTCATATAATGTGTGACAGAGGGTTTTGACTTGTCTCTTCTTTATTTTTGCCATCGGCTGCCTTAAAACCACGTCGTTTTGATGCTTTGGAACTGGAATCGTGTTGAGCCATTGAGGGGAGTGAGAGCACTGGCACAGAAATAGAAAAAAAGAACGGGAAAGATTTATGTTTTTAGGATGTCTTTTATTTTATTGTTTATTTTTTGATATAATAATTAATAATAAAGCATATATTTAATGAGTTAAGATATCTCCACTACCCAGAGTATTTTTTCCGTGGTATTCAGCATCCTAAATTTTTTGTGCATTTAGCACTTTAAATTAATTTTGTAGTAGTACATACCCTAATCCTAAAGCAATATTTTTATGTATATATAACATCATAATATATTTTTCTAGTAGCATTTTGTATCTTAAATTTTTTGTGCATTCAGAATCTTAAAGTATTTTTAGCAGCACCCATTATGTTAGGCGAAATGAACAAAAGAAAACTCTAGAAAAATGGGTCCTGCTAAAAAAATACTTTAAAATACTGAATATAAAAAAAATTAAGATACTAAGTGCTACTAAAAAATACATTATGGTTCTATATAGAAAAAAAAATTACTTTAGATACGGGTACTACTAGAATGCCAGGGAAAAATATATATCTTATTAATTATTATATTATAAAATTTTATAACAATTAGATAAAAGGCCCCTGAAAAAAAATAAAACTTTCCCGTTCTTTTTTTCTATTTCTGTGTCAATGCTCCTCACTCCCTCAATGGCTCAGTATGATTCCAATTACAAAAGCATTAAAAGTTTAAAACGGGAAGGCAGCAAGTAGCAAAAGTAAACGGGACAAGCCAACCCCGTGAGAGAGAGAGATATATACTGCTTGTTTGGTAGAACGATCTTGAATCGGGCTTATTATATAAGTTCGATTCACGTAAATCGAGATAAATCTCCTCCACATATTTATCTCGTAGACCGTGAAAGCACCTCGTAAACCGTGAAAGCACCTCGTAAACCGTAAAAGCTACCTCGTAGACTGTAAAAGTTACTTCGTATTCCGTGAATTACAATTTATAAGCACTTATGAAATTTTCAACCGTTATTTCAAACAAGCTCGCCTGCATGTAGATTTTTCTCCTAGCTAGGTGAATAAATTTGGGTGTTATTTGAATGGCTATACTATGTATCTCTCTTCACTTCACTTATAACTGCTGTTTGGATGAGCTTTTATGAATCGGGTTTATTATATAAGCCCGATTTACATAAATCGAGACAAATTTCATCACATGTTTATTTTGTAGACCGTAAAAGCACCTCGTAGACCATAAAAGTTACTTCGTATTCCGTGAATCACAATTTATAAGTACTTATGTAACTTCTATAAGCTATTCCAAACGAGCTCGTGGCTAAATTCCTAATTCGTCTAGCTTCACCTAGCCTTTTTTTAAAAAAAAAATTGTGAATAAAAGTTAATTAATCATCCTAAACCTTTTCATTTGATTGGCAACCCATATATATCTCAAGATTATGCTTTAATTTCAGTCTACTATCCAGTGCCTCACACACACACAAACATCCCTAATTAAAAATTAAACCCGTGCCCGGTTAAATTCTAATTTTAATTAGTACAAAAACCAAATCAGTTTTTCAATAACAAGGTCACAACTTAAGTTGTGCAAGAGCAAACTAAACTATAATAAGTCAGATAGTAAAAAAATATCTCTACACTCTATATAAGAAGATCATTCATGATTCTAACATCAAGGCTATATATGTTGACCACTACGAGTTTGATGAGAAAACATCACATCAAACCATTAACTGTACTTGAATTCGTGCCAAACCTAGTGCTTGTTTGTTATCACTTATTTAAATCGGGTTTATTATATAAGCCCGATTCACGTAAATCGAGATAAATCTCCTCCACATATATATCTCGTAGACCGTGAAAGCACCTCGTAGACTGTAAAAGTTATTTTGTATTCCGTGAATTACAATTCATAAACACTTATAAAATTTTCAACCACTATTCCAAACAAGCTCTTAATGTTTCCACTCAATACAAAAAATAAATGGATTTTCTTGGCCACTAGATGAAGTTTGATGAACTGATCAATACAAGATAACTAAAATAGGATACGTATATTAATTCAACAACATAATGGAAAATTGAGGGGGGAAATTTCAAAATCAAATTATAAAATTAATACTTTGAACTTAAACACTAGCTTATTTGAAACATTAGAGTAATGAATTCATTTGAATGATGGCACTTGAACACAAATTGAATGGTAATGATTTATATGTATCAACGCCACACTTACTGGTGCCGTGATGCGTTCTCTTCTTCTTCCGGTTAATCGAAGAAATAGACACAAATTTATATGTCTCTGTTAAAAGTTTTCTGAATCCTAAAAATAACTTTGAACATGATTTTTTATTTTGGTTGGAGACAATACTGAAATACTACATAGTTGTGGTCCTTGGAGATGACATGGGCTTACGTGTCCAGTTTATATATATATATTTTAATTTTTATAATAAACCGATATATGCGTATGTTGTTTGCACTTGAAGATATACCAACTGTGGTTCGTTCTGATCAAGTGATACATGGGTTGTTGAGGGGTGTGGGGGGAAAGAGAGGAGGTGTGGTCCTAATTACAGTACACACATGGTTTAATTTAAGGTTTAAGCTAGGATTGTTATGGTTTGGTTGACACTTTTGCTTGTAATATTGCTTGTCCTTTGGGGTCATGATGACGGCACGGACAAGAGCGTGGTCTAATATTATAAGAGCAAGGCTAATTAACAAGTCCAAAATAAATTAAAACAAATTAATCAAGTAGTAGTAACAACATAATTGTATTATTTCACTTTTAATAACAGTTTGAAGGATAGTTGCAGAATATTATGGCACTATTCGACATCAGGTTTGTCAGCATTGCGTTAATCATTGTACGTATTATGTGTTAAGAAAATATACCCTGCGCCGTCCTGTACCAAGGATTTACAAGATGCCCTCGAAGAACATACAAAAAGTGGTCCCCATCATATCACAATAAGGTACTATATATCATATTCCTTGAAGATATAGTTTTAAAATACGCCGGTCACATCAGATTAAAATATTATTAGATCATGAATCCGAAGAATATAAATACCAGTTTACTTTAAAATGTATTAACAGTATTTTTTTAAAAAAAATTAATCATATATATAGACTCATTTAAATTAAAAAAAAATAGTAATACATATTAATTAAAATAAGACAATATCATTTAACATTAATTTAATTTCAGGGTCCCCTCTCCGATCCCTATCACAATTCACAATTGAATAGGTCCCCGCCAGACGAACCCGCACGAAGTTGCTTCTTCCTGTTATAACATCGATTTTGCCACTGAAAGAGCTAACCGTATCAGTTGTATTATATGCAGTAATAATAAGGAATCAAAGCAAAGAAGAATCGCATTAATCCATAATCGATCAAGGGATCAGACCAAACACTGAGTCAACTCGCAGTCGTAGACTTGACGGATAAAAGCATGAAACCTGGCTCTGAAGCTTGGGATTTAGGGTGTGTTTGGAAACAGCTTCTGAGAATAGCTTATGAAGAAAAAGTGAAAAAAAAAAGTGATTTTAGAGAATAGATTGTGGAGAATAGATTATGGAACAAAAGTGATTTTAATAAAATAAAAGTGTTTGGATATTATGATCGGAATAGCTTTTTTTATGGTAAAATTACTGAAAAGGACATTAGTTTATGCGATAATTATATATAATTGATAATATTATATTTTATATTTTATTTAATAGTAAATTTCTTAATAAATATAAAAAAAACATAACATCACATAAATTTTAAAAATTACAACATTAATCAATTATCCAACATCAAAAAATCAAAGATATACATATAAATTGTATAATCTAAAATCATTTATAATAATTAAATATATAGGATAAGATTATATTTTAGGTATTATTTAACAAATAATTGAATAACAAAAATCAAAGAAATTATAAACTGTGAAAAAAAGAGACATACATACATTCAAATATATATATTAATAAATTTTACATTTAAAGTTCATTATTAATTATTTAATACCTAAAATTAATTTAAGGAGCAATTTTTTCCATGCAGTTGATACAATCTGTTTTTGTCGTTCTCCTTTAGACATTGTCTTTCTTTGGCTAACAAGTGATACATTAGTGCTAACAACAATTTTAGATACCTCGAACTCATTATGGAAATGATATATTAACATTTAGTTATTATTTGTTAATAATTCAATCTGTCAAAATAGAGATAAAATTACAGTTCACTTAATAAAATAATAAAGTACGAAAAAACACTGAAAACACTACATAACTAATGCTCTTGCGTGTAATACCAAATTTGATCCCTTATATATCACTTTATGTATCCTTAAATTACAGACCCTTAATCATATCATATGTTATGTATCATTAAATTATATATCAGTTTATTAGTCAAACTAATTAGTTTGGGAAAAAAATTAAAATATAAATATTTTAAAATTATTTAATTAATTTTTCAATCTGTAAAAAAGTGATAAATTTATATTATTAAATTTAAAACTAGAGTAATAAATTTTGACATATTTTATTTTAATGGGAAACAGTGATTTAAAAAAAAAGAAAAGAAAACTCATCCCCCCAATAAATAGCGAACAAAGACACGGAAAGGAAAGAGAGAGGGGGGGAAGGAGGAGAGTGAAATTCAAGTGGGACCCACACATAAAAATAAGAAATAATAGCTTCTCCAAAACCATGGTTTTGGAGCCCAAAATCATGATTTTGGTAAAAAAGAACTTTTGGCATTTTTGCTAATGTTTGACAAAATTTTTATAAAACCATGGTTTGGGTTGAAAAACACTTTTTTTCTTATTTACCAAACACACACTTAATTTGTGGCGCTGTGCGTTGGGCATTCGAAGAAGATGGTTGTTTCATTGCACTGAATGATAAAGTACATGCGTGCGTGCGTGCATGCATAAAGTGATGGGGGTTGGTACATACGTAGATGGGATGATGTGTTTGTTTGATATCACTTTTGGGATCTTAAAAATGCTTATTTACGTAAATCGAATTAAAACTCATCTTACATACTTATATCGTATACTGTAAATTATGATTGAAAAGCTGTTTTTGAAGGTTTCAATCGCAATTCCAGAATGCCAACCCTAACCCGTAGTGTGCGGGTTGCGGGCCAACCCCCGGGCCCACATTTTTTAAAAATAATTTTTATTTTTTAAGACGGTCGAAAATACGAGATACATATATGTGAGTTATTAAATTTACCTTCCTAACATCAATCATTCCTCTTATAAAAAATTAAAAATATAATCTACAATTCAAGAGATAAAATTATCAAATATATCAAAGTTTATACACAAAAAACATAAAATCATTCTCAAACAACCAATATATAATAATTTTGTTTAAAGAAGAAGGAAAAATGATAATATTTTTTCTATTTAGATTGAGAAGTACAAAGATGAGAGTGAACAGCTTATAGGTTTTGTGATATTATTATATTAAAAAAAATTTGCGGGCTGGAATTTCCCCAAACCTAACCCTGTCCCAACTAGTTGGTTGGGCTCGTATTACCGGCTCTACATGAAAGTCCCGATATCACCCGGACCGAGACTTTCCTAAAACTGGGATCATGATATCTCAACTTTTTAAAAAAAACTTTAAAAATATTATATTAGTTAAATTTTTTATATTCTATTGTTTAAAGTAATCATTTAACAACTAATAAGACTATAATAATTACACAAATTGATCTAGAGTTGAAGAATAACATGATCTTCATCATCTTCATTATTATCTTTATATAATATATAGTTATGATTATTATCATGATATATGCGGTTTAACTCCAACTAAAGATTTGATACACATCTTATTAAAGGATAATTTAATTTATGGGGTAAAAAAAATAAAATGATAACTTAATTTATAGGGTAAAAAAAATGGGACTGGGACCGAAGTCGGGATCTCAAGGGTGATCACAGTTCCTGTTCCTGTTTTAGTCCCAGAAAAGAGTGGAAAGTCCCGGTTAAAATGTCCAAGACCGGGCCGATACTAGAAATTAACAGTGTTGGCATTAACGAAGCTAGAAATTAATGAATGTCTTCCTTTATTAATGGAGCTAGCATTTTTGTCCATTTTTAAATGATCATAGGTATTTTTACACCTCAATGATTGTATATGGTGTCAGACGCACGTATAGGATATGTATATAAGTATTTTTACACCTTTACCTTTGAAATAGTTATTTAAAAATTATTAAAGTGAGGCCCACAAAACCATAAATTAACCGTCGTTTACCTTCATTAACGGAGTTGGCATTTTTTGCCATTTTTTTAATGATCATAGGTATTTTTACACCCAAGAATTGTATATAATGTCAGACGCACATGCGAGATATATAAATATGTATTTTTACAACTTTCCCTGTATCATATTCCTTCAAGATATAGTTTAAATATATGCTTGCCTTGTCACATGAAATTAAAATATCAAACAATCACTCCAAAAAATATAGAGACTAGTTTAATTTAAAATGTAATGATATTACTCATGTATAATCATTAAAATCAAGAAGCATTAATTAATTTGATTTCAGGGTCCCGGCCCCTCGTATTGGTCCCCTCTCGGATCCCGCCTGACGAACACGAAGTTGCTTCTTCCTGTTACAACATCGGTGTTGGCCAGATATATATAACACAGAACATTTACAGAGCTAATCGTATTAGTTATTATCTGGAGTAATAGGAAACCAAAGCAAAGCAAATTAAAAGGCGTTAATCAATCACCATGGGATCCGACCAAACACGGTGTCAACTGGCAGTTGTAGACTTCACCGACGAAAGCATGAAGCCTGGCTCGGAAGCTTGGGCTTCAGCTTGTGGTGTTGTGCGCCGGGCACTCGAAGAAGACGGTTGTTTCATTGCACTGTATGATAAAGTAAGCCCAGTGCTCTGCGATTCTGTTTTGTCGGCATTGGATGAACTTTTTGATCTCCCTTTAGAAACCAAAAAGCAACTCACCAGCGACAAGCCTTTCCATAGCTACTTCGGTGTCTCATGGCTTCCTCTCTACGAGTCCGTCGCCATCGACAATGTTTTGTCCGAGGATGGTTGCCAGAAGTTCACTCACATTATGTGGCCACAAGGAAATGACCGTTTCTGGTATAAAAATATGCACATGCCTATACTTATTAGTTTCTGAACATTATGATCGACTTGCTCGTGTTATATATAATATATATGTTTTAAATGTTGGAAACAGTGACATAATGAAAGAGTATGGAAAGTTGATGGAGGGACTGGACCGTGTGGCGAAGAGAATGGTGTTCGATAGCTATGGGGTGGACAAGGATCGGTGCGATTCATTCTTAGAATCAAACGATTATCTGCTTCGATTCCTCAAGTACAGGAAACCAGAGAAGGATGAGAGTGAATTGGGATTGCATGCTCACTCGGACCTCACTCTTCTCTCCCTATTGCATCAACTCAATTTCGGGGGCCTGGAAGTCAAACCCAAGGGTAAGGACTACTGGATTGAGGTTGATGCCTCCCCCGCCTCCTTCGTTATCATGGCCGGTGACGCTTTAAAGGTGAGCTGATCATATATATTATTTTGGGTCTTAAATATAAGAATCAATTAACTTTTTTTTTTCATTTTGAGAGACTAAAGAAAGTAATTAAATTACTTAAAATACTTATATTCAATTATTTTTCTTTAAATTAATTTTTCTAACTTATAAACTGATATATAATCTAATAGTATACAACATATAATATGATTAAGCAACTTATTAAACTTATTTAGTTTCTCTACAAAAAAGTCAACTAGGAATCCATATCAGTTAGTTACCGTAGTCATATATGTATATACATATATGTCTATGAAAAAGCATGCTTCAAATTGAATTTCATGAAGAAGTAATTGATAAATTAATTACCTTGCGTGCGTGCGTGCATGAATTGATGGGGGTTGGTACGTGCATGGGTAGATGTGGAGTAATGGGAGGGTGCACTCGTGTGAACACCGAGTGGTGATGAAGAAGGCAGAGAGAACAAGATATTCCATGGGATTTTTTTCCTTCAATAGGAAGACGATGGAGGTGCCGGAGGAGTTAGTGGACGACCACAATACCTTGCGTTACAAACCATTCCATAACTATGATTACCTTCGCTTCTGTGACACTTACAAAATCAAAGATCCTGCTGAGGTCCGACTCGCTACTTATTGCGGCGTCTGATGAAGAGGAAATTAAAGCTCATAATATCAAATGATCAGCTTCCTTTTTCTACAAATGGTGTGTGTGTGTGTGTGTTTGTGTTTTAGTGCTTTTCGAATTATGTGTGTTAACTTGAGACTCGAGTCAAGCTAGCGTCCGTATATGTGAACCTGCATGTGAATACATGTCTTGATGTACTTGAGAGTTTGCTTCTAATTACCCAATCTTATCTGCTTATTTCTCTCTATATCACGAATACTTAAAACTAAATTCAACAAACCGACACTAGAATCGCTTCTTATTTCGGCCGTCCACTAAATTAATCACAGTGCTCTTCGATTCGTGCTTGTGTTTCTGGATTTACTATTGCGGGGGTCGTGTGATATATGGCGCCACCGCCGCAGCATTTTTTTTACGTACTGTTTCACAAATAATGAAGTCTGTTTGATATTAAAACCCTAGTATGGTTGCGTCGTCAGCCTGTATAATTGTAAGTGAGTGTGGCTTAAATAAATTCGGTTTGTTTCGTTATATGAAATTGTACATGATAAGCACTTCATTTGAGGAAAAAATATTCCCTCAGTCAATTGGGTTGGAGGGTATTTATTATCTGCTCCTCGCGTAGCATATATATATATATATATATATATATATATATATATATATATATATATATATCAGTCGAAATAAAATTCTCCGTGACGTACGCTATGATGATATATTAATCCATAATTGCGTGACTTAATATGATTAATTCATGAGTTGTGCGTACGTGCGTACAAGAAGGAGGCCTAAAAGTTAATATTCAAGATATATATATGCACGCTGGTTTTATATATAACCAAAATATGGGAAATATATATATATACTCTCTAATGTGATCGCATCCTACATGCTACACATGTTAGTATGTTAATATTTTAGCTAGACAGAAATCCGGGTATTATATTGCACAGGCTTGAGGGAGGAGTTAAAAAAAGGAGACTCTGGCATCTATTTCTATCCCGTCGTGTATTCCGATTCTTTGTGATCAATATCTGTTTTTGATACTTGCTAGATACATGTTTAAAATGTATTGAAATACTTTTTTCTCAAAAAAAAAATTTATACACATATTCTAATGCTTCTTGAAGCTTAAACACCACTTCAAGGCATATCTATTTTTTAGAAGTTCTCTTGGAAATATATATATATATATATATATATATATATATATATATATATATATATTAGAAATTCAATTTTTGGAATGTTTTACTTTTTGAATGACATTTTAATCTTGATAGAATCTAAAAGCAATCAGGTGATGCTAAGATGTGATGTAATAGTAGTGTAGGTGCATGGAATTACTTTAATGGTGTTGAAATTTTAGAAAAGTTACGTTGGAGAAACGAAACATAGAAACCAATCCTTTCTACTGATGAGAGCATGCAGGAAAGAGCTCTCGATGCTATTCTTATCAGCAGGTACTAAGGTACTAAGTGTGTGTTTGGATTAATTTTTAGAGAATAATTTTTACGATTTATGAGATAAATATATAAAAGGAATTTTGTCTCTGTTTGTAAAAAATGACTTATAATTATAAAACCATAGTTTCAGAATTATTCCCACACTTATTAAACCGCAGTAGGTAACTAGTCATTATTGTTAGTATTAGGAGTTTAACTGAGTTATGTATTTTTTAGTATACTCAATACTATCAATTAAAGAAACCATCTTTGAATTTCCATTGTATTTTTTTTTTGTATGTTTTATGAATATATATATATATAAATCAGCATATCTCATGTTGATCACTTGATGTTCGAATATTTACCAGATGAATAAGCATCATATATTCCTTAGTAATGTAGAGAAGATTTGGGGTGAAAATAATACTTCTCCAATCCTAAATATAAAATTTAGTTTATAGTGTAAATTATATTATAAGCCAAATCATACGTTAAGAAACGAATGTAATAATATATATATAAGTTTTGCTGGAGGAAACAAAGCAGTAGAACAATATTATTGAAGTCATAGTATTATTAACATGGCGATTTGGCATTTGAAAAAGTTGATAGTATATCAATGTCAATGTGATTCATCTTTGGCATATTACAATAAATTAAAAGATTACGACACGTAATAGGATACAACAAGAATCTCATTTAACCAAAACTAACGAGTAGAAACTAGAAAAAAAGAAAAAAAGGGGGGGCCGTACTTAATCATGTGGGGACCAAAATTAGAGAGATTACGATCATGCATATGTAATAATAAGACAAGGCTCGGAGATTAATTGAAACATTTAATGAAATAATTCAGTGACCTATCGCAAATATAAATGTATGATTAGGAGAGTCCAAGAAACGAAGGCCCCTATTAGCGCGGGCCGGGGGATCAAATTAAATCAGAAGATGCTTCAAATAATATCGCAAGACTGGGACCAGAAAATGAAAGGAAGTGGATTTCAATCTTGATGATTTATCAATAAATCAATGTAATGAAACCAACTAAGCTAATTCTGGACTGTCATGTATGTATTCGATTTGCAAATATATTTGAGGTTAAAGTTAAATTTACTCAGGGTAATCTTGGCAAAAAAGAATTTACTCATGGTTAAAAAAAAGTTAAATTTACTCCCGAAATTTTCAACAACACGTAAATGACGCCCTCCAATATTATAAGTTGCAGTATTTTTTTAATTTTTTTCTTTAAAAAAATTGTGAAATGTGGCCTAGACCTAACAGAAATCTCAAACGGAGTTATTGAACGCATAATAATGAAAACCGAGTTGGATTATGTGTCGTCAACGTGTGTTTAATTAACACAGTAGTTTTGCGTTTCCATTAGGTATGGGCAACGGTACACCAATATTTAGGAATATTGATTCCATCTCGCCAGAATATTTTGGTGGTAGAATTACACTTTAAATATCTACATTTTATTAGAGACATTGTATTCATCCCAAATATAAGTAGCATGAGTTGTATTAACTATTTCCTTCATTTTTAACCCATACATGTATAACCATTTTTTATTATATGTGGGGTATTTAAAACTCCCGTGTATCCTATATATACTATTAAGAATTATAACAGTATAATATTACATTATTTATGAGTCATACAAATAATATGAATATTTTTTAAGGACACCATGACAAATACATATTAGCTAACGACAAAATAAATTCATAATAAAACTGGATCGAGTTCCAATTATTGAAGATTTATCTATCTTATTATATAGGCATTCGAAATAGATCCGATACGACTGGGAAGGAAAACGAGAATTTGCGTAGGGACGAATAATAAAGACACTTATTAGTCCTATGGTCGATGGGAAAGAGAAAATTACGGAAGAACAATATGAAAGTGATAACATACTCAATGCTCGCGGATGTGACTTTTCTATATCATTTATGAAATGTTTATAATTATTTATACATATAAGTAAATACAACACTCCTCTTATATACTTATCTTGTATACCATAAATCATTATCAAAAAATTATTTTTAAAAATTTCAATCGTTGTTTCAAATAAGTATATGTAGCAACTTAATTAGTGTATCATTCTTAACTCTATGAGAAATTAGACGCTGCCGTTGTCGGTATATTCTCTGTCTCAAAAAAGAAATAGGGCAGGATGCTCATGTGAATGTTTTCAACTGGAGATAGAAGTCCATGAATTATACTACATAGTAAGCATGAATGCTTGGATCAAATCGTTTATGAAACAACGAATTTGAAAAACGGAGAGAATATTGGGTCACATTAGAGTTAGCGTAGAATGGAAATAAACTTCACAAGTTACATTATTTATTTATTTTTTTTTTTCCAAATCATATGATTTTATTCATTTACTAAACTCAGTACAGAAACATCCATATCAGGAATAGGAACAAGAAGTGGGAAAACAAACATTGAAACCGTATAACAGTAAGAACAAAACAAAAACACAGAAAACACTTCCTAGCACTTAGCAAGTCCTCAGCTAGGATCAATTCGAAGGGGGAGGGGGTTGAGCAACCCAACCTTTCGAGCACTTCCCCATCAAAACAGCATACACCATCCAGATTGCAGCTGCATGAAGACTTGGTAACCACATCAAGCAACCAGAGCTTAATGCTTTTCCAAGTTTGATATAATCCACTAGTGCTACACACTACCATTCAGGAGATAAACACTCTATGCACAGCTAGAACTAGTGAAGACTCCAATTTTCCAAGCATACCAGAGTATACCCCAACACCAGGTGGAACCCATCTCAAATCACCCCATTTCTCAAGTAAAAACTGCCACCCATAACACTAGCCTATATCACATATTGTCACAATATCCAGACTTAGTGATAAACGCTTAGGAGGCAGTCCCAAGCCGCACCAATCAGTATCTGGTGGAACCCAACGTTTATCTCCAATACAAGCATCCTTCCAAACATAAATCCAAACAATACAAACCAGAATGGAAATCAGCACATGATTATAAACTAATTTACTCATTGCTTTCAACTTAACCAATTGAATCCAAGGTAGCCAAAAAAATGCAGCAACATCCAAATATTTGGAATAGATCAGATGCTTGGACAATAGAACATCAAAAAGCTTGGGAAACTCGTACCATATAGAGGAGCAAAACACGAGGAAAAGGTGAATCATATGACGCACATTACTTCTCTCTAAATCATCCACCTCCCAACCCGATGAACATGGCCGCATCAGACTCGACAACGCTCTCCTCTGCTTGTCCAAACACTGTCTCATAGCAGCTAAGGAATCTGCATCTAGAATCATCATTACAGCTGCATTGTCCTTCCAAGCCCCCAAAGCTGATGAATCGATTCTCCACTTCACGAAATCTGTAAACATCCATCGAAGAACTGACCTGATCTCCACTTCACAAAATCTGTAAACATCCATCCAAGAACTGACCTGATCTTGCAATCGACGCACCATCGGACCTTCCTTGCCTAAACTCCATCCCTCACGAGCGATCCATCATGATTCAAACCACCAATAACTTCCATTCTTCTACAACTCCTTCCCATACCCAAATCACCATCCCCAAATCTTAAATTCGCCAACCCACCCACCCTAAACCAAGAAAACACATACACACCCACCCAAAAAGAACCAAGCACAGACACCCAACCTTCGCTGGAAGAACGATGCCGAATGCATCAACTCTCCCATGCAGAGATCCCTCTGATTGAGGGAAGGGTCAAAACCCTAGCAGAGCCCCTCTCTGCCATTTTAAATATAATACAAATATTCCAATTTAACTTAAAAATAATAATAACAATAACAACAACAACAACACTAGCAGCATCGCCATGTTGCGTACATGACAAATGCAAAGGTCTTTATCAGTGAACTACGGGTTACATTCTCAAATACTCACCAATATACAAGATAGCAGTTTATTGAGATGCACATGACTCTCACAGTAAACCGCTTTGAAACACAAAGAGGTTTACACTAAATAAGCAGATGAAGATCATCCTATTACAGCCTATCCATCCACATCCAGTGCAAATGTGACAGTGAAATATGACTGTGCAGCATCACCTAGCACCACAAAAGAGTCATACGCCGGCAACAATGATCCCACCTTATGCTGTCACAGTTTTTGGCTTCACCCCAAATTTTCTCCACGAAACACTAGGCATGATTTGCTTAGTGTCAACACGGCCTTTGTACTGAATAGCAAAGTTTAGCAGTGAATCCAGGAGAGAGTCTGAAAGAAAGTGTGGCTTCAACCCCAGCTCTATCAGCTTGGTGTGCTTGGCATTGTAGTAATGCTCCTCTGCCTCCACTCTTGGGTTTGGCACAGATACAGTTTGCACGTTGAGCCCCAGCTTCTCGCCTGCTTTTGTAACAAGGGCAGCAAGTTCGTTTACTGAAAACTGTTCAACAAATTGGTTGAAGACCCGGAATTCCCCAGGCTTTGCAGGGTTTGCAATGGCAAGCTCAACGCATTGAACTGTATCTCTTATATCCAGGTAGCCCCTAGTCTGAATTATGCAAATGCAAAATATTAGCAACAATGCATATTTATCACCACGTTCTCCCATAAAATAAAGGATATTAATTTAACAAATTCAAGAGAACTCGGTGACCTAAAAACTTCTACTTCTCTGAAATATCATCACTGGATAAACAGCTAAGTTACCTGGCCTCCTTTACCATATACAGTAAGTGGATGACCAACAGCAGCCTGAACACAGAACCGATTCAGTGCAGTTCCAAAGACTCCATCATAATCAAACCTGTTACACAGTTCTTCATGCATTGCAGTTTCATCTGTCCTTGTTCCATATACCACTCCCTGATTCAGATCAGTTGCTCGAATCCCCCAAGCTTTGCAGGTGAAGGCAATGTTGTGTGAATCATGAACCTTGCTAAGATGGTAAAATGAACTGGCTTGCTTGGGATAGGGCAAGGTGTCTGTCCTGCCATTATGAGTAATTGTAATATAGCCTTCCTCAATATCAATATTTGGAGTCCCATATTCACCCATGGTTCCGAGTTTAACCAGATGGCACTGCTCTCTGAACTCTTTTATGGCAAAGAGCACGTTCAGGGTCCCAATTACATTGTTTTGCTGTGTATACACAGCTCTTGACCTATCTATCATAGAGTAAGGTGCAGATCGCTGCTCACCAAAATGAACAACAGCATCAGGTTCAAAAGATTTGAAGGCTTCGGTTAAGAAGTCAAACTCACAAATGTCACCAACGTAGAGCTCAATACTTTTTCCAGTAAGAGATTTCCAACAACGAAGGCGATCATGGATTGAGGAGATTGGAGTTAGAGAATCTAGTCCAAGCTGGTGATCAAACAGGCGCCGAATAAGACTGTCAACAATAGCAACCTCGTAACCCTTGTTAGATAGGTGGAGAGCAGTTGCCCAACCACAATAACCATCACCACCAATGACCATAACACGTGGTTTGGATGGGACACCAGAGCTCTGAGGGGAGCCAGGACTAGATTGAGTTGGGGCATCCTGATTGGTTGAGATTGCAGTGGCACGTATCACTCTGCTTCTTTTTGACTTCTCTTCTCGCAAGAAAAGTCTTCTAAAAGGAGACCTGGCAGTTTTGAATGGAACAGAGATAGAAAATGCAGCTGAACATTGGTCAAGTGGTTTCAAGTAAGATTTGTTACTAGTGGACGTAGTCAAGGAGCTAGAGCATGATAGTAATTGAGCCATCTCATATGATGTTCCTCTAGGTTCTAACTAATATGGAGATGTACCTGAAAAAAATTAAAAAAAAAACACTGAGTTCATCAGTTAAGTAGTGACTCATAAGTTCACTAACCTTTTAACCAAGTAGCTATTAGGAAGAAAAGGCGATAAATATTTTACAAGGGTAAGCAAATATGTCCATTTCCACGGCCAAAATCAAGGACCAACAGGCAAAAGGATATGAGGGAGATGCTCCCGGATTTATTAATGCGCAGGAGGTTCAAAGCACGGTAGAGCAATTAAACACCAATACTAAAATACGAGTCGAACATAACCAATTATAAACTCTAGAAGGTCCAAAGTTGCGAATTTCGCCTCTCATTCGCTTAAAATTTTGGATCCCAAAGTGACCAATGCATAGCAAATAAATTTTAATACACACATCCGTCCTAAAGCATATCAATTCCTCAAAATTCCACTACAATAATTATCGAGGGTTTTGTGCAGGATAAGGCCAGCACAGGCATACAGAGCGAACACAAGGGTTTGTCTATGCGAAGAATATCAATATACACAGCAAAACTGCTGGAGTATGACATCCCATAGAATATCTTCAAAGTTCGATGTTCACGCCTCCGAGAAATTAAAGATACATTGCTTCCCGCTTAAAATCTTAATCTTCTACGCAGGAAGGTTAGACTGATGAAGTGCAAGAAGGCAATCGAAGTTACCTTGAGCTAGCAGTGACTTTCTTCTGCCTTTGATTTGCCTTCCGAAAGATAGAAACCCTGTTTAAAGTTCGGACACTTCAGGGGTGAGGGAGGAATATTCGTTTCTGCTCTCTCCCGCGTTGCCGAGCACTGGGCTACAGAATTAGAGTCCATGGTGAAGCCCATAAAAACAGAAGCCCGGCTAGCAAATACTGTAGAATTTTACCCCGTGAATGTTGGGTCTAGGAGAAGGGTTATCCATAACCCCACAATGTGACGAACCAGGGTCTGACTCCCTCCTAGGACAGGCTCCGGCATTTAATATCTCATGGTATTTTAAACAGGATTGTTTCAACATGATTATCTCTAATAACAGATTACTCATGCTTGGAAAAAAAAAAATTTACCCATTGATTTAAAAAATTACACAAATATGTACAGTTTGTATATAGGAATACTGAAGATTTGATCTTTTAAACAAGGGAACTTGAATTACGTGTATACATGATAGTCCTTTAGTCCTTAGCTTATGACTTATTTAGAAAGTTAACATTAGTCATAAATATAATACTTATTTTTTGTATTTATCAATATTTTTTTAATTTATCTCTATCAATGTTCCATCAACAATAATTAAGGAGGAGAGGAAGATAATTAGCTATGGTATTTAAAAAAATCATTATTATATTAACTTTATTAATCTAATCAAATTAAGTAACTATAGCTCATATTAAGGACATGAGGGATTGCATATACATATACATTGGGGAAGAGAACTGTAATTTTATTGGAGAGGAGGCACAATAATTGTAAATAAAGTCCAATAGACCATATGCAGGCTTAATACATACAATACAATTAAAAAGCTTGTGTGGATGAGCTTTTAAAATGTGTATAAGTGATTATGCACGTAAGTCAAAATAACACTCATCTCACATATTTATCTCGTATATCGTTAATTACGATTGAAAATATTCTTTTAAAAACTATAATCGTTATTCTAAACGAACATAAAATAAATAACAAAAATTGCCGAAGACAAAGTCTAAATGTTTTATTGAAGCACTAGCAAATATTGGAATTAATATGAAGTATTATGAAATTTTATATTTTAAATTGTCAATTTCATTCAATAATAAAGGGAAATTATTAGCTTTGTATGATATGAAGAATTATGAGCACTTATATTTCTGAGGGTAAAAAATACCTGGTTTCGGCTGACAAAGTGTGTATATTTTTTTTCTAAGTTAAAAATAACTACGCCAACATGTAATGATTAACCTAGTAGACACTACAAAAAACCGTCCATATCCGACGGAATTTGAGATGGAAAAAAATTTCATCTTAAAATTCGTTCAAATTCCATAGGAAATTTTCCGATGGAATTTCTCACAGAAAATTCCGTGGGAAATTCCATCGCAAATAAAAATTTCCGACCGAATGTCCCACGGAACAATTCCGTCGCAAATCAGAATTTGCTACGAAATTTTTCTGTGGAAACTTCCGTCGTAAATATATATTTATTAATTTTTTAATTTTTTTATGATTTATTTAATTAATGATTAATCTAATTATTATATTTTAAATTTAAATTTTAATTATTATTAAATTATAACATACATAAAAAATTATTAATTCATATTTATTATTGAAATATGTATATATATATATATATATAATATGATTAATCTAATTATTATATATTAATTATATTATAATTTAAAATTTAAATTATTTATTAAATTATAATATAAATAAAAAATTATTATTTCTCACACACACACACACACACATATATATATATATGATTTTGCATTTAAATTACACAGGTTCTTTCTAGTTCAACTGGCAAAGGCACTGACATATGCGTGAGAGATCATGGCTTTGAATCCCAACTTGATCACAAAATGCAACCAATTTGAGCTATCGACACGTGGCAGGTGATGGAGGACGGAATTTTTCGGTCTCAAATTGCGAGAAACAATCAATTTGAGCTATCGACACATGGCAGGTGATGGAGGGCGAAATTTTTCGGTCTCAAATTGAGAGAAACAATCAATTTGAGCTATCAACACATGGCAGGCGATGGAGGACGGAATTTTTCCATCTCAAATTTCCTCATAATTTGAGACGGAATTTGTTCCCTCTCAAATTGCGAGGGCAAATTTCGTGGCAAATTCCGCCTCAATTTCAGACGAAAAGTCATATTCCGTTGCGGCATTATTTACGATGGAATTTTGTCTGTACAAAATTTCATCACAAAAAACCTCCGTTCTATTACAAATTCTGTTAGAAAACCCATCAGAAATAATATGTATTTTAGAGCCCTACAACATCGACTCTTTTCTTCTCAACTTTGATCAGCGAGAAACTAGGTTAATCGTATACATGTAGGCGCGCGTAGTTATTTATGACCCATCCCAGAGTACAACATATTAATAAAAATATAAGTAAACTGGTTTTGACAGGTTAAAGCTCGTGAAATTAGGTCTTTGGAAAGAGTAGGCTTTTGGGAGTTAACAATATCTGATTTGGTAGCAGCGAATATTAATATTTCGGGGAAAATTACCAAAGGCAATCGTTGTGGAGGCCTGAAAATGGTGGAGATCTAGAATATCTGATTTAGAGATACAATGATGTTTGTGGAATCAAAATAGATGCAGTGGAGCACTTACATACAGCTCGTACGTACAATCCTAATGCAGAACAACTAACACGGACGCCCACAACCAAGAAGGACACTCTCGGACGTTATTCCCACAATATACCACACACAACACAGCTTACGTTATTAATATACTCTCTAGAAGAAGCTTAGAACATAGTCACACACCACAGAAGTCCTTAATATTGGCACTGTAATTGAACTTGAGCAATTCTTGATGTTCAAAAGGCTTGTACTTGGGTGGGTTTTGTTCATCAATCAGCGATGCAGCGACATGCACAGTCCCTCTGATGAAGGTAAACAGACCCAGCGAGTACCTTGTATCTTTCCCATTCATCACCACCTTATGCCTCGGAGCTTGTACCCTATCGTTGGTCCAGACCGTAAGGGCGTCGCCGGCCATCATCACGAACGAAGTCGGAGAAGAGAAGTCAACTTTGATCCATTCGCCATCCCTAGTTTCCACCTCCAAAGCATTCACCTCATTCTGGTGAAGAATGGTGGTGAAGCTCTTGTCTGTGTGAGTCACGAAAGCTTGTTTGGGATGATCCTCCTCTTCTGACCCTTTGTGTTGTAACAGTCGAAGAAGATAGCTTGCTTGCTTCAGGTATGGCTCATAGCACACTGCCATATTATAGCTTTCAAATATCATTCTCGCCACCATCCGGTCCAGTTCTTCCGCCACTTTTGCATATTCAACCACATATTTGCTACACAGTACAATCCCAAGCAAATTAATAACAAGTCCAAGAATAATCGATCATATATCGTATAGTACCTCTTAAATATAAGATTTAGTTGATTTTTTAGATAGATTAAGAAAAAAAAGATTGATAAATATAAAAATTTAGAAGTAAAATTACCTAACTAAATATGTTTAAGTAGAGAAGTATACTTTATTTAAAAAAAAAAAGTCAATTGGCTCTGGTGTATATAAAAGATGGAAGCGATGGGGATGGAGCGTGTGTTTGTATATATATATATATATATATATATAGACATACCAGAATTGGTCGTTTCCGTGAGTCCACAGTCGATCGGCAAAACTTTTGATGCCTTCGGGGGATGTGCCGTGATCGATGCCGAAGCTTTCGTGGAGAGGGATCTTAGGATTCTGTCCGACGTAACCTTTCAAGGGGACTCCCTCGTATTTGTTTCTGAATTTGGTTTCATCGGGCAGGTCGAACAGCTCCTTCATGGAACCCAACAATCCGTTTCGAAGCTCGGGAGAAGCAAATTTGTGGAAGACAGCCACAAAGCAGCCATAGTCTTCGAATGCCTGTCGGACACTCTGGCATGTTGATTGCCATGAATCGGTGCCTGGCTTCAAGTCTTGCTTTGTGAAATCGATCACAGGAAGGTTCGTGAGCTTTCCTTCTCCCCCCATTATTTCGTCACCCGCACAGGCTATAGTGCTTTAGCTATAATCTCTCTATTTTCTTGTTATGAAGAAACATAGCTCTGTGAGAATTGCAGGTATATATAGAGACTGTGTGACTTCATTTCTTAAATTTCTCTGTTCATGAAGCAATGTTATTTCACGTCTTCTTCCTTCAATTAACCGGGGAAAATGAGTACTTTCTTTAATATAATATGTTTTGCTCTAAGCATTGTTTTCCCCCATACTTTCTAACTATTAATAATGATCTTTATTAATACTAATTTTAAAATTTTACAAGAAATTAGTCATTTTAACTGATTTTTGAACTAGTTAATTGGAGCTTACATAAAAGATCTGGGGTATTTCTCTAATTTAGCATAAGTAACCAAAGTAAAATATTTATTAATGTGTCAGCTTCAACAAAAAACATAACCTCGTGTTACTGTTTAGAGCCGCGATCAATGATTGTGCTCATAATTAACATTATTCATAGATAAAAGATGAATTGTATTTTTCAGTTAAAATTAAATGAGTTTGTTTTATTAAGTACTCCATGGCCTTAATGTTAAATTATAGTAAATTTGCCTTTTTTCTCCTAACAAATGGACTATCTGGTGTCTTGATTTTCCGCTACGTACGTGATTGTTTTTGTCCTTTGTCAATCCAGATCGCATCAGATCTTGTAACAAATTTTTATACAAATGCCCCACAAATTCGATTAAAGAATTTTAATATGTTGATCAGTAGAATAATGTTTCTTGCCCATGGTCGAGTGTCAATACTATTCACGTCATAATAATTGAAGATTAAAATAAAGAATTTCTGGGAGATTGAAAATAAATAATTTATGTTCTTTTTTATTTGTCAGCATAGATTATTCATTCGATGATAGTAGTATAGTATACATTATCCATGTAATTTATTAAGCAACGGTTGAATTATTAATACATTGATGGGATATGGTAATTGAGTTGATGTGAATATTAGTTTCTATGATTCAAAATTTACTACAGTGATAAATTCTGTAAGAACCTTTGAGAAGTAGTTGTTCAATGATATAAATTTAAACTGTGGGAGTTTATAACAAATAGATAACCAATTTGTTTATAGATATTAAATGTTCTTCTCCTATATGCTCAATTTAAGAAAAGGAAAAGGATATCTACCATAAATATATGAGTGATTTTTCTGGTACAGTTACAGCTATAAATTAATGGATAACAAATTACTACTTTTCAATAAGGAGCTATTCCTTTTTTTTTTTTTTTTGCCCAAACAATAAGGAGCTATTCTTTCATTTTCTGGTCCCAGATTTAATTGGATTATTTTTTATATCCCAGTATTTGGTATTTTAGTCCCCTACTGCTTGCCGCCCTTGCCGCTCCTAATTTATTAGTTGTTTAATTCCATATGTAACAAATATTTCAATCTCATTTGTTCTTATTTAATCTTCTCCGTACACCTATCGTGGTCTATCATTGAATGTATTATTTTTTCCCGCTATCATTGAATGTACCCAACGTTCAACTAACCATCATTATTGGCGGCTTGGAGCATACTCTCATCTAACATTGCGCATAATCCATGTAAAGTTGGTAAAATAGATTAAGTCCGTTCGGATCAATTTGTTTACATCTTGAATTTATAAGGACTGAATTTATGATTTTTATTTTAAAAGTGAAAATGGGTTTAAAATAGTCAGTCTTGTAAGGCCGATGGCTTAAAAAAACCAATCATTTTAAACCTGTATATATATGTGTGTGTATAATTATTTATATGATAATAATATTATTGATTTTTTATATTTTATTAATGATGTTGCAAATATTTAGTTGTTATTATTATTTTTAGAATTAATTTTTATAAGAAAATCTTGTATTAAGAATCCTAAAAATTAAAAATTTATAAAAGATATTTCTTATTTTATAAGTATTTTTACCAATTTTGTATTTTTTGACTTATTTTCCGGTGATTGTTTTATTTTTATCTTGTGTTGTTTATTTTATTAACTACTTGCAATTTTTAAGACTTATTTATACGAAGTATTTTTAAAATAGTTTCGGTCTTGACGCTTATGCACACCAACCGGACCTCAAAAAATAACTGTTATTCTTTAGCTGGGCCTAAAAAGGCCAACCCTTTTTACCAGCTCTACTTATTTTACTTTTGTATGAGATTGTGAGTTATTTGTGGGCACTATTTTATCTTTAATTATAAATTAGTAACTGTATTTTTTTATCGCATGAGACGTATAGTTAAATCTTGTAATATGACTTCCGTTGTTTGGCCCTGACCTGTCAAGGACCGGGTCGGGTCTAATTTCCAGCTCTACCCATGTATTTGTATATACATTATAAAATTTTATATAATTTTATTATTCACAATTTTAAAATAATGTAGTTATTTATAATTTTAAGTTTTTATATAAATCTTAAATATAAAATTTATGGAAAATCGTACCCTTTATAAGTGTGCAACTAGTCTCTTATACTACTCTTGATTATTTTAATCCAGTGTCATGTTTAGAAATTGGATGTATCTTTATATGAGACACCGTTGGATACTAAATGTGTACACCTCTCTAAATGGGAATTCAAATCTTGATTCGTTATGTTGTAAGAGACTAAATGATAGTAATTTTTTTATTGGGCCGAGCTGAGATTGAATTAGAAATCTATCCAAAATTAGTACGAACCCAAGATGAATAAAAGGTAAAGGTCTGAGCCCATTAAGTAAAACCGCTTACTAAAGCTATCAACAGTGTCAAGCGGTCTCGGGTTTTTCTCTAGTTCCCGGACTGCCAATTGCCAAAACCAACCAAAAAAAAAAAAAGGGGGAGAGAATAAAAACAAGGGCAAAGGGGCAAAAATACCCTTATGTTTTTCAGAAAAGTGCACCCAGCACCAAATGTTTTCACTGGGAGCATAAATGCCCATCAACATTTCAAAATGGAGCTAAAATGCCTATCCATCTGCCACATCATCATTTTTCTGGGGGAAAATAACCATTTTGCCCTACAATTTTGTGAAATTTTGTAATTTTACCCTTAATAATTGTGTGATACTTTTAAATTAGTAAATGACCTCCAAAAATTCTGAAATTTTTCAGAATAAAAGTAGACATGATAAAATTTAATTTGATAGGTCAAATGGAATTTTATTTGGTTAAAATGACCATTTTACCCTTACAATTTTCGCAATACTTGAAAATTGGCAGATTTGTCACCAAACTTTAAAAATTCATATCTAATTGTATAGATATCCAATTGGGGTGGTTCCAAAGCCTATGTGACCCTTATTACGTCTATTTTTATGAAAAAATATAAATTTTAGCCAATAAGAACCTCAAAATTCTCAGAATTTTTATTTTTGAAGTCTGCTCCAGAAAAATGTTAAATTCGCTGGGCCAAATTCAAAAATTCATTTCTCCTTGTTAAATTCGCTGGCACAAGTTGAAGTTGTTGTTAATGTGATTTCCTGTTGAGTCAGTCAGATTGTGTGAAACTATTAAATTAGTAAATGACCTCCAAAAATTCTGAAATTTTTCAGAATAAAAGTAGACATGATAAGCTTTAATTTGATAGGTCGAATGGAATTTTTGGAGTTGTATACAAGGAGAAATGAATTTTTGAATTTTGCCCAGTGAATTTAACATTTTTCTGGAGCAGACTTCAAAAATAAAAATTATGGGAATTTTGAGGTTCTTATTGGCTAAAATTTATATTTTTTGATAAAACTAGACTTAATAAGGGTCACATAGGCTTTAGAACCACCCCAATTGGATATCTATACAATTAGATATGAATTTTTAAAGTTTGGTGACAAATCTGCCAATTTTCAAATATTGCGAAAATTGTAAGGGCAAAATGGTCATTTTGACCAAATAAAATTTCATTTGACCTATCAAATTAAATCTTATCATGTCTACTTTTATTCTGAAAAATTTCAGAATTTTTGGAGGTCATTTACTAATTTAAAAATATCACACAATTATTAAGGGTAAAATTACAAAATTTCACAAAATTGTAGGGCAAAATGGTTATTTTCCCCCAGAAAAATGATGATGTGGCAGATGGATAGGCATTTTAGCTCTATTTTAAAATGTTGATGGGCATTTATGCTCCCAATGAAAATATTTGGTAGGGGAGAGCAAATAGCCCATTACCCATGAACCCGCCCATTACCCAATGTAATTGGGCTACTGTTAGCCCGCCCAAAATAAACCCGTGATGGGTTGGGTTTTAGCCCGCCCAATTAAAACTTAAATGGGCGGGCTATGGGCAGACCTTTGGGCTACCCGTACCCGCCCATTTAGTATATATATATTTTTAAAAAAATTAATATATGTATTAGGCTAACTGTACCACAAATTATGTTATGATGGTACTTGCCTAAATTTAGATTCTTATGTGTGAATTGTGCTTATTAAACTTTGAAGGTTCATATTTCAAAATTTAGGATGAAGAATTTGGATGGATGCTTAATGCTTATTGCTTATGTATGTTTTTTACAAAGAAAATAAACAAGGTCAAACATAGATGGGTTACCCAAAACCCGGTCAGCCCGCCCATTTATATACTAACCCGTTTATACGGGTTTAAATGGGTTGAGGTACGGGTATGGGCTAGCCCATACCCATTAAAAATTAAATGGGCGGGCTATGGGTTTGGGCATGGGCTACCCAACCCGCCCATTGCTCTGCCCTAATATTTGGTGCTGGGTGCACTTTTATGAAAAACATAAGGGTATTTTTGCCCCTTTACCCTAAAAACAATCAGTCGAAGTACTTAATTATATTTCCAACCAAAAAGCAAAAACTATTCCCTTAAAACTTGAGTCTATCATCAGAATTCAGAACCACCAAAAAAAATCTGCTAAGGACTAATCAAAGTATGCCAGGAAATTTAAATATGTCTCTTTCCACCTCATGGTGTAAAACTCTCCCTTTAACAGTGGTTTCAGAAGTCATTTTTCATAAATTGAGACAAAACTCCTTTCACATATTTATTTCATAAATCATAAAAATCATTTTCTAAGAGTTAATTCAAACACACACTAAATTGTATATGCATGAAGACTGGGTATTGAAGTTCTGCTATTTAAAGCTTGCAACACACAGACCACACTAATAATATGTTTCCGAGCATCAGATAGGTGCTACTATACATCTAAACCATTTCCCCGGTCCTTAAAAACTGCAACTGAAAGGGAATTTATTGCAAAACATCTAAAACCCCCATTCACAAGGGAAAATAAATGAAAAAAGAAAGAAAGAATTTGCTATGTACTAAACTCCTACTATCCTGAATCATTACTTCCACATTCTGTAAGGATTCCGAACAGGCCTATTGAATGGTCTTGGTTCTCTTGCAACTTTGGGGCAAGCTGAAACTTCCAAACCATCCTGCACGATTGTGACCAACTAGATTTTCCTTGTTCATCCACTGTACGTTAGGAGGAAATCAACGAATGAGACTTTTGGAAGCAAATATGTAACATGAAACTATTACTTCATACAAGAAGTCTTCATCCATGTCAAGCTCATATAACATGGGCGCTGGATTCTTGAATCTTTAGAAACAACTACTCCATTTCTGCTGCCTCTCTAGCAATATGGCCAAGTGAGGTCAACAGTTTAAATCCATCTACTTGTAGAGTTGGGAATCAGGATGGGTCTTTGACGGGCCAGAGCCTAAAAGAGCTGGCCCTTTTAAATTTGGGGTAAAAAAATTGTTGTTTTTCAAAGCCCGGCCCGAAAGCATGCGGGCCGGAAGCTTTTTTCACAAGATTTAACTACACATCTTATGCAATAAACAAATACAGTTACTAATTCATAATTAAAAGTAAAATAGTGCCCACAAATAATTCACAGTCTCACACAAAAGCATAAGTAGAGCTGGTAAAAAAGACCGACCTTTTTAGACTCGGCTAAAAAAAGAAAGTAATTTTTTGAGGCCCGACCAGTGAGCATAACGGCTAGGGCCGAAGCTATTTTAACAATTTTTTTTCAGTTTTTTTTTTAAATTACAACAATGAAAGTCTTAATTTAACACATAAATATTGTCAAAATTAGGGTGTAAACGGTATGTATCATGTAACAAACAAATACAATTATTAAGTCATAATCAAATGTAAACTATTATCCACATACTATAATTACAAATAATTAATGAGAAGACTTAACAAAATTAAAAATACTTCTTATAAATATATCTTAAAAAAGGTAAATAGTTAACAAAATAAACAACACAAAATATAAACAAAAAAATCATCAGAAAATAAATCAAAAAGATACAAAATTAGAAAGAATACTTATAAAATAAGAAATATCTTTTATAAATTTTTAATTTTTAGAATTTTTAATACAATATATTCTTATGAAACTTAATTCTAAAAAAGATAATAACAATTAAATATTTACACTATCATTAACAAAATATAAAAAATCAATAATATTATTATTATATAAATAATTTTAAAAAATAAAAAAATATATACGTGCTTAAAAGGACCAACCCTGTAGGGCTGCTTTTACTTTTAAGGCAAAAATCTTAGACCCGTCCTTTATAAATTCATGGCTTAAACGGGCCAGGCCGAGCCCTTATTTTCCCGGCTCTACCTACTTGGTGTTTCTGATCCGATAGATTTCCTTTACCTTATCCATTTTCTTGTATTTAAATGCTTGACAAGCATTATGCTGTTAAATTTTCCTCCTCTATCACCAACCATCAAAGGGGACAAGACTCCCTCACAAGAAAATCCATATCCCAACCTTCGAAAACAAAACAAAACTAAAAGGAAACTATATACCAGTCTTATATCTCGTGAATAAAACTAAAAATATTGGGAGCATATATTACTACCTTCAACTTGCTTAGCTTGAACACATTTTTCATACAAAGCTATTCTGCAAATTGGCCAGTTTCAGTTTTTGATGGTTGGCATTACGGTTTCAAAAGCTTCCACGAGCAACTCCACTTTTCTTTTCCTAGCTGGGGTTAACTGGGACACGGCCTGTCTAAGTGCATGATCCAGCATCCACTCTTCTGAACCTTTTCTTTCTCCCATGTCCTGGTGCCTTAAATTTACTTTTTCTGCTTCTGGATCAGGCTCGTCCGGCAAATATTTAGGTCCTCGAGGATTGAATTTTCTGACTTTTTCTAATGCCTTGATAAATCTTCTGAGCATGATCACCTTTTTAAGATTGGTCCAACTCCTAGATAACGGTTTGTTTCCCTCCTTCAACACTGGTTCTTCATCCTGTTCTTGGGTTACTCCAGTATTGGATGTTACCCTATCTTCTTTTTGGTACAATTCTTCACTGTTATTTCCTTTGACTCCATGGGACTGTTTGGAGTTGTCAGTGACTGACTGACCATCATGTGAATGTTCCTGTGTATCTGGAAGGATTGCATCAATGGCTTCTTCTACAATCCTGATGGCTTCAAGCCGGTGAAGTTCAGCCTCCGAGTCAGTAACAGGGTGATCATTTAAGGGCATATTTTGATTTGCCACAGGTATGCTTCTATAAGAGATGGAAGCATCAGTTCCTACGACTCTACCGTTATCATATCCTTGCTCTTTCTCGTTGTCTCCATGCACAAGCGGCTTGAAATCATTTGCTGCTATACCTGATGCCATACGCCTATAAACCAAGTACCATAGCCCTGTGTGGTTCTGTTTTCCTTGTTGGTTCATAGTTCCTTCAGCCATAGGGAACTGTTCAAGGTTCTCAATTTCTGGCTTAGCCTTCACTATACTTTCTTCACTGCCTACTGCTGGATCATCTAATTGATCTGAAGGAGCTGCTGAAGGGGCCAAACTAGATCCCAGTGCTCTCGCAAAACTTTTTACAATCAAGCTTTTTGATGTAGAAAGTGGTTCCTCGCTTGCATCAGTTTCAAAATCTCTTCCATGTGACTCTGAATTACCAGTTGGAATTTCCGTAGTTGAACCAGATATCATGTCTCGTGAAACTCCATTGACCATTTCATTAGCTAGATCTTCCTCGAGGGAGGTGCTTGTATTGTCAACTAGCATGCCTGAGGACAATGATGCTGAATCTTTGGTTTCTACAAGATAAACATTATCATTAACAATCGTGTTGTTCTCCTCCATATCATGATCTCCAGCGAAACTTTGCTTTCCAACCAAATCTCCATTGATGGCTCTGGATGTGGGGTTGTTCTTGGTCTCTTCAACCACATTAGAGCCTCGTGGTTCTGCCATTGGGTTGTCACTGGCATCATCAGCATGTTCTTCAAAAGTTTTGTGAGAATGGAATGCTTTGCCAGGCAATAGTTTGGCTGAAAAGCCATATTCCCTCTCTCTGTCCCTTGTTTCCTCGCCAAGATCTGAGGAACCATCAAGGCCTTGAACTGCAGTAGCTTTAGTTTCAATTGCTGCAGAAGATAGTGGGCCCTTTACACTGTCTTGAAAGGGCAGAACTGTTTCAAATGCTTCTACTAGAAGTGCGACCCGTTGCTTTTGAGCAGGAGCTAGTTTGGAGATAACCTTCTGAAGTGCATAGTCAAGCATCCATTCATCAACATTTTTTCCCTCTCCCGGCATCAGGCGCCTGAGATGAACTTTTTCAACTTCTAGGTTGGCATCTGAAGGCGAATGTCTGGGTTTTCCAAGGTTGATTTTTCTTACCTCGTCCATTGCCTTTACAAATCTTTTTAGGAGAAGTATTTTTTTCAGTCTGCTCCAGCTCTTTGGTGTTTTTGGCTCAGGTTTATTTCCCATCTTCTGAGATGCTTTCTCTTCGTCATCAAGTTTTAGCCTTGCTTCTTCTTGAGGAGAATCTATGGATGTGGAGGTGCTCTCAGTTCTTTCCTTACCTTGACTCTTCTCTAGGAGGTTGTCCTCTGAAGCCGTGCCTTGAGATTTTAAGTGATCATCAAAAGAGATATCTTCCATTTCTGGGAGAAGAATTTCATCAAACGCTTTCTGCACAAGCTTAACTACATTCTCATTTTCACCATCATTATCCTGAAAAAGAGAGTTGTTTACTCCGTCAGATGAAAGACCATCTTCCCCTTGTGCTTCCTTGTCCTGCAGGTCAGATTGAAGCTTGTCTTCTCCTTTTTCTGCATTACCCAATACTGCATGTTTATACATCAAGTGCCACATCTTTATATACTTTTTATCTCCTTCAGGCATTTTGTAAGAAGCATCGGCCGTAGAAGCAGGCTTAGACTCTCTCTGTGGAGATGTATCCTGCAGTATTCCATACCCTGAATCAACATTTTTGTCTTTGGTCGTTATCTCTTCCTCCAATGTATGGATTTTGGAGGCAGAACACATGGCTTCAGGTGTTGAATTTAACTCCACAGCAACATTTTGATCTGATGCTTTTAATTTATCCAATGATTGATCTCTTCCACTTCTGTACTCATTGGCATTTAAGCTTTCTCCAGACGATTCAGGATCACTCAGCTCCAGGGTTGAGTTTCTTTCTTCCTGTTTATCTTGGGAAGCTTCCACTCCAAGAATCTCATGACCAGCTACTTCACTATCATCAATAAAACTGGAATGCTTGTCACAAAGGTCGGGATCTTCAAGCAGCCTTGATTCATAGTTTATGATATCAGACTGATCATCCACGAAAACAGACTGAGTGCTTTCATCACATTTGTCGCGTGCAGCCACTATATTGTTGTTGCTAGCCATCTCAATCAGTTCAGAGTCTGGTTTGTCCTTGTAAGTAACAGTGGGGCAGCATTCTGTATTTCTTTCCTTGATTTCAACAAAGGAAGATAAGGCATACCCAGTTTCTGAAAGAGAATCGTTGAGATCCTGATCAAAAGTTATATGTGGAAATGATATTTCACCAGGCAACACCTCGGCATTACATCTGAAATTTATGTTTTCTTTGTTCTCTCCTCCAGATGAGCCTCCTTCATTGAAAGTGGAAGCTACTGCATTGTGAGTCTTAACAGACAAGTCCCTTGCAGACTCTTCATCATTCTGATGATGATATTTGCTAGAATGGGCTGTAGTATTCTCAGGATTTTCACTGCAGACGCTCTGACTTGTCTGATTGCATTTCTTTATATTACCAGAATGCTTTGATCCTGTAACAGGCCGACTCTCCATTTTTGTGTTTTTTTGGGTCTTCATTTGGTGTCTTCTCATTGAGACAAGACGTTTTAGTGGAGGCACATTGTCTCGGTGACGACCATGAAGAGAACAATAAGTATATGGACAGACCTTCTTTGTTAACGGTACTTGTTCAGATCCATTCCCTTCAAGCGGCAGCTCAATCAGATCTGAAAAATGGGAATCTTTGAGAGTTGAAGAACATGTGGCTTTATGCAAACTTGAGTCTGAGGATTGTGATATCTGAGAGCTTTCCTCTAGGAAAACTTTCCTCAACTTGAACATATACCGACTGCTTAACTTGAAACTTAATCTTCTGGTCATAGCTCTCTGAGAATTCTCACTTGGATGCTTACTATTCTGACTGTCATCAAAATTGCTTGGCTTGCCCTGGTTTTCCCGCGGCCTTGATGATCTCAGCCCCTTAACAGATATGAGCTTGATTGATCTTGATGACTTCAATTTCCTCTTCAACTCAGTACCTCCCGATAGCTTTCTGGTCAAACTCCTCCTCAGTTTCAAAGTTGGTGTTCTCGTTAAGTTCTTCCTTGTGAACATTCTTTCGGAACTCTGCCCATAAGATTTAACATTTGATTTCTCAAATCTTGAAAGGATATAAATCAAATCATATGTGCAAAAAGATCAATAGGAAAAAAAATCAGAAAACTTGCCTGGAAGCTTTCCTTTGCATGAGAACTGCTGGTTGCCTTCATATAATTGGGCGATGCATCTGACATTTCAACCGAAGAATGTTGTCCTGAACTTTGTGAATCAATATTTTCGTTACGGGATTTGGGTCCTTTAGTGGATGATCTCATGCTCGACAATCGCAGTAGCCGAATTGACCTCAGTCCCTTCAATTTCTTCCTGGGTTTCAATCTACCTCCATCTTGGGGATTGCTAGAAACAGAACTAGAAACAGAGGATTCTGTTTCTGCCACACTCTCAGTTTCAGATTTAGCATAACTACTGGAGGTAGATTCAGTTTCAAAAGTTTGAGGGATCATTCTAGTGATCTATCGTACAAAAAGAATCAAATTTCAGTGGGAAGGGCAACAATCGCTAATCGGTGATCATTACGAAGGGAAAAGATTGAAGAAAGAACTATTTGATGCCTACCTGATGTAGAGATACGCTTCTCGTTAGTCCTTGACAGGAGAGATTGAAGAGAAGTCTGCCGGAAGAAGATTTCAAGGTGAAATTTGGGCACAGTGATGTATGGCTGGCTCACAAAAGTTGGTATTAAAAGGTGCTATAACTCGTCGGGCAAGTTTACCTGGACTCTGTCAAAGCATGGGAGGTGGGGTGGCTTGAAGTTGTCAGACGGAGTGGGAAAGACTAGTGAGGTGTGTTGTTTTGTGTGGAATAATTAATTGGCATTGAGCTGACTAAGACTCCTGAATTAATAATTATTAAAGCCAAGCTCTTTTTTTGTTTTCCAAAAAAAAAAAAAAAAGGAAAGAGCTTTGTTGTTAGATTGTAATCGGGTCCGGGAGAGAGGGGGTTCCAAAGATGAGTCGGTAGGATCATTGAAGTCACTCATGATGATAGATGACTTTTGTAGAGCTAAAAAACAAAGATCCATGACAGAAAATGGAAGATTTAAGACAGGGTAGCAAAATTAAAACCGGTCAACCTAGTTCTACCAAGCGAGAAAATTTGACCGAAAATGCATATCCAAGCCAAAAAGCAGGGGGAAAATAACAACTAAAAAACAAAACAAAAAAGGACACCAAGGAAGGGAAGAGAGGAGGGGAAAATAAGGAAAAACGCTCTCTCTTGGGAACTGTGAAAACAACTCCGTTGCCTACTGCAGCGGAAGAAGTGAGAGTCCACGCTACCACACACGATGGTGGTATGGAAAGTAAGATATTTTGAACTAGAGTTATTGATGTGCGAGCGCGATGAATGATAGAGTAAGTGTGAGTGATAAACATGGTGGTGTTAACGAAGGATGTATGAGCGAAAGTGGAACCATTTCGAACATGAATTTGGACCAAGCTAGGAAGATAGTAGCAGAAAAAACAGAGAACAATCTATCATTGAACGACGACACAACAATGGTGGAAATCTCAGAGCAGACTGGGAAAACAGAGCAGATCCAAGTACAAAATACTGAAGGGACCAAAAAAGACAGAACGAAGACCGAAAGTTCACAGTGCAACCAGAGAAGACAAATATCTTGTAAGTCGAAACTATTGGGTCAAGATAATCAAGTCTTTGAAAGATATTTTGAAGACCAAATGAAGGAATGGTTAAGGGAGGAATAGGAGACATCCCTCATTCTAATAGATGACCAGAAGAAGATCTTTGACACACTGCCGAAGATGAATGTGCCTGATGATAAACTTAGAGAGCTGTGTAAGTCATAGAAAGACGATTTGATCATATGCTGCTAGGTAAAAGATCAAACTTAAGTATGATGAGAGACAAAGTATTCTGGCTCTTGAAATCCGATAATTTTGAGTTTATAAGTTTGGTGAATAGCTACTTCATATTCCAGTCAAATGATCTATCTCTATACAAGCTTCTTTTCTTTGATGGCCCCTGGGTGATACAAGGTCACTACCTAGCAGTTCAAAGATGGAGCTTAAATTTCAACCCCTACTGCAACACAGTAAGGAAATTAGCCATTTAGGTAAGAATTCCTACGTTACCATTGCATTGCTACACATAGGAGTGTTTAATGGAGCTAGGTAATTTGATCAGCAAAGCATTAAAGGTAGACCTTAATACATTAGCCCAGGGTCATGACAAAAAACTCACAGTGGAAGGGGCAAATTCGTGCGGGGCAGTATCGAGGTGGATCTTAATAAGCAACTTCAATCGAAGGTTGTCATTAGAAGAACTGTGTACCTAGTTGAATATGAGGGCCTGGATACCATTTGCCTCCGATATGGAATATACAACTATAGTATGGAAGTCTGCCCTTTGGATGCCGTGAACAAAACACAGCCGATGGAGATATAAGAGTCGTTGGCTACCAACCTAGTATCGGTAAACCACAATCAGCGGCAGCAATAAGCTAGTAGTATCCCAAGAATCTCGATAGAGGAGATGTACGGTGACTAGATGAAGGCTACTAAGACTTTCAGGCAAAGACTACAAAAAACAGACACCGAGAAAAAGCAGAATCAAAAATCTCAGATAGGTAACGTTGTGTTAGGAAAAAAGAAAGGAAACTTTCAGGGATTTAGGTACGATATTCTCCAAGAAGGTGAAATGCAAGTCAAATCATCAGAGAAAAAAGAGATCAGCAGAGTGAAAGCTCAGGCTACTGAATAGAGAAGGAAAGAAACAAAAGATCTGTCAAGTAAAAGGCAAGAAAGAACAAGTAGCAACGATAAAAAGGGAGAGCATATAGACTTTGACCAAGGAGAGAGTAGTGGTATTAAGATGGATGTTGTACGCATTCAAACTTCCCACCTCGATCTGGCCACTATTAATAGGGGTCAAGAATTTTAAACGTGTTAAGTAACCAATATCCTAAAGGAAAAAGTATTAGGCCGAGCCCAAAAGATAGAGTTGAGGCTGCTGGTGAAAAAAGCACAAAGGAGATACAAAAAGGTCACGCAGAAGGGGAAAGAAGGACATCAGAGGCTAAAAGAAAAACATTGGAAATTAGAAGAAAAAAAGGGATGCTGACACGGCCCAAAACTATGGCTCCAATTATGAAGAGAAAACATACAAGTAGAGTCCATAATATAGTAATGGGCTCACTGCAAACTACTACAACACTCCATTGGGACTAAGTAAATCCAATAATTTCCATTAATGCCTCCAAAAACATGAACCATAGTGGAGAAACAAAAAATATTCGGGATGTGCAAGGGAATTATCAGAACTGGAGTGAGGAGGTGTTAGAACCTTTGATGATCAACTATCAAAACATTACCAACAACTATGCGCAACCTTAAGAGAATATAGAACCAAACTCTGTGTCACATGAACTCACGAAATTTGGTTATGAGACTGCTAAGGAGCATGGTGAAGGACATGAAGAGGAACATATCATGGAATTGTCAGACTCAGGCCAGTAGTACCATCATTATGATCACCAGGTTTTTTAGCCTTTTTATTACATTTATTATGATGATTAATATTCTTGCATGGAACTGTCGGGGGGTTGCCTCCAAAACCTTTCCTAAAAGACTAAAAGATGTTACTAGAGGCTATAATATGGATATTCTGGTTCTTATAGAAACTCAGGTTAGTAGGCATAAGGTTGATCTTATTGTTAGGAAATGGGATTTAATAGCTGGATTCGGTTGGAAGCTACAGAGTTTGCAGGAGGGATTTGGATTTTATGGAATACTAATGTATGTTCTGTTAAGTATGTGGACTCATCCACCCAAACCCTTCATGTCAACGTGATATTTTTCGAGATCTCTTTCAGGTTAACTTATGTATATGGGGAACATTGTTTTGCTAAGAGGCAGGGTCTGTGGGAGGACCTTATCCTTACCAAGAACCAAATTAGTGGCCCTTAGATGGTCATAGGTGATTTTAATGCTTATTTAACTAGTAAAGATAAAAAAGGGGGTTCGGCTCCAAATGTACGCTCTATGAGACAATTCAATAAGTGCATCATGAACACTGAATTGATTGAAGTTGATAGTATAGGAGATCACTATACTTGGGAACGAGACTTCCTCAAGGAAAAGATAGATCAGGCATTCATTAATCAGGAATGGAATAAACAATGGCCCCTCTCTAAGGTTCATCACTTGAATAAATTTGGCTCTGATCATAGACCTCTCCTCTTTAAAATCTCTCATGATGATTTGCCTAGAAAGAAAAATCATACCTTCCGATTTGAAGCTGCGTGGGTCCTTGAAGATGATTTTGATGAGATTGTTGAAGAATGTTGGCGGAAGGAAGGTTGGGTTAGAAAAATTGAAGCTTTGACAAAAGAAGCAACTGATTGGAATCGAAGGAAGATAGGCAACCTCTATAAAAAGAAAAAGAACCTGATACACATAAATGAAGGGATGGACATATCAAGAAGTAGAAGAGATAGCCAATACTTAGCTTAAGTGGAAAAGGAACTATAGAAATAATATAATAAAGTTATCGCTCAAAAAGAAATGATGTGGTACCAAAAATCTCGGTGCAACTGGTTTAGGTAGGGAGATCGTAATAATAAATTCTTCTATACATCATCCATTATCAAGAAACGCCGAAACCGGATTGAAGGAATCAAAAATGAAGAAGGGGAATGGATTTTTGACCAACAAAACCTTAGCAATATGACTATGTCATATTTCAAGAAGTTATTCACAAGTGAGCTTGCCTCACAAACCCCTCTCCTGACTAATGTGCAATTCCCAAGGCTCAGCAGTAACGATAAAGAAATGTTGTCGGCAGTAGTCAATGATGATGAAATTAAAGCTGCAGTATTTAGTATTGGAGATTTAAGGCACCAGGGCCAGATGGATTTCAGGCTGTGTTTTATAACAATATTGGCATATCATAGGGAAGTCTGTAACAACCCTTTCTCACAAACAACAATTATCCAATACAGTTATACACAAACTCGCCCGCAAACTCTTTTACAACATATCAGAGTTTAGAGCACAAACTCGCCCACAAACTCTTTTACAGATAAATTTATTATTTTGATCTCACATCACAATTATCCCATGGGTTACAAAATAATTTCCAACACAAATATCCAAACAGTAAATGTGGCATTTTAAAAACATGTGGGCCCTATAATGGCAATATAGAAATTAACACAATATCAATATCAAAAGAGGCCTATAAAATTCTCAACGTTTATGCTTCTGGTTGATTCCCTTAGCCTCTAGCCAGATTAGAGATCTCGCCTGAAAAATTATTTATAATGACGGGGTGGGACATAAAGTCTCAGTAACCAAAATCAATTTACAAAATATGCAGGAAAAGATTGTAAGTCAGAGAAGTAGATTTAACTGACATAGAATAGTAATATTCTTATAAATTAAAACTTAACATAATATAATCAATGAATAAAATCATCCCCACTCATCCATCCTACTCCTCCTTATCTCTTCTGGACTGGTACAACCTATCAGTGCTAGTATACCCGGCCAAAGGTTAGCTAGTCACATCAAGAATACTGCCCCCTCCTATGTTACCACCAATATACCGTAACAGGGAGGTGTCTGCCCAAAACACTCAACTCCAAATCTGGGTCAGGATTGAGAGAGCCGATGGGCACACAATTCACCATATCTCTTCCACACAACCCAACATATCCCATAATATAAAAATAATAAATTAATACAGCTTTCGAAAACAATTACGAGAATTCTAAATTCTTATACAACATTCCATCTCAAACAACATATCCATCATAACAGTAACAATTTAATGATAATTTTCACTTATATATATAAATTGAAACATACACTGCTTTACTGAAATAAATTCATATTCAGAAATAAATATAATCTTACAAAACACATACAAGTAATATAAATAAAAGTAAGGTTTATAAAACACCTTACAGTCCAAAACAAGCATATAAAATAAATTAACCCCGGTTACCTCGATTCTAAGCTTAAGCTTAATTTGGATAGTAAAACCCGTGCAATCACCGATCGTAAGAAAACTCTACATTATTAATATAAATACTAATTAATTATAAATAATAATAAAATAACTTATATAATTTAACTCATACAACCCAATTTCCTCTACTACTATTATCCTAAATTATTTCAATTCTCTTTACAAATTCTTAGTCATAGATTATTCTTCATAACCCAAATTACTCATTAAAAATCCTTAAATAACCTTTAATATACCTATAATTACAAAATCTCCAATACCAACTTCCTAAATAATTAAATCTCTTTTTCATAATTTATATGAATATAATATAATTATTAAACAATTCCTCAAATATCCACATAACTAAAATCATATCAAATTCTAATTCAAATATTAAGTCCTAATTTATATTTTTCACATAGCTCATATCTAACAAAAATAAACCGATTAAAACATCAATAATACCTCCAATGATCTAAATAAAATAATTAAACTAATTTTTATCGGTAAAAACGCCCTATAGAGATTAATTTATATCTTATTTATAAAAGAAATTAATTATAAAATCACATGACCACTAAATAATAAATCTAAACAGGTTAAAATTAACTATTAATTATTCTCTACATTTCTACAGTTTTATATTGACAAAACTTAAAACTTGCCTAAAATCATATCCCCAAAATATTCTCTAACTAGCATAAAATTACTATCATATGAAAGAGAAAATTATTTAGAACATTTTTCATAAAAGAAGCTTTGTAATTAAAAGAGAGTTTATGTACCTTATTGATCTCCGAAGAACCGAAAATACCCTTATCAGGACATCACCCTCTCTTCTCTTCACAAAACACTTCACTTGCGTGAAGTGTTTAGCTGAGGGGGGTATTTATAATACCCCCTCCCCTTCCTTTTTATGCTTTGGCGCCTGATGGCGCCAAAGCATATAATAATTTTTTTTATTAATAAGGGGGAAATATTCCCCTTATCTTTCGGCGCCTACCAACTTTAAAATTTTTTTAAATATTATATTATTTTATAATATAATAATATATTATATTATTATTTAATTAATATTTTTTTTAATTCCTTTTTTTTAATAAGGATGTTACAATTCTCCCCACCTAAATAGAATTTTGTACGGCTAGAGACAGATGCATTGGTATTACCTTTAAGAAGTAGTGGGTGTGGTGGAGTTATCAGAGGTGCACAGGAGGAGTGGCTTGGTAGATATATTTGCAAGCTGACTTTGGTCCCCATAGCTATAGTTGAAGTTCTAGGAATAATTCATGGCTTACAGTTATGCAGGGCTAGTGAGTACCGAAGGATTAAAGTGGTCTCAGACTCTACTGAAGCTATCAACTTCATTACCAGAGAATGTGAACCAAACCATCCTTTTAAGGATATCATTATCTTTATTGATGAGGCTAAACTTCTTACTTATAGCGACTGGCATGTTGTTTTTCATAATGTTTCTAGAGAATGTATTAGTATAGTGGATAGACTAGCTAAACTAGCTCATAACCTTATAGGTAACTTTTCTTAATCAACTGCCACCTCCCTACTAAAAGGTGGAAATTGATGAGGGATTTAGGTATTACTTTGTTGATTTTTTTTTGTTATTGTAGTTGTATGACTGTAATTATTACTATTAAGTAATGATATCCAGATTTTTATGCAAAAAAAGGAAAAGATATATATTCTCCAATGTGAAGTCCCAGAGTAAGAAGCGACGCTGAGCTGAGGTGTATAGGGGAAAACCAGGGACCCTCGCATCTCACCATTTTTGTCATCTCCTGTTTCTGAAATCAGATCCAGCTCTGCAATTAACAGCTGACACTGTGTTATCAGGGATGAATGGCCTTGATCATTTGGTCCTATACTGTGGAGAGATGGCCGGCCACTCACTTACCCACACACATAATGTAATATTATATCCTATGCTTGTTTGACTCCCTAGAACCTTTCAAGCTTTTGCGTTTGGGACTTTTTCTTTCTTTTGTATAGTTCGTGCTTGTTTGGAATAGTTATTGAAGATGTTTGGTTCAGTGGTGAACCCAACAATAAGCCCGATTTGATCATGTAAGCACTTAATGACATCATGATTTTTTTTGTTTGGTTACCTAGTGTTTGAGAAGGGCTTATATGTGGCCTATTTAAAAAGTAGCCCAAATGCATTACTCGGCTCAACATTGGATCCCATATTTGACAGTTATTGTACCCTCTTTTTTCCCATGTGCTTGTCTGCCAACTCTGTCTCCCTTTTCTCTCTCCGAATCTCTCAGCGCCTGTGACCCCTGCATTCATTCATCTTCTTCTTTTCCCAACCTTGCATTCATTCCTCAACTACCGATAGCACTATCACTATCGTCTTCCTTATTTCGATCTCCTCTAAGCAATCTGCCACTATGATCTCCTCCTCTTAGCAATCCGCCACCGATCATTTAGCTCTGGCGAAATCCAGGTGTCACATCCATCATCAAATGGCGCCTTCGGGTGACTGCTCTTGTCTCAGCTCCAGCATGGTCCTCAGGTCAGCTCCACCGTCCTCCTCCTCTTAGATCTTAACAAACCTCCTGTAACACCTTAATTTCTAAAGCCTTTAGATTAATTTAAATATATAATGGTTTCAATCCTGAGACCAAAACAATTTAAATTTCCAATTTAAGACAAAGTTTAATCTTATATTTGTATAGGATTTTTAAAGAACTTTTTAAAATAAATATGTATGGTCTAAATTTTAGTTTGTAAATTCATTATCTTTATCAGTTTAAAAATCTTTTATTTAAAATACAAATCATTTTCTATCCATAGTTCACGTCGTGATGGTTAACTTATTGGTTTCTGGATACCAATACGTTATCGAAAGTCTAGCGTACGGATTACAACGTATACAGTCTGCGTCGCAAGTACTAGTACTACTATCGCTGCTACTACTACTACTACTTATAAATATTTTACAGTCATCCAAAATAAAATGATAACCGAACAGTCCATAATTTATTTGCCTCTTCTTCGTCCGTCTATATTACCTTCTTGCCCTTAGAGCTGGACGCCTTTGCTGTATATTATTTGTTGAAAAAGGGGTGAGATTCAAAAGAATCTCAGTAGTACACAGATCACTCATATAATATGCAAATACTAAGCATGTAAAACAAATCATCAAACATCACAACTTACAGAAATGCAGCACATAGAAGGGCCTAACCGGTCCCTTATCACAGACTCACAGCGCTTGAGATTCACAATCTGGCTGCCCAGGGCCACCGCCCCATACAAGGTACAGTCACGGGCTTTCTGTCTCAAGCCTACCTGGCTCAAAACGCCCCCGGGTAACTCCCGGTGTAACTTGTACTTACGGGTCTTACCGCCTATGGACTATCTGTCCCACACATATACAGATGATATGGTACACATACATGGCATCACATATGATATAAGAGATAAGGTACTACCTGACAGTCTTTCCAAATTTGGTTCCTGTTCTCAGTCTCTTAGGCGTCCCGGGCAAATGTCAAATCCTATAATTTATAATTTACGGACGGACGAATTATTACTTATTCCAAAATAATTTAATACACCTTGGTAGGTTATCATTATAGCTAATACCTTAATTCCAATAGGTATTTAATGGACTCATACCAATCTAAGTATTTAATTTGACCCTTAGAGTCCCAATTATTTCAAAAATACCCTTACTTTTTATTTTTTTCACTATAACTCAATTCTGTCAGAATTTTCAATAATCTTTGAAAATTCATATCTTGGCCTAGAAATATCCAATTAAGGTGGTTCCAAATTCTATGTGTCACTTATGAAGTCGATTTTAATATAAAAATACTTTTAACTACCACCTATCTATGAATAATTCCCAGTTTTAAATTTATTTCGCACTGCCAGAAAATCTTTCCAGTTTCAGTAGCTTAACTTCTAAAATTCATAACTAAATATCTAGAACTCCAAATGGGATGGTTCAAAATCTTATATGATCATCTTTAAATATATTTTCAGGTAAAAATATTACCATTTATAAATTATAGCTACAAAATTTCCATAATTTCGTCAAACCCCATCTGTACCAGAAAACGTTCCAGATTCATCATCTAACTTTAAAAATTAATATCTCACTATTTATAAACCCAAATGATACATATTATATATCAAATTAAAGCTTAAGATGTCTAATTTACTTCTGGAAACTTTAATAATTTTCGGACTAGTTTTGGTTACCGAAATTTATTTTACAACCAATATGATTTCAGAGAAACTAACCGAACAGCAACTCCTCTTATTTTCTAAAAATTCTAGACTTATATATAATCATCCAAAAATCAAAACCACATGTATTCCCACATAATTTTTCGTGTAGAATTGATTGGAAACCTCAAATTTGACAAATTCTCATTCCTTCTTCGTGCACTATTTTTCCCAAAACAAGACCTCACAAGACAATGATTCATTATACTAGATTCTTATGCTTCCCAAATTACCCAAAAATAGCCTCAAATCAACTAGAAAGAGTTGAAAATATATGAAGGAAACTTACCTATATTAGGATATGAAGTTGTGTGGGATTTGTAATCTCTTCTTCCTTCCTCCAATGGCACCTATCACTCTTATGTCTCTCTCTTTCACTCACTCTCTCTTTTCTCTATATTTTTCTGTTTCTCAAATTCTTCCGTGAGCCTTGGAAAAACTTAGAATGCAGAATAAGTGTGTGAATGAAAGAGAAAAGTGAGTGTGTGGGTGTTGACTAAATGGAATAAAAATATGTGAAGTGTGTGTCATGAGGTAAGTGTGTGTTTATTTAATATTTTTGTGTGTGTGTACGTGAGGCATGAGAGGAGCAAGGGAAAAGGGTGTGTGTGTTTTGTTTTAATATAATATATATAGGTATATTTTTATCCTATTAATTACACACACTAGGTCTTTATTTTTCCCTTTGTCTAATTTAAGATTCCTTATATTTTATAGGTTTCATAATTTGGCTTATTATCTAACTCCCATAAATTAATCCTTAGCCTTTGAATAAATTTTGGGATGTTACAATTCTCCCCCAGTAAAATAAATTTCGTCCTCGAAATTTGTTACACTTCTTGAGATATAAACTCAGGGTAACATTTCTTCAGGTCCTCTTCAACTTCCCAAGTTGCTTCCCTTGGAGACAGTCCCTTCCACACCACCTTCACGAATGGTATGCTTCGATGTCTGAGTTGTTTTTCTTGTTTGTCAATGATTTGTTCTGGCTCAGCCTCATATGTGAGATCATCTCGCATATCCACATTTTCATATTCCATAATATGTTCAGGGTCTGGTTGGTACTTCTTCAACTGTGATACATGAAACACATCGTGCAGTCTACTCAAGTTTGGGGGTAAGGCTACTCGATATGCTACTGGCCCAATTCTTGCCAATATTTCAAATGGACCAATGTAACGTGGGCTAAGCTTTTTCCTTTTGATTGCCTTACCGATTCCGGTAACAGGAGATACCTTCAAAAATACATGATCTCCCACTTCAAACTCTAGAGATCTTCTCCTTTTATCAGCATAGCTTTTCTGTCTGCTTTGCGTTGTTAGGAGCCTTTTTTTTTTTATAGTCCTGATTTGCTCTGTGGTTTGATCTACCAGATCCGGCCCATATAGTCTTCGTTCATTCAATTCTGTCCAGCATAGGGGTGATTGGCACTTTCTACCATACAATGCTTCATAAGGAGCCATTTTTATACTCGCATGATAGCTATTATTGTAAGCGAATTCAGCGAGTGGAAGGAAATGTTCCCAACTTCCCTTGAAATCCAATACACATGCTCTTAACATATCTTCCAGTGTCTGTATGGTTCTTTTTGATTGTCCATCCGTCTGTGGATGATAGGCCGTACTGAATTTCAGCTTCGTACCTAGAGCTTCATGTAGAGCTTTCCAGAATCTTGATGTGAATCTGGGATCTCGGTCGGAGATAATACTCTTCGGTGTACCATGGAGTCTGATTATCTCCCGTATATATATTTCCGCTAATTTCTCTGGGGAATATCTAGCATTAATGGGTATGAAATGTGCCGTCTTGGTGAAACGGTCGACAATTACCCAAATGGCATCATAGTTTCTAATTTTGGGTAAACCCATCACTAGATCCATAGTGACACTTTCCCACTTCCATTCTGGAATTTCTGGACTCTGTAGAAGTCCTGGTGGTCTCTGATGTTCAATCTTCACCTTCTGACAAGTGAGACATCGGGACACATACTTGGTCACATCGCTTTTTAGCCCTGGCCACCAGTACATGGATTTCAAATTGTGATACATCTTAATCATTCCTGGGTGAAGGGTGTAACGACTCTTGTGTGCCTCATCTAGGATTTTTCGCCTCAGATCAGCCTTTGGTGGTACATATATTCGCTGTTTGTATCTGACCAATCCACTCGGCGAAAGATCATGATCCTGGGTTTCACCTTTTTCAATCATCCCTCGGATTAACTGGGCTCGTTCATCTTGCATTTGAGCTTCTTCAATTTCTGCTCTCAGATTGCTTTCTTCCTGACTAACACTAAAATTAGCTAGGAGTACTTCATTCGGTTTGTATGCATTGAGGAATACTTGATTTGTCAAGTTTAGATCTCTGAATTCCTCTAACAATTTCTGTTCTCGAACCATCATGACTGCTACTTGCATCACTTTTCTACTCAAGGCATCAGCAACAACATTTGCCTTTCCTGGATGATATTTAATCTCTAGATTATAATCTTTTAACAACTCCATCCAGCGACGTTGTCTCATATTCAATTCTTTTTGATCATGTAGATACTTGAGGCTCTTGTGGTCACAGTACAACTCTACAGTACTACCATACAGGTAGTGTCGCCATATTTTCAATGCAAACACGATTGCCGCAAGCTCCAAATCATGAGTGGGATAGTTCTTCTCGTGAGGCTTCAGCTGTCGAGAGGCATACGCCACTACTCTGCCCTGCTGCATAAGGACACATCCCAATCCCTGCTTACTAGCATCACTGTAAACCACATATGGCTCACTGGGATCTGGAATAATCAGTACTGGTGCGGATGTCAACCTCTCCTTCAGCTCCGTGAAGCTCCTCTCACATTTGTCATCCCACACATATGTTTGATTCTTTCTCGTGAGCTTTGTCAACGGCATGGCGATCCTGGAGAAATTTTGAATAAATCTCCGGTAATAACCAGCAAGACCCAGAAAACTGCGTATCTCTGTTACAGTTTCTGGCCTCTTCCAGTTTAGTACTGCCTCCACCTTACTAGGATCCACAGAGACTCCTTCTTGTGAAATTACATGGCCCAGAAATTTAACTTCTGAAAGCCAGAATTCACATTTACTCAGTTTGGCAAAGAGTTGCTTTTCTCTCAGAATTCTAAGCACTATTCTCAAATGCTCTTCATGTTCCTCTTTACTCTTAGAGTATATTAGGATGTCGTCAATGAAGACTACCACGAACTGATCCAGATATTGACGAAAAATTCGGTTCATGTAATCCATAAACACAGCAGGTGCGTTGGTCAGTCCGAAAGGCATCACCAAGAACTCATAGTGTCCATATCTGGTTCTAAAAGCTGTCTTCGATACATCCTCAGCTTTTACTCGCAACTGATGGTAGCCCGATCTCAAATCAATCTTTGAGAATACGCTAGAACCAGATAGTTGATCGAGAAGATCATCAATCCTGGGGAGTGGATATTTGTTCTTGACGGTCACCTTATTCAGCTCCCGGTAATCAATACATAACCGTAGGCTCCCGTCCTTCTTCTTAACAAACAATACTGGAGCTCCCCATGGTGAAACACTGGGTCGTATAAACCCTTTCTCTAGTAATTCTTCAATTTGCTTCTTCAATTCTGCCATTTCATTTGGTGCCATTCGGTAAGGAGCTTTGGAAATAGATCCAGTACCCGGTATAATTTCAATGGCGAACTCAACTTCTCTTTCTGGAGGTAATCCACTAATGTCTTCTGGAAATACCTCAGGAAATTCATTCACTACAGGTATACTCTCAATCATTACATCTGATTCTGCCTGAACTGAGAATAATATCAGATACCCCTGACACCCTTTTCTCAGACACTTCTCAGCTTCAGCTACGGAGAGAAAATTCAGGTTAATGCTAGCATCGTTGCCTTTATGTGGTTCAAGATATTCAATTCTCTTGTTACCACAATCCAGCAACACATTGTTCGCCGTTAGCCAGTCAATGCCTAGAATAACTTCCAGTTTGTGGAGTGGTAGATAGATCAAATCTATCACTGACTCCCGTCCAGCTACATTTATAATACAATTCAAACAAGCATCTGAAGTAATAGCTCTAGCACCCATCGGTGTAGATACAACCAGATCATACGGTAATTTATGCACATTTAGCCCTAACTCTTTAGCACACTCAGAGGAAATAAACGAATGACTAGCACCAGAATCAAATAAGGCTTGTAATGTGGTACCATTAAGAAGGATTGTACCTTGGATCATCTCTGGAGATTTCTGGGCCTCCTCGTGGGTCATTGCAAATACTCTCCCATGAGTCTTGGGCCTGGGCTCTACTGTCCGCTGTTTACATTCACTAGCAAAGTGACCCGGTTGATGACAGATGTAACAGATTATCTGTCTATCACAAGTTCTGCCAGGATGCACCTTACCACATCGAGAACATGTTGGAGCTGTAAAGGACCCCTGATTTCCACGGTTATCTGGCCTGTAAGATCTCTTATCATTTCCCCTGAATGATGATCCCTGACCCTTCCGTTTCTGAGGAAAACTTCCCCGACTAGGTCCACTGTGGTTGCTGGTATTCTTAGCTGGATTTCGATCTCGCAGGTTGTACTCCGTGATCCGGCATTCTTCTACTGCTTTGTTAAAATTTTCAAATTGTCGGGCGGCTAACCGATCTTTCAGGTAACGCTTCAACCCTCTGATCAGTAGATCTGAGCTCCACTGCTCACCTTCTTTGTTTCGCATGTAAGAGGAGTAACGAGACAAGCGAGTGAATCGAGAGAGATATTCATCGAAGGTCTCCTCTTCACCCTGTCGGATAGATAAGAACTCTGTCTCTTTTTCGATTCTCACAGATCTGGGGAAGTATTTTTCATTAAACTTCTCCTGGAATAGCTCCCAAGTCACAGGAATATTCTGGGTTGCGAACATCATAGCTATATTCCTCCACCATTGGTCTGCATCCCCCTCTAGTTTGTACACCGCTAGTCGTGCCTTTATCTCAGAAGAACACTCCAATATTTCAAAAATTTTCTCCAGCCTGATTATCCAGTTTTCAGCTTCTTGAGGGTCAAATTTCCCATTGAATAATGAGGATTGGTGTTTACCGAACTCTGTAACCCAATACTGTATGTTTCGTTCCTCACGGACTGGTCCCCTATGAGATTCTTGATTCGGTGTTATTGGTGGTTGTGACTCCTCAGGTTGAGTTGATTCTTCCTTATTCTCTGTTTCCTCTTGAATTGTTTCATTATTTACTGAATGCCCCCTATCTTCATTTTGCTTAGCTTTTACTTCCTGGAGTTCTTCCCTAAGTTCTTGTATCATAGTCCGCTGTTCAGTAAGCATGCCAAGCATTTGTTGCATAAGATCAGGTCTAGCATTTGATTCCAAATTATCATTTCCGTGTCTACCTCTACCTCGGCCTCTACCGCGGCCTCTTCCACTGGCTCTACCACCTCTTATAATTGCCATCTTTATATTTCACTATATTAAAATGAGGAAAAAGTAAATTTCATATAGTCATATATCAGCATACTATTCTGATAATGCCAGAACCTTATGCTCTGATACCAAAAATGTAACACCTTAATTTCTAAAGCCTTTAGATTAATTTAAATATATAATGGTTTCAATCCTGAGACCAAAACAATTTAAATTTCCAATTTAAGACAAAGTTTAATCTTATATTTGTATAGGATTTTTAAAGAACTTTTTAAAATAAATATGTATGGTCTAAATTTTAGTTTGTAAATTCATTATCTTTATCAGTTTAAAAATCTTTTATTTAAAATACAAATCATTTTCTATCCATAGTTCACGTCGTGATGGTTAACTTATTGGTTTCTGGATACCAATACGTTATCGAAAGTCTAGCGTACGGATTACAACGTATACAGTCTGCGTCGCAAGTACTAGTACTACTATCGCTGCTACTACTACTACTACTTATAAATATTTTACAGTCATCCAAAATAAAATGATAACCGAACAGTCCATAATTTATTTGCCTCTTCTTCGTCCGTCTATATTACCTTCTTGCCCTTAGAGCTGGACGCCTTTGCTGTATATTATTTGTTGAAAAAGGGGTGAGATTCAAAAGAATCTCAGTAGTACACAGATCACTCATATAATATGCAAATACTAAGCATGTAAAACAAATCATCAAACATCACAACTTACAGAAATGCAGCACATAGAAGGGCCTAACCGGTCCCTTATCACAGACTCACAGCGCTTGAGATTCACAATCTGGCTGCCCAGGGCCACCGCCCCATACAAGGTACAGTCACGGGCTTTCTGTCTCAAGCCTACCTGGCTCAAAACGCCCCCGGGTAACTCCCGGTGTAACTTGTACTTACGGGTCTTACCGCCTATGGACTATCTGTCCCACACATATACAGATGATATGGTACACATACATGGCATCACATATGATATAAGAGATAAGGTACTACCTGACAGTCTTTCCAAATTTGGTTCCTGTTCTCAGTCTCTTAGGCGTCCCGGGCAAATGTCAAATCCTATAATTTATAATTTACGGACGGACGAATTATTACTTATTCCAAAATAATTTAATACACCTTGGTAGGTTATCATTATAGCTAATACCTTAATTCCAATAGGTATTTAATGGACTCATACCAATCTAAGTATTTAATTTGACCCTTAGAGTCCCAATTATTTCAAAAATACCCTTACTTTTTATTTTTTTCACTATAACTCAATTCTGTCAGAATTTTCAATAATCTTTGAAAATTCATATCTTGGCCTAGAAATATCCAATTAAGGTGGTTCCAAATTCTATGTGTCACTTATGAAGTCGATTTTAATATAAAAATACTTTTAACTACCACCTATCTATGAATAATTCCCAGTTTTAAATTTATTTCGCACTGCCAGAAAATCTTTCCAGTTTCAGTAGCTTAACTTCTAAAATTCATAACTAAATATCTAGAACTCCAAATGGGATGGTTCAAAATCTTATATGATCATCTTTAAATATATTTTCAGGTAAAAATATTACCATTTATAAATTATAGCTACAAAATTTCCATAATTTCGTCAAACCCCATCTATACCAGAAAACGTTCCAGATTCATCATCTAACTTTAAAAATTAATATCTCACTATTTATAAACCCAAATGATACATATTATATATCAAATTAAAGCTTAAGATGTCTAATTTACTTCTGGAAACTTTAATAATTTTCGGACTAGTTTTGGTTACCGAAATTTATTTTACAACCAATATGATTTCAGAGAAACTAACCGAACAGCAACTCCTCTTATTTTCTAAAAATTCTAGACTTATATATAATCATCCAAAAATCAAAACCACATGTATTCCCACATAATTTTTCGTGTAGAATTGATTGGAAACCTCAAATTTGACAAATTCTCATTCCTTCTTCGTGCACTATTTTTCCCAAAACAAGACCTCACAAGACAATGATTCATTATACTAGATTCTTATGCTTCCCAAATTACCCAAAAATAGCCTCAAATCAACTAGAAAGAGTTGAAAATATATGAAGGAAACTTACCTATATTAGGATATGAAGTTGTGTGGGATTTGTAATCTCTTCTTCCTTCCTCCAATGGCACCTATCACTCTTATGTCTCTCTCTTTCACTCACTCTCTCTTTTCTCTATATTTTTCTGTTTCTCAAATTCTTCCGTGAGCCTTGGAAAAACTTAGAATGCAGAATAAGTGTGTGAATGAAAGAGAAAAGTGAGTGTGTGGGTGTTGACTAAATGGAATAAAAATATGTGAAGTGTGTGTCATGAGGTAAGTGTGTGTTTATTTAATATTTTTGTGTGTGTGTACGTGAGGCATGAGAGGAGCAAGGGAAAAGGGTGTGTGTGTTTTGTTTTAATATAATATATATAGGTATATTTTTATCCTATTAATTACACACACTAGGTCTTTATTTTTCCCTTTGTCTAATTTAAGATTCCTTATATTTTATAGGTTTCATAATTTGGCTTATTATCTAACTCCCATAAATTAATCCTTAGCCTTTGAATAAATTTTGGGATGTTACACCTCCCCCACTCCAACTGCTAAGACACCTTCAATGCCTTCAGGTCCCATCGCCAAGTCTGGCAAGGCCTGCAGCTTTCGGTGGCCCCTCACTGCGGCTAAGATCCTCCAATCTTTGTCTTTTGTCCTTTGTCAACAGTAGGTGCTCGTTGCAGCTAAAGAGCTTGGTGGTTTGTTGGCTTTGTCTTCATCTTCCCATTCAGCCTTTAGCTGTCGTCCACTCTGTCGCCGGTAAGGTTTTTTCGACTCACCTATGGTAGAGCCACTTTTATGCAAAACAATGCCACCTATTCTCCTTCCTGATCTCAACTCTCTCCCACCACTTTATTCCACCGTCTTCCTTCTCTCCCAACATAATTGTGTTGCAAAAAACCACCATTCTTGTTATTTGCTTTATTGCTTATTGCTGATCACACTTCTTGTGTTCCTTTCTCTGCATATGTGGTTATTGGTCCGGCTTGAGCGTCCTTTAAGCAATTGTAACTCTTCAGGTAAGTCTTGATTTCCTCTCTCTCTACTTTTTTCTGACCTCCTTTTCTGGGGTATATAGAGAGAAGACGAATCAAATTATTGTTTTATTGTATGGTTCTGTGTTATGATCAATGGGTGAAGAACTGGATGCATTTTGAAATAACTTAGCACGTGTTTGCTTTTGCACCTTCATTCTTAAGGCCTGTAATATGTGGTTCAGGTTTAGACTCTTGTAGTTTTTGGGCTAATTTTTCCCAGAAGCTTCATTTTGCAAATGTAGAACCCTACAAGTTCGTAATTCCCATTTGATATTTTTTTGTTTACTAGTTTCCACTTTCTCTGATTCTGTTAGTTACTTATTACTGTACTTATGATTATGATGTATAGAAAATGATTAGAAGGGTAATAAGCTAATAATGTATGCAAAACATGAACCACTTTGTTATATATGCTTGTAAATGTATCCCAGTAGTGTTGTACATTTATTTCATTTATGTATATAAAAAAATAAATATGTAAAAATAAAAAAGATATTACTCTCTCCTTTCCTTTTTAGTTATGTAGATAAAAAAAATAAATATGTAACTGTATCCAAGTAGTGTTGTTATTACTCTATCCTTTCCTTTTTAATTATGTAGCTAAAAAGAAAAAAGAAGCACATATAATAAATATGTAAAAATATTAATGGAACTCAATTTTTTATTAGATAGCAACAATTAGGTTTATCGCGGCCTACAACTTTGACAAGGCAAACAATGGCAATGTAGAGCATGATGAAGATACAACTGTAGAGGCAGAGGCTTTGTCGAGCAGTAATTCCGGGACATCTTCAACCGGAATGAATCGCATTTAGGACATGATTCGAGACAATATTGTGGAGAACATCTGATTGTATTAGTTATGTCATATTTTTTGACTAAATTTATGTATATCGGAACCACATTATTTATCTTACATTTTTTCACTTTTTCATAATATGAAATTTCTTTTTTTTTCATACATAAACCCCAAAAGCACTTATACAATCCAAACAAGTTTTACTTTTAGAAAATCACTTATACAATTTTCAATCCAAACATAATTCACGTTACACAATCTCACTTATTCCAATCGCACTTTTCAATAAGCCCGATTGAAAAAAGTCATTTTACCCATCGTTATTCCAAACACTCTCATTTGAATATTCAAAAGCAGCTTTTCAATCATGATTTACGGTATACAAGGTAAATATATAAGAAGAGTTTTATCTCAATTTACGTAAAAAACTCTTATAAACTATTTATAAACTACTCCAAATACACCTTTAATATTTTATTAGGAGATGGCAGCAAAAGTAATATATCAGGCAACTTGCTAGTACAAACCCTTGCTGATTTTTTTTGTTTGGGACCCGAAACTCTGGCTGATGACTGTTGTTATTTTAGGATATGAATTATATATATATATATATATATATATATATATATATTATATATATATAAGAAAGAGCTATTTTTGAGTTGACATAGGGCCTGTTTGGAATCTTATTGGAGAGGGAAAAATATTTATTTGGAGGACAAAAATCCATTTAACATCTGCGGACATATTTGTGAACACATTAGTTTTCATTGGGGTTTTAGAAAAAAAACTACTTTTTTTAGAAGTTCATTGAAGTAGCTTCTGACTTTTTTTCATTAGGTTTAGAAAAAAAAAGTCACTTCTCCCACTGTCAATCCAAACACAAATCACATTAACAATATAATTTTTTTTATTTGGTTTCTACAAAAACCACATTAAAAAAAATCATTTTTTCACTGTATTTCCAAACAATCACATAATGTGATAATTGTGATTACAGAGAGATGGGAGTTGGAAGTTAAGTAATGTTAAGTTGGTTGGTGGTGATGAATGAGCTGCGAAATAGACGCCCACCGCATGGCCTCCGTATATTTCTATGCTTCCTAAATCTGTCCACAGACACATCTCATCCTTGCATAACATTCCCCACTTGTTGTATTTAACTCTACATCTTGTTCAAACTCTATTTTAACTAATTCTTAAATAGATATATTTATCATATTTGATTAAATTAACGAGTTAGTTAATATGATATATATTTTTTAAAGCATCTTAATCATCTTTCTTAATTCATTCATTCCCTCTTTTTTTTTATTATTTTTAAGGGAGCATCAATAGTGATAAATTAAGAAAAGATGTGCAAGTATGAAAACTTTGTGTTATATTTAGGATTAAGATCAACTTTTTAAATATATCTTATATTAAGGATCGGAGGAGTACTAAAAACTATTAGTTAAGTCGTTAAATATGCTTAAAGTCTTCCAAGTTTACCCTTATTAAAAAAATTTTACTCTCTGTATTTACAAATCATTCTCACATCTCTCTTTCTGACAGGAAATACATAATTACAAAATTAGAAAACATTTATTAATAACATGTAAATGGACTTATATTTAGAACAAAAAATTTCTTCTAAAAGTGGACTAATAATAAGGACTAGAATGGCATAAGACATGTTTGGAAAATTAATCTTGATAATAAATATAAGACATAATTTTTTATATTTATCAATCTTTTATTTATTTACCCTATTGATACTCTCTTAATGATAATCAATAAAAAAAATTAAAAAAAATAATTATAATATTTTAAAAAATATATGTATTATTAGCTAACTTAATAATATTTTTTTTTTAGAATGCCTTTTTATGTGGAGTGTCTATCGATTGCGCCGTTATGGATCTCTAACTTCGATATCTTTAATGGGGTGCTGGGACATAGATTAACCCTATCATACATTCATAGGTGTCCACAAAGGATTTACTGTGCAGGGACACAGATTAACTGTCATACACTCATAGGTGTCAACAAAGGATTTACGGGTTGGCCAAAAAAAAAAAACAAAGGATTTACGGTCTCCTTGTTTAACCTCATCTTACAAGCAACATCACATGGCAAGAAATTCTTCCTTTGCTAAAAAACTTCATTCTTTAACTTCAAGTTATTTCCAGCTGCTTCTTTTAAATTTTATTCTGATCATCGTGTTTGTTCTGCTACCTTCGGATCCTTGTAAAACACTTTTATTGTTATTTAATATCATTTTGTTCTTTTACAATATATATATATATATATAGAAAGACCCATACTCAAAAGCAGTTTAGAAAAATTTTGGCCACTCGTTGGGGGTGGGCTGACATGGCTGGCGTCATATTTGCTTCTCAGAAAAGCAAATGATTTCCCTCACATTTAAGCCACCTCTATTTCCTGCGTTAATTCATGATGCCCCTTGTACGAATTGATATTTAAGAAATACATTTAAATAAATTGAGATATAATTTTTTTCACATATTTATTTTATACATCATAAATTACGATGAAAAAATAGTTTTTATCATTAATCCAAACATTAACATATTCTCATACTCACTTCCGTTCACAGTTCAAGACAATTGGTATATTTAGATAGTCACCATAAGTACTTTTCAATCGTGATTTACGGAATATGATGTAACTTTTACGGTCTACGAAGTAAATATGTGGATGAGTTTTATCTCGATTTATATGAATCGGGCTTATACATAAATATAATGCTTCACATGGTCATGCAGAGATCATAACGCCATGTCAACACCGTTTTATTTCTTGGCCAATAAAATTAAAAACAAAGAAATCGTGCTTTCATTGTCTTCGTTTGAAACAACGATTGAAGTCTTCAAAAACAGTTTTTTAATCGTAATTTACAGTATACAAGATAAGTATGTGAGATGAGTATTATTTCAATATATATACATAAGTATTTATAAGTCTTCCAATCACTTAGTCAAGCATAATTATTATTAATCAATATTATAATTTTCGTGAGTAAACAGTGAAACATGCGGCCCTAACTGGTTAATACCACTAGAAAAAAATCGGACCGGCGGTGATCCGATCTGGTTCATGAAATAAACTGGTGAACCGGTTCACCCGGTTTGCCTTTTCTTTTTTTTTATATAAAATACATTTTTTTATTCCTCTACTTTCTATTTTGCATTATTTTTTAGGGAAAAATGAAAGTTTGAAGACCAAGATGAAGAGAAAAGTAGATAAAAAAAGATTTTGAGAGAATATAATAATTAATTAATTATAGGAAAAGAGATGTCATTATATAAATATAGGCATCATAACTAATACTAATAGATTTTAAGCATTTTTTTGTCTAAAGATCTTTATTTTAATCTATGGAAATTTAATATATATATATATATATATATTGTGACTAATAAATTATAATATTTTAATATGACCGGTTTGACCACCGGTCCGACCCCGGTTAAACCATTAACCCTTAAACCAGTATTATGACCGGTTCATTGTCCGATCCGATTTTTTGTTCCTTAGTTAATACTACTCCTTGATCATATCCCATATATCACGTAAAAGTCTAAGTTAGTTTATTATTTTTAATAATTTTTTCTATATTGAATATAAATAATGAATATTTTTTTGACGATCAGAAATAAATAATAAAAGTTTCAAGACCAGTTTTCTCCATAATAGTGATATATTGCATCGCTTCTGGCCAACCATATCATCAATATATCGATTTTTTTAAAAAAAATTATAATAAAATTCTAAATAAATAAAAATATAAAAAAATGGGTTATTAATAACTCCATATACGCAGATTTGTTGAATTGCAACATATCAATATCCACAGATTTGTCCCATGTCTTGTTATCTGGTCTCGGATCCCAACGTCCACTACGTCGCTTTCGCTTCTCCATGTACGCTTCCCTCTAAATTTTGCGTCATGCTTTGCTAGACCCTCCCCTGTATTAGCTTTACTTCCTCGTAACTCCCTTCTTTCCTTTTATTTCCTTCCTTGCTTTGGTTTTATGGGTTAAGATAGCTTATTTCCTGATATCTATTGCTTCCTTTCCGACTATCGTGTACAAATTAGAAAACCTGGATATTTGGTTCGCCCCAGAGAGCCTTCTGCTTAAAAATCCCGAATTCGATATTTGATTCCTGGGGATTCATTTTAGGCATCCTATCGAGCCGTTGTTGAATGCTGTTCTTTCTTCTACTGACCCTGAGAGAAAATCTTCTTATTGAAGCCCGCGAGGGAAATTCGTTGCACTTATGCACTGTTTGCTCCAATTCAGTTAATCTAGAAATTTTGTTGATATTTCTTTCCGACTTTGGAGTTTGGATCTTTAATTTTGTTATATCATTTATTCATTCATATATACTTTATCGCAAGACATATAATTCCTATCACTAAACTCTTATTATTTGATCTCCTGGTTTCTTTACATTTCTTATTTCTGACCAAGGAAATGGATGTGAGCAATGAGGCTAATGTTGACCCATTTTCAATTGGGCCATCGAGCATTATTGATCGAACAATTGCTTTCAGAGTTCTTTTCTGCAAGTCCATGTCGCATTTGAGACATCAAATATTCAGTGTTTTGTTAAATATCATAAGCAGGTTTAGGGGATTTTGGGAACCCACTGTCACATGGTTGCATCCAAGAAATCCGCAGGGGATATTATTAATGATGACAATGATTGTTTTTTTCTTGAGACGATGCACAAATGTGAAAGCAAAGGCTGAAATGGCATATCAGAGGAAATTTTGGAAAAATATGATGAGAACTGCACTGACCTACGAGGAGTGGTCTCATGCAGCTAAGATGCTTGATAAAGAGACTCCAAAGATGAATGAATCGGAATTTTATGACGTAGAGTTAGTGAGGAGTAAGCTGCAAGAGCTCCGCCACCGTCGGCAAGAGGGATCTCTTAGAGACATAATGTTTTGTATGCGTGCTGATCTTGTGAGAAATCTAGGTAATATGTGCAACCCCGAACTTCACAAAGATAGGCTTCGGGTGCCCAGATTAATCAAGGAGTATATTGATGAGGTATCGACTCAGTTGAGAATGGTCTGTGACTCTGATTCAGAGGAGCTCTTCTTGGAAGAAAAGCTTGCTTTCATTCATGAAAATAGACACGCATTTGGGAGGACTGCTTTGCTGTTGAGTGGAGGAGCCTCTCTTGGAGCTTTTCATGTTGGTGTAGTCAAAACACTGGTAGAGCATAAACTCTTGCCTAGGATAATTGCTGGTTCAAGTGTAGGTTCCATTATGTGTTCCGTCGTTGCTACTCGGTCTTGGCCTGAACTTCAAAGCTTTTTTGAGCATTCTTGGCACTCAATACAGTTTTTTGATCGAATGGGTGGCATTTTTACAGTTGTGAAGAGGATCATGACACGAGGTGCTGTTCATGAGATCAGACAATTGCAAATGATGTTAAGGCACTTGACAAGCAACCTTACATTTCAAGAAGCGTATGACATGACAGGTCGAATTCTTGGGATAACAGTTTGCTCTCCAAGAAGACATGAACCGCCTAGGTGTCTTAACTACTTGACTTCGCCCAATGTTGTTATATGGAGTGCGGTCACTGCTTCTTGTGCGTTTCCTGGCCTTTTTGAGGCTCAGGAACTAATGGCAAAGGATAGAAATGGTGATATTATTCCGTACCATCCTCCATTTAATTTGGGCCCTGAGGAAGGATCCACACCCATACGTCGCTGGAGGGATGGGAGCCTGGAGATTGATCTTCCTATGATGCAGCTTAAAGAGCTGTTTAATGTCAATCATTTTATTGTCAGCCAGGCCAATCCACATATTTCACCATTGTTAAGATTGAAAGGCTTCGTAAGAGCTTATGGAGGTAACTTTGCTGCCAAGGTATGTAATCACGGACTCGAACCTTTATATAATGACAATACATGATACAAAGATATGCTTTTGTTTCTTGTCATTATGTGAACCTTCACTTTTAAATCCCCATTTCCACCCCAAAATAAAAGTAATATCTCTGGTATATTTATTTAGCAGAAGAAAGAATATATCGATGTGATGTTAACTGATTGAAAAGCTTGAAAATTGTGTGTGCTGCTTTCAGCTAGCGTGTGCTTTTTTACCACCTATTATAGCAGAAATTGTTCCTTGATGCTTCACAAACTACCAATAGAGTTAAGATCAAATGTTTTCTTCTATATTCATATCTGTTGTAGAATTTTAGTCTTGTTGCTGTGCTTTAATTATTGATGTGTTCTTAGGCGTGCTCTGTGTTGTTGAGTGCTATGGATTTGTTAAAAGAGGAGTCATGCTTGGAAATTTTGGATGACTTAAAAGAGGAAGTTGCTACCTTGTTTTCACTTACGAGAAAGCTTTATTCTTGTTTTATATTGTTAAATCCTTGACGTGGAATTTACATCTTATTTATTGGATCTTCAATTTACCCTTGACATAATGTTCCTATCATGAAATGATAATGTTGATTGTGTTTTTTAATCCTACAGCTTGCTCATCTCGTTGAGATGGAGGTGAAACATAGATGTAATCAGGTTCTAGAACTCGGCTTTCCATTAGGCGGACTTGCAAAGCTATTTGCTCAAGATTGGGAGGGTGATGTAACTGTTGTTATGCCCGCAACTATTGCTCAGGTGTGTGCTCGTGTGGTCATTTGATATTGCTTGTAGATGAAAAAGTCTAGTTTCAATTAGATATTAATCTGAAGCAAAAAGTGTGGTTATGATGGAGGCTCTAGCTACTGAGTATTGAAAATTATATGCTGTCATCAATTTTCTGTTTTACATTTGGCTAATTATATAGGAGTCTACTTTTATGCCATTTACTAGGGATGAATATTGGACTAGTGACTGATTAGCATTTGCTATCTTTTTTTTCCTTTATGTCTCATACCAGTACTCAAAAATTATACAAAACCCTTCATATGCGGAGCTTCAAAAGGCAGCCAACCAAGGGAGAAGGTGCACCTGGGAGAAGCTTTCGGCCATAAAAGCAAATTGTGGCATTGAGCTTGCTCTCGATGAATGTGTTGCTATTCTCAATCATATGAGAAGGCTCAAGAGAAGTTCTGAAAGAGCAGCTGCTGCTTCTATTGGTCTGACCAGTTCTGTCAAATTCAGTGCTTCGAGAAGAATCCCCTCATGGAATTGCATTGCACGAGAGAATTCAGCAAGCTCCTTTGAGGAAGACCTAACAGATGTTGGTTCCTCTTTACATCAAGGTGCTGCAGGTAAAAATTGGAAAACCCACCATCCCATACATGATGGAAGCGACAGTGAATCTGAGAGCGTCAGTTTGAATTCTTGGACCCGATCTGGTGGCCCTTTGATGAGAACTACTTCAGCAAATAAGTTTATTGACTTTGTTCAAAACTTAGATGTTGATACTGACCTAAAGAAAGGCATGGCGGCTCATCCAAACTCTCCGGTTTTTCAGCATAATCACAGTCCAAGGGTCAACACTGCCGATAGGAGCTCTGAGGGCATGAAAATTGATCAAGAAGCTGACCGAAGGTTAGTCATGAATGGATCTAGCATAGTGGTAACTGAAGGTGATATTTTGCAGCCAGAAAGAATCCAAAATGGGATTGTGCTTAATGTTGTAAAGAAAGAAGACTTGACAGCTTTGAACAGGAGCCATGATTTTGGAAATTACAACAATGAAGTTGCTGAATGTTTGCAAATTGACTGTCTAGGAAACGAGATGGATGCAGCCAGTGTAATTTCTGACTGTGGAGATGATGATTCCGCTGCTACTGAGTCTCCAAGGGAAACCCGAGTTTAATTATAGGGACCATTCTAATACAGATGTTGGTAAGGATCAGATCATTGATGATAATTGATTTTGAAGATCATATTTTTTCTCGTGTTACTTCAATTATTTTCCCTATTGCTTTCCAGATTGTAAATAACTTGGATGGTATTACTGGCGAGGGATCTCTATTTTTCTGTTCCTTCGGAATGTAGCCCATCATCTGGATTACTCAGGATTGTACAGAAGCAGAGGGATTTTATATATAATTTCAACGACAACCGTGAGTCATTCGACCAGTTTCTGGCTCTAACCTCTACATCTTGTGTTATTCTCAAACCAATTAGACAATGCCATAGAGTCATTGCATGACAGTTTTTGTACTGTGTCAAACAGTTATAGTAATATGATTGTCATTGATGTGGTTGCAGGGCGGGTTGAGCTGGGATTATATATGCGTCAGTGTTGCGTAGCGGATAGTTGCAGACACAGGCTAATCCCTCAATCAAGCCTCCATCGCATGTGGTTAAAATGATGTTGAGTTGAAGGGAGGCTTCTATAAAAGTGTGGGAAGTCGAATTCCAATTCATGGGGAGGGGTTTCGTGGCAAGTGGCGAAAATTTATTTTCAGGAAAAAGGTTGTTGAACTTGTTGAAACTGGCCCTGACTGATAATTCAATTTCCACTATTAACATAATGAATACATCTTACAATCTACAATAACTCCAGCCCATAATATATATAGGTTCGGGTCGTCTCTAGTTAGGGACAATTCAGTAATTACAGACTAATAACTGTATCTGACTAATACACATAATATCTTTATTTATTTTACACTCCCCCTCAAGTTGGGGACTCTATATTCACAAGTTCCCATCTTGCTCAATATATACTCATGTTGTGAGTTTCCAAGTGCTTTTGTTAAAATATCAGCAAGCTGCTCCTCTGAACGAACATGCTTGAATTCTATCATTCCTTCAACCAACTTTTGCCTCATGAAGTGACAATTTCTCTTGATGTGCTTGGTTCCCTCATGAAAGACAGGGTTTGTAGCAATGTGGATGGCTGACCTGGTGTCACAATACACTCTCACAGGTTCTATGTGCTGAACATATAACTCTTTTAATAATCCTACAACCCAAGTAAGCTCAGCTACCGCCATTCTCAGTGCTCTATATTATGCTTCAGCAGATGACATGGAAACAACAGTTTGTTTCTTGGATTTCCAACAAATCAATGATCCTCCCAGCCTTACCAAGAACCCAGTAACCAATTTCCTTGAATCTGGACAAGCTCCATGATCAGAATCGCAGAAACACTTAACATTCAAGGGAATTTTTGCTGAAATATATATTCCTTGGCTTCGACTATACTTCAGGAACTCACTAGCCTCAATGTAGCCTTCATATGAGACTCATTGGGCTCTTGCATAAACTGGGACATCACTTGTACAGTAAATGAAATGTCAGGTCTAATTAAGGTTAGATAGAGCAACTTACCCACTAATCTTCGGTACACTCCAGGATGTTGTGTATAATTATCTGATTCTATTTCAGCTGCTCTGAGCTTCATATTTTGTTCCATAGGAGTTGCTGCAATTTCATCTTCTTCCAAATTTGTTTCACTAATCAATTCACTTGCATACTTTCTTTGATTAAAAAGGATTCCATACTTAGATCTTAAAATCTCTAAACCAAGAAAATACTTCAATGTACCAAGGTCTTTTATTTTAAACTTACTGTGAAGAAATTTCTTTACATCACGGATTGCCTCTAGACTATTTCCAGTGATCATCAAGTCATCAACATATGCTAGCACCAACACTATGTCATTGTTATTATGTTTTAGGAAAAGGGTATAATCATGTCTACTGTGCCTAAAACCTCCCTTAATTAGTGATTGAGTTAATTTCTCATTCTATTGTTTTGAAGCTTATTTCAAGCCATATAATGACTTCTCAAGCTTACATACCTTATGATGATCTCCTTTAGCATCAAAGCCTTGAGGTATAATCATATAGACTTCCTCATGTAAGCCTCCCTGTAAAAATGCATTCTCTACATTAATTTGATGTATAGACCAATTATAAACAACAACTAGTTTCATGATAATTCTAATAGTTACAATTTTCACAACGGGAGAGAAGGTTTCATAAAAATCAATACTTTCCTTTTGATTGTATCCTTTTGCAACCAATCTTGTTTTAAATTTATCCAATGTACCATCAGATTTATACTTAGTTTTAAACACCCATTTACAACCTATTGGTTTCTTACCTTTTGGGAGTTCAACTATCTTCCATGTATTATTGTCCTCCAGAGCTTTAATTTCACCATGCATTGCCTTGACCCATCTAGGGTCCTTGGAGGCTTGCTCATAGGTACTAGGTTCAATTTCTTTATCAATTGCAGATAAGTATGCTTTATAAGAGGAAGATAAATCATCATAGTCAATATAATGGAGAAAAGCAACATGGTTTTGAAAATCATCATATTCAGAAACATGTTGTTCATTATGAGAAACATGTTGTTCATTATGAGAAGGCAAATATTCACATCTATAATCCTTAGTCCACTTAGGTGGATGTCTGTTTCTAAGGTGCCTAGCAAATTGTGTAGGGGGATAAAGTCTCACCTAAGTTGGTAGGATTATTTGCATTAGAATCTGCAATATTGTGTTCAGGTTCATATGCATTTGGCTGATTCCCTTTATGTATATATCGTTGAGCATTGTTTCTTATCATAGTGTGCTGAATATCAAACTCATGAATAAAAGGATCAATATTATGTCTGTTTCTACTACTCACTCCCCCTTGATGATTTACGTCTAAGTCACAAAAAGGAAATTTATGCTCAAGGAATGTCGCATGCCAAGTGACAATAAGGGTTTTGGTTCAAATATTATACAAAATATAACCCTTTTGTGTAGTTGGATATCCTAAAAATACACATAGTTCAGCCCGTTGCTGAAACTTGTCAGTGTTGGTCAAATTAACAGCAAATACAAGGCATTCAAAAACTCGTAATTACGTAAATCAGGCTGTTTATGATGTAGAATTTCATATGGAGTGAGATTATACAATCCTTTAGAAGGGGTTCTATTAATGAGATAGGATGTTGTGCTAATTCCCTCACCCCATAATTTAATAGGCATATGGGAATAAAACATAATGCTTTTAGCAACATTTAGAAGATGTATATGTTTTGCGTTCAACTACACTCTTTTGTTGGGGGTGAAGGGACAAGACCTTTGATAAATAATACCCTTACTTTCTAAAAATTCCTTAATTTCTTGATTGATAAACTCAGTCTCATTATCAGTTCTCAAGGTCTGAATATTAGTATTAAACTGATTTTTAGTATAGGAGATAAAAGTTTTCAAAGATTTTGCAGTTTAAGATTTATCATGCAGTAAGAAAATCCATGTTCCTTTCGAGACATCATCAACTAGTGTTAGGAAATATTTATGCCCTTGATGCGTGGGAATTTTATAGGGCCACCACACATTAGCATGCAACAACTGGAAACAATATTCAGATGTGGAAGAACTAGTATTAAATGGTAAACGAGTCATTTTTGCTTGGATACAAGTCTCACATTTATCATGAAAATTAGTACATATATCTGCTTGTATATTACTCAAATGTTTTAGAACATTATTAGGAGCATGCCCCAAACGACAATGCCAAAGAAAGCTATTCTTAAATCCCACGGAGTCATGTCTATGAATAATATTGACATTTTCAATACGATAGTCCTTTTTCAGGAGATATATGCCTTTAGAGAGGCTATCAGTCCCTAGTCACTCCATTGTACATGTCCTGCAGTACACAAAAATGAGGGAAGAAGGAAAGAACAATTTTGCTATCTAGTGCAAGTTTAGCAATAGAGATTAAGTTGTAGCAAAAAATTTTAACATATAGAACATTCTTTAGAAAGATGTTTTTAGTGATTCTAACTTCTATATGAATTATTCTGATTCTTTCTCCATTAGGCACCCTAACCCACTTAGGAGCACCAACATATGGCCTACTTACATCTAAAAGTGTTAAGCTACTCACTAGCACCTAAGTCTAAAATCCATGTTGAAACAGGCCTTGATTGATAATTCAATTTCCACTATTAACATAATGAATATGTCTTACAATTTACAATAACTCCAGCCCATAATATATATAGGTCCGGGTTGTCCCTAGTCAGGGATAATTCAGCAATTACAGACTAATGACTAGATCTAACTAATACACATAATATCTTTATTTATTTTACAGAACTCAAAGCCCTTGGGGCAAAAAACATTATCGTGTTTCGTGAAGGGGCAAATATTTCATCTTGTGAAGATATCATTGGTGGAAGCGGAGCCCACTTGTGTGCAGAGAGGGACAAACTATAGGTCTGTTTGGGATCTCATTTGGGAGGGGGGAAAGCTCATTTGGAGGGTAAAAGCTCATTTGACATCTGCGGACGCGTTTGTGAACACATTAGCTTTCACTGGGCTTTTAGAAAAAAAAGCTACTTTTTTTAGAAGCTCATTGAAGTAACTTCTGTCTTTTTTTCACTTGGTTTAGAAAAAAAAAAGCAATTTCTCCTACTGTCAATCCAAACACAAATCACATTAACAATATGATTTTTTTTTTCATTTAACTTTTACAAAAACCACATTTAAAAAAAATCAATTTTTCACTATGTTCCCAAACAAGCAGTATAACATATGAAGCTCCAAGGTGCAGGCCCAGTGATTGGCATGTGAAAATCATGGGAATAACAACGTTACTTGTCGACCTGTGGAATGGGGACAGTTTGGTGAGTGATTTCATGGGATAGACCCTATAGCCCACAGAACATGGGGCTGTGGTGGTCCCAGTGCACGCAACGGCGTAAGATGCGTGTGGGAACAGTGTCATATCACTCGCCGCCACCACAATCATCAACGTCCGTATTCATTCAGACACTCGTTTCATTCATTTTCAATCTTTGTTTCAATCATTTTTTTTTTTTGTGTGTCCCACTTTTCCTTGTGCTATTTTAATTTTGCTACATCCGAATGTTTTACCTACGGTCTGTGCCGCACTCTTCACGTGACGTGTTGAATGAAATTAAATGTGTGTTTGAATTTTGAAATAATAATTGAAATTTTTTTTAAAAAAAAATTTCATCATAATTCATAATATATGAAATAAATATATGAGATAAATGTTATCTTAATTTATGTGTATAAATACTTTTAAAGATTCAAAAAGCCATCTCAAACATACACTAAAATATTGCTTTCATCTTCTTGTCACACAAGGAAAAGATTCAACAAAAATGTAATTGAAACTTATTCATTGCATTATTATTATTTGTAAAAATAAAGAGTTCATTCAGACTCCAAATTTTGACAAGTAGTTGAATAACGGAACGGGAGTCAGCACAGAAGGATAAAGGATTAGTTATTAACGGAAAAGAAAAAGGGCACCGCTCTGCATGTGAACTCTACGACTTCCAATGATCCTTTCCTCACTCTGCACCACCGCCTCTGCTCTCCTATCCTCCTTTCTTTGATGTTCATATAATTTTTAATATAAAATATATTGAGCATAAATTAAGCAGTCACCACAATTAACCGTGCTTAGCGCTAAAATACACAATTTGAAATTGTCATCAATTCGATTTCGAAACATGTTCTTAGACTTTGAGCCAATATTGTTTAATACTGTAGAATGAAACGCTTGGCAAAAAAAGATAATTCATGTTTGGAAACTCTGTTTTCAATCGGGTTTATTTTATAAGCCCGATTTACATAAATCGAGATAAATCTCTTCCACATATTTACCTCGTAGACCGTAAAAGTAACCTCGTAAACCGTAAAATTTACTTCGTATTCCGTGAATCACGATTTATAAACACTTATAGAGCTTCTATAAGCTAATCCAAACTAACCTTATAGAATGCGTAGGAAAGCAAAACGCATTCTTCTCAGAAGGGCAGCGGGATCATAGGGATCATCTCACTTAAACAACGAACAACCCTTTGGAAGCATTCATCCGTTAATTCCAATTACCTGGCCCCAGCTACGGGGATGATGTTTGGTTTTGTTTTAAAAATAAAAATACCATCATTTTTATAAAAAGCTACCTAACTAATTAGGTAAAATAAAAAAATTAGTTTTTTATAATAAATATGAGTTGATTTTTCTAAATCATCACTACAGTTGATATTTTGAGATAAATTGTATTCCAAATTTAATCTCCCAAGCATCTGTTATATTAAAGATGGAATAGAAGGGAGTAGTATATATTATGAGAAAGGGCTTCCTTTACATATTTCATTGTCATTCTTTGTTACTCTTAATAATAATAATAATAATAATAATAATAATAATAATGACGACGACGACGACGACGATATTCTAACCGCCCAGTTAATAATACTCCTATCAATAATTCCAAGTTATTGGGCTTTCAAAAAAGATGACCGGTCCAACGTTTTGTTCGATGGGATATAGGCTGACCAAAAGCAGTGTTGGATTTGGATGGATGCAGAAAGTCTTTTGGTACGGCGTTGCGTTTTGGTCGGGTCAAGTTGTGATTTGTTACCGTGCGATTATCCTTACTTTCCGTACTTAGTTAGAGGTCTAAACACTTTTCTTTTTTTTTGACCAAATAAAAAAAAACATTACAAAATAGAATTTTTTTTTTCACGCGCATGAAAATGAGAAAATTAATGTTCACGCACATCGAACTTCCCAAAAAAAAGGGTTAACGCACTTAAAGATGGTTACGAAATGTGGAATTAAAAAATTTATACTGTCTCCCGTTTTAGATATGTCTTTCTTATATGATTGAATTGACACTTTTTTTTTAAGATTAATGAAATTAAATAAATTATTTTTAAAATATTTATACTTATTGTTTTTTATAAAAGAATTTATCTTACTTATAAACTGATATATAATTAAATCATACACAATATATCATATAATTAAATAAATTATTTAGTTTTTTAAATCTTTTTTAAAAAAATTAATTGAAGCTAGGACAAAATGTATTACTGTAACTCAACGTGATTTGTAGAGTTAAAGGGCGTGAAAAGTATGAGAGCGTTTTTTCTTTTTTCTTTTTTTGGGGCCAGAATGAGAGTGTTTGTTGAATTCATATTCAGTGTGTGTGTGATAGGGGCCCTTTATATATATTACGCAACATACACTCAGGAAACTTCGAGGAAGGTTCCCATATGGCTATTATGGAGGCGTTGATGCCAACTTCACTCCCTCCATTTAACCCCCTCCCCACCTTCCTCCCTCTTTCTCCTCATTCCCCAACCGCCTTTCTTCTTCTCTTCTTCTTCTTCTTCTTCATCAGCATCTTTAATACTTCCTAATGAAGCTCACCACTATGAACCCCAAACGTTTTTTCCGCTTCAATAAGGAGCGCTCCTCCGTGTCCAGATCCGGACCTCCCTCCTTTGGCTCCGGAACCTCCTCCTCTTCATCTGACGGATCAACCATCCACAAGGCTCCCGGCACCCTTGCCGGTCTATCAACCCCCACCAGCGTCTTGCCGGAGTGCTCCTCTGACTGGCCCGACTACCACTGTGGCATAGTTCATACGTTCAAGCTCATAGACCGAGACAATGATGGGTTTGTCTCGAGGGAAGAGTTGGAGTCGCTGCTGACCCGGCTTGGAACCGAGCCGCCGAGCCAGGAGGAGGTGGCCATGATGCTCAGGGAAGTGGATCACGACGGCAAAGGCTGCATCAGCGTGGAGGCACTGATTAGTCGGGTCAGTTCGGCGTGCGAGCCCGGTTGCGATTCGGAGGAGTTGAGAGAGGCTTTTGCCATTTTCGACACGGATCACGACGGGAAAATCTCGGCGGAGGAACTTATGCGAGTTTTCGAGGCCATAGGAGAGGAGCGGTGCACGTTGGATGAGTGCCGGCGCATGATAGAAGGGGTTGATCGGAACGGAGACGGATTTGTGTGCTTCGAGGACTTCTCCCGGATGATGGAGCTGCACAGATGATCATCCTCATACGATGCTTTAGCTCGCAAATAATGTTTATTTCTTCAGCTTTTTTCTCGCTCTTAATTTCTGTCATATATATATGTTTATTGATTTGGGTGTATAACGTTTCGAGCTTGAGATTAAAGCAACGCAAGCGCGATCCAAAAAATTCAATCAGTGAACGATACAACTATCAATCAACCATTCTATTGCTACTGCTGCTACTTCAAATAAGTTTCGAGGATGAGAATTCCAATCCAGCAACCTCTTAAACTCGCGAGGGTGTTTGTATCTTTATTTTTTATTGAATCTTGAATAAAGAGAGTAGATTTACCTTGTTTAGTTGCTATCTGTGGGTCTCTGGCCTGGCTTTGTTACTGTTTGGTTATCATCTCTGTTTTTTTTTTAAAAAAAAAATTCTGAAACAAACATATAGCTCAGTTTTATAGAATTCTTTGGAAAAAATCTATATAAAATCAAAATTTAGAAGCCATGAATAGGTTATAGGATCCCTGTGTGGAGTTCAAAGATAAAATGGGAATTAGGAGAGGATGTTCAGAAAATGAAGCAGTGGCACAAGTTGGTAGAATGATGGGATGGTAGAAGAGAGCAGCCAGTGATAATTGGATTAGGAAGAGAGTAATAGATTGTTTTGGCCGCGTCCTGATGGAGCAAGTTGTGCTAGTAGACCGCAAACGACAAAAATATTATGACCATGTCCAACAGCCAATAGTATCTTCATGGATGAACAAATGTAAACCTTATTTCACCCCCAGGAATTGAGTATTGTTGCATATGAATACACTGTCTATTCTTTGAAGTATAACTTGTGAGTTTGCTCATATGTGCCCTGTGCACTGCTTCCATAATTGCTGCTCAAACCCAATATCCACCAAACCTGATTATTTTTTATTCTTTTCTAATCTTGCTCTGTCTTCTATTCCTTACTGCTTATATCGCCATCCCATTATTTCTCAGCCAGTTTTAACATTCACCATCTGTTCCTAAAGTTCTGGAAACACCTTACATGCTTTGCAACAAACTTCTTCAATTCTTTTTGTTTATTTTTTTAAGTTTTTCTATAAACGTATTTCATACATTATTTTGAAATAGAGAAGTAAATTAAATAACTACCCTCTCTTCAGAAAACAATGAGACGCAGTAGAATGAAATGAAAACGTAACAGGGGTGTACAGTGTACTTTTTCCTTCATGCAATATGTGAAATTGTAAATGAATGTAAGAAGAGAAGTAACTAAGGTAGTGTATAATACTATTACGTCCTGGCGGCAAAATGCACTAATAATTGATAAGACAATTTATCCCATCGCTATCATTCATGCTTCCTCCATACGTACGTTCATTCTTTGATAAGAAGCTATTAATTAAATATGGCCAGATACTTAATTAATTAACTATACCATAAAATATACAAACCTAGCACAGCGGTAACATCGCATACATTCTCTGCTCAGAAGTGTTTTTTTTTTGGGGGGGGGGTGGGGGGATTTCTCATTATATCTTCAAGTTGATCATCCGGAGTTTGTCGCTCGTACTGAAATCGCGAGTCTCTCTCGCGTTAAAAAGTTCAAAAGACAGTTACTTTTTAATCTGCAAAACATGAATTCATCCATGAACGAGACAAAACATGAGCTGGCTTTGTTTTGTTGGCGTGTGCGTTAATTTGACGCTTTCGACGAGGAATTGGACGTCTATCGTCCGGGTAATGAGCGATCTGAATCCTTGAGTTCACCCACCGGACTACTTTGTTCTTTTTCATATGCAAAATTTATACAGTACTAATGATTGGGTACACAAGTAAGTGAATAAGGGCAAACTCGAGAGACTGGGAAGGAGGATTGTTTTCATTTCCCAGGGTCAACCACCGCTCCACTCAGCTCTGGCAAATAGTACCAGTTTGTTCTTTTATTTCCCAATCTTCATGAAACACGTCAAGCTTTATAATAAAGACACGGAAATAATACAGCATAATTTTGGAATTATTTCCTCAATGTTGCTGTTTATGAAAATAAATGAACACGGGGTTAATTTCACTTGCTCAACCCATAACTTAAACCGCGTCATTTTATTGTCGGCGGCTCGGCGCCAAGATAACGACCGAGGATCCTTCATGATTATCAACACAGAAAACAGAGGGAAACAAAATTAACGGAGGAACATTATAAAGGATGGAAATGCTGATTTGATATGGATGGGTGGTGCCCACCTGCAACTCACGTGCCAACTGTCACTTGACGGCGATTTTCGAAAATTGGCGATTTAAGGAAAGAACCCAAAGAAAGGCAGCATAATAAACAAACGGCAGCGATCTTGAGTGTGGATACTTGAAGGCCGAAGCAGAGCTGATGTGCAAGCTTGTATAGTTTCTTCACTCTCTTTTCTTCTTGAGATCTCATTTCTGATACAGTATTCCGAGTGCCATTGGCGTCTCTCGATCAGATTGAAAGAAACCCAGGAGAGGCACCGAGCTAGCTGGAGGAAAGAAGGATCCAATAATGGATGCACATGCGCTGGGTTTGGCGTTTGATTCCAAATCTGGGAAGTTATTCATGGTGGCTTTGCTGCTGATGATTGCTTCCTTTTATGCGGGCTATCTTTTCAGCCAAAATGGCTCCGTCCATGTTTCTCAGCTTCACTTCACTTCTTCACCTATTCCTCCTTCCTCTGCTGGTAATCTCTTCACTTAAACTAGAGTTTCCATGTCTCACTAAAGTTCAAATTTTTAGAATTTTTTCGGGCCATTTGTCTTTTATGTTTTTTAGAACCACGCTGTGGGGTTCACATAATTTTTGCCATCATTTTCCAGAAATTGTCATATTTATTCAGACTCTTAGCTAGTTATTAGTCAAATAGAGCCATTGGGCATTAACTTATATAATTGAACTATATGTTAGTATTGTTCCGACCACTTTCTATCCATTGGAAAACTGTTTCTGTCCCATCTTGGGCGAGCTCAGAGTAGTGCTGACTGATATGAATTGAATTTGCGCCTTGTTTTAAGACCTGTGCATGCATAACACTTCTGTTCTAATTTATATGCCATCAAGTGCTTATATCATTTATTTCCTATAGAAGTATAATTGAAGTGGGACTGTATACCAGCCACCCCATGTCAATGAGTATATTTTATTTGTAGAAATGAATAGAATTGACTGCTCACGCTGATTTCATTACTGTTAAGTTTTGAGTACTGCATACATCTCAACTATTAAATCTTATGGGGATCCTTGGTGATGTTTTTGTGTTAAATTTTGCTATTTTATTAGAGTACAACTTGCTTTGCAGTTTGCGTTAAAAATGTTTGTGTGATTTTGCAGGCATTTCCAGATTTAACAACAAAGTTGCTCTGACTTACCGCCAAACACCCCTACAGATGTCAGAGACTGGGATGGATGTTTGCCCATTGACATTTAATGAGTACATTCCTTGCCATGATGCTTCATATGTAGCAACATTGCTCCCACAACTTGACCTCTCTAGAAGAGAAGAACTGGAGAGGCACTGTCCTCCACTTGAAAAGCGCTTATTTTGCTTGATTCCACCACCAAAGGATTATAAAATGCCTATTAGATGGCCTATCAGCAGGGATTATGTTTGGCGAAGTAATATAAATCATACACATCTTGCAGAAGTCAAAGGAGGGCAAAATTGGGTGCATGAGAAGGATAAGCTCTGGTGGTTTCCAGGTGGTGGTACCCATTTCAAGCATGGTGCCGCTGAGTACATCCAAAGGTAGCTGCAATTATAATCACCCCCTTTCTTTCCCCCCCCCCCCCTCTAATGGCAATTGTTTCTTGTGTTGACTGTGGAAGTAGTTTCTTGACTAGGGATTGATTGTTGTGATATAGTCTTTTTCTAGATACTTGGCAATTATTATGGTGATATTTCTTTCTGGAGTAGGATCAGTTGCTTCCAGGGCTTAAGGTGCTTTTACACAAGTTACTTGTCAGAAACCATTATCTTAAACTAAAAATTTGTAAGTGAGAAGGATAAAATGCACTGTCATGACAGCAAAGGCAGTTTCCACGAAACATACTTAGACTGGATGTTTGAGCATTAGTGCTCTTTCCAAACACCCCCCCCAAAAAAAAAAAAAAAACACACACACACACACAACAAAAAGAAAAGAAAAAAGAACCGAAAAAAGGAATATATTTCTTGCATGTATGAATTAACTAATTGTCTCATTCTAAACTATAATAACCATCAAATGGCATTATATGTGCAACTTATTTAATGGTTATCAAGCATGCTTTTACCTGTTATTGTTTTCATACGTATTCTCTCTTCAAATGTTACTTTAGTAATCTAGAGGATGTACTAGTTTGTAATTTAATGGTTTCACAAATGCAGATTAGGAAACATGACAACAAAGGAGACTGGTGACCTGCGTTCTGCAGGGGTAGTTCAAGTTCTTGATGTTGGTTGTGGTGTGGCCAGTTTTGCAGCTTATCTTCTTCCCTTGGATATACAAACAATGTCCTTTGCACCCAAGGACGGTCATGAGAATCAGATTCAATTTGCATTAGAGCGAGGCATTGGTGCAATGATTGCTGCCTTGGCCACGAAACAGCTTCCATATCCTTCTAGTTCATTTGAAATGGTTCATTGTTCACGGTGTCGTGTAGACTGGCATGAGAATGGTAACAGACATTCTTTAACATATTTATATATTGCATTGAATCATATTTTGGGATTGGCAGATGCTTTCTTGTTGATTCATTGTTTTTTCTTTACCATCTTGTTGATTCATTGTTTCATTTAGCACAATTGAATGTCATCTGCATCCATTGGTTGGCATACTTGATATCTGGCAGACAATGACAGAAAAGGGACAATTTATCCGTTCATATATTTTGCTTAAACATTGTTGTTTTTGGATTTTCCAATAGTAGATTTGTATAAACTACTCATGAGGTTTATGATGTAAAACTAACCTGTGACCAGTGCGTTTTACTCTTTGCCATGTTAGTTTTTGCACATATTGTTAAAATTGAATTTAATTATTATACTAATATATCTTCTTGCATATGTTGATATTAGTTTCTATTCAGTTTGCGGGCTCATGTTTCTAAATTACTGTAAAGTATCCGTTGAAGATGTTTGGCATTCTAACACGTGTTTCTTCTGTACTTACCTAGTTGAAGAAGAATAGTTCATTTTTAAGGCTTATGAAAAAGCTCTGTATTCAATAATTCATCTTTAAGAATATTTTGAGTTAAAGAAAGTGAAAGAATTCTAAAATAATGTATTTATATGTGGTGCATCTATGAGCTAGCCTGACAGAGCGTTGGTTCTGCTATTAATTGAATGTAAATAATTGTAGGTGGTGCAATGCATACTTTTCAAAGGCTGTTATCAACAATAGTTTGGTTAGCCTAGCTTCATAGGATCCGCTTACTTGTTTTACTGGTATTTGTTTGTTTAATTCTACAGATGGGATTTTGCTGAAAGAGGTGAATCGTCTTCTTCGTTCTGGTGGATATTTTGTCTATTCAGCTCCACCTGCTTATCGAAAAGATAAAGATTTTCCTGCTATTTGGGATAAATTAGTGAACATGACAACAGCTATGTGTTGGAGACTCATTTCTCGGAAAGTTCAGACAGCAATATGGATTAAAGAAAATAATCAATCATGCCTCCTCCACAATGCAGGACAAAATCTCATAAATGTATGTGATGTGACTGATGATTCTAAGCCTTCATGGAATATCCCTCTACGAAATTGTGTAGATGTTCAGAATTCTGAGACAGATTCACACAAGCTTCCTTCGAGACCTGAGCGTCTTTCAGTGTTTTCTGAGAGTCTGAGCAAGTTAGGTCTGCCCATTCTCTTTTATATGAGTGCAGGAAGCTCAATTCTTTTCGTTATTATTTCTTTTCACATTATTAAATTATGCTTTTCCATATGGACACACGCACTATAAAGGTATACCACATGAAGTATCTTGGTTTCTAAACGTCAAGGTTTAATGATGGTCCTGCTATTAAGACTGACTTGCAGGATTAGCATTACAAGTGCTCTGGATATTTGTCCAAGTAAAATCTATCTTAAATCTAAAAGAAATTTGTATCCAAGTACCTTCCCCAAATTGTATTCATGATTATGTTTTGGTAGGATTATGGTTGATATCTTTTATTAATATAGAGGGGGATTCTCTGCTCTCCTGCATGCATGTGATAGAGATAAGTGGGTTTACAACGTATTAAACAATCAAAAGTATAGTGCTGAACTATTCAGAGAAAATTTTAAAAATATTGTTGTTCGTTGACGGGTGAATTTGATGCATTTAAAAGTGTGCTTCAATATAATGAGTTGACCCTGGAACTTGTTAACAACAGGTATAAACCGAGATGAATTTACATCAGACACCCAGTTTTGGCAAGATCAGGTTCATCATTATTGGAGACTGATGAATGTCAGGGAGACAGAAATACGCAACGTGATGGATATGAATGCCTTTTACGGTGGATTTGCCGTGGCATTAAATAACTTTCCTGTTTGGGTCATGAATGTAGTTCCTTCGAGCATGAAGAACACCTTATCTGGAATCTATGACCGAGGACTGATTGGAACTTTTCATGATTGGTAGGATTTAAATACTGATTGTGTAAATGTAAATATATTTGGTGATATTTGTTTTTATACCTATTCACAATGCGGGCTCCTTCCCCTGAGCCCGCATTGTGCGGGAGCCGCTTGGCACTGGGGTCCGCCTTTTTTTTTTTTTATTAGTTAGCAGCAAGCAGATAATAAACGTATCTTTTAATCAGGTGTGAAGCATTCTCAAGTTATCCTCGGTCATATGATTTGCTGCATGCCAACTATCTCCTCTCACATTACAATTTCCATGGGGAAGGGTGCCTACTTGCGGATATCATGCTAGAAATGGATCGTCTAATACGGCCACTGGTAATCACTTTTCTTAAAGGTTATCTATTATGATGATCTATGTTGATTTCAAAATGGAAGCCCGATGAGCTGATGAAATATGATCCTGTCATATCTAATGTAAAACATGTGCAAATGTATTTCTGTGCTTGCTCGAGTGCATTGAGGTTCGGCCTTTAACTAAACTTATAAATGCAATTAAAATCAAAGTTGAGTAGGCAGAAATGGTTATATACAGAAAACTACTTAATATTGCCTTCACATTGCAGCATTCTTAAAATGTTTAATGTCATGTTATTAGTTAAATAAACTGATTATGTAGCTTGGAGGAATCAAATTGTTAACATAGGATAGGCTTGTATATTGTGATGTCTCCAAATGTGTAATAATGACAGGAATGTATTGAGAGTTAGCTAGATGAGGAAAAGGAAGGTTCCATAATCTGATGATAATCTATAATGAATTAATGATATTCTATTTTAATTGAAAAGAAACAAAAATTTATAGGCTGTAATGGTTACGAAGTCAATACTCAATAGGCCCTGGTTCACTTTATGAACTGATGAATTTGGCAGAACACGCAGGTACATGGAATTTGCAATCAGAGACTTGGGAAAATTGATTCTGAACGCTTTTTTATTTTAATGTTCCTTGTTTAATATATCACTCCTTCTCGGGGATCTAGTTATTACGATAGGTATGAAATTAGGACTATGGTTGCCCAGAATCCAACCTTGCAAAAATTACAAGGTTAGACAAAAACAGCACAACTCTCCTGGATTCTGAACTCTTGGTGGTTGACGTAGATTTAATTCATTTTACAAAACTGCCTTGTGGTAGAAAATTGTTTCTAATGATTCACTCATGCAAACTTGTGTGTCGTGCTGTGCTTACTAACTTATGAATCCATAACATAAATGTGCAGGGATTTGTAATCATTAGGGATGAAGAGCATATTTTGTCCAGAATCAAAGACATTGCCCCTAACTTTCTGTGGGATGTGGAGTCACATTTGCTGGAAAACAAAGAAAAGAAGATGGAAAGCGTGTTATTTTGTAGAAAAAAGTTCTGGGCAATCGTCTAATGTGGTATGATCTTATAGATTTTTCTTAGAAAAAAGGAAAGAAAGAAAAAGTAACCACAGCTAATTTGTAATATTTAAGTTATTTTGTAATTGCTTTGTTCAATGGTGATCATATTCAACGGATGTGTAGATGGCAATCCACATGAGATGTACGCGACTTTCCAATTTCCAAGTGCAATGCACTGACAAATGAGGAATACTACATTATTTGATTCCCTTTTACCCATCACCGTTGCCTTATACTGTTTTGTCTTTTATTGTGCTTCTTAGTTCATAGTGCCTCATTGATTTTTTTCACCCAGTGTCTATATGCGTGTGTTGTGTGTGTGAATACTAAATATGTTGTCGCTGTATAATGTAGAGGAAAGATGATAACTTCAAAGTTTAATGAAAATTATACTCAATTTTTTTATGTAAACTCGATTAAAATAAAAGAACCAAAAAAATTTGTTGCATAAGGTTTAAAAAAGTTATATTATTCATAACTTGTTAATAATATCATTACTTTACATGTTTTTTTTAAATATACGTATCATAAAAAATGAGTGTAATTTTCAATAAACTTCAATCATCAGATAATCTCCCTTTTTTATCCACCACCCTTCTACAGAAAAGATGGTTACTTGGTTCACATATTTTAAAGTAGTGTGACTCATTTGGGTGCAACTCTGCGATGAATATAAGTAACTTTTCTTTCATTTTTTCTTTCTCAAATCGAGAAAAACAGACTCGATGAATATAAGTAATGACTGGATCCCTAGGGCTCAAAACACTGCTAAAAAAGGACTCGTTCTCATTTCAATTGTCCAGACTTTGAGAGAGGCCCAAGATGGCTGATGGCACAGATAATTGGACCGAATTCCCATCCTAATTCTCAGCATTAACTACGCTTAAGTCTAATATTTTCGTTTTGCTTGCCATTTGTTGAGAATGTACACGGTGAGGACTCTCTTATAAGCCTAATTCATGCTTTTACATTATACACATATCATAAATAAGCACAAATTGCCTTACAACTACAGCGGAAGACTCATAAATACCTCTTGCCATTGCTAATTTCTGAATAGGGGTGAAATCCACGAGTTCCTCAGGTGAACTGCAAAACAGAAAGTACGTTAGAAGGCTGTCAGGTACTCTTCTGACTGACTGCAAGGCACAGTGATGGCAACTGGGTGGGAGCCGTCGCCAGTCAGGGAACCTCAAAGAGCTGCTAGGGTTTTCACTCGTACGCTCAAATATCACTGACGGCTGAATCCTTTCTTATGTTTATTTCACCATCAGAAATAACATTAATAGCCTGTCAGTTAATTACCCTAATCCTGCAATTGGGCCTGGATCTGACTAACGGGCCACACTCTGGATATTTTAATTAAACCTAATTAATTAATAAATAACTAATATATTATATTATAATTAAAATATCTCACATTCTCCCACTTGGCCCGTACCTTGATGTCAGTCGCCCTATCCAGATTAAACTAAGGCTATGCTGCAAGAATCATGGCGATAAGTCCTCTTTGGTCGAGTATTATCTTCCATGCATTACATGCAACACCCTTACTTAATGGGTATGACTTTATGAATAAACTTCTACGTTTATTCGGTTCCAAACTTAATGTTTATTATTTTCATCAACTGAATGTATACAAATAATGATTGAAATAATAAACCGCATAATTAATTTCATTGCGTACCTCTTCTATATGAATGAGGGTTTAACCCCCATTTGAGGGACGTGTAACACAAAAGCACTCGGTTTCAATCCCTTAGTCAAAGGATCAGCTAGCATGTCCTTTGTATTGATATGATCAACCGAGATTTCGCCATCTGCAATTCTCTCTTTCAAACTTAGGAATTTCAGTTCGACCCATCGGCTTCGACTTCCACTCCTTTTGTTATTTGCAATGGCTACTGCGGCTGTGTTATCACAATACATCCTGATTGGCCTAGAGATTGAATCCACAATCTTAAGTCCAGCAATGAAATTCCTTATCCAGATTGCTTGTGAACTTGCCTCAAAACACGCTATGTACTCAGCATCACAAGTAGAGGGAGCTGTAAGTGATTGTTTTGCACTTTTCCATGATATAGCTCCATCTGCTAGTAGGAAGATGTAACCAGTAGTAGACTTGTTTGTGTCTAAACATCCTCCTAGATCAGAGTCTGAGTAACCAACCACTTCCAGGTTTTCTGTTCTTCTGTATGTGAGCATGTAGTATTTAGTACCTTGTAGGTACCTAAACACTTTCTTTGCAGCTGTCCAATGTGCTTCCCCTGGATCACTTTGGTACCTTCCCAACATGCCAACAGCGAAAGCTATGTCAGGTCTTGTGCAAACCTGTGCATACATCAAGCTTCCCACTGCTGATGCATATGGGACCCTTTCCATTTGCTTTCTTTCAAGCTCATTTTTGGGGCATTGACCTAGACTAAACTTGTCCCCTTTTTCAAGAGGAGCTACGTTAGCTGAACAGTTCTGCATCCTGAATCGTTCAAGAACTTTGTTGATATAGGTTTGTTGAGACAAGCCTAAAATGCCTTGCGCTCTATCCCTATGGATCTTGATGCCAATAACATAGGATGCCTCACCCATATCCTTCATATCAAAGTTCTTACACAGGAACTGTTTCACTTCACGTAATAGTCCTAGATCATTGGTAGCAAGTAGTATGTCATCAACATACAAAACCAGAAATATGATCTTGCTTCCACTAACCTTGTGGTAAATGCATTCATCCATGAGGTTTTCATCAAAACCGAATGATGTGATTACCTCATGAAATTTCAAATACCACTGTCGTGAGGCTTGCTTCAAGCCATAGATCGATTTCTTCAACTTGCATACCAGGTGTTCCTTATTCTTTGCAATGAATCCCTCAGGCTGCTTCATATAGACTTCTTCCTCAAGTTCCCCATTGAGGAATGCAGTCTTGACATCCATTTGGTGCAACTCTAGATCAAAATGTGCAACCAATGCCATGACTATGCGAAAAGAGTCTTTCGTTGATACAGGGGAAAATGTTTCCCTGTAGTCGACTCCTTCGACTTGTGTGAAGCCCTTGGCAACCAACCTAGCCTTGTATCGATCAATGTTACCTTGAGAGTCTCTTTTGGTTTTGTAAACCCATTTACAGCCAATGGCTTTAGACCCACTTGGTAACTCCATAAGATCCCATACACCATTGTTTGCCATGGAATTCATTTCTTCAGTCATAGCATCATGCCATAACTTAGAGTTTTCACTCTTCACAGCCTGAGTAAATGTAAGTGGATCATCTTCAATGCTAATGTCACAGTCAATCTCAGTAGAGTACACCACGTAGTCACTAGGCAATGCTGGTCTTCTCTCTCTGGTTGATCTTCTTAATTCAACCTCTTGAGTTGGTTCAGGTTGTTCATTCGGGACATCCTCCTCCACAACTTGTCTTTGTTCTTGATGTATGAGAGGTGGATAAATCTGAACACACTCATCGTTGTGTAAATCAGGGGTCACTTCCATATGATCTTCGTTTGTTTGATCACTCCCACTGATCACGTCATTTTCAAGAAAAACAGCATTCCTAGATTCTATAAATCGTGCAGAAGGTGAAGGACAATAGAACCTATAACCCTTAGTCATACATGGATAGCCTACAAAGTAAGCTCTAATGGTTTTAGGATCTAGTTTCTTCTCTTGTGGATTGTAGACTCTTACTTCCGCAGGGCAGCCCCATATCCTTAGGTGTCTTAAACTAGGTTTCCATCCTTTCCAGATTTCAAAGGGTGTTTTTGGCACTGCCTTTGTTGGAACCCTGTTTAATATATACACAGCTGCCTTGAGTGCTTCTTTCCACAAGGATGGTGGAAGTTTAGAGCTATTCATCATGCTCCTAACCATGTTTAGCAAGGTCCTATTCCTTCTTTCTGCAACACCGTTCATGTCTGGTGAACCAGGCATGGTGTATTGGGCAACTATCCCATGCTCTCGAAGGAAGTTTGCAAAAGGACCTGGCGCTTGTCCTTCACTAGTGTATCTACCGTAATACTCACCACCTCTATCGGATCTCACGATTTTAATTGGTTTTCCAACCTGTTTTTCTACTTCAGCTTTATATTCCTTAAAGGCATCTAGTGCCTCACTTTTATTATCAAGCAAGTAGATATACGTGTATCTCGAATAATCATCAATAAAGGTGATGAAATATTTTTGACTGTTTATGGACAAATCAGGGCAACAAATATCAGTATGTATTATCTCAAGTAGCTCAGAGCTTCTCTTAGCTCCCTTTTGTGACTTATTGGTCTGCTTTCCCCTTATGCAGTCCACACAGGTATCAAGTTCTAAATGGTTTAAAGATGGAAGGATTCCATCCTTAGTTAACCTTTTGATCCTGTCCACGGAGATATGTCCCAATCTCCTATGCCACAAGACAATGGAATTCTCATCAATAATACTTTGTCTAATACCATGCATAACAGAAAAAACTTGGGGCGGTTCAGGAATTATTTTAAATAAATCATCAATCATAATAACTTTCGCAATTGGAACAAGGTCCTTACTGAAATACATCAAATCTTTATGCAAATAAATCCCATAGTTCAAAGGAATAAGCTTTGAAATAGAAATCAAGTTTCTCCTATAACTAGGAATGAAAAAACAATTAAGAAGATCCAGCACGGTTTTATTTGGAAAAACGATTCTAAAGGTTCCAATTGCTTTGACCGGATCTCCTTTCCCACTCCCTGAAAGGACTCGAGCTTCATTGGGAAGTGGAGGTCTGGTTCTTAAAAACCCCTGCATGGTAGTAGAAATATGGATCATTGAACCCGTATCGATCCACCAAGTATCACTATCAATGCTAATATGATGAGATTCAAAAGCTAAACTTGAATGATACATACCTTTACGTTCCAGCCATGCCTTCCTCTTCAGGCACTCATCCTTCATGTGCCCTTTCTTCTTGCAGAAGAAGCAAATCGCTTCAGCTTTCTTTATGGATGGCACAGCAGGAATCCGTTTCTTCTTCTTGTCCTTGTCCTTCCTGCCTCCGGCACCAGTCCTGGAGGAACTTTCAGCCAAATGAGCTGCCCTAGGTGCATCCCTTCCACTCATCTGAAGCCTTGTTTCCTCCTGAACACACATGGACAGCAGTTCATCAATTGTCCATTTTTCCCTATGTGTGTTGTAGGAGACCTTAAAGGCATCATACTGAGGGGGAAGGGAATTCATCACCAGATGCACCAGGAACTGCTCTGTCGGTTCCATGTCAAAGGCTCTCAACTGGGAAGACAAGTCTCTCATCCTCATAATGTGTTGCCTGACTCCGTCCGTCCCTGTTAGCTTCATTGCGCACAACTCCGACATGATGGAACCACCCATCTGTTTGTCTGTTGGCTTAAATTGCTTATCAATGGCTTCGAGGAACTCCTTAGCTGTTTCACACTTGGGGATTGCTCCCCTAATGCTTCGTTGGATCCTGGTCTTAACATAAGACAAGCACATGCGATTGTAGTGCTCCCAGCGCTCCTGATAGTCAATTTCATCCTTAGTTGACCTGTCAGTTGGTTTGGGAGGTCTAGGTTTCTCTATGACAAAATGCATGTTTATCATATCAATTTGCAAAGAAATATCTTCCCTCCACTCAGGGTAATTGGTACCATCCAGTATGATCTTGCTAGTATTTTCAGCAAAAGGGTTAGGGAAAACAGTAGGTGCTGCAATTTAAAAACTTAAGTTAGCTCACAAGATCTAAATTTGAGACAATCGCGAATTCTGTGCCTTTGTATGCATGTTATGCTTTAATGAAAACATGCAACATATATAAATGCGTATCACTAAATTCTACCTGTGGGCAAAGAATATAGCATTGCATGCATTTATCTCAAATTGGTGGGCCTAGAGTGTATAATTTACATTTCCTAATACCTGTGGGCTACTTAGAAAATATAAGACCAAACTATCCCACCCTAATTAAATATATAATTATAATTGTCTACCTGTGGGCAAAGATCAATTACAATTCTATATTTAATTACAATATGATATTTTATAAGTTCCATATGTGATATTATTGCATGCAAAACTAAAGGATGCTGTGGCTATTCCTTGGAAAAAGTAGCATGCAAATCACTAATATCATTTCAGTGCATTTAATCAAAATATGCACATCCTAATGGAGAGATTAATCAATTTAATAAACTCAATAATTAATTAAATCCCTCCCACTGTTTTATGTATCCAAAATTGTTTAAAAAATTAATTTTGACATTTTTCAACTCAAAATCTGATTTGTAAAATTATAATTATTAAATAATTGTCTAAATATAATTTTCCTCAATTTTAGAACAATTAAATAATTCATGAAAAATAATTTCACAAATTTCCAGTATGTGAAAATAGCCAAAATTAATTATTTTCATTTATTTAAACAATTTTGGTGTCATTTATAAAGAAAATTACATAAAACAGAAATTAATTAATTCAAATAGTGAATGCAAGTATTTGAAAAAGGCCCAAAAAGCATTCTGGAAATCAATTATTTATGTCCCATAAAATCAAAATTTAATCAGCCCAAACTATTTTTCTGGAAAGTCCAAAATGATAGCCCAGAAACGAAATTCTTCAAAAAAATAAAATTGTCGGCCCAATCAGTGTTTTTGCAATGAAAAAGAAAAAAAAATGTGTCGGCCCAAACTAACGGCCCAGTCCATATCCCCTTCAGCCCAGAATGTGGTTTACAGCCCAATCCGAGAAAAAGAAGAGAAAAAAAAAAAAATTTCGTGGCCCACCCAGATAAGTGAAACGCCGCGTTTCACTGATGAGCTAAACGACGTCGTCTTGTGCATTGAAAAGAGGCTCTGCAATAGGACTCAAAACGACGACGTTTTGAACAAGACGAAACGACGCCGTTCAGCTCATCTTCCCCACCCGTTTCTGAAAACCTACCCGACCCGACGACCCGTCAGCGACCCGGTTGGAGCCGCCGCGACCCGCGATGACAGGTAGTCATTTTCCGTCCGATCGGCGAGCTTCTCGCGACGGTTTTCAACGGCGGAAATACAGAAAAGCATACAGAACATGAAAGGAAACATTTACATGTAATATGAAGCAGATTTGATTCAGGATTCCTAAAACGAAAAACCAAAAACAAAAGCCCCCGACGGTTGTTTGGCGGTGGCCCTCGACGGTGATACCATACGACGGTAATCCTCAGAAAATATAGAACCGTTATACATGAATTAATCACCGATGAAAAAATGAGATTTGAATTAATATAATCTCAGATTCGAAGATGAAAACAAGGTACCGATAGCAATACAAAACGGAGAATCAAATAGATAATTCCCAAAATTCATGGATGTCATTTATTCGATTATACCCTATTTCTCAATCATTTTCAGAAATTAGAAGGCAGATAATCAGAGAACCTGGCTCTGATGCCACATATAAGCCTAATTCATGCTTTTACATTATACACATATCATAAATAAGCACAAATTGCCTTACAACTACAGCGGAAGACTCATAAATACCTCTTGCCATTGCTAATTTCTGAATAGGGGTGAAATCCACGAGTTCCTCAGGTGAACTGCAAAACAGAAAGTACGTTAGAAGGCTGTCAGGTACTCTTCTGACTGACTGCAAGGCACAGTGATGGCAACTGGGTGGGAGCCGTCGCCAGTCAGGGAACCTCAAAGAGCTGCTAGGGTTTTCACTCGTACGCTCAAATATCACTGACGGCTGAATCCTTTCTTATGTTTATTTCACCATCAGAAATAACATTAATAGCCTGTCAGTTAATTACCCTAATCCTGCAATTGGGCCTGGATCTGACTAACGGGCCACACTCTGGATATTTTAATTAAACCTAATTAATTAATAAATAACTAATATATTATATTATAATTAAAATATCTCACATCTCTCACGCTCTCCATTCTTCTTCTCTACTTTCTAAGGCTGTCAGTTGATAGTGATACGATCAAGCTTTAAGCAAGAGACAATAGTTTGTTTGGAATATCTTTAAAAGTAGCTTTTCAATTATGATTTACGGTATACGAGATAAGTATGTGATAAGAGTTTTATCTCGACTTACGTAAAAAATATTTATAAACTTATAAAAAAACTATTCCAAATGTAGCAAAATGTATATATCAACTGTATATATAACTTGGGGGTGAGGAGTTTAAATCTGAAATCAGCTTCTCTACTTGCAAGCGGAGTAAGACTATATATATCTATCCTTATCAAACCTCACTTGTTCCGAGTCTTGTGCATTGGATTCCTTTCTTTACGTTTTATTTTTGTGGCCAAATGACAAACATGAGCATGGTGGCTATATTTTTGGATGAAGGGGGGGAAAACCTTTAGTTTGGCTATGTTCTTTTACCGAACATGACGAAAGCATGCATCAGAATAACTTGAAGACTTGTTTAGATAAACTGAAGCCTCTCTTGAAGTAGCTAGTGCTGTACATGACTGAGACGAAGGAGACAATGCATGCGATCCCTTCTTCTCTTTCTATTATATAATAATATTTGTTTGATATGAGATAATATTCGTTTGGAATACCGATTAGAGTATTTAAAAACAGTTTTATAATTATAATTTATAGTATACGCAATAAATATGTGAGAATAATATCATATCGATTTACATATATAAACACTTTGCCATCATTCCAACAAACTTATAATAGATTTATTTTTACCTTGAAATGGAAAGAATGTCAATTCGTCCTGTCATCTCATCTTTACGAGGCACTCTTTTTTATTTCCTGTGTGGAATTTGTAGGAGATGGGAGGAAAATGGAGGGTAATATGGTAAATGAAGAGGGCAGGAAGAGTGTTTATTTGGATTGTGGCTAAAGAAGTGACATATTATGGACCCATCAAAACAAAGCTGATATGACAAGACAGCCCCACGCTTGTCCCCCAGCATCCTTCAGCTTCCCTGCCATTGTTTGCTTCATTTATTTGTTGCAGACACAGTGCTTCTTCCATATCTCCCTTCCCCACCTTCAATCCCAATTAGGTTTCATTAGGAATTTGGAATAACAATTTGAATTCTTAAAAATATTTTTCAATCGTTATTTATGATATATGAAGTAAATATGTGAGAGGAGTTTTATCTCGACTTATGTAAAAAACACTTATAAAATAAATTACAGCTCATCCAAACATCCCTTAAATTGTTCCATCCTCGGTTTTGTCTCTCATTTTTAACCCTCTACAATACATGAGATCATACCTAATAATTATATATAATTTGAAAAATCCATATGTTATAAACAGCAGTGCTTGTTGTAATTTTTTTTTTATTCATGGATATACACTATTGATAATATATATGAATGTATATTCATGGATGTTTGTGATAGCTTATTATCACGATTGAAAAGTACTTATGAGCTTGGACACATAAATTGAGATAACCCTCACCACATAACTTATTTCATATTCCATAAATCACGACTGAAAAATATTTTTAAAGTTTCTAATTACTATTCTAAACAAGCACATCCCATGTTTCTGCATTCTCCCTGCACTCTGGACTATATGCCAAGGTAGGGGTTCACATTCCGTGTTCATTATTTTTAAATTTTGATTTAAATGGCGTAAATTTAAAAAATTTAATTTATGATTTTTTATATGATAAATTTATTTTTATAATAAGTGATTGTTATAATATTATCTTTATTTTTTATTTTACATATAATAAAATAAAATTTTATTTAAAATATAAAAATTAAATTAAATATAAACTATTCAAAATTAATCTGATAATGAAAATGGGTAACGATGACATTAATGTTCTCCCCAAAGGTAGGGCCATTGTCAACTGTCCCACGTACACTGGAAATTAAAACAGATGGCCTATTTCCAATAGACTTATTGGTATGAACAGAGAGGGTTTTAGCCTTTTAATAATGAGATCTCAAATTTAAATACATGTCAATTCAGAAAACGTTTTTAAAGGAGAGTTACCCTTAATTAAGCTGAATAATATAATGTTTGAATCTGACCGGATAGATCCCTATATAAAAAAACAGAGAGCGTAGTTTGTGAGTGTGAGCAAACTCATTTGAAGGGGGCTATACTCACTAGCTAGTTGATGTTAATGCGCGACTTAATTGCAACCCAATGATTTCCACTCTAATTTGGGCAACAATAATATTGCGTATGACTTATTACTGCTGCTTTAATTTCCTCTCACTGGGTTCATCCGAGTGTCAACAGTTTAAGGAGCCTAAGATCCTTTAGACACACTTTTATCAGTGGAAAACCCTTTCCACGCCAACTTCTTTAGTTTCACAATAACACTTGAAAACATTCACATGTTGATTAAATTAAATTCATAACTTGCCCAACATATAAAGCTCAAGTCCAATCGAACTTCTTTTAAGATATGTAAAAAAAAGCCTTGTGCTTTGTAAAAGGATTCAAAAAAAAGATGTGAATAATTGCAAAGGGAAAATTCACAGTGCCAAAATTGCTTTAGGGGTAGGGTCATTGCTTGGGTTTTGTCAGGTCAGGAGATAAGCCATATCATTAAATTTGTGTCCAACATAGCTATCCGAGCTGACATGACCCAACTTCGCTCGTATCGTATTGATTAAAATTTTATCCTGCTTATATATCTTCCTGTCAAATAATATACAACTTTTATATATATTAATCCCCTATATCCAGCTAGTTGTTTAATTAAATATTCATTAGCAAATTTAATTACCTATAAGTGCATTTGTGTGATTCCATACAGCTGAATGAATCGTGAATTGTGACTGACACATTGATACAGACACAGTCTATTCAATTCTCACGCCAGAACAATGAACTTTGTTTCTGACAGAATCCTATAGAAGGATAATATAATTTTAAATCAGAAAATTTTAGACTTGAATCACAATCATCCTTATCTAAACTGTTCAAATATGATATTTTGATTGTACACAGTTTAGCATATTTAAAATAAAAATATCAAAATGATATTTTCTTTGGAAAATAATAAAAGTAAATCACTTAAATTTTGTCTGAATAACTCAAATGAAGTATATCTCCTACTGATGATCTCTAAATATGTGTACAAGGTATCCAAGCATGTTGGAGCGGTGCATGCACATATGTGTTTAATCATTAGGCATCCCCTAAGAGCTGTCAGGATGAACATGATTTTCACTGCAATAATTAATCACCTTAATGAGTTATGTGATGCACAAGTAGAAACTTTAAAGTGAAACTAGTACTATATTAGTATATTTAAAGCAACTAAAGAGTCCATAATGACATCCCATTAATATATAATTAAGGTACATTTTATGCTTCCTTTAATTAGCTAAGGGTAAATGAATATGATGTTTCCAAAGACCAAGACAGGCTTGAACGACGTATGCGTGTCACCTACCACTTTCCAAATTAGATATAATCTGCTGTGTTAACTCTTTTGAGGCAATTATAGGTTTTCATAAACTTCCATTTTGAGGCATATTATAAACAATTCTCTGCATTATGCTGTTTGTAAATCAAGTGTTTAAAATTTGCAAGGGAGGCCCAAGAGCGAAGAATTTGATATGCATGTGAACGACAAGATTCCTTCCTCAACTTTCTTCTTTTGTGTTTTCAACTTGCAAGTTTTTTCCTCTCTTTATTCTTTCTTTTTTCCGTTCAGTAACACTATGTTTCAGGAATATACGATTTCGTGACCTTATTATAATTTGCAAATGGCACAGTTCCTGCAACGTTCCTTGAGCTATATCATTTCCTCACTGTGTGTCTGAATCGTACGTTGTGAAACAATATTTTGTTTCGATCTAATTTTAATTTTGAATTTGATCAATAATCACTCGAATATTTAGAATCCCATGAATGGTTACGACGCAAGCAATTTAAAATAATGGGTAAAAACATGCAATATAATAGGCTATTATAAGATGTAGGGATTGATGCATATTTAATTTGAGGGGACGATATTAATTTGTTTGGGTTGGACTTTGATTCTAAATTTGATTAAGCTGGAGACATTATATATGAATGCGATTGAAATTTAAAAATGGGCACCTCAACATATATGTATAGTTGTTGTTCATCACTACTACTGTATTGCTATGATCTTGTCTCTATAAATTTATATATATAATCTTTCATCATTAAATGGACAAAGCTGATCTCGATCACATGGGACACAATCAATATTTAAAAAATGAATTAAGTGTTTATCATGCATCCACGTCAATTATTTAAGAAACTTTATATAGAATCATTTAAAAAGCCCGTAAGTGCTATTGATTGCTTGAAAAAGAAGGGCAATACGGAAGGTCATTGTGAAGTGCTGAATAGAGAGGCGTTGCTAGGATGCAATTAGGCGGCTCTTATGTTGATCAATTGTGTGGGAGATGCACTACGTAGCGGGGGGCGCATTTATTCTATTTATAAGAGTTTTATAATTAAATTATATGATTTAATAAATTAGTTAAAATTAATTAAAAATAATAAATATGTCTTAAAATAAACTTTTTTTTATGTATGTCTTTATTTATAAGGGGTCAAGTAAGAGAGAGAAACAGAGTCTACATAAACATTACAAACTCTTTGATTAATGTAATATATATAATTAATGAGGGGCACAGATTGAAAAAAAAAACTTATTATATGTTGTGACAACTCTTGTCAGGCTCTTGTAAAAAGGATAAAGATAATTTAAATTTTAGACTATTATAAAAAAGACCGAAGCGAGTTATCTACACATACCACTTTATACCTATTTATAAGTCACTTGTACCACATCTCACAAACCAAGAAAATCATTAAATCAATAAATTTTTTCATATTTACCATTATTTATGAAAGAATATACATTTTCCCTCACATCATTTTATCTCTATGTATTTACATCTCCCTCTTCTCTTTTTCCCATATACCCAACCAATTGTAAATATGGGTAAAATTGACGAAACATCATTTATTACCATATAAGTGACTTATATTTTGAGCAAAAAATTTTGAATGCAAGTGACTTATAAAAATGGACAAAGTGGTATATGTTAAAAGTTGTATGGTTATATGTAATAAACAAGGTAATTAAACGCAGATTAGTCATTAGACCGGCTGGGTACTGAGTCAGTGGGTCAGATGAGGTCAAATCGGATCTAATCTGGAACTATACTTGTGAGAAAGTGAAGATTTCAAGGTTGTTAATATAAAATTTTAAAAATTAAAAAACTGATTTTTTTTTTAAACGGGTTGCTTCCTAGACTGGACCAGTTCGTCGGTTCTCGAGCCGATCCGGACCAGGTTTGATTACTTGGGTAATAAAGTAGAGGAAAAAAAGTAAGAAACAAATTAATGGAAGTGGATGGAGAAGCAGAATTAAGAAAGCTATAATGAAAATGAAGAAAGATTAGTTGTGAGTGTAAAAATGAATGGCCGCATTAAATAAAAAGAACGATGAGATGAACAAGTTATCAGTGGCAAAAAAAGGCCAAGGGAGTGAGAGAGGGATATGAAATTGAACGACGAACACCCCCCCCAAAACAAAAACCTAAAAAAAAAAAGGAGAATTGCTAAAAAAAACCTTACAAGCAAATTAATTGCTCATTGCTACCATTGCACACGGTGGATGGTATGTTGCACATAAGGGATGGTGTTTACACTTTCGCAGGGATGCTTTTTGCATATGTGGATGCTGATTGCACATGATGGATGCTTGCTTGCACATTGGTACCATTTAGCAATTAATTTGCTTAAAAGGTATTTTTTAACCATTTTTCCAAAAAAAAAAACCTAGATCTCATTAGCCATCCATGTATCTACTCCCTCCAGCCTATAATATAAATTGTCTATAAAAGAATGGTTTGGTTTATAATATATACTTGAAGAGTAATTAATATTTATTTATTAAGTTTGTCCAGATAGTTAGTGTTCAAACATGGCTCCTTATATTGTTCTCTCTCTTTTAATACTTTATTTAATAAGGATAAAATTAGAAATTTCTTTTAATCTAAGATGAATTTAATAAGTTGACTAATATCTCTTAGTTCTAATAAATTAGTTGAAGTCACTTACCACTTTATACCTTATTACTCCCTCTAGTCCTTATTATAATGTACCGATTAACAAAAATTCTTAGTCTTTTTTATAAAGCACTTTCTTATTTCCAAAGAGCATTAAATATTTTTTTTTCAAATGTGCCCACATGTAATAAGGGTGGTGGAAAAGAGTAATAATTAACTATGATATTAGACTTTAGTGTAATTAGTAGGATAATATTGAAAATTACTTAAATTTTAGAACAAATTTAATGATTTTAACTGTTTTATTGGTTTGTGAGAATTGTTAGTTGGTGCCTTATAATAAAGACCAAAGGAAGCATAAGTCAATTATACCAAAAAAGTTATGTTCAAAATATAAGTCACTTGTATAGTAATAAATGAGTTTGCGTTAATTTTATCCTATTCACTATTGATTGGGCCCGTGGGAAAGAGAGAAGAGAGAACGAGAAGCAAAAATACAAAGAGATAAAAGAAGGGTGAATATTCAATTTTATTCATAAATATTTCTCAAAAGAGCTATCAGCAACGTAAATATTTTTCGGGTGTAAAAATACCCGTGAACTTTAAAAAATAGACCGATAATGTTAATTCCGTTAACTTTACTTCATAGCATTTGTTTTTTGTTCATATGGGCCCCGTCTATTCTTTAACAGAAAACTAACGCCGTCAAGTAAAGTTAATAGAATTGACATTATCGGTCCACTTTTTAAAGTTCACAGATATTTTTACATCAAAAAAATATTTACAGTGCTAATAATTCTTTTAAAAAATGTTTATATGTAGAATTACGCATTCATCTAAAAGAATATTAGAGAAAATGTACACTCATTTATACATCAGAGTAAATATTAAAAAAAAATATCAATTTAATATTATTGTTAATTTAGGAGAATGATGTCCAAGTGATATATAAAAAGGTAGGGAGTGGTAGTATATCGGATCTAAGCCCTAATAACCCAACTTCATTTGCTTGGCCTCTGAAAATGAATCAGGGAGAGAGCACGTGGGAATCAGTGGCATAAATAATGAGGAAGGATCATGCCGAGACACTGAAGAGGTCTCTCAGTCTCTTGTGTTGTGAGGCATTAATATAGAGAGACATTAAAGAGAGGAGTAACTGTAAGAGTGAGAGAGGATATGGTACGGAGGGAGAGGCCTTAAAAGGCTAAGGCCGGAGGACTGCTCAGTGCTCACTTCTTTAACTCCATATGTCTCCATCACTCCCTCTCCTCCTTCGTCTTGTCACCTCAATTCACTTTTTTAACTTTCTTCTCTTAACCATTACAGCATTACCCCTCTCTTTCTCTCTCATCACCTACTCTCCTTAACTACCCACTAATCCCCCCCCAAAACCTATGCATAACCCAAATCTCAAAGCATAATTAAATTATACTTATTAGTATGTTTGGCAAGCAATTTGAAACTATGGTTTTGCTCAAAATCATAGTTTCAAAGAAAAAATGCCAAACACCCCATTTTATAAGAAAATCACTTTTTTTTTTCAAACCATGGTTTTGGGTTTTGGATCCAAAACCATGGTTTGGGAAAAAAACTAGAATTTGTAGCTTTTTCTCTTTTCTTTTTCTCTCTCTTTTTCCATTTTCCTCTTTTGGGGATTATTTATTTCAATCTAAAATATAATATTATTTTGAATAATTACTATATATAAATTTTTTATATAATTTATTAATACATATATGTTTGAGCTATTTTTTATGATGTTATATAATTGCCCAATGTTATAATTTTATTTAATTTTAGGTATTATTATGAAATTTAATGTTGAAAATATTTAAAATAAAATATTATCTTTTATATGTAATTATCACAAAAACTAATGTTCTTTTTGGTAATTTGACTATTAAAAAAGTGATTATTAACCCAATATCATTTTTTCCCTATAATATATATGTGTGTGTGTGTGTTTTTGATTTTTTTTTATGTTAGATAATTGATTAATGTTATAATTTTTAATTTTTCAGATAAATTTATGTCATTTTTTGTATTTATTATGAATTTTCCTATTAAATAATACATAAAATATAATCTTATCCTTTATATGTAATTATCACAAAAGCTAATGTCATTTTCAGTAATTTGACAATGAAAAAAGTTATTCTGATCAAAATATCCAAACACTCTTATTTATCAAAATCACTTTTTTCACATAATCTATTCTGCCAGAATCTATTCTCAAAAATCACTTTTTTTTTCACTTTTTTTCCGTAAACTATTCTCAAAAGCTGATTCCAAACACACCCTATATCACACTGTCATAGATTATATTCACATCTCTACTATATATTTGAATTTTTTTTACTTTGTACTCTGGATCCTATCGTTAATTAACTATTTTACATATATTACATAAAAATAATTACATAATTTAGTTATTTATGAAATGTGTATTAGTTTTTCAAAAATATCCCTTTTCTCAGTAATTTATGTTTGAGTGTTATGAGCATACCCCTCCGGTTCTTAATATAAAATATATTTATTTAATTTAGTTAGATTAAAAAAATTAGTTAGCGTGATCTATATTTTCTAAAACATCCTAGTCATTTTCTTTAATTCCTCCATTTCTTCTTCTCTTTAATTATTACTGGGGGAGTATCAATAGGGGCAAATAAAAAAAATTGAAAAATATAAGAATTATGTCTTATATCTAATATCAAGATCAACTCTCTAAATATATTTTGTATACCATATAAAAATCTAATTATAGAAGTATTATCATTGTAAAGTATTTTTTCGGTAACACTTGATACCATAAAGTTTAGAGAGATTATTGCTACTTAAAAAAAATCTTTTAAGCATGATTTTTTTTTAAAAAATGCTTTAAAATGTTGAGTACAACTAAAAAAAATACTTTAAGATGCTGAATGTGAAAAAAAATTACTTTAGGACATTAAATACTAATGAAAAGATTGTTCTGGTTACTGAAATAACAGTATGTATTTAGTATGAGCGATTCAAATGCAGTAGATTATACAATGCTTTTAATCATTATAAGCTTGATTGATATAAATTGAGATAAATATGTATATGGTATTAATACCATGGAGTGCAACGCGATTAGTTACCTTCGATTAAGTGATTTTTTTATCAGACGGATTCGGACGACGCTCTTTTGATATTTAAGTAACGAATAAACGAGGAATTTGCCCATTAATTTCGAATGAGTATGCTAGTTATGGAAACTCCTGAGTACTGATTCAGATAAACTCATAAAAGCAGCTTTTGAATGTTGCCAACAATTCAAAATAACTTAGCCAGCAAGTACCTATAGTGGTAACTACTCACTGAGAAGGACATTTAAGGCCGAGAGTTGACCAATAATGCCAGACTTGTTCCACCCTTTTTTACCGGCTTTATTAGAACCATGCATTTAAGTAAAGATGTTAGATTCATATCCTCCTATACACGCATGGTGGAATATTACTTGCGTTTATACCCATTTGTCAAACCCGTGAGCTCCGACTTTGCCGTATTTACAATGTCATCTTAGAAAATCGAGTAGAGTTATTTTTAGACTCATAATAATTATAAACTTAATTAAATTCATGAATTCATATATCAGGTTCACTGTTTTACATTTTTAATTTATAAAATAGTATTAATTCACTTTTAAATTCATACTAACTTTTTTGTTTTGATCATCTTCAATGACTTTTTAATTTTATAAAAATTCTTTAATGAGTATGATAAATTATAAATTTCAATGAATTGAATTTTAATTATATGGATTTAAAATATATTTTAAATCGTTGTCATTTTTTATATTTTAATTAATTAATTATATACTATCAATACCTATAAATTGATAAAAGTTAACTCTTTATAGGTTTATATAAGATTTATGTCGTTGTTATGAGTTTACTTAAACTGTGAGTAGGAGTGGAAACAAGTCAGGCGACCTGTCAGGGGACTGCGACCTGGCCTGTTTCCAGCCTGATCAAGCCTGGCCTGTCAGGCTAAAAGGCCAGGCCCAGGCCTGCTTCGAGGCCTGTTTTTTTAAAAAATAATAGGTTTATACTTACTGACAGGCCTAGGGCAGCTTGAGCCTGTAAAGTATTTAAAAAAAATCTCACACACCTCACATCCTAACACTAAATCCTATAATTATCATTCTCAAATACCATATCAAGTGGATCATTAATTTATATATTTGGATTATTAATTTATATAATTTGGTCTGTCTTCGGCCTGTTTGAAATATGTATATTTTCGGCCTATTTGAAAATGGCTTGTTTTTTACCTGTTTGAAATAGGTCTGTTTGAAGTAGGCATGTTGTGAAGCTTGTTTAATTTTTTTTAATTATAGGCCTCCTTAACAGGTCAGGCCAGGCTTGTATACAGACCAGACTTAGGCAAAAAAAAAGACATGTTACAGGCCACATGCTAAGCCTGTTAAGACATAAACCTGACCTATTTCCACCCCTAACCGTGAGTTTGAGAAGTTGTTTATATCTCTATATTTGAATAGAGACACTGCCATATAGTTTCCTTCTCACTTCTCTCCCAAGTTGAATAATAATAATGATAACAAAGCACTTTTGATGTGGCTAAACTAGCTAGTTCAGGTAAATGTGAAATACCAAATAACCGTTTTTCACTGTGGTTGGGATAGAAAAGCTGAAGTGCCAAAATCAATCCAATGGTGCAAAAGCAAATTGGGGCCAGCTGCGAAAAACGCATAAATGTTTTTGTATTGGCTTGGCACGCAACCTTTCCAAAACCAGAAGATGAAGATTTTGCTCACATACTCACCCGAATATCATGTAAAAGCGTCAACAGTATTAGTGCAACTTCCTTTTTCTTTTTTTTCTCTTTCTTTTCCCTTGAAATCCTTAACGAACTAACACATATATTGCTCTTATGAATGAAGCAGCATGGACATGGTTCGTTGTGGAGTTTATTGAATGAGGGTAAAATCAGAGTCAATGAATCCCCTACCTACGGTTGGCTTCTTCCCTTTGGAGATTGTGGGGCCCCTTTGATGTGATTTTTAGATATTTCACCTGAAATGTTTGGTCTTCTTCTTCTTCCAGGTCTAAGTAAGCTGCTGATTCTCCTTTCATCTGGTTCTTAACAACAAGTAAGGTGAATCTTAGAAGACAAGCCATCAATCTAAGAAATTCGAGGTGGGACCCAGAAAAATATGGGGCCATGTGGGGAGAAAGAGAGAGTAAGAGCAGTCACAATCACGTTTTCCCACCCAAGCAAGAGGGTGTGTTGTATTCCTCTCTCTCGTGCCTCTAATGATGGAGTCGTTGCCCTAATTGATGGAGGTCAAAAGGGTTAGGGGCAAGTGGGTTTCTGGCTTTGCTTACCATTTCTTCTAACTTTACGTAAGTGCCTTGTGCTTTTCTCAACCCTCACCTTGATTAATGTCACTCCACGCACCCCCTATTACTTTGTTTTCATCTTTCCGATCCCTTCACCACATTTAGTCGATACTAAATGAAGGAGATTTAATTAGTTGGATTATAACGAGAAATTAAAAGGTTTGAATATGTGTGTGTGTGTTCATGATTGATCGTTTGGTTCATTATTCCAAACATATATATATACACTACTGACTAACGACTTTTTTTTGGTTAACTGTGTAAAGATACTTTCACTTGTCTGAAATATCATGCCCCACTGACACTAATAATGAAATAGGGTCAACGACGTTAAGAAAAGTTTTATTTGCGGATGGAGGGGGGCCGATAAAAATCGGATTGGGGTTTGATTGCTAATAAAAGTTGGTATACGAATTAACGAGCTTTTCTGCATGCGACCCTAGCTCACTTAATTGCTTGGTCATCAATGATTCCACCAACACATGAATAACATAATAACTGAGTATATGTGACTTCAAATAGTCATCAGCATTGGCGAATTACTATAATAATGGACAAGAGTTTATAAGTGCTTTTGTTTAATGCATTTATATTTACCTGAGAGTCGGCTCAAATTACCTTTTTCTTCATAATTATGTTGCAGCTTGTCTTACTTTTCAGCCCTCTTTAGTTTCAACTTTCAAGTACTCCCTTCTCCCTTAATTAGTGAACATGTTTTACCCATCTATCAAGATTACAACAGTAGTCAATTAGGATGCTCTTTATAGAAAATATATAAAAATAAACCTTTCCAATTGTAGAAGCTATATATATATATATATCCCGTATCGAATTCGAAGGGCCAGTTCTTTTCTAGATATATGAACCAACCAATGTTTTTTTCTTGACCAAAACGAACTGTATTGCTGTAGATTTATTTACCGTTCGGCTCATTAATTAATCAAGGGTAATTAACATTAGCTTGAAGTTTCTTGAATTGAGCTAGGTTTATTTTTTGGCCTTGGATCACTTTCAAGGGATCTAAGGTGACTTTGCTTGCTTCACTATCCTAGTGCAAAAAGACATGAATACAGATTATTATATTGTCTCTCAGCTGTTTGTATGCTTCGTTAATATATATATGTATGTATGTATGTATACGCGCATATTAAATGCTGGATGATAACATATATTCTTTTCGTAGATATATGAACACTCTTGCATATTTTAATTATCTTTATTATTAATTGGTCCCTTGAATTAAGGGCGATTAAGATCCCTCATTTAAAAATTCACCTAGTCAAGAGAAAAAGAACACTAAATTAAAATTATTGTTCACGAGCAAGAATCCTACAGCTACAAGCGACAAACATGGGTCGGGGTCATTTGTATTACTCGTCCCTGGTAGTATTATGTTCACTATATATAGTGACTGTTTTATCATATCCATTTATGCGTGGTCTACAGATCAGTGCTTAATTATCTAGTATTAGAAAATTAATTTGAGCGTACACGGCAAGTATAAAGATCAATTTAATTATAAAATAAATGCCACGAGAGGATTCACATTTTCCAGCCACGTAGATTAAATTCTAAGACTAAAGAGCTCTTGAGCAAAATGACATTAGTAGATAATCCAGCATGATCTCCAATAATAAGTTAAAGTTTGAACTTTTAGCGCCGCTTCGATTTCAATAATTAGTTCCCTTGTTGTAGTCGATAATAAGTCAACATCCTAGTTGTTTAGCATAATTGCGAGTAAAGTAGGAATTGAGCATGCATGGCACTTTGGGAATTTCGCTTGGCTCGTTTGATTGATTGGACTCATTGGGAGATATTTCAAAAGAGTAAATAATCTTCATGAATACCAAGTTATAACGTGTGGCCAATACATAATCCATGTGGCAGATGGTAAACCCACCTTGTCAATTCCTAGTATTCCTTAGGCCTGTAATTCTTAGATCCATCACTTCACAAAGTCAAAACAGGCTACCTTCCACGGGGAAGAAAACAAGAAAATGTCCTGGCCTGACCAAAATCAAGGTCATATCGTGAAAGAAATAATTGTTGCAGAAAGAGGATTGGAGATCATGCCATACATATGAAGGGATGGGTTAATGATAGTGGATTATGATATTAATCAGAGAATTTCCTAGCTAATGGATGAAAAAGTTTCTGAGATGACACCATTATTATTATTCCACAGTATCAATTACCACTTTTGATTCTGTTTTTTCCTTATCAATGCACCACCACATGCAGCATATATGGCAAAATTTCATTGCGGAATTTTTGACTTTACGCCATCCACAAAACTTCAATCCATGTTCACTCCCACTTCCTATTTATGGAATTCTTATCGTTTCCCAATAACATCAAAATATCTAATCACCCGTCTTACCAAATACCAAACATCAAATTTTCAGGTCGAAAAAAGACATTGGAGTTAAAAATAAAAAATAAAAAAAGAGCGAGAGTGGAATATATATAATTGTAATAAAATGGGAACCACGTCGGAGAGGCCAGAGTCAACGGTCAAATAGATCTGGTCACCGCAACCATTCAAGTGCACTTATAGTCAGACAATATCTACCTGTATTACCGATTGTGTTTGTCCGTTAACTCGGAGAAGCATGTACTAGGGGAGATTTTCAATAAATCTATGTTGCTGTTTCTTAGCTTGTATGGTCTTGCACTCAAATAAAGCTTTGAATACCAGTGTTCTAAATTAGGCAGTGGCCAGCCTGGATATGAGAATAGATAGATAGATAGATATTGGGGCCAATTTCTCCTACTTCTATAAGACCATATCTCAAAGGGAGGCAGAAGAAGACAAGTGCCTTAAGCTTCAGTATATACGAAATCTGTGTTGTCCTTTCCATTTTAACAGAGAATAATTAACTTATTGCTTTGACCTGTACAGCTCCAAGTTCTGTGAACCTATGTTAGGTTTATATCATATTCTAGCTTAACATGAAGAATTTGCAGATCCTAGCAGTCAAACTCGTCACCTTTCAAACTGTCCGTGTGCAACTTTCGAAGACTGAATTCTTTATCATCCGCGTCATTGCCACGCACTTGACTAAAATTAAAGTCCCATAAGCTACATAATATAATTAATCGGAAATTAATTAAGGACTAAATAATTGGAAATTTAAATTAATCCAAACACATGCGTGTCTTTATAATATGAATTAAAGGAACTCTTGTTTCATTTTCCACGAGCCGGACGAGGCATAACTGATGATATGTTACATGGTGCAGCAAAGAGTTGCACTGGGTAAATTAGAAAAATGGATTGAAAGGACTGGTCAGAGGACAAAAAGGTAGAAGGGCCACCCTCCTTTATGCGATGCCATAGATTTAGGCAGCCTATCCTAAAAGCAGACGACATCTAATTCTTTGAAAATTAGACGTAGAGAGAGATTTTAACGTAGTGTAGTAGACACATTCATTAATATACTAACTTGCGGGTGGAGGGCGGAGGAGGAGAGAGTGGCGCCAATAAGTCAGAGGCGGTGCCAGATATGAAAGTAGAGTAATAATAATACGTTTGATTGTGTGGGAAATTGAAATTGAGAGGTGAAAAAATGAATGACTTTTGGTTGGTGGTAGAAAAGTCTATTTATATAAATTAAGATAATATTTATCTCATAAACTTATCTTATATACTGTAAATCATGTTGAAAAAATAGTTTCTACCGTTAATACATACAAATAAAAAAAAGAAAAGAGGCAAGGGAAGTAGCTAAATGGGGGCTTAGGGAGGCAAAAGAAGCGTCTGATGCGGGACACTCAACCTTAAAACATGATCATTTGTCACAGTCTGACAATCTCCCACCCAGACTTTTGTGTGTCTTTTGTTATCCATCTTCGTCACAATTATAGGGGCAGAGTACTTGCAATAACAATAAGTCACCAAAATTTTATAAAGCTTCCCACTGGATAGGCCCTCTATGGCTCTCAACCTAGCTATATGCATCTCAGGATATTGATATGCTCTTATTATTGCCCAGGTTCATACGATACACTGAATCATATCACAAGATATGTCTTTTTTCAACAACATAGTGCTAGCTCAATTAGTTAATGAGGATACATATAGTTAAAGGTGAGGATTTAAGTCCCTACAATAATATATATATATATATATATATATATATATATATATAATAAATTATTGAAACATTTTAAATTTTCATTTATATATATAGTTTATTATGTGAAGAGGATTTAGACCTTGGATCTTACACCTGAGCTCACTTTAATTTGATGACTTGATAGCATGTGTTTGTATGTATTTTGTATTGATTATATTGTGATTATACAATGAGCCACGTGGGTGCATGTTTAATTGATATGTGGAGAATATGGCATGTTAAATATGGATTTAAAAGATAAGAATAATGGGATATGTTTGGGAGAGGGTAATTAAGGGGAGGTGGGGAAAGAAAGAGAGCATGTGAGGAGGCAGGGAGGGCTAAAGTGAATGTCGGGGGAATGTGGAAAATCCAAAAATAGGAAAGAGGAGGGAAATAATATAATTAATAAATCAATATTCAATAATTGAGGGGTTTGGGGGGTGGGAAGTGTATGTATGTATTACGTACAAAAGGGAAAGCTGATTAGAAGAAGAGCGTAGCGTATATGTGAACGTATGGGATTGAATGCAAGCGTGTACTGACTACTGAGGAAGGGGACAGTGAGAGTATAAAGTAAGAGAGAGAGAGAGAGAGAGAGAGAGAGAGAGAGGGAAATGACAAGTCAAACGTCAAATCAGAGGGAGAGGGCCTTTGAAATCATAAGACAGTCAGTGGGATGTGCTGTCAATCCGAAGGATTTTCTTTTCCTCTTTCTTTTCAAAACCTTCCTTATCTTATTTCTTCCCCATCTTCTTCTTTCTACCTACACCATTCCTCATTTTAATTTTATAACATTCATCTTTTTAATACATGTGTATTTTTTTTCACGACGCATATATCACATTAAAATAATTTGCGGCATGCGAGCTCACCTAATATTTTAAAATATGTAAAAAAGACATTTAAATATTATTTAAATTTTAAAAATTAAATTATCAATTACTATTTTTTTAAAATTCTATTATTTTTATAGTTAATAAAATCAATTTAAAATTTTGAAATTTAAATACTATTTAAGTATTTTTTTTCTTTAAAATATTTTTACCAGTACGTCCAACATTTCAAGGTATTTAAGGATTTATCCAATATTCTAAAGAAATTTGGCAGTCTAAATATTTTGTGATGTAATTTTATGATATTAAGTGTTGTTGAAAAAGTATTTTAGTGGGTTAGATATACGTTTACTTAACAGATTTTTTGGGAGTTAACAGGAAGATTAGAATTTCTCATAGAAAAATATTGTGAAGAAAAAATTGCTCATAAAAAAATTAATATATATTTTAAGGACAAAATTACCTCACAAAATATTTTGGGAGGCTTGTTGCACCTAGAAAAATACCATTGGAGGTTGGATAAATCACAAAATTGGGGTACTAGGTGTAATATTTTATGCTTATTTGGGTTAACCATAAAAGCTATTTTTACAATGTAACTTATAGCATACGAGATAAATATGTAAAAAAAATTTTATCTCAACTTATATAAACATACTTCTGAAAAACTAACTCAAACATACCTTAATATTGGATTAACTTTAACCATTTAATGTATACAGAACATGAAAGTATCCCCTGCTACGTTTTTCTTTTTCATTTTAACGATTGATCGGGTTTCTTACAATTAAAGTGCCAATAATTTTTTTTCATCGTAGTCTTGTGTTATCAATTATAGCCATTAATTATACAAAAAAAGCCAATTATAAATAATAGTATTTTATATCCGAAGCAAATAGTTCAAGAAATTCGACCTTTGATGTTAAAAATAAAAAAAAGCAAGTCACTCAGATTTCAACAAATGCTTATTTGTTTTTTTCTTCACCAGACTAATATCTGTATTTCCCGAGTAGCATTCAAATAAATACCTTTGATTTCCAGGCGGTCGTAATTAACCGTGGATCATTTATGCCCCGTCTCTTTATGCCTCAGACCAATAATATGCCATCACTGAGAGGATTACTAGCCTAAGTTAATAGATCTAAGTTTTTTCTCATTTTTGTATACTTTAATTTCCCCAGTGCTATCGAAAAATGTACTCCCTCCAATTCCTTTAATAAATTTCACTTGACTACTTTCCCTAAGATGACAAAATTAATAAAATATATTTTCTTATAAAAAATTGACACTTTCAACAAAACACATCATATAATAAAAATATGCAAGAGATTATCGTGATAAGAAGTCTTGAAATATTACCCTCCAATTATGAATGATGAAATAACTCTATTTCATCAAATATTAGGATATGTATTAAATAACTCTGAGCATAATTAATTTGAAATAGGCGCACTTATCAATTATCGAAGACCCGGCCGACACGTTTTTGTACCCACATCATATTCCGTAAGCTTGTGCTCGTTTTTTATATGTCCCTTTCATAATTAACAAGCTTTCTTATTCTGATTCCACGTCCTTTTCTCTTCCCTTTTTTAATATATTAAAATAATAATAACTTGAATTAAATCATCAATACCAATATATCGATGCCAAATAAAAAATTCAGAAAAAAATTATTATTATAAATCGTGTATAATAGGATCTATTTGTCATAATGTTATCCAGTTTTGTATTACTATTAGTTTTATATTATGTCGTAAGTTTTCTATTGTGCACTTAACTTTGAACTAAAATGAGGAGCTCGTTTAGGGGGACAAATGTTCCCCTTTAACTTTTTTCTTTATTTAATGTCACAACTATTAAATTATATTTTAATCGTTGAGATTTCATGTTATATAAAAAATAGTTATTATAATAATAATAATTATTATTATTACTACTACTATGTGTAATAAAAATATACAATTATAATATTGTTACAGAGCATTAAATCTCACTTATTAAAATATGATCTAATAGTTATGACATTAAATGAAGAGAAAGATTAGTGGAGACACCCTTCTTCTGTTAGCCTCATGTAACCAACACAATTGCTATTTTTTATTCATTAATTTCTCATTAACTGTTAAACCATTTTTCGGCTACTTTGATTACCATATTTGTTAAAGCTCAGCGTATAAAATATCATGAATAATTTGATACTTAATTTTTGTTTTATTATTTTAGATGCAAAACTCCTAAAAGAAGTGATTGATTGGCCATTCCATCTTGGATGCTTACAATCATCAATGGAAGATTTTACGATCAATTCTGAACAAAAAATATTACTACTCGAAATTAATATATAGTCATATTTCAATTCATAAATCTAAAAAAATTGCATGTGCTTCTATTTTATATAATAATTTTTTTTTAAAAAAAAGGAGAGGGTGAGCTTTTGAATGTCCTATAATAAAATAATACAGCAATATAAAAGAGATAAGCAATCTGATGATGGAAAAAGGAATAATGTATACTGTCTTCTAATAAATACATGTGATGACTGGGACCAGCAATGACAATCGATATCCAAATATTAATACACATAAGCCCCTCTTCTTTTTTTATGATTATTATTTATTTGTTTGTAATAGTGATTGAAGTTTTTTTTAAAAAAAATTTCAATTGTAATTTACAGTATAAGGGACGAGTTCATAAAATGAGTGTTGTTTTGACTTTGTATAAACACTTATAAATTTTATAAAAGCTCATCAAAACAAACACTATATTTTCATGTTCTAGATTGGGAAAGTAAACCACAACACAAATAGACACAATTTTGTGTGAAAAAAATTATAGATATAATTTATAAAAATAAAAAATAAATTTGCTTGACTGCATTAGGCCTACTAATATTGATTCAATGTTATTTGGGAAGGTATTGTCTGCTCTTAAGCTACATTTTGATCGTCATAAGTAGTATCGCTATTTTTTTTCTACATGAACATGACATTATTTTTGTCAAAAGTAGTGACACAAGAAATAAATCAAAACAAATACTAGTCAGTGTACCCCCAAAAATAACGAAAGAAGCATGGCATGATATAATATTATAATGTATAGTTTAAACCTATTTTTTTTGTATTTTCTAAATCACGGATGAAAATATAATATTCATCCCATCAATAACATAGGAGTTGTTTATTTATTTTGAGAGGATTAAAAATTTAAATAAATTATTAAATTATAATATATATGTGGTATGATATTTCTAAAATACTCATACATAATATTAGATTATATATCAATTTATAAGTTAAATCAATTAATTTAATAAAAAATAATAAATATGAGAAATAAATTAAATTAAAATATTATATTTAATAGACTTACATACTAGCTAGGTTATGCTCATACATATAAAACTAGAGGACTACAGAGAAATAAATAAAAGCCCAAATTGAGATGGTTCCATGATAAAAAGACAAACGGTGCTGTTGAGCATTTTTTTAAGTACTGCAGTTCCAGAAATACATCATGAATTATTTTTTTGGGAAAACAAGATCATATAATATTGTGTTATAATTATTTTCTTTTCAATATTTATGTGTATGTATATGTATATAGTGAATCCAAGGTCCAAAAACATTGACAACATGACTTCTCAATTTGTTGTTATTGGGGTCAATGTGAAATATGATTGCCTTTTCTCTTTCAGCAAGCCTGCAACTAACCATTTTGTAACTGATAAAAATCATATAAGAAGGAAATATAATTCTGATCATAATGGGCCAAAATTCTGTTCACTTAAGTTAAAATAATCTACCAACTCAAAATCAAATTGAATTATTATATTTACAAATTACCAGTAGTTTTGATAATTGGGTGCCAATATAAAATATGAATAATATAAAAAGTTAGTTGATATACTTATTTACAAATTATCAATAGTTGTGACGGATATATACAGTTGCTGTTTTTTAATTCCAGAACCTATATATAAAAAAACCAATAAATGTGTAGCTATTATATTATGTAATAATTAATATATTTTTTTAAAAATTAATTACCAACGTTAGACTTGTAAAAATTAAATCTTATATTACATAAGAACAAAAGGGGTTAAGAAAAAATACAGGCAGGTTGTCTAAAATTGAGAAGACCACTAACATTGATAGTATGGCATGCAATATATAATTTACAAGGCGTGGCTTATAAATCTAGTACTGTGTTCTGTAATAATTTGTGTTTGTTTATTAAGCTTTTGATCTGCATAAAGCAAAAACGCATACAGACTCGTCAATGAATTCAAATACCGTATTAGTTAATTTGTTCTTTCTCATTGTGCGTATATTTGCTTGTGTATGTTGATGTATGTAGATAAAGTAAATCCTATATTATGACAAAAACATTAATTATAGCATTTTTTTTAATTCAATTCTAGGAATTCTTTTATAAACCCACAGCCGCCCAGAATAGCCACCCAAATTGCTCTGTCTGCATCTCTCTCGCTCTCCTTTTTCTCTCTCAAAATATCTATCGACACACAACACACAAAGCCACAGCCACAGCCCTCCATTCGCTCAGAGAATCCCATCAAAACAACAATCACAGTAAGCAGTACCATCATCATCATCATCGACCAAATGAACTCAACCTTCTTCCCCTACTCACTATTTCAATCCCCTCTCTTCTCTTAATCTCTGTACGTCTCTCCCTCTGTCCCTTTCTTCTACTGTTTCTCTCTCTCTGCCTTCCTGATTTCTCTCCCTTGATCATCAACCCTAAAGTAGTTCCACCATGTCCCTTGAAGATTCTCTAAGATCTCTTTCCCTCGACTACCTCAACCTTCTCATCAACGGCCAGGCCTTCAGTGACGTCACCTTCAGCGTCGAGGGTCGTCTTGTCCACGCTCATCGATGCATCCTCGCTGCTCGGAGCCTCTTCTTCAGGAAATTCTTCTGCACACCGGAGCCTCCGTCGGGGCTGGACCCGGCGGGTTCTCGGGTCAACTCGGCTGGCTCGGGCCAAAGGCCAGGGATCATTCCTGTGAACTCTGTCAGTTACGAAGTGTTCCTGTTGCTTCTTCAGTTCCTGTACAGCGGCCAGGTCTCTATTGTGCCTCAGAAGCACGAGCCGCGGCCCAATTGTGGGGAGCGAGGATGTTGGCACACGCATTGCACCTCCGCCGTTGATCTTTCCCTCGACACTCTCGCCGCCGCTAGATCTTTCGGTGTTGAACAGCTTGCATTGCTCACCCAGGTGAAACAACTTCTTTCTTATCGTCTTCACTGTTTCGCTCTGCCAGTTCTCTCTCTGGTTAGAGTAGTGACCAGTCGTATGTTTGTGGGTCTTGGGAATTTCAACAATTACCGGGTCTGATTTTTGAAAAGTGAGAAAGGGGTACTTTAAGCTCTCAGGAAAAAAATTAAATGATTAATGTTATACATGGGTAATCCTATTATCTTATGAGGAAGTGGGTGAGATTTGAGTTGGATTTGTGTTTAATCATTCAGCAGTTTGCTGGTTGTGAGGTCTGAGTGTGTCACACCTTTGTTGCCGGGTGCTTTTGCCTGTCAGGCGTTTGTAAGTATCTCCCAGTTCTCTTTCTGCTCCTCTATCAAATTCAACAATCTTCCTGTCCACTCACGCCTTCGATTCCAGTCACCAAAGACACGGTTTTTAGTTTTTCATAGCTGCTTCTCTTTTTGTTTTCTTGGGGGATATCTTTTCACGTATCCATCCATTTCTTTTGGCTTCATCCTGGGTGGGATTTATAAAGCTCTCACAATTACGGGATTGTGAGTACCTTGAAGTTTCTCTTATTGACTTGATTCTCCGTTTTAACGCATAACAAAGTAGTTTCTAAATTTAGATCATTGTATGCCACTCTTGTCTTCCATAGTCGTAAGCACACCTAATCTTTTCTGAAACGCGTTCACTTTCCTCAAATAGGATTTGGGACTGGAAAAGAGAACAAAGCCCAGCAACAAGGTTAACGTAATTTTAGCAAACATCTCATCAAACTTGTTCTCTCCCCACCACCTCTAGCTGGTTTCTTTTTACATGTATGTTATATTACCCTTGAAGGCTTGAAATGCAAATTTAAAGTGGCTTACACATTTTGGTTTTGCTTGTTTGGGCAATAAACAACAACAGAAACAGTTGGCGAGTATGGTGGAGAAGGCGTCAATTGAAGATGTAATGAAAGTGCTGGTAGCATCAAGAAAGCAAGACATGCACCAGCTGTGGGCCACTTGCTCCCACCTGGTTGCCAAGTCAGGTCTCCCACCCGAAGTCCTCGCCAAACACCTCCCCATCGAAGTCGTTGCCAAGATTGAAGAGATTCGTCTCAAGTCCTCCTTCACCCGCCGCTCTCTATTGCCCTACCACCACCCCGACCTCCGCATCGCCGACCTCGAGGACCAGAAAATCCGGCGAATGAAAAGAGCACTCGACGCCTCCGATGTGGAGCTCGTTAAGCTCATGGTAATGGGGGAAGGCCTAAATCTTGATGAAACATTGGCCTTGCATTATGCTGTAGAGAATTGCAGCCGAGAAGTGGTGAAGGCATTGTTGGAGCTCGGGGCCGCCGATGTGAACTACCCGGCCGGGCCCGCCGGGAAAACTCCGCTCCACATTGCGTCGGAGATGGTATCGCCGGACATGGTGGCAGTGCTGTTGGACCACCATGCTGATCCTAACGTGCGGACGGTGGATGGTGTGACCCCACTGGACATCCTGAGAACCCTAACTTCAGATTTTCTGTTCAAAGGGGCCGTACCCGGGCTAACCCACATAGAACCCAACAAGCTGAGGCTGTGCTTGGAACTGGTTCAATCGGCGGCTCTAGTGATTTCTCGAGAAGAAGGAAATGCGAACAATCCTCCCACATCAACGGCCATATATCCGCCACTGAGTGAGGATCATAGCAGTGGCAGCAGCAGCAACCTGAACCTGGACTCTAGGTTGGTTTATCTGAATCTTGGCGCCGCCGCGACGTCGGGTCAAATAGTTTCCAGATTGGACGGAGATGACGATTGCCACAGGGATCCCATGAACCGTCATGGTTCACAAGGAGGTGGTGGATGTGACCCAACAATGTACCACCACCATCACTCTCATGATTTCTAGCTGCAAGCTCTGAACAATAATTCTACATAATCTACCACATATATATGAACTTTAGGATTTAGTTGCCAACCATGGAAATAGAGAGAGAAGGAAAGAGTGGATGGATAGATGATGGATCGTGGAAATTTCTTTGAATGTCAGTTGAAATACTCACCGGGTCACTGGCCTTTTGGCTCGCTGGTCTATGCGGGGGTTTTTTTTTTGTTTGTAGGCATTGGAATGGTCAGAATTCAGGAATGGAAGTGCAGTTTGGTAGGAGGAGAGAGAGAGAGACAAGAAGAATCTAATCTTTGTTTTTTTTTCCCTTCTTCTTCTTAAAGATAGCGCGACGGAGACGACGAGACGCAGGTCAATCTTTTCATCGCCATTCCTTCGCCTGTCAACTCCTTACTTTGTATTTACTGATCCCTAGCGCAGCTAATTTCACGGCCAATTTATTGTGCTCCCTTTATTTCTTTTCTTTTCTTTGTCCCACTCCCACACCACTCACCTTTCTTCTCATAACCCAGTATTTAATTATTTACATAATCTCTTGTTAATTTCTGCTTTGGGAGGGGTTCCTACTTTCTTTTTTCTTTTCTTTTCCTCTTTTGGTTCAATTTCAAGGGTTCGCTTGAATAGTACAATTATTTACTTAATATATTTTGTTAATTAATAATACTTCATATGATCTCTCTTTTTTCTTCTCTCTCCTCTTTCCATCTAAAATATATTAAATATGTTTGGATTAATTTATATAAGACTTATAAGTATATATATATATAAATTAAAATAATACTTCTCTCATATACTTATTTATAAATTATGATTAAAATTTTTTTTAAAGAGACAAATAACTGTTTCACGAGCAAAACAGCGTTATATTTAAGCCAGGGAAGACTATTGATTCACTGGTTATTGTTTTGGGGTGAATATTTAATTAGAAATCATGTGGCTGTGGACAAATTGATTGGTTGTCTTGCATGAATGCAACAATGAGTGTGACCACACATGACTAGTTAAAATATTGGCACTATCTCCTTCCATGTAATCCTCTTTTTTGTCCCCCTTGCCTTTTTAGGTCCCTTGCCAAAGAAAAAAAATTACAGCTAAAAGCCTCAAATCCTGTTCTATTTCTATCAACATTTCTTTATTACCCCTTTTTAGATATTTGGTCTAAATTCATCCGACGTTGGTCAGTGTCTCAGTGGAGATTCCTGCACAGTCTCTATTTTCCTGCTTGTACATCTTCCAGTAGGAGCTTCAACTGCTTATTGATCAGGCATTCTTTGAACATAGTAATTTATTAAATTGACACCTGATACGTAATTTTTGCAATAAAAGCTGAAATTCCTCTCTTATAATAAACTGTATTTACATTCATCATTAAAACATTTAGTTATACATCTCCATCTGAACCAGATCTTTCAATCTCTCTTGCCCTTTATTTTTTTCACTTGCTCGTAATTTTTAAGTTTTCGAATCACTATAAATTTTACATATTCTATATATTATCAAAAAATAATCTGCCTAAACTAGCGTCTCAAAGGTGACCTTTTTAATGGATAACTGTTCTGCTGTGCAAGGTACATATCCACTTCTATATATTGGTGGAATTCGTCTTTATTAAAATTTATTTCTGTAGCTGGTATTAAACTGTGCATGTACCATTGTGGAAATAACTGTTAGTTTTCCATATCATAACGTGACACGATGTCTTGGCTGTCAGAAGAATTGATAGTTTGATACACACTTTGAATATATGAATACATTTGCTGTGTATACCATACTGTTATCTTGCATATTATGTCACTTGTTACCAGATGCTGGTGGCTACTTTTATTAGATATATAAGGTAACTGGTAGTATGCTTCTCAAACTTGCAAGATAATTAATGTTTGGTTGTATGTACTAATCCATGATAATTATTCTATGGATTTTCAATATGTTATTTTCAGTTTGAAAAGCTAATACACACACAACTTTTTAAATTTGTATTTTTTTTATTATTTGTGACCCGATATAATGAGAAAAGTTTGAAAGTTATTCATGTATAAACATAACATTTAACTCCACGATGCGAAATGATATATTGCTATTTGATGTACCCTTTTCGTTAGGATGAAATAGACTGATAGCTGTACCCTTACTTAACGTCATCCTGTCATCACATTAACAAGAGAATCAAAACACTGCATGCATAGCAAATATCTCCAACTTATTATAATGAGAAGTAAATGAGATATAACATAATCAAAATAATTATATTTGAAATAATGTATTTAAAAAGAATTAGAATGTTACATGTCACTGACACGCTTCAAATAAATTATTGCAAATTAGCGTTAGAATTTGTAACAAAATTAACGATAAATATTAATTTTATGGAAATTAAAAATAATATGTAGTTTGTTCAGTCATAATAATCGATGTTATATAGGCGTAGTTCGTTCCGGTATACCATATTCCACTTCCCCAGGCAAAAACATAATTCGGCTACCAAACATTCCATTCCATTAATGTGAAGCAGACCTCAACATAGTTTCACATGCTTTTATCCTTGTCTTTTGATGAGAATGGATGCAGCTTAGTGTGTGTGAAGGTTGTAGGCATTTCGTTCTGAAAAAAAAAATGCCTAGTGTGCTAATGTCCAAGAAAATGAAAAGGAGGCAAGTGATGACATGATAAGTATACGTGCCTTCTCATCCATCCTAGTGTTTCTATAGAGACCTCAGACCAATATAGAATCATATCTTCTATGAGGAATAATGCATGAGAAAGACTTCATTTTATGTGTGTGCATCACCAATGAAAGTCGTTAATCATTTTGGATGGCTTGATTTATATATTATCATATCTTATTATGCACTATCCTATAGTTGTGATATATTAAATGTATCATAGTCTCACATTGAGTTATTGTTCTTGGACTCTAACAATATAAAATAATATTGTTCTGATGTAACAAGCTTTTAGATGTGATTAATAATGCAAACTCTAATGATATAAAAAAAAGTAAATTATGATATATATTGTGTTGGCATATTGGTTTTTTAATTTGTGCATAAATTGCTCTTCCTTTTTAACTTTTGATATACTTGAAGTTTTTGTTCATTAAGAATTTCTATCTGGTCTGGTCCGAGCATCTAGTACTTCCTATTTTTTAACCACAAAAGCTAAATTCATCGAAGAAGCTAAAACGACACAACACAAACTAAAGACCTACAATAACCCCGTTAATATAGAGCTATAGGTGTTGCCTATATATAATGCATTTGACATTATTTTTAAGGCGCCCTCGTGGGTACGCCCAGGCCGGTCAACCAAAGTTGTGGCACACAATGAAAGCATATCTTGCTAGTCAATTAAATTTTTGGTCTATCAAAATTTGCCTCGTCCGACAGCATATAATGAGAATTCCCTCTTAACTACATCAAACTTTTTTACGGTTCTCTTCCTTCCTAGCGAAAAATGTGGCTTTCCCACTTCTGCTACGCAATGTACTTCCTTTTCTGTGGTACAATAATTCTCCGTTGAAAATGCTTTGAAGATTTGTGTTCTTTCTGATTGATATGGGCACAAGTAATTGCATTCATGGTGCAAAAATGGTTTTCTCAACAACATTTTGGTAGAGAGCCTAGTGATACTACTATGCCGAATTTAGGAAGTGTTACTAGTCCAATATATATAATGCCACTTGCTTCTTTTATTTTATACGTTTTTCATCCATGTTTTTTGAATAGCGATTGGAAGCTCCATAAATATTTTTCAATCATGATTCACAGAATATGAGGTGGCTTTTACAATCTATGAGGTAACTTTTACAGTCTATAAAATAAATATGTGGAGGAGTTTTGTATCGATTTACGTGAATCGGGCTTATGCAATCGCATAAGCTTTGCATAAGCCAAACCAAACATTACGTAAATATATATTAAGCGAAGCTTCGTTTTACTATATCGATATCAAGCTGATTAATTGTAAGGCCCTGTACATGTTGAACGAAAATCAAAGTATACAGGAATTGATATATACCTTACTTTTTTGTTTATATCTCCTTCATTCAATGTAACTGGCATCTAGTTTTTATGTATCTCACTTAAACGAAGCAGCTAGAAGTGAGATGAAGAGGAAAATAGTACGGTGAGTAAAGTGACAAGGGGGAAAGGTTTAATTAGGAGGAGTTCATTATGAATGAAAACAAACGAGAGGCAGATAATTGGGGAAAGAAGGACAGCGTGTGGGTACCATTAAAAAAAAGGTCCGTATTTTGATGGGTGTACAGTTAAGAAAATAAAAAAATAATAATAATAGCGGAGAACACGAGAGAGGGTGGACCTTCCAAACACAGTAGAAGAAGTTGTCATTTGGCTTTTGTCCTCCTGAATCTGCAAGAAAGCAGCAGTTGTGTGTGTGTTTGTTTGTGTATGAAGCATGCATGCATGCACAGTAACTGCTAGTGACATCTAGATCTATCATTTAATTAATTATTAGCATATATTTCTTCTGTTCTTAATAAAAAAGTTAGTTAATAAAAAGTTAATAATTATTTATAACAAATGATACATGTTATTGTTTATCATAACTATTCTTAAATAAAAATTCATTACATTGTAATGTGTGCAGTCAGAATGATACTTTGGGAAAATATCGTGCAGCTCATGATAATAAATAAACATTAGATTAGGGTGTTGTTTAATTTATACATATGGCGTATTGGAACACATGGAGCATCTGCAGCTGCAAGTATGGGATTTCTTACTAGTGAATAATACTGTGTTGGTGATCAGCAAATAACGTGGTAAGAGAGGTAAATTTTAATAATAGAGTTACATTAAGATACTATCCGAGAGAAAAAAATGAAAAATTGGTTTTATGTAGTTGTCAATTACATTCCCAGACTTATCAATTTATGTCCGATGGAGTTATCAATTACACCTTTAGACTTATCAATTAACGCCCTTAAACTTATCAATAAGACCATTTTTTCTCTTATAACAGATCTGAATGTAATTATCCTAATTTTAATTAGTGTAAATTGGGAGAAGAAGGGGGGAAATGACAAATCGCTGCAAAGCAAGCATGAGTTGGATCAGTGAGGGAAGCGCACGCGTGCATGCATGGTCTCTCGGGTGACACACACACAAACAGACACTCCCACACAGCCGTATATAACCTGTCTCACATGCTCTATATATAATATAAACATTCCACTCTCAACACACCCTACTGTACTGTTCCTATATATACACATCCCAAACCAGAAACGAGGATAGTACCTCATCCAAGTCTTTTATATATATATATATATATATATATATATATATATATATATAAAGTTGATATTGGTCTTAAATAAAAAATATATTTTTTTATAATTATCAATTTTTTTTTAATTTACTCTATTGATACTTTATCCTCAATAATAATCAATGAGGGAATGTAATGAAGAAATTAAAGAAGATAATGGAAAGTATAGCATATATATATACATATATGTGTGTTTGTGAGGATATTTTTGCCTCCTTCATATGTATATATCGTACAGAGAGAGTCCACATAAATTGGGGATTGGGGATAAGATGAGTAGTGGGGATCACTTTATAATGGGTATATGAATTGATGAGATCAGTGGAAGATTTTGGCAGAGAAAGAGTGAAACATTATATATATGGTGGAGGAGGGAGCGAGGGCCATCCGTGTCTCTATGATTGTACCGCTCTCTCTCGCTTTCTTCAAAAGGCTGTCTATATGAAAGGATTCATTCATCACTTCAGTGGTGTTAACTCACCTTGATCCACGTTCTCAGATGAAATTAAAACATGATTAATTATTTAAGGCATACGCGAATGCCAAAATAATACCTTGGCATTAAAATCCAAACCAACCTGCCCCATCATTTAGTTTGGCTGGTCTGATCATTTATTCAACCTAATAACCTGGATCATCCAATAATGGGTTTGGTCAGCATAAAATGACGTGGCTTTGATTTTTTTTTTTTTTTTTTTAAAAAAACACATTCCTGATCCCTTCTTTCGTTTTCATATTTGTGCGCACATTATTCTTTTTGGTATGTTGATATGCCGCGGCTTTGACGTATTAATGAGGCAAAATAATATGCAGGCTATAAATACTGACAGTAATGCAGCCTCAAAGTGAGGTGGAAAATGGAGAAATAATTGGTGTTTGGTTTAGCTTATATTTATATATATGCTCGATTCACATAAATTGAGATAAAACTCCTCCACATATTTACTTCGTAAACCGTAAAAGTTATCTTGTATATCATAAATCACGATTAAAAAATATTTTTAGAGATTCCAATAACTATTCCAAACATCCTCATGCCAACAAATAACACGAGAAAGGAAGCCTATAATTCACTCATACATTCCCTATCAACACACAATTCAATTATAGGTATAATATAATTGAAGGTATTTATGAAGCATTTATATACTTATGGGGAGCTATGGCCAAAGAAGGCATCTCCTCACGTGATCATGTTGGGAACAAAGATTGCCCACTTCTTTTATTCCCCCTCTCATCTTTAAGGGTTTATTTGGTATGAAGGGAGAGGAGGGGAGGGAAGGGAAATGGGGGGATTTTGTTCCCTTCCCTTTGTTTGGATAATTAAAAATTTTAGGAGGGGAGGGAAAATTTTCTAAAATTCTCCCTCCCCTCCCCTCCTAACCCTCCCCTCCAAAATTGGGGGAATTTGGAGGGAAATGTTAATGCTTGAGCTTCAATTGACTAATATGTCCATACCATTTTAAAATATTCCTACAATACCCTTCTCATTATTTAATTACAAAATTATAATTTTATATAGTAAATGTCATTTATAATTATATTTATTTAATTTTTATAATTATAAAATTATAATTTTATGTATTAAATTTCTTATATAATTATATTTTATTAAATATATTAGAAAGTTATTAATTACAAATTAAATGAAATAAGAGTAAAATTGTCTATATAAAAATATTTCTCCTCCCCTCTCCTCATATATCAAATATTATACTATTAAAATCCCTCCCCTCCCCTCTCTTTTTGTCAACCTAAACAAGGTAAAAGAAAATCCCTCTTAAACCCTCCCCCCTTCCCCTTTATTAAAATCCCTCCCCTCTCCTCCATCGAGCCAAACATAACCTAAGTGTTGTATTAGGTGGGATGGTCAAATTCCCTCAACATTACCGATGGCTGCTAAGTAGATGTGGTAATATGGTTTGGCCCAGCGGGTTCGGGCTAACCCGTCACAGATTGAGACCATATGGGTTCGGTCTTAATATGACCGTATCAATATGGGTTGACATTTAGCCAACCCAACCCATAACCGGTGGGTTGGCGGGTTGGGAGGGCCAACCCATATTTTTTAATTTTTTTTACATAATATACTAAAAATTATTTTTTTTACACAAAACATAACTGATGATCATGAAAAAAGAGATATTCACCAAATTAATTATACCGCATAATCAGAAAGATGAAATTAAATTAAATTGTCAGTTCTTGTTTTTGGGAACAAATTAATTATTAAAAACTCTTAGCTTATTAGAGTGCACACAGGCACAGAGCAATAGAGCAGCTAGAGCACAGGAGTGGGGAGCATTCGTTCGAGACCGAGTGGGGCGTGGAGTCAGTGGAAAGTGGAGCATTAGAGAGTGACAGGAGAGGAAATTGGGTTGCAATGCCAATTTGGGCTTGACCATCTTTCAACTCTTGTGTCTTGCCTTGCCTCTTGGAGTCTTGGTGATTATTTAAAAAAAAATGGGTTAACCCGGTGGTCCAACCCGCCACAGGTTGGAACCATATGGGTTCAGGCCCAAAAGAACCGCTCCAAAATGGTCTCAATTTTATCAAACCCAAACCGCCTATATTGTTGGGTTGGGCAGGCTCAGCCCACGATTCCAACCCATATTACCAGCTACTAAGGCCTAATTTGGTGCCAAAATGTCATATATCTTTCTTTCCTTTTAAAAAATATTTTTTTCATATGGTTATTTAGCTAGTCAAATTCAAACATTATTACATCCAATTTGAGGTAACTTTCTCAAAAGAGTTCTTGCATTCACATAAACTTAAATTGCTCATCTCATTCTTAAATGACCAAAGTCTTTTCCTCTATAACTAATCGCATATCATTTTCTCCCTGCGCATATTTTGTCGATTGTTTCTAATTCTGATTCATATATTTGATTTTTTTTTTTTGGTTTTTGCCAACCATATATTTGATTAAATTATAACAGACTGGGTTGAAGAAATCCAGTTCACCCATTCAAGTATGGAGAAATGGTCCGGTGAAGAGGGGAATTGGACTTTCCTGGGCTCATGATCGATGGGGAACTCTTTGAGTTGGGCCTAATATTTTCACCCAAAACTACGAGGAATCGCCCAACTTGGTGATCCATAAAGTGATGATTGGTCTTAAATATTTACTATTATTATTTTTAATCAGATAATCCAATAAGAAATATATAGAGAACATAAGCTCAATGGAAAAAAATAAAATAAAGGGGAATTGGACTTTCCTGGGCTAATATTTTTAAATACAAAGGAATGTAATAACTTTAGTTGCAATAAGGTCGTACAAATTCAGTAACAACAAAAAAATCGTACAAATTCATAGTTTTTCTGGGAGCAAGAAAATCGTGAAGAACATGATAAAACATTAGAAAGCAAGCTAGTTTTGGTATCCCTGCCCGAGACAATTCAATCAACTAGTTGCTTGTTTGGATAAGTTTTTGAGAAGTTTATAAGTGCTTTTCACATAAATTGAGATAAATTTTTTTTTTTTTACATATTGTAAATTATGATTGAAAAATTATTTTTTTAGGTTTTAATCACTATTTCAAACATGCACTAAATAATATTGATTTTCTATGACCATGAACGTAATTGATATTTCCAATATGATATAAGTAAAGAATTATAAGATGAGTAAAAATAAAATGAAAACCAATGCATAATATAGAGTGAATAACGGATAAAATGGATCCGGTTTTTCTCTTTTTTCAATCTAAACTATTGAGATATTAATCTAACGATTCAGATTAAAAAAAAAACCCCCGGTCCGAGTGATCCAATATGCACCTACACTAGCATGCGGGCTCATGAGATGGCTCATTGACGGGTGAAGAACAAATGTCGTGAATCAGATTGATTTGCGATTTCAATTACCTATCTTTGTCCAAAAAGACAAACGTTTATGATAAGACATCCTAAATGTCGCTTTTTTAAAAAAAAAAAAATTTGGTGGCAGTTGGTTTAAGAGTTTGAGTTGTCATTTCGGTAATTAAGTTTTTTTTTTAAAAAATCAGTTTTTGAGAAAAAGTTCAAAAGTTTAGCTTTTATAAAAAAAGTTACTTCTGCCACCACTAATCCAAACACAAATCATATTTACAATCTGACTTTTATAAAAGTTAAATTAAAAAAAATCACTTTTGTCACCGCTAATCCAAACGAGCCTTATAAAGGGAGTAAAAATTTGATGGTAAAAATATTATAACAAGTAAATATATGGGTTCTTTTGCTGTGAAAGAGTGGTAACTAGCGCTAAGCATGTCGCCTACGACCCAATGAACCCGTCTATGCCCAATGAATAATTATTCATTTTGGCTTGCCAATAAAGGCCCATAACAGGTGGGTTTAAATTGGCGGGTGTGTGCACCAAATGGGACAGGCCATGGCACACCCTCAAGCTGCCTATACCCGCCCATTTATGTATATATATATAATATTTATTTAAGTATAAATATATAATATATATATTACAATATATATAATATAATATAATATATAACATTTATTTAAGTATAAGAGATAATGCAATTCTAAAGATAAAATTCCAAACAAGTTAAATGATATATATATATCAATCAATGATTATATATTATTATCATATTTCATCAATAAGAATAATCATCATGATATATAGCTTTTATATATTAGTTATAATTATATATATAATACTATAAATTATTTTTACTTTAAAGATTTTATCAACTATCAATGAAGGATTAATTAAATTATATCATGAGGAATGATGAGGATTATGATGCTTTAATAATTATTTGTATTTTTAGTAATTTATATTGAAAAATTAGTAACAACAAAACAATAAGGTAAAATAATAATTTTTAGAAAAGATACACTGATGGGAAGCTATGCTCATTCCATCTCAGACAGGTTTAGCCCAGCCCATTTGTCATAGGCATGAGCGGCCTTTTGACTGACATGGGCCTAAAAAATAAATGGGTAGGCGACATAGTCATTAAGCGTTACCTAATTATTTAATGATGTTAGACAAATAACTTTAAATAAAACTAAAATAAAAAAATGAATTATAAGATATACTTTAGGAAACATTGGGGAAAAAACCCCATTTAAATTTTTAACAAAATAAAATAAAGAAAAAATTTCAGAAAATACAATTTAAAATGAAAAAAAATAAATTGGTGCTGTGAATTTATTAAATCCTAAGTCAGAATTGAAATATGAATCTGGAATTTATAATTCTGACTAAATGACCAAAATGCCCTGAATTGAGGGCACAAGTTTCAATGGTCAATAACAACATCTGTATTTATATTAACAACATCAAATTTTACATTAACGACTTTACTTTTATGTTTGACAACTTCATATCCCAAAAATCATGTATGATTTTAAGGGCACAAGTTTCAGGGGTTAATAACAATATCTGTATCTATATTAACAATATCATATTTTATATTAATGACTTTACTTTGATGTTTGACAACTTTATATCCTAAAAATCAGGTATAATTTTAAGGGTATAAGTTTTAGGGATTAATAACAACATCTGTTTCTATATTAACAATATCAGATTTTATATTAATAAATTCGTTTTCATGTTTTGCAACTTAACTAGGGCAATTTGGTTATTTGGTCAGAATTAAAAATCCAAAATTCTTACTTTAATTGTAATTTTGATTTAATAAGTTCACAGTATCAATCTATCTTTTCCTATTTTTAATTGTATTTTTCTAAAATTTTAACCAAAATAAACTTATCCTTTCCTTTAAAAATCCTCAGTAGCCTGGGAGCCAATGGGTAAGACCACTAGCCAGTTGACATGTGGCATATCCAACATGTGGTGGCCACTGAACATCATCCAAAAAACCCTTGTTATCTTTTACGGCTCTTCCATGGGATTTTATTTTTGGAACATTAATTGAGAAGGAAGAATTATTTCTAAAGATCTTATTAAAAATTTAGTTGTTAAATAGGATCTAAAGAATATATTTTATATATAAAAAAATATTATTCACATATACATATAAAATATTTTTTAAATATAAAAAAAGACTTTTTATACAGATAATAAGGCGATAAATAAATTTTTGTAATGCAGTATCTTGGAACCATTTTTTTAATTAATAATTGATATAACTAATAAAAATATAATTTATCAGTTCTTGCTCCTTGAGGTGACCCCACTTCAATTTGTCCCTGACGCCTGGCCACTCGAGCTCTACCATTACCAGAGTCTCCTCCACCTCCACTACGAGATTGGATCTGGTGAGCCACCACATCCCTCCACTGTACCCTCCTTTACCCTTCTGCGAGTCTCTGGCTGCAATGATTCTTTCGCTCTCCTTCTCTCCTCTCTGGTGAGCCATTAACTCAACCTTGCTGCTTAATTCACTAATTAATTCCCTTCTGAATTTTGTTGCCCGTTTCCTGTGATTCTGCATTTCTGCTTTCCTTTTAAATACTACCTTTTAGAATTTCTGACTAACTATAGCTATTTTTTTGTGCTTTTATTTTTGCTTCCATTATAGCCCCATCTAGTTGGTGCGAATTCAGTTTGGCGCCGGATGGTGTGCTAGGTTCTCTGCGGAGGTTGATTTAGGATAAGGATTTCCGGTGATATTTCTTGCTAATGGATACTTTACTGAAAACCCCTAACAACCTTGAATTTTTGCATCCACTTCACTGTTATTCAGAAAAATTGAGTAATCCTGCCTCCTCTAGGTTCCAAAACCAGGAGCTGAAATTTTTTCCCAAGAAAACACATATGAAATGGGGTAGTTCATGTACGAGGGCTAGTAGCAGTGCTCTTTTGGAACTTGTTCCCGAAGTTAAGAAGGAGACTCTGGATTTTGAACTTCCTCTGTATGACTCGTCGAAGGGCGTCGTGGTGGACCTCGCGGTCGTGGGTGGAGGCCCTGCAGGGCTTGCTGTTGCGCAGCAAGTTTCCGAGGCAGGTCTTTCAGTTTGTGCTATTGACCCAAATCCCAGATTGATTTGGCCCAATAATTATGGTGTTTGGGTGGACGAATTTGAAGCTATGGACTTGCTTGATTGCCTCGACACTACTTGGTCTGGTGCCGTTGTTTTCATTGATGAACAAACGAAGAAGGACCTCGGGAGACCTTATGGGAGGGTCAACAGAAAGCTGTTGAAGTCAAAGATGTTGCAGAAATGTATTTCAAACGGTGTTAAGTTTCATCAAGCTAAAGTTAGTAAGGTAATTCACGAGGATTCCAAGTCTGTGTTAATCTGTAACGATGGAGTCACCGTTCAGGCTGCTGTGGTTCTTGATGCAACCGGCTTCTCAAGATGTCTGGTTCAGTACGATAAACCCTATAATCCAGGTTACCAAGTGGCGTATGGAATTTTAGCTGAGGTTGATGAGCACCCTTTTGACGTAGATAAAATGGTCTTTATGGACTGGAGAGATTCACATCTGGATGGTAACGTGGAGCTGAAAGAGAGAAATAGCAGAATACCAACTTTTCTATATGCAATGCCCTTCTCATCCACCAGGATATTTCTTGAAGAAACTTCTTTAGTTGCTCGGCCGGGGTTACAAATGGCTGATATCCAGGAAAGAATGGTTGCTCGATTGAAACATTTGGGCATTAGAGTGAAAAGCATCGAAGAAGATGAACACTGTGTCATTCCCATGGGTGGCCCCCTCCCTGTTCTTCCCCAAAGAGTTGTTGGAATTGGTGGTACTGCCGGGATGGTGCACCCTTCAACCGGATATATGGTGGCAAGGACCCTAGCCTCTGCCCCAATTGTTGCTAATACCATTGTCCAGTGTCTTGGTTCTGATAGAGGCCTTTCCGGACCTGAACTATCTGCGCAAGTGTGGAGAGATTTATGGCCAATCCAAAGAAGGAGACAAAGGGAATTCTTCTGTTTTGGGATGGACATCTTACTGAAGCTTGATTTACCAGGCACGAGGAGGTTTTTTGATGCATTTTTTGATCTGGAACCTCGTTACTGGCACGGTTTCTTATCATCAAGACTGTTTCTTCCTGAACTCATATTTTTTGGTCTATCTCTATTCTCTCATGCTTCTAATACGTCTAGGGTAGAGATTATGACAAAAGGAACTCTTCCTTTGGTTAACATGATCAACAACTTGGTAAAAGATAAAGAATAAGATGAATGCGTACTAATTTGTTGTACACTCTATTTGTGTTGGTGCACTTGCACCTGAAGTTTACTGATATTATTGAATTTCAACACATAAGATCAGTTCTTCTTGGTATTATGCTTCGATCACGGCAAATTCCTACGGGACAGCAAGCAGGAACAGCATTTCTTAAACTTCCTCTAGGGCGTGTTCATCCTATTTGCAATTGTACATACATTTTACGACTGCTATGGATAAAAATAGTAATTGCTTCCTCTGTTGCTCACGCTTTTATCCTGTGATTCATTTGGTTAATGCTTGGATGAAATATATAAGGATCATTATCTACTTTTCCCGTTAAATTTGACAATATAATCAATAGTTTGAAACCTTTGTAGTACGCTTGACTATTGATGGAGAATTATAATTCGTAATATTGTAGCTCAAAATTCATAGCCCTTGTGTATCATTAAATTAGTATAGTGGTGAATGATCATCGTGCTTAATAGTCAGTCTTGCTTCACATGTGAAATTCACTGCCTTACTAGTTGCTACTTAGCGCAGGGGAATGTGCTTATGTGGAAATACAGGGTTAACAAAAGTCCACTCCCGTACTAGCAAGTAGTCAATTGCTGAAGCTTCTAACGCGGTAGCAGTTATCTGCTCATTTGGAATAGCGGTTGGAAGCTTCAAAAGTGTTTTTCAATCGTAATTTACGGAATACGAAGTAAGTTATGTGGTGAGGGTTGTCTCGATTTATATGTCCAAGCTCATAAGTGCTTTTCAATCGTGATAATAAGCTATCACAAACATTCATATACGAGTGTGCGCTTTTAGACGCAATGATTATACCGCCTCTTTAAGGTCACTGGTCATAATATCTAAAGTAAAACAAACTCTCAAAAAATATATTAGTAGAAATACAAAGATACCTGTCAACCAAACACACACACACATGAACTCCAGGCACACAAGTATACAGTATCATAGAAAACTGTGGTACTTCACTACACACATTGACCACAATCCACCAAATCGTTGGCGCAAATTAAATCCCAGCTAGGAAAGACAGAAAGCACAAAAGAAGACGCAGTGAGGGTTGGGAGGAGCTAAGTATGAGGAGGAGGAGGAGGGTGGGCATCATTAGAAGGAGGAGGGTGCATCGCGTACCAGGTCTGGACGAAAGTGAGGAAAAGCGCAATGATAGCAGCAACGAAGCCAAGGAAGGCCCATGGGGTGCTGAAATGATCGTGCACAGCTTGAGCCAACCATGTGAGCCATATTGTTCTGTAACGCTTCTCCAGGCTGCTCCTCGCTTCCCTATATTTTTCTGTGTCCGGCATCAAGTCGGTGCTTATGATGTTGAAGAGTTGGGCCACATCTTCGTCGCTGCCAAGCACGTTGTGGAGAATACCAGCCTTCCTCAGTTGTTTCACATCGTCTGCATGGTCAATCAGGGAATCCATAAACGCTACGTACGAGCTGATCCCGTAGCCGTTCTCGAAGTCTGGGCTCATCTCGTACGCTATCAGGTTCAAGAATGTTGGAAGCATTAAATCGTCCACCGTCAGCTGCGAAAGCTTTAGTCTCCCGATACACCTCGCCCTCAGACTTATTCCCCAATCGAATTCGATATCTGTAAGTCTTTTATTCTTTCCCTTCCACTTGGTTACTGCAATCCCCGCTGCTTTAAGCTCTTGTATGTTCCTGTATGTTTGAAACTTCTCGCGTTTCCCCCATCCACTGCCTCCCCCATCTTTATTACTTTTATTTTCAGAATAACCCAGGATGGATTGGCGCAGAAGATGCAGCAAATGAGGTGGCTGATCCACATCCACAGTTATTTTCACCTCTTCAGACCACTTGGAGGAACCGGTACCGGCGATTGTGGATGTGGTCATCGGATGCGTTTTCAAAAAGCTTACTATCCATTGATTCAACTCGTTCTCAGGCACATTGCTCAGCAGCGTGAGCAGTCGATAGGGAAGTTGGTTCTCCAACAAGAGCAGATCCTGCTGCACAAGCACCAGCTGGTCCACCTTGATCTTCAGTTTTGCCTCTGGCTTCGCAATGCCCTGTTTATGGTTTCGGATGAATTCGAGTACAGCACACCCATCCAAAAGGAACATCCATGCAAGCTCCTCCTCCTTCTTATTATTTTTACTGCGGAAGCCTTCAATCACCTCCTCCGCGTACAGCTCCATCAGTGCCGGCAGTTCGTTTTGAATTTTTCCAAACAGCAATTGAGCGTTTTGGTTGGTATGTCCAAGGTACATTGCTGCCCATATCATCTTGTAGCGTTCTCCTCCCTTGAGTTTTTCTCGGCTATCTTTATCCCCACTGTGGATGGGCCCTATTGATACCAGTTTGGGGGAGTAGTACTTGGCGAAGTCTTGCCTGTTTCGAAGATAAGGTTGAACTTTTTGTATCTTGGGATTATCCCTTCCAAGAGTTCGCTTTGCCTCCTCCACTTTGGTCTCCGACTCTCTTAGTTTGCGCTTTTGCTCTTCGAGTTTCTCAAGGCTATTCTGCAAATCGAACGACAAATCTGATGATGGGGCTGTTGCTCTATCATATGAGTCGCTTGCCCAATCTGATGTACTCATTGTTGAGGTGTTTGAGCGGAACTTTGGTAAATTCTAGGGCTGTTCAATGACTAGAGCCACTTACGCACTCTGAACAATTTATATAGTAACGCAAAGTACTCTGCATGTGGAATGAGCATTGAAGAAAAAACATGGTTGTATCTCAATTTATTAATATTTTTAAGTTTGGAACTAAACACACTTCACCTAGAAAAAAGCATTATTTCTATTTACTAATCACAACATATTCCACTCGTCCAAAAATCACAACATATTCCACCAGCTTTGCTTGGAAAAGAAATATGGAATATATGTGACCCTTTTACTCTATAAATCTTAGCATCAGGGGAACCAGAGGGCAATGTGATACACGCTGAAACAGACTTTTTAATCACGGAACCCACCATATCTGCACGTCATGTACTTCACTCACGGTCCGAGAGGCAAGACTTGCTGAAAGGTTCTAGTACTTGGTGTTAAAGTGAAAGCCCAGTACAAGTGTTTCACAATGAAGCCCCCAATAATACAAAGCTCAAAAATATGGAATTGGCTTACGTCGGCTGTGCCAATGTCCACTGCGTGTCCTTTTATTTGAAACGATGTCATTCCGTGAGTAAATCTGGATCGTCCATCTATAACAATTAAATAGACGGTGATAAAATATTACTAAGTAAAATGACATTGTTTTACTTAATTGATTTTGTCCGTTGAATTCCTAACTCAATCTCAGCTGTCTACAATCTTTCCTCATTATATGTCTGTGCTGATCCTTTGTTTTGGCGCGTTGTTGCTGTTCTTCTGCAGGAAAGGGTTCAAAGCTTGATGGATGATGTTCGAAGATTACAAATTCGAAGCTTGCTGGAGGATGTTGTTGGAGAATGCTATATTATATAATTAGAGAAGACAAAATATAAGCATCAGTTTGTGGGAATTGTATATTAAAAATTGGTGAGTAAAATAATAATCTTTTACATTTATGATTTATAATCTGATTTTTTATATTTATGATTTACAATCAAACTTGATAATATTTAAGATTATTGATATATTTTTATCTATATATGCTGTACATATATTATGTTATTTTATTAGTTTGGTTAATATAATTTTCTTTCATATAGTAGATATAATTTTGATTAATATATTGATAAAAGTGAGTATTGATTCATGCCCTATTTCTTATTTTGTAATAAATAATTTTTATTTATATATAATATATCATACATGTTCTCAGACATACGGCTTGCTGGTAAGGGTAATCGTTAATTTTAAGTCAAGAGTCTTATTCAGCAATATAGATAATAAGATAATCTATCACATATGTGTGTGTGTGTGTGTAAATATACTCAGGTAAAATAATTTTATTTGTGTGTGTATAATTGTTTTTATTTCTATATGTACACGTTTGTCGATCTTGAGATCACAATTTATAATCCTATTTAATGTTGCAGGAGTGTTATACCATGGATATAGATTTAATTCTCAGACTTAATCTTGAATTTGACTATTTAAAAGAAGCATGGGAATTTTGGAGGGCATATGGTAGGAAAAAGGGTTTTGGTGTTCGAAAATAAAGCTTCAACAAGAGTAGAAAAGATAAGTCCTTATACATCTCTTATCTATATGTGTGCTGTAAAGAAGAGGTGAGAAAGTTAGAGAATTGTTGTGTTCGTTCGGGCTTCTGATTGATAATGCTATCATTCTGAAGACGCAATCCGTTCTATCCTTGACGACAATTGTTTGAAAACCTTGAACATCCATATAAAGGAAACAAATTATTTTAAGGAGACAACGTACGTTGGGCTCGAATTTTATCAAAGTTCATTATCATTTTCGACAGTCTTGTGAGTTTTTTTTTTGTATAGTATACATAACTGTTGTGTGTTTACAGATTATGACATCTTAGTTATACAGATTCTTATTGAAATTTCTACATTGAAAGTATTTTCCACAACAATTTTGTCCCTTCCAAGGATTTGCTTTGCCTCCCCTAGTCTTCTATTCGTCGCTTTTACTTTGAGCTTTTCTTCTTCAAGTGTGTCTAAGCTACTCCGCAAATCTAAAGACGAATATAATGGTGAGATTGTTTCGCTATCATGTGGTCATTGTTCAAGTGTTTGAGAGGATTGAGAGTCTGAGCGCAACTTTGGTTAATTGTTGGGATGTTCAATAACCACAGCCAAACAATTTTGTAGTAATGCATGCGGAGTAAGTACTCTGCATAGAATGAACCTTAATATATAAGAAACAGAAGTGTACCTCGCTTTATTCTTATTTGAAGTTTGGAACCAGACACACTTAATCCAAAAATAACATTATTCTTACTTACTATTCACAACATGTTCCACCAGCTTTGCTTGGAAAATAACTATGGAATATTTGTGACCCTCGTACTTTAGCAATCCTACCATCAGGGGAAACAGTGCATTGTGCATGATACGTCCGAGAAGCAAGACTTGCTGAAGGGTCTCGGGTCAGGTACTTGGGGTTGAAGTAAAAGCCCAGTCCAAGTGTTGCCCCACCAAGCCCAATAATTCAAAGCCCAAATAGCATGCTTTCATAATTCATTCCAAATTACGTTACTAAGGAGCAGCACTGTACACTGTGGAACAACTGAAAGGAAGCCCATCGGGATATCTGTCCCTGCAACCTCCCTCCTCCCCAGTCTCTCCGGCCATTCTGTTTTTTTTTTTAAAAAAATATATATCAAAAGCCTTGTGAGCTGACGTGAAGTAATTTTACATATGACAAGGATAACTCAGATGCCATGTAGGACGAGTTATAAAGGATAAGGATAATAATACTCATTAAAAAAATGAAATGAGTTATGAGCGAGTCAAAAATTTAAGGATTGAATAGCACCGAGTTATTACTAAGAGAATGAGTTATAAATAAGTTAAAAGTGAAGGGATTAAAATATTAATTTTCTTTTTAAAAAAATTACAAACTTAGAACATAATTAAAACAAAAGCATAAGACATGAATGATTTGGTTGAAAATTTATAAAGAATGAATAATAATTTTTTTACCAACAAAAAGGTATACTAAAATGAATGTCTCATTCTAATACTGTTAAAATTGTAAAGTAATAAGTTGCTGCCTCCCCCTAATAAATCTCCTGTAACATGATTGAGGGGGATAAACTTCAGTCCGTCGCCCAAGCGTCTGGCTTCTCTCCACGACCTTCCCTCCACTCCCATACCCAAAACGGCACCCTCCAATCCCTTACTCAAAACTATACCGTTTTGGGTCAATAGGGGGCTCTTTTTTTATAAAATAATATTCAACATTATGAAGTTTTTTATTAAAAGCGTCTAGTATTCTAAAATAATTTTTGATACATTAATAAACCTTAAATATTTTTTCAGTAGTAATTATTATCTAGCAAACTATATTCTAAAATATTTTTTTAGTAACACCCAGTATTATAAATTAATTTTTAACCCACTCAGCACCTTAAATAATTTTTCAGTAGTAATTACTATCTAGCAAACTGTACTTTAAAATATTTTTTTAGTAATATCCAGTATCATAAATTAATTTTTAACTCACTTAGCACCTTAAATAATTTTTTCAATAATTCCTAGTATCCTAAAATAATTTTTTTTTTGCATCTAATCCCCTGAAATATTTTTTTCATCAACACTCTGTATCTTAAGTTTAGACTGCTCGTTGTAATTAGAAAAATATTCTACGATGGTGGATGCAGAAAAATTATTTTAAGATAATGGGTGGTATTAAAAAAATACTTTATAGTACTGAATATTATTTTTTTAAAAAGAAAAAGGGACTCAACCCTTTTTTTTACCTTAAACGCTAAACTTTTAGGCTATGTTTGGCTCGATGAAGGGGAGGGGAGGTGAAGGATTTTAATGAAGGGGAGGGTTTGAGAGAGATTTTTTTTATCTTGTTTGGATTGACAAAAAGAGAGAGAAGGAGAGGGATTTTAACATTACCTTATTTGGTATAGGAGGGGAAGGGAGGAGAAACATTTTTATATGGACAACTTTACCCTTATTTCATTTAATTTACATTTTATAACTTTATAACATATTTAATAAAATATAATTATAAATGGTATTCAATACATAAAATTATAATTTTATAATTATAAAAATTAAATAAATATAATTATAAAATGTGTGACAGTTTTAGGTAAAGAATGGAAAGGGCATTATGGAAATATTATAATATAGTAAGGACATATTAGTCAATGTATATCTAAACATTAATCTTTCCTTCTAAATTTTCTCAATTTAGAGGGGAGGGTTAAAATTTTCCCTCCCCTCCTAAAAATTTTAACAATCCAAATAAGAGGAAGGGAGCAAAATCCCTCAATTTCCCTCCTCTCCTTTTATACCAAACAGACCCTAGCTAAGGGAGAGAAAAGGGAAACGGAGAAAAGCGAGACTAGTTGCCCCCAGCAAGAGGATTTGACTTTTCTTTGGCAGATAAAAGATAATTTGAATTTGAGACGTGGGTATTCTGATGACTGAAGAGGCGTCAATGATTGGTCAGTAGGAAAATCACTGGCACCTTCCTTCAGAGAAAAATCTGAATTCCGACATGAATCCTGATATCACTGCGTATGTCACAAACAAGGATGAGATACTTTGAATATGATCCCCCACACATTCTTATATCAAAGGAAGGGGCTAACTCCACTATGCCCCATCTTCCACTCTATAAGCTGGATTCTGGAAACTCTTGTGAAGAAAATTTCAAACACAACAATGGCAAAGCTCTTCCTGAAGCAGGCAAAGCAATATTCAGATTCGAGGCCAAGTTACCCTTCCCAGCTCTTCCGCTTCATCGCTTCCAAGACACCTTCTCACCAACTCGCTTGGGACGTCGGCACCGGAAGCGGCCAGGCCGCCCAATCTGTGCGTTCCCTTTTTCTCTTCTCCTTTATATTCATCCACTAATTTTACCCCAATTCCTCATTATTCGCGTTTGATTTCCCCCCTTCTTAAACAAACATTGATAGAGTAATCGGAAAGATTTATTGCTTACTCATGTCCTGAATCCGATCCAAATTAATTCTAGTTAGCTGAGATATACGAGAATGTGATTGGCACGGATCCGAGTGAGAAACAGCTTGAGTACGTTGTGAAGCTCGCGAATGTGCGATACGAGCACACGCCTTCAACCATGTCAATGGCGGAGCTGGAACAGAAGGTGGCACCGGAAGGAACCGTAGACGTGGTGACCATTGCTCAGGCTCTCCACTGGTTTGACCTCCCGACCTTCTACCGCCAAGTGAAATGGGTGCTGAAGAAATCACACGGAGTGATTGCCGCTTAGTGTTACAACGTGCCCCGAGTGACGGACGCAATAGATAAAGTGTTCGATGACTACGCAGCAGAGCTAAAGCCTTATTAGGATCCGGCACGCGCATTGGTGGACAACGATTACAGGAGTATCGATTTTCCGTTTGAGGCAGTAGATGCAGCGGATGACACAGGGCCGATTGAGTTTGTGACGGAGAAAGAGATGTATTTGGATGATTTCTTGACGTACCTGAGATCAGGGTCGCCGTACCAGACGGCGAAGGAGAAGGGAGTGGAGCTTATGAGTGAGGATGTTGTTGAAAGATTTAGGGTGTGTTTGGTTGGGGTTTTTTGGAGGGGAGGTTAGGTTAGGGGAGGGTTGGAGATTAAAAATGGGTGTTTGGTTGGAAGTAGGGGAGGGGAGGGGAGGGGAGGGGAGGATCTTTGTCTTTTAGTGGTCACCTCCCCTCTTCTATTAAAACTTCAAATTTGGGGTTTTTTCTAGGGGAGAGAATATTTGTGTCAAAATATGACTAAATTGTCCATGGAAATTTTGTAATATCCCAACACTACCCTTGGCCCCTAAAACTGTGTATTCCTTTCCCTCTGCGTTCAGTTTTTCTTCGCGCCCACTGCCGCGAAGACTGATCTCACTGGCGCCTTCATATTTCAGCTTCTCCTCCAGCTCCAGTTTCAGCTTCTCCTCCAGCTCCAGCCGCCGCCTTCTTCTCGTCAAGCCACCGTGGGTTGATCAACCCAGGTGACTGCCTCCTGAATCAAGTAAGATTAATGTTTTCTTATTCATCTACCTTGATCGACCGAGGTGACCGCCACCTTCAAAAAATCAGTGCATCTGATATAATTCTTATTCATCTCCTTTGTTTTTTGTGTGCATATATATATATATATATTCCTAGACGTCGCTGAACGCATCTGATATAACCCCAAAAAATCAGTGCTGATTTCATTGTTAAAACCCTCAAGGGCTTGTCGAAAATTTCTGGTTCACTTGTCGAAAACAATCTGCATTACTGAAGAAAAGAACTGAAACGTCTTTGCCCCACAATATGAAATTGAATTTCTTTTAATCGCCTTCTCTTCAGTCATCCTGGCGCTCGCCATTCACACTGGACCAAATTGGAGCTCGGAGACCGCTGCTACCGCTTCTGCATTTCGAAGATCGCTTCCTCTCGCATTCACTTGGAGTAATACAATCCAGATCTCAGCTCAAAGGTTTGAGCCTTTCACCTATTTTCTCCTCGCATTGGTTTTCTGCTTTGGAAGACTTCTTCTCATTTGTCTTCGTTTCTTTCTTGTTCTATTTTTGCTCCTCAAACCATTGGGCATTCTTTTTCAATCATTTTTTAAATATTCTTTAAGTTTTACTCTATTGGATTCTTCACTAGTCAGCGGAATTTGACTTATCCGTTGTAAAATCTGCGGATTCTTTCAGATTTGAACCCAAAGATTCTCTTCCTTATTTGTTTCACTGGAACTCACTCAGTGTATGGTTTTGTTTCCGTAATTAAGGCGGTCTGGCGACATGCTAGATCTGACTTCACTGCTAGCATATCTAACTATCGTCCTTTTCTCTTTTGATCTGGGAATTATTTTCTGATTATGAAGTCACAAAATCTGAGCTTGCGTCACTTTTTCCCCAAACTAGCTGTGTTCTTTGACCACATTTGCATATTACCCTGTTGCAAATCTGTTGTTGACTTCTTGCTGGGTGCACTGAAATTTGATGGCAGTTCAAGCTTTTTAGGTTCACTCTTCCCCCCCTCTTTTTCTTTACTTGTTTAATTCTCAACTTCATTATATTTTCAAAACGAACATTTCTGCCGTTTTTTGTCATATATATGTTGTTTTCCCGTAGCATTGTAATAAAAGTTGCGCAGGCTATTCAGCAGTTTGTATTTAAGAACTTGGTCATTTTGAGAAAAATTACAATTCTAAACTTATTTTGCCTCCCCCTCAGCATCGCAAATGAAAGAAATTTCATATACGCGTCATTCGTTTGGTTATATATGACTCAGAGAATCTATCTACTCTTCTACTGTGCGTGCTTCTTACATTTCTACAAATCTTTCTATGCTTTATTTCTAAATTCTAATAAGGCAATTACTCGTGTTTCTCAATATGTAAATCGAAATTAATTCTAGCTCGCTTCTACTTGATATGCAATTGCATATATAATTATCAGTTCAATGTACATGTGTTGCTTTATATATGTTCCATGGGTATTGAAAAAAAATGTTTTTCCCCCCACTTTGTATCCTCAAAATAGAGGGAAAGAGATGACAAGTTTGTGAAATAAGTGTATATAAATGTTAGAATAATTATTTTACAAATAACAATTTGATAAATAATAATTATTAATAAATACATTGTTAAAACATAAAAAAAATGTCTAGAGGGGTATTTTTGTCCATTTATAATTAACTCCCCTCCCCTCCCCTCCTGAACCAAACAAGAAACCTCCCCTCCCCTCCCCTCTTTTTGAACCAAACAAAATTATAACCTCCCCTAACCTAACTTAAATAAACCTCCCCTCCCCTCCCCTCCTCTTGAACCAAACGGAGCCTTAAGAGTGCTTGGACTGAAGATGGATCTCAGCTTAAGGTTGCCAAGTTTCCAGTTTATCTCAGAATTATTGGAAAGGTGGGACACGCCTGAAGCTTGAAATATTTCTAGTAACAATTAAATACTCCCTTCGTTATTTTCTAAATATAACATTCAGTTAAATCTGTTTTTACTTTTTAGAGATTAATGAAACAAACTATATTACTTAATGATAGTATATAGTATATGTTGTATATCATTAAATTATATATTAATTTATAATTCATTCTAGTTAGTAAGAGAAAAAAATAATAGATATAAATATTTTAAATTAATTTATTTAATTTCCATAATCTTTAAAAAAATAACTGAATATCTTATATTTAAAAGTGATATATACTTTTTTCTCTTCATTCTCTTCCTCCTTTATATCCATTTTGTTTGATTGACTTAAGGCCTGTTTGAATTGATGTTTGAAAAGTATCTTTATATAAGTTGAGATAAAACTTTTCTTACATATTTATCTCATACATCGTAATTCACCTTGAAAAAATATCTTCTATCCCTAACTCAAACTTATACCTATTAGACCCTTGATGCATTTTGATTCTTTTTTGTCATCAGCGAAACAGTTTAATTTCTATCTTTGGTTTGATTGGGCAAACGTGTAACTACCAGAATGTGCCTTTTGGAACGGAGACGTTGCAATGATTTTTTAATGAGAAATTGTATTTCATTTAGCAATAATAGACAAGACTATATCTTGCCTTGTCAAACTCCACCTCTAGCCTATACGAGAGGGCTAATTAAAGATACAAGAGTTGGCCTACCTTAGCTAAATAATATGTAAAAATCATCTACTTATGACTATGGTTAATTACAACATGCATGAATAAGAAGTCTAACCTCATCTATAATTAAATATTTCTAGAAGGATGATTCTTATCACAACCCCTGCTTATCAAATTCAAAACTTCAACACTGTTAAGTAAATTAGAGTTTATAATTGTATGTAATAATTAGTATGTGTGTACAGTGACCGGACTAATAGGGAGTAAGTGAACTACAGGGCTATATATATGCATTGACCCTGTTAATTGTTATAAGTTGTTATTATTAAGGCGTGTTGAATATTTGCTTGTTAGGTTTGTTTAGTAATACATTCAGTTTGCTTACATGGTACCAAACCCCCAGGTTGGGGGTGGCCCATTTTCATCTATCAGCCTACGCCTTTTGTATTGTTCTGAGCCCATCTTTTTTGCCAGAACTGTTTCTTTTCTTTTCAGTTCTTGCTGTCCTTCATTTGTGATGCTCCAGCCGCCACGTGTTCTTCTTCTTTGAGCATTTGGTCAAATTTCAAGAATGCAGCCACGAAGCTATCAAGAAATCGAGAGCCTTTTTTTTCAGTTCCTACGACGATTTTCGTGGGTTCTCTTCCTTGGCGTCGTGCTACTCAGTTTCCGTCGGGGTTCTTGTTTTTCCAGGTAGAGTTATCAAGGACCTCTTCAATCACGCTTCCACGGTCAATATTGTTTCTTTTTCTGGGTCTTGCGGTGTTTGCTTCTTTTCCGTTGGTGATTGCGTTCTGCTGGTTTTCCGTCTCCTCTACACGTTCTTAACAAATTTCCTGCTATTTCCCTGTCTCTTTTCCTCTGATCCGCTTTGTTGCATCTTGATTTTTTTACACAATGGGTAAAGACGACGGCAATTCTTCGTCTCTTTCTTCTGCCATCGATTTTTCGCTACTAGAAAATAGATTTTCTAGATGTAATTTAATAATATAATAAATTATAATTACTATATCTAATAGCAACTAATAAATAATAAATAAGACAACAATAAGGAAAATATCAGAATCTAATTTCACTCTAAACAATTTATAAGTGAAATACTATAAGAGAGAAGGAAATATAAAATGTCTTATAGAAGTAGATAGGCAATTGAAGGAGGGAGGGGGCCTCCTATTTATATCACAAAACCACCGCCCCTCCCTTACTAATTTTCGATGTGGGGCTTTTTCCCACTTTCAACAGTATTTTCATGCTTCCGACACACAAGCGAGGGTTCTGACAATTATGAAGTCTGGAGTCGGTCTATACGTATTGCCCTTTTTACCAAGAACAAACTTGGCATTATCGATGGCACCTATCTTCGGGAGGATCAACTCACAGCTCTTCGTACTTATAAGGCTACCAGGTGACTCATAAGGTTTGTATTTACCCCCAAGTCGAGCGTTCGAGCCCTGGGGAGGTGTATTAAATCCCTGTGGGGAGGGGACCGTTCCTGGCTGGCTCAGGGACCCCGTTGTGGGTAACGGTCAGTCCAACACCGCTAGGGACCTCGATGGGAGACGGCCATGGGCCTAAGGACCCTAAGGGAGACGTCGTGCCATTACATATGGGGCCCCTATAGGGAACCAACCTATAAAGGGCATAGATACTTCTTTAACAATTGTTGATGATTTTTCTCGCTATGTATGGATTTTCTTGATGATAAATAAAAGTGAAGTTTTCCAGCACCTTCAAAAATTTATTGCCTATGCTTCTACATAATTTTCAACTTCTATTAAAATTGTATGCAGTGATAATGGCCTTGAGTTTACTAATACTGACCTTGCAGCCTATTTCGCACTAATGACATTCTTCATCATTTATCTTGCCCCTATACTCCACAACAAAATGGAGTGGTAGAATGTAAACATCGACACCTTCTTGAGGTGGCTTGATGTCTTCTTCTCCACTTTAGAGTGCCTATTAAATTCTGGGGGGAGTGTGTTAAAATTGCAGCCTTTTTGATTAATCGCATGCCTTTTACGGTTTTACAAAATCATACTCCTTTTGATCTCATATTTGGTTCTCTTGCTGATTTGTCTTCTTTAAAGGTTTTTAGCTGTCTTGCTTTTGCTATTACTTTACGGTTCATGATAAATTTTAATCTCGAGCTGAACCATGTGTCTTTCTAGGGTATCCTTCCCACCATAAAGGATATTTCCTTTATCATATTCCCACTAAAACATTTATTGTCTCTCGAAATGTCTCCTTTCATGAAAACCGTTTCCCTTTTAAAGATTCTTTGGCTATCAATCAAGGGGGGATTCTAATATTTTGATTGATCCCTTTTTATATGAGACAAACATATCTGATCCTATTTTAATAAAACAAAAAAATGTTCAGCATAAGCAACCACACCCGGGTAATGATAATAAGGTATCTAATAATGATGCATATTTGATCCTATTTTAATAAAATAGCAAACTGTTCAGCATGAGCAACCACACCCGGGTTATGATAATGATGTATCTAATAATGATAAAGGAAATTCACATACAGAACCTGATGTTAGTAGGCCAGTAAGGACTAAAAGAAACCCTGCATTGATGAAAGTTTATGCATGTTCTAATATACTTTCCCATAAAGCTTTAATTGGTTATGCATGTGCTGTTGGCTGTTGATATGCTGAAGTTACAAACAAGCAAAAGGTAAAACATCCTATACAATCCCATTTGTCATATTTAAATGTGTCACTTGATTACAAAACTGTTCTGTCTAGTATTGATGCTAATGTGGAGCCAAGCAGCTTTGAGGAGGCAGCACAGAATCCTAAGTGGATTGACGCAATGAAAGCTGAAATACACGCCTTATAGGAGAATGGAACTTGGAAACTTGTGGACCTCCCTAAAGGTAAAAGACCCATAGGTTGCCGGTGGGTCTACAAGGTAAAGTATAATTCTAATGGTAAAGTTAAGCACTTTAAGGCAATGTTAGTTGCTAAGGGGTATCGCCAACGAGAGGGAATATATTATTTTGACACCTTCTCTCTAGTTGTTAAAATGGCAATGGTAAGGATAGTACTTACCTTAGCTGCAATGCGTGGTTGGGAACTATTTCAAATGGATGTATATAATGCATTCCTTCAAGGTGATTTACATGAAGAGGTGTATATGAGGGTACCTCAATGATTTGGTAATACTGGAAATAAAGTTTACAGACTTACCAAATCTTTGTATGGACTCAAGCAGGCATCGTGGCAATGGAATGCCAAACTCACCCAAGCCTTTTTAGAGGGGGTTTTAGGCAGAGTAAGTATGATTACTCATTGTTTATTAAAGAATCTGGTTCTGAAGTGATTCTAATATTAGCATATATGGATGATTTAGTGATCACTCGTATTAGTATAGAAAGGATACATGAAGTAAAGGAACATTTACATAATAAATTCAGAATTAAGGACTTAGGTAAGCTTAGATACTTCCTTAGGATAAAAGTGTTACAAACTGAAAAGGGAATAATACTTAATCAAAGGAAGTATACTCTTGATATTATTTCTGACATGGGTTTTAGTGCAGCCAGACCTCTTGGGGTCCCAGTTGAGCTTAATACCAGGTTGCGAATCTATCCAAAGAATGAGAAGGATGATCCATTATTGCAGGAATCACTTGTATACAAAAGGTTGATAGGTAGGTTATCTTATCTTATAGTAACCAAACCTGACATAAGCTTTATTGTGCAGGGATTAAGTCAATACATGCAAGCTCCAAGGAGGTCACATATTCAAGCTGTACAAAGAGTTGTGAGGTATCTCAAGACAACTCTAGGATTAGGCATCCTCCTTTCTGCTGCAGGGAAGAATCAGTTGGAATGCTATGTTGATTCAGATTGGGGAACTTGCCCAGACACTCGAAGATCTGTTACAGGGTACATAGTGAAGTTTGGAGGGTCTCCCATCTCCTGGAAATCAAAGAAACAAGTTACTGTTTCTAAATCTTCTGCTGAAGCCGAATATAGGGCACTTGGAATGGCCACATTCGAAGTAGTTTGGCTTGTAAGGCTGTTAAGGGATCTAAACGTGTCAGAATTAGAACATGTTCGTATGTTCTGTGATAGCAAAGCTGCCATTCATATTGCTAACAATCCAGTGTTCCATGAGAAGACCAAACACATTGAAATAGATTGTCACTTTGTGAGGGAGAAGCTACAACAAGGAACCATCAATTTGCAGCATGTATGAAGCAAGGATCAGCAAGCGGATATTTTTACTAAAGGACTTGGGAAGGAGAGTCATGACCAGATCATGAGCAAGTTAGGAACTATCAATGTATATAGCCCCTCAACTTGAGGGGGTGTTAAGTAAAATAGAGTTTATAATTGTATGGAATAATTAGTATGTGTGTACAGTGATCGGACTAATGGGTAGTAGGTGGACTACAGGGCTATATATGCATTGACCCTGCTAATTGTTGTAAGTCGTTATTATTAAGGCGTGTTGAATATTTGCTTGTTGGGTTTGTTTAGTAATACATTCAATTTGTTTACAAATACAATTTCAAAATGTTAGAACTGGCTCACACCCAAGAGGGGGTGAATTGGGTGTATGATAAGAAAGTCTGATCTTTTAAAATCTTTTCACAGATTGTTCACTTAGTATATATGGAAGTAACAATTATGTAAATCGTATATGCTGAAAATATAAAAGTTTAGGGAAGAGAAGATGCAAATTGTATTTTATCCTGGTTCGGTCCAATCCACGATGACCTACGTCCAATCCCCAGGCTCCTCTTGAGATTTCCAATCCACTATCTTCTTGCTTAACTGATACAAGAAAAGCCTTTACAAAACTTACATGAGTTACTCCCCCTTACACACTGTAAGGTTAACTTCCTCTCTTACGGCAAGTCGAGCAAAGCAATCCCAAAGACTTTTCTCTCCTGCTTACCCGTGCAAGTCTTATGAGCAGCAACGTTCTCTCCTGCTTACACCGCTGTAAGTCTTAAGAGTAGCAACGTTCTCTACTGCTTGCACCTTGTAAGTCTTATGAGCAGAAAGTCCTACTGGAAATTCTCTCTACAGCTTCCCCGTAAGGTAATCAATCCCCTCAAGGTCCCTCTACCTTGAGAACACTTTTAAAATACAAATGAAGTGTTCACAGACTCTCTCACAGAGTAGATATGATACTTACTAAAGTACAATACAAATAATCTCACTCTTCAAATACATGATATAGAAAAAAAAATAAGCACAAAAAGTATGTGAGGCGAAAGACTTATGATAACAACATGTTGGCGTAGTTGGGTTCTCGTATTTCTGTTCGTTGTAGTCTTTTTCTGTAAGTCTCTATCTCTTCTTCTTGAATACTTCGGTTTATATAAGATAGGTTGAGAGCCGTTGGAGCATTCAAATATTTTCCCGTTGTAAGCTGATCGTGTGCTCAGACAGAAAGTTCAACGGTTACGCACCGTTGCCCATTGATCGTGGTGCTCTGACAGATGCTTCAGCATTTCCTGTTGATCTCTTACAAATGCTTCAACGTTACTCTCTTTTTGTTTTGCACGTTTGTTGAACCATTTATTGAATACTCTTGTTGCCCATGATTTATTGACGCTGAATATTGATATGTGTATGCCATGTGATCGGTAGTGCATAACACCTCTAAAAGCACTCAGAGAAATAGCCGTTAGAAAACATCACTCGGGTGATTACAGACTTCACTAGCAGTGATTTTTGAAAACTAAAGAATCAGTGGAAGTGATTTTGATTTCACTGAAGGTGATTCTCATAAAATAATATTCCATTGGCAGTGATCAGCATCCCTCAAGTATAGCTCAAGATCCCTTGAGTGATTTCCATGATTCTGTTAATAACAGTGAATCACTCTAGCTATCAATAAATTCTTTGGCAGTGAATTTTGATTCTCTTGCAGTGATTTTAGTGTTATTGGGAGTGATTCAGATTCGCTGGTGGAAGTTGATATTTTCTGGTGGTGCACTGTAAGTGATTATGAGAAAATCCTATATCACTGGCAATGATCTTGATTTCCGGAGATGGTTTTGATTCACTAACAATGCTTTTAACAAACACAATATTTTACTGGCAGTGCATAGCGTGATCAATAGAGCTGATTCTGAGTGATTCTGATTTACTGTCACTGGAACTGATTCTTACACAGTGAAGAGTGCACTGAGTGATCATAGACGCTGAAAAGAAGTGAAACTGACAAAAACTTAATATCCATTGATCTTGGCACATCTTTGGAAGTGATCTGGTGCATATTGGTATTCTCTGGAAATGATCAGTTACGGCACTGGAGGTTATCTGAGGAATTTTAATATTCACTGGAAGTGATTCAGCATCCACTGGAAATGATATGGCAAACTTCATATATTACTCGAGTGAATTTGGCATCACTGGAAGTGATTTTGCAAATAGTGAATTTTTGTTGCAGTGATTTTCAATCCACTAAAAGTGAATTTGGAAATTTCAAACATCACTCGAGTGATTTGACTATCACTGGAAGTGATTTCCAAAACAGTGTATTTTTATTCCGGTGATTTCAGAGCCACTGGAAGTGATAAGGAAAATTTCACATATCACTCGAGTGATTTGGAGATCACTGGAAGTGAATTTCGAAACAGTGAATTTTTCTTGTAGTGATTATGGTGTCACTCGAGTGATCTGCCATCTGACGCATTTCACTCGAGTGATTTTTAATGATCACTCGAGTGATTATGCAAATCACTCGGGTGCTCTCTGTTCAGATCACTTGAAGTCGTACCTCGCTCAGCTGGACGAAAAACAGAGCCTGAAAAAATGGACATCACTCGAGTGAATAGTGAATCGCTCGAGTGATTTTTACTATTTCTAGAATTACTCAAGTGATTCTGAAAAATCACTCGAGTGATTATTAAAATCACTCGATTGCTATAGTGCGCTACAATACGGTACAGTGCAATACGCTACAGTAACCGTATGCTATAGTACCACTGCTGCAGTGCCCAAAGAACTTGAATCTTCATATTCTTCATTAATTTTCACAAGTTCTTCATTCATCAATCTCTTTCTTTTATTGCTTGACTAATTTCTTCATTCCTCAATATATTTCTTTCATTGCTTGACTAATAACAAGATATGCAATATTAAATAGTAGTTAGTCAAGGTAAGAGACAAGTATATTATACAAACTTTTGCTTTCTTAATATTTGAATTCTATGTCATCATCAAAACTAATCATATCTAACAAAAAATAGGACAACATTACAAAAATTTTTAAACCAACATAAATTAAGATCTTGCATCATTCCAAGCAATTTTGCTATTGCTAGACGAATAAATTAAAGGTGAGTTTACACCTAAAAATGGTTTAAAGTATCAAGAGAGAATAAAAATGGCATATCAATTCTTGTTTCCCTGGTATTTAAGTGAGTAAAGGAAATTTAAGAGTAAAAATGCTAATGTAATACACATCTTATCGTAGATATAAATGTAATTTACGTAAATAGTAAAATTCTTTGTAATTCAATTAAGTTTGCATGTTATAAAAAGAGAGAGGATAAACTCACATTAATGATGAGTCATAACTTAATAGTTCAAATGGAGAGTTTATATAAAGCATGCCCCATTTTTTTTAATAAGAAAAGGCATGCGACATTTTTAATTCCTTTTATTGATGTTTTTAAAAAATTAATCTTTCTAAAAACATTTACTCACTTTTTTTCTTTTAGCATAAAATAACATTTACTTGCACGTCATATTTTAATGGATGCATCCTTCATAGACCCTGAAATTTTTAGTAGGCATATGTACGTATCTTTCTTGGTTTTTAAAAGGCCTGGTTAGAATTACCGAGTAAACCAACCCATCGTCCTTGGGAAAGCGACGCGGAGTTAAATTTAGCGAATGAAAACAACTTTTCTTGATGTGTGCGAGTGATCCTTCCATACCGACCATGCTGATCTTGTAGCTGGCTTGTCCCGGCTATGCCTCATGTCCACTGCTAATTTTTTTTTTAAAACTAGATCATTTTGGATGTGAAATGGCGGGGCTAAACAGATTTTTTTAAGAGAATGACATCTAGTGTTTTGAAGTTTTTTAGAAATATTTAACATCTTCAATTTTTTTCTCACTAATATCTTAAAATATTTTTCAATTACCATACACTATCTCAAAGCCATTTTTGGTCCTCTTAAAATATTTTTTCAATTGTACCCACTATCTTAAAATACTAACTGAAACTCTACCCTTAATGTATTTTTCTAAGTAGTAATGAGCACCAAAAACTTAGGATGGTAATTTATTGATTTTTACCCAAAAATATGTTAAAGTGCCAAGAGCACTAAAAATTACTTTAGGATACTGAATGTCACTGAAAAAATATTTTAGGGTGTTGAAAACTCTAAAAAATACTTTAAAGTATTGGGTCTACTAAAAACATATTTTAGAGTAATTTTTGGAGTTTTCAGCATCCTAAAATATTTTTTAGTAGCATTTAGTATTTTAAAGTAATTTTTTATATTCACAGTACCCTAAAATATTTTTTTTGTTGCATTCAGTTTCCTAAAGTAATTTTTAGTACTCTCAGCAATCTAAAATATTTTTAGATAAAAATCAATAAATTAATATTCTAAGTTTTAGATAGTCATTACTACTAAAAAAATATATTAAGGGTGAAGTTTCCATTAGAGTACTAAGCAAGGTAATTAAACTCGGACCGATCACTGAACCGATCGGAATATTGGGTCAAGGGTCAGTGGGTCAGATCGGAGTCAAACCAGGGCTAAACTGATGAGAAATTGAAGATTTTAGGGTTATTAATGTGAAATTCTAAAGAAAAAAAATCAAATTTTCTTTTAAAAATAAAAATGCCGAATCGAACCGGTTTCTCGGCCGGTTCGCTAGTTACCGGCCCGGTCCCGATTTATGCCCTGTTTGGTACAATGGAAGAGTTTTAAGAGAATTGGAAGTGGAAATGGGGGTTTAAAAGTGTGTTTGGTATGACGGTGAAAGTGAGATATAATTTTTAATCAAAATATATATTTGTAATATGAAAATACTAAAATACCCTCCAACAAAAAAAACATTTTCCATCCAGAGACCATAGTCACCATCGAGGACCGCCGCCGCCGCCGCCCTTGTGGTGGAAGATCATGGTTGTCGATGGAGGGAAGAATAAATGGTGGGAGGATAGTAGGGGAAATAAGCCCAAGGAAGTAGATGTGAAATTCACTTCCATCAATTTTTATGGAAGTGACTTCTATAGGGAAATGAGATCCATGGTACTAAACAGATAAAATGGTAGAATTCACTTCAACTTTGGTACTAAGATACTAGGCACTAAAAAAATATTTTAAATAGTAAATACTTTTAAAAAATTACTTTAAAATATTAGATTCCTTCTCAAAAAAATTGTTCAACCCCATCATTTTTACACTCAAAACGGCGTAGTTTTGAGAAAGAACAACAACCGTAAGGGTCTGTTTGGTTTAAGGGGAGGGGAGGGGAAATTTTTTAAAATTTTCCACTCCTTCCCCTCAAAACCTCTCCCCCCAAATTGGAGAGATTTGGAGGGGAGGTTAAATTTTTTTTTATTGGACAAAAATACCCTTAGTCATTTATATATATATAATAAGTAAAATCATGTAATATAACTTTAGATATTTATTAGTATAATTATAATTATAATTATAATTATTCAATTTTTATAATTATTAAATTATAATTTTATATTTATAATATATTTTATTAAATATTATACATAATTTTTAAAAAATTAAATAAAAGGGTAAAATTTTTCAAATTAAAAACATTTTTACTCCCCTCCACTCCCAAATCGAACAAGCAACATTAAAATCCTTCCCTTTCCCTCCACTTCCCTCTCATCACTCCAAACGAATTAATATAAAAATCCCTCCCTTCCCTTATGTCAAACCAAACAGACCCTAAGGCGCCGGGGGAAGCCAGCTCCAATCTTCTCTGTATTTGCAATTTTATCGGATGTTCCATAGGTTCATTTTGTTCCTCTGGCTGTGGGCTTCGTCTCTTAAAACCCCTAACCTATATATACGAACCCTCTTGTACTCCTCGCGCATTTCAGACACTGAGATCGTTATTTCGCGATCTCCAAAATGGACAAGATATTCGAATCCATCGGTTCGTTCTTTGGTGGCGGCGATCAGATCCCTTGGTGCGACCGCGACGTCATTGCTGTAAGTTTCTGAATTCCATGTTCCCCCGCTTCAGTTTCCCTTTATTTGCTGATACAATCTCTCGCTCGAATTTGAAACCTGGAGCTTTTTAATGTTTTCCGAAATTCCTCTTTCGGCACCCAGTACTCGGGATATTCAATTTCATTTTTTTTTATTAATTTAGAGATCACATATTTGATTTATAGCTCGGGTCCACCAGCATTCTTGGTGTTATCATTATGGCTATGAACAGATTTAGGATACCAAATTCAACGTTTGGGCTGGAGCGTTCCTCTTAATAGATTTATTAATTTTGTGTTTTTGGTGTGGGTTGGGGCCTTGGCGCATCTCTTCATGTTTGAGCGCTACTTGTCTTTCGTATCAGCAAAAAATGTATTTATTTCCGAAGTTGAGAGGGTGAAAAGAAAAACTGAATGTTTTTATTGGTAATATTTCCTGTTGAAATTCTTTGAGTAATCGCAGTGACGCTACTGCAGTTTTTACTCTTCGACTTGTTAACTTAAGCTGGCTATTATGTTGCTCTTAGCGTACTCGCTCGCGCTATCCTTCTGCTATTTTCTTCCATTGGTCTAAAATATTTTGTATATTTTGAAGGGTTGTGAGAGAGAAGTTGCGGATGCTTCAAATGATGATTCAGAGGAACGGAAGAGTGAAAGCATCATGAGGTTGTCGTGGGCGCTTGTTCATTCAAGGCAACCAGAAGATGTGCAACGCGGGATCGCCATGCTTGAAAGTAATTTCACCTAGTACTTCATGTTTCTTTCCCAACGTAAATGTTCGTAAAAGCTTTTATAGGCTCTGGGTACAAGTCTATGTTTTTTTTTTCCTGAGAAAAAGTTCCTTGGCGTGTTTTTTATGTTTTTGTCTAATTGCAGTTTTGTTTAAATAATTTTGAGCTTATTTTTTTCAAAACATTAATCATTATTTTGTTTGTTATTGCTATTTCATTTCATCCCCATAACACAGTATAATCTCCATTATTTATAAGCATGTGTGTTTTAGCTGCTAACTACAATTTCTCTGCCTGTTACGCAAGTATGCTATGTGACTATTATAAGTTGTTTGATGATTTTGTTAACCCTAATTTAGAGATTGTAATTTTGCCATTGTAGCATATGCATGGCGATGTGGCAACCGCCAGTGATTATCTATAGTCCCACAAAAATTGCAGTGTGTTCATTGTGAATTTATGATCTTCTCTGCAAACCTGAATGTGAAATGAAAAATAGAATCTTAATATCCAAAAGAATATCACCCAACATACTTTTGGCTTTTGCCCTATGATTTATGCTGCCACGAGCAATGAAAACTAGAATGTTAATATCAAAAAGGCATATATTTTAGCGTGCTTATAAATTGTTTAAAAGAAATAGCTTTTACAGCCTAAACTGTATCATTTCTAATCCTTGTGATATGATTTGCAGCTTCTTTGGGATATAATACCAGTCCTTTGCATCAAAGAGAGAGGCTTTATCTCCTGGCTGTTGGATATTATAGGAGTAGTGATTATTCAAAGTGTCGGATGCTTTTGGATCAGTGTTTGGAGGTCTGTCTTTCTCAACTCAACTTCTATATACAACTAACCAAAACCTTATTTTTCTGTTGCTGGTGCTACATCGTCTTGCATAATTTTTGTTGATACAAGCTATATAATTTGTACTATTGGATTATATCTGTGTTGTTTCACTTGAAGTCTGAGGGTACGAGTTTAAGACGCCTCTAACCCATGAAACATTTGCCTTTTTGCATATGGACTGGGGAATATTTCTGTTTTCAACTTCTAGTTTTTTCCTTTCACTTGGACGCCTCTTTTTTTTTGCTCGAGACCTAGTTTACTCATGATTTTTTTATTACCTATATGTTCTTATATTATCCACGAAAATGGAGGTTGACTGCATTTTTGCATATAAGTTTGGCCATGCTAAACCAGCCTATATTCACTATAGCCTTTTTAAAATGGACCATACTTATATCAAGTTCCTTATATCTATTATATCAAGTTTTTCAATCACACATGACTATGTAATATACTTTTTTCATGTGGGTTTATAGCTTAATGAAAATATAAAAATAGGATATATGGTCACGTCTGATTCGAAAATTTGACATAATGAATATAAGGAACTTTATTTTCCTTTTAAAATTGCATCGTCACTGTCTATTTGTACATTTTGTTCTAGCAGATTGCTCCTGATTGGAGGCAGGCCCTGTCTCTCAAAAAAGTTGTTGAAGACCGAATCGCAAAAGGTTGTACAGGGATTTGTTTCTTAAGCTTACTTCTTTATCACTTAATAGCATTAACTAGAGAATTGCATATATTATTTGTTTTTTAATAGCCAAGTGTTATTTGTTTTGACGCAGATGGTATTATTGGAATTGGCATCACGACAGCCGCTGTTGGACTTATAGCCGGAGGACTTGCAGCAGCATTTGCCCGCAGGGGATGAGACAATTTTACTCAGAGACATGCTTGCGATTTTGGACTCTTGTTTTAATTTTTCTTTAGGTACCTTGTTAAAAAGTTCAATGTGAAATGTACCTCAACGGGCAACTTTTAAATCCTCTATAAATATTTTAAGAAACACAAAGTGTAAAAGGATTGCTTATTTTTGGTATGATGCACATTCAATTAATAGCTTCTCTCTACTGATGCATGAAAAAATATCCCAAATCCTTAGATGAAAAGCTATATATATTGTTTCTGCATGCAAATTGGGAAAAAAAATGTCATTACCTTGTAAGGATGAAGGTAATACATGCTGGAAAATGGAGACACTTCTCGGATAGGAAGGCAATCCTTCCTTGTTTGGATCCCATTGTGGCTTGGACTGTATCTGACGCGAGCAAAACTTTAGTCAAGTTAGTTATATCCATTAGAACCAGTTCTTTAACTACACCAGTTATTTTTTTATTATTAGCGGTTAAAATACATATGTGCATTTATAAATCTACTTATGGATATACTTGTAAATTTTTGTATGAGCTCTTATAATATAAATTAGGATTTGTAAATTTTGATAAGGACACTTGTTATTTTGGGATAATTAGTTGTTAAAATTAGAATTTTTAAATTTTTATATGAACACTTGTTATTTTGTTATTGTTAGGGATTAAAATGAATATGTGTACTTGGCCAAAAAAAACAAAAAAATGAATGTGTACTTGTAATAAATATAAGCAACTTCATCTAAATTTGGTCTAATTAATTTAGACAAGTATTTGTGTCTACGTTTTCTTAACGAGTTATTGTATCTACTATATTTATTCCTTCTGATCTTGCATTCTAAACGCCCGGGGTAGTTAATGCAGCTAGTTGATGAAGTAATAAACAATCACAAAGTAAAAGTGGCTGACAAATATCAACAGAGAGCCTAAAACAAGACGTGATGATAGTGGCAAGAGAGTACGTTGACACTAATCATGAAAAATTCATCAGCCAACACAGAATTGACAATCATGAGCAACAAGCAGGGCACCTTATCAAGCCGTTCTCGTTACAATCGGGGCACCTCCTTAACTCTGCTTCCTCCTCCTCAAACACCTTCCTGCTTCCATTGCAATTGAGGCAGGGCACGAACCTCACACCTCCACAACTCTTACACTCATACTCTCTATCTTGCTCTGGAAAACCTATCAACAGTGTTGCTAATTCTCCAGATTCATTCATTCTCTTTATTTCCTCTGCACCTCCGACGTGCTTTCCCCTTATGAACACCGCCGGCAACCTCACTGCTTTGTTGCCTCCCACTGCATTCTGCAACTCTTTCCTATACGATGAGTCCATAGAGATGTCCCTTTCATCCACTGCTACCCTGAATCCCCTCAGTATCATCCTCACCGCACAGCAATCTTCGAAAGTCTTTCGGATCCCTCTTAAACTCGTGAAATAAACCACTATTTTATCTTCAGTACCCGGTAAAGGCGACCCATGCAGATTGCTACAAAACGATGAGGTTAGTGGGCTAGACCCCGTGGATGTGGCTGCTCTGGAAAAACTGCTTCCTAATCTTCTGGATGATAATGCTCGCCGGTAACTCCAAGCCACATCTGGGTTCAATTTTGCAAGCAAGGCTTCCTCAGATAAATGTTGCCATAGTGGCTTACTCTCCGCTATTTTTTCTGAGGATTCAGGGGGTTGAAGAATATTCTTTGCAGGCCCTTCTGAAGTGGGTTGATTTCGCACACTCGTAGGTGGGTCGAGAATGGAGGAATGAGGCATGGGTGTGTCTTTGAAATCATCGTCAAGGCCATCCATGAGTTCCCATGTGTTGATGACAGAGTCTGGGGTCAGTGATCGCTGTGCCTGTGTTTGGTTTAGTTTATCTTGGGAAGAGATCTTGCGCAGAGAAGGTGGCTCCAGGGAGGTAAAGTTTATGTTTTGTAGGCGTGACTGGTCAATTAGGAGAAGAGAACCGTAAGTGGTGGAGGTGAGGGACACAAGGTGGTGGGTGTCACCTTTTCTGGTAGGTGGGTGATGGACTAGAGGCGTTGATAGAGAAAGAGATCTTGGAACTAGTGAACTCGAATTGGAGAGGTATGAAGCTGGAGATGGAGAACAAGAGGAAGCAAGAGGAGAGGAACGATCCTCACTGTTTCTGGCGACTATAGTGACGGGTTTTGTGGCTGAGCAGCCCATGAATGCAGAAACTAGAGAATCTGAGTAATTGATGAAATTTGGCTTTACCTTCTTGAGTACCTTACCTTTGCTTCGTCTTCTTAGGACTTCTCTTTTCCTTTTCTCTTCTCTTTAACTTTCTGGGTTTGTCTTCGTCTTTTAGAAGACTTTTGTACGGACTAATTGTTGTGCTTTAGCAGAAAGAGCGTTCCAAAGGTGCAATGATTTTGAGTATGTGCATGGAGGCTTTAGAAGGAACTGGAAAGGAAGGGACAGAGAAGAAAAGAAAAGAAAAGGTGCTCTCAAGAGGGTTAGAGGGGAAGATGACAGGCATTAATGGTTGTCAAAAGGGATCAGAAATGGCGGTTTCGAGCTTTAAAATTTGTTAGGTGATAAGTGATAGTCTCCTTCCGGCAAATGGAACCAATGAGCATTCCAAAGATTACTACAGTATTATGATTAAAATGTTTTAATCTACTCCCTCCGTTTTTTATAAACAACTTTTATTTTTATTATGTAAAATGAACTTATGGCTAATATTAGTTAAAAATAATAAATGTATTAAAAATGTCATGTTTCTTCTAAATATACCCCTATTTATGAAAAGAGTATATGAGAGAGAATGAGTAACAAATATGAAAGAGTATGAGTATAAAATATGAAAGATAATATGTAAAAAATGAGTAAATAAAAGAAAATTAGTGGTGAGTGGGGGATAATAAATATAAAGATGCGTATTTAATAAGAATAAAAAAGAAAAAAGTAGTTTGAATTTTATGAAAAAAGGAGAAAGTTGTTTATAAAAAGGATCAATCCAAAAAGAAGAAATTTACTTATAAAAAACATAAGAGGGAGTATATTAAAAATAAAATTAGAGGGTCTCCTATTGTACGAAGTATGAGGAATAAGTCATGTGTTCATTTAATGTTATTGAATTGGATAGAATATGATGGTCATGTATAATTTCAAACCAATCACTTCTGATTAAGCAAAATCCAACTAAGATTTAATTTGGTAAGAACCGATTGTCAAACTCAATATCATAGTCCATTCAGTTACCCTTCCCATCAAGTCGTTTTAATGTCAAAACAGTATTATAATTTTGAAAACAGTGAAACCCATCAGCATTCATTTAATAGTATTCTTCTGAGTGAATTCACACTCTGTTAAGGGAACTTAAGCAGATCAGGCAAGAAGACAATGAATGTCTGCGTCCTGATGACTATACTGAGAATTTTCATATAAAGGTAAGCAATATTGGATGAACACGAACTTGATGAGTGAATTAAGGATCATTGGACACTAGAAGCAGACAAAAGGAGCGAGTCATGATGAGAAATAATGAAGGGAAATAAGAAGAAAGTGAAGAATTTAATATGCATTTGCCATAGTCATCATTAGCTCCCTCAGAAACTGAAAGAATCGGCCATTTAATAAATGTGGAGGACCACAAAGCAAACCCTTAGATCCCATGCAGGCCACGATTGCATTATTCCAATGGTGGGTCTGGGCAGCTAAAGTAACTGTCTCATCTGCTTTTGCTGTTTTATTGGGGACCCTTTTCAAATTTGAAAACATGCAAAACAAAAAAGTTACAGATTTACGGTGAAGGTTAGTGTATTCACATGGCTCTTTCACTTTCAAAAATTGTTGGCGAGGGTCAGTTTGAAACTCAGAACAGCTAGCATCACTGCATCGGTTAAAGGAAGACATGCACAGATGGTAGTGACCACCCCCCCCCCACTAATTACTTGAAATCAGTGACCAATGGCCAGGTGAAAGGGCATGCGGAAAATCTTCAAGTTCTGCTTCTCCGTTATTTTATTTGCAGAATCTTGCACTTTCAAGGCTTTGACGCTTTTGCTGTAAATGGCTCTAAGAAAGCAATAATATCGACTCTCATTATTAGGGGAAATTACATCCAGACGTCACAATTCCTTAAAATTTACAAATGAAGATTTTAAAAATTCATATTATCCAGACAGTTATTTTTACCTGACAGTTCAGATGACATTCTTTCTGTCATGAATGAATGGCAATGCTCTTGATTAAAAAAAAAATTCAAATTTTAAATATAAATATAAATGTACATAAATTCGATTATAGTTTTAACTTTTGAGAAGTTCAAAATGTACTATGTTCAGTCTTAATACAATATTTCGTAATGTAGACACTTCTTTTAGGCTTATTGTAACTATTTATATGATAATAATCATGAATATTTCTTGTGATGTTCCAACCCCGGGGGCCCCCCAAGAGTGAAGAAAATGACCGCCCGAAAAATCAGACGTGCCTCAGAAAAAGTTTTAAGCAGCTTGAATTGATACTCATTATATTATATTGGATTAATGGATAGTTTTGCTGCGGAAGGAAATTTTACTTCAGAAGTATTAAAAAGTAAGAATTTTACTCTTGCCATTATCTCAATTAATTTTAACCGTTAGTTGGTCAAATATGTTAAGTTTATAATCTACATATTATCCACATCATTTTTGTTAAAGTATAAATTTACACAGAAAGTCCATATGTCATCTACTTCATCTTTTTTTTTTAAGTTAGAGCTAAAACTTTTAGAATAAATTACAAAAATAATATTGGTGACATATAGACTGTCAGCTTAGTATATTCAGTCAACTAACAGACATAATTAACTGAGATAACAATAGAGGTAAAATTACTCCATTTTTTACATTTCCTAGACAAAAATACCCCCAAAAAACTTGAGAGGCAATAAGAATTTCGGAGACAAGAGTACCATTCACCCAATTATATTTACAAATTCCGTATGAACATCTCATGGGTTAGAAATTAGGCGATAAATAAATACCCGGGGTATAATAATCTATCTCGTGCAAGTTTTGGCATACTTCTCACCAAGACGCTGAGAGTTCTAGAGATTATTCGATCAATTGTGTACCAGAACTTGGAACTAAAAGTTGAAGACATAAATTAATGGACGTTCAAATCGGATAAAATTGGAGCCGCCAGCACAAGGCCTGGGTTGCAAACGAGTATTCCCCTTCTATGATTTTAGGAGGCGTACACAAAAGGAACGTGAGAGTGATGAAATGAAACATCTAATCATAGGGGCGTACTTATGATGCTTATCTGATCAGCATCGTATAATGTTCAAATCATGTATATTAGAAACTGCTGTATTGGATAAATCTTGAGAGTTCTACCTTTTAGTCTTCATATCATTGCTAGCCGTGTTTCCATGGGTCAATAAGTCATCTTTTGCTGCTGATTCTACTCCTAAAAGGTACATTTTCAAGAGCAATCCACAACTCCAATCATCAAAATGTAATCCATGCAAAGTAGATTTTCTAGTAGCCAACAATACGTAGAAAAAACTAACTTTATGCAACACAAAATGCCAAAGACCATCACCACGTGGACCATGATTTTCCCTTCCATGCGAGCATTCCCGGATTTCATTTCCCATCACTACGCTATGACATCAGAGATCTAGACAAATAAATATGTTCACCCAATACTCAAATTTTGAAAACATGTTGACTTCAAGACTTCTATTTACAAACAATTCATTCCTAAGGAAGCTGATGAACCTGCAAGCAAGGCAAACCATTATTAGGCGGCTGGCAAAAGCTCTTCTCTATGAATTTAGTAACAGAAATTTAGCAATAAAGCAGTTGATTTTTTATTTGCCCATAGTCCAGCAGGGTGTATTATCCAGGAGGTTTATGATGTCATTTGATCCCTACATTAAAATTGAAAAAATTGAAAAAAAGGGATACCTGAAAGTTGCTGATGACTAGGTGTTGTTTGTCAATTTAATCACTCCCAAAGTCTTCATAACTCAAGCCCTCTGATATGGAATCCAGCCTTTTATTGTCAGCTTTAACACCGAGACAAAATTAAAGTTAGCAGCCATCTCAAATCTTTCAAGAGCGGATCTCTAAGGAGGTCTTTATTTCATTTTCTTTTTGAAAGAGAGGGTGTGATGTTTCTCACCTTGTTCTCTTTCAAGGAAGTTCTCATCAGTAACTAGGAAGGGCGACCGTGAATAGTTTTCTAGTATTTCTGACAAATGAGAAACTGATGGTAAGCAACTGGAGACTAAAATCAAACGCTAAACAATAGGCATCAACGATAATCAGACCAGTTTATTTCAAGCTCATTCAATAATGAACCAAGGGGAAACACGAAAGCATGCAGAGGCACACATGGATAGACAAATAATCAGAGAGAAAGAAGACTAACCGGAACTCTGAGAAAAATCAGCAGTCAGATCAGAAAGGCTAAAAGTCCTAGGAATCTGCCCCAAAAATCCAAATGAATTAGCAACATCTCCGACCAGAAGTGACATTGATTGACAGTTGGACTCCACACTTGGGTATGATGTAACTGATGCATCACCAATAATTGGTCGTGTCTCCAAGACACTATTACCAGTACCAAACATGTAAGGAGAACTGCGTGAATATCCAGGTTCTGACTTGATCATTCCCCCATTAATTCCTTGCATCAAGCCCATGTTAGAGTTTTGAGCTGACATTAAGTTTGGGGGGGCATCAATTCTATTGGCATGAGACATCTCAACTGTATTATGCATGTTTGTGCACAGGGATGATCCGTCATTATTAAACACACTCTGTAAACTAGAACCAACAGGATGCTGCATACTTTCAGGCTTCAGAGCTGTTCCCACATGGTCTGCAGCATAGCATGCTGGATTCTGGTGTACTGTAGCATAAACAACATTTAAATTTAAAAATGCATGATATTTGAATTATTTGTCATCCCTTCTGTAACTAAAAATAAGTTGTTCTTATCCCCAAGCTGCAATATTATTCAGCACTAAATATGAAGGTAGGCACAAGATGTAAGCAAATATACAACATAGAACAGAATTTTATTCAAATTTAGTAAAATACACGCACACGCACAAGATGCCTTCTAGTGTAATCAGAACATCAAACAATAGTTGGATCTTTTGTAACGTACTGACATGAGCAAAAGCTTAACAATTAAATGAACCCCCCACATCATGTGCCAAGCACCTCCTGGAACTACTATTTGAAAACACATCATTTTATGATCTGCAATAGCAAATTGATATTGCATCTTCTTCCTATAAATCCAAAGAAAACTAATCATTCTTGGAAAGAGTTTAAGTACTACAGTTTCCAATTCCTTAGCATTTTAGTAATTATTCTAAAAAAGATGGTCTTTTCTACGCCTCTTAAATGACCACAAAGAAGTAATGCAACTATGAAATCAATTTCAAAGATCATCGTAACTGAAGGAAAACATTCCCTGTGGCTGAAAACTTGATTGAGTATTGATTTAAGCACCAATTCAAAAGATAAATAAGTATGAAATGAGTAAGTTGTAATTTCAGCAAGTCCAGATTCCATAATTAAAAGAAAAGTTTGACCGAAATAAATGAAACCAAAACTCATGTAAGTGATGAAGACTCACATGCAGAAATATGCGACCCATTAGAGTTAGGTATTGATGCAACTGCAGCTGGCTGTAGTTGATTCATTAAATTCAACTGCCGTTCAAGCAGCCTGTTGAACTCAGTTATTTGCTGCATCACCACCAATCTTAAATAATAAGCTTTGAAGAACTCCTGATTTTCTTCTTCAAGCTTTTGCCAAACTGAACAAGAAGAAAATAAAAACAATGAAGATAGAAATAGTGGGTAAATAAGTAGCTTATGGCTTTTGACTAAAATGCCCAATCTCATGATCAAAAAGCAGTTTCAATGTCATGTTCGTAATCAGTTGAGTTTGATCAAATGTGGTTTTGGCCAAAATAATACATAAGGGTAACTTTGTGTTGAAAGTTACAAAATCACTTTTTCAAGTGAAAAACTAACACACATAAATCAATGACCAAATTTTGCTCTAAATATTCCAATGACTCCAGAAGTTCAAAACTACCTCTATAAGTTGACATCCCTTTTTAAGTATCAACTCAAAACCACCAATGAAGTAACGACCACTCAGCTTGGCAAACAATCACCCTCCATTACAGCATTGATGGGTATTCATGTGGGATGGGAGAACACTCTACCAAAAGTTAGCAATTAAGGTGGGAGACCTAGCCCGCTTAAATATCCTATAAAACATATTGCCCCAATATATATTACCTTAGTTTCTCATCAATTTGCCTCTCTTAGAGAGTTGACACCCCAGCAACTAGGTATATTTTGCAATTGATGGATACTCAAATCATATGGGAAGCCCTCTCTCAAAAACTAGCTATTAAGGTGGGAGAACCAACTCATGAAATACCCCATAAAAAATCCCGTACCACCTTAGTCTCCTTCAAGCACAAATAAAATAACTAATTTCAGAAGGAGCTAGCAAAGGCAACTAGTTACATATCATAAAGTGTTCAATTTACTGGTTTTTCTAGCATTAGATTTAGGTTCAAGTTTTTCTTAAAAGGGAAGCCTAAATATCAAGTTATGACCAGCATAAGTCATTTACAACAATCTACAGGATCAGAGAGAAGAGAACAAAGAGTTCAGAACAATGAAAACATGAATTGAAAGGTAGTAGGGTTGTTCTCAACAATATGGCCAAATAGCCTATATAACTTTCTTTATCAAGTTCAATAATGTGTGTGTCCTGTTTTGATGGTGATAAAATACATCTGTTCCCTTCCAACTTCAAACTCAACAATAATCCAATTCTCTTCTTTGTTTTATCTTCTGTCACTTTCACTAACCTCTATTCAGAAATGCAATTGTACAGTTAAGATTTTCACATAAAATATGATAGCTATATTAAAAGCTAGGCTCTAACACTATAGACCCAAATCATATGTTAAGGATCCATGCTCAATTCAGAGCAATAAAGTTGGAAATAATGTCTAAGAAATAAAAAAAACCTGGAATAAAAAGAAAAACACATCGAAAGTAAGTCAAATGAAAAAAAGTTAATATTGCAGCATATACTAGGATATCACATCAATCTCTGACAATTTGAGATGGGAAATAAATGACAGCGAACAAGTTTCCATTACCAAGTTCAGTAAAACCAGGCTCTATTTTTGCTTCATCCAGCAGCATTTTCACAACTTCTTTCTGGTTCATGTATAATTGTAAACATCGTTCAATAAGATTTTGCACCTAGAATGAGGCAATTAAACAAATCTCATGGTTAGGGATCTCAATTTTACCACCAAGAAGATACTGGAACATACTATAGAAAATCACATGAAGACACAAGTATTTTCATACATAACTAAATACCAAAATTTAAATGCCGAAGCCCTTCTCCATATAGGCGAGTGTGCACATTGCATTGGGGTCAGATCCTATATACATAAATGAAGACCAATATATACATGTAGAAATCCTTTCCCAAACAGATATGTGCAGACGTTGCATGAGAGTGGACATTTTCTGCGTTTTTTCATACTTTGCAAATAGGAGGTTTTGTCCACTCACATAGCACCAGGAACTAATACATCAGATAAAGGATGGCAATCTAAACAGACAGAAAAGCCACCAATGTGAAAACCCAACAGATTACAACTGATAGCTACCTGCTTCCACAATAAGTATAAATGCTTCCATTAAACTGACAATTCTTTACTAAAGAAGTGCAAAGTGAAAACTGAAAACTACGAAAGCACCCAAAACTTTGTCAAACAACTTTTAAACAGGCTATTTTTTACATCATTATCTCTTAAGCCATCAATGTTCATGTTAAGTCAAAGAGAGAGAAATAGAAGGAAGAATATACTCTTAATTCCTTGCTTAATCATGTATACAAGAGGAGTATTTATACACAAGAGAGGACCCTCAGAATTGATGACTCATTATAATGATTGATTTCCTAATCGTAATCGTAATCCCTGATTATATGGGATACTAATTGATTCTAATATTCACATGAATATATTTCCTAACAAATATATATTTCCTAACAGTTCACAAACAATAGCTAAACCTGCATATTTCTTGTCACATACTTGAGGTTATTTGGATGCTAGGTGGCAAAAATATTTCAGGTTTATCAAAAACCAAACTATGTTGTTGAATGGATTGTTTACCACATACACCAACCATACATTACTTATAGTTAAGCTTAAGATTACTTCTTACCAGTTGTATATCCTCCCGGGAAACCCGTCTCTCAGATCCACTTGACATATCTTAAGTTCCCGAATTTGCTGTTAATAAGTAGCGTAGTAAAGTTCTAAAGTTTTGCAAGGTAAAGCTCCAGTCCTACTATGAAGTTAACGAACAAGCCCTATGCCAATCACCTGAAGGCATGATAAAAGTAAAAAAATGAATTAAAACCATATAAACTTTGCCTGTGATCTTAAAAGGAAGAAATCAGGCTCATAAATTACTCCAAGAAAACAAATGCTGAAAGCAAACGACATGCATAGTTTATATCGGATATAAGGTCGGGGAGAAAAAAAGGCAACCACCACCTGTTGAATGTAACTTTCTGCCTGTAAACTATTTGGAGTAGCTTCATACGCACACAAAGTTTAGTCTTTACAGAATAGGTCGGATGAAAGGGATGAATTTCTCCATTCCCATAACCATGCTATATCACCGAAACAACAGAAAAAGATGCAAAATCTGATTCAATCATGCTCATAAGGTTACAAATCCTATCATCACAAAAACAACAAGAGAAGCTACAGGAATCGCAAAACAAAATTAAATAAACCATGGATGCGTGCATCATGTTGAAGAGTTCCGTAAAGAATCTGAGGTACCCGGGGGGAGGGGGCTCCAAGGCCTAATACCTACTACACCTGGAGGCATAACAAGAGTAAAGAAAGGAATTCGATTGTAGTCTTAAAATGTAGAACTCAGGCTCATAATTTGCTTCAAAGAGTCATATGCCGAAATTAAATAACATGCGGAACTCATTAAGGATGCAAGAAAACGGGAAAAACAAAAATGAAAAGGGCAACGACAACCCCGGACAAGTTTAATAGGACTTTCTGCCTATAAACAGTTTGGAGTTGCTTCATGTGCACACGATATTCCATCCTAAGTGCGCGTGACAAATCAAAGAGACTGATATCCCCATTGCCGTAAGCAAGCTATATCATAGAAACAACAGAGAAAGATGCAAAATCTAATTCGGTCGTGCCTGACACGTCCCGAATCATATGATCACAGAATCAATAAGAGAAACCATAAGAATCTCAAAAACGAGATAAAGCAAACCATGCATGCGTGTTGACAGAGATTTGGAAACGGAATTCTCAAGAAACCAAGAAAAAAGAGAAAAGTCCAGGAATAAACCCTAGGTAATTACCTGAATTGGATCGGAATTGGGGAACGTTTGAGAAGGAAAGGTCTGTATAGGGAGAAAAAGGGAGGAGGTGACGAAGCTAATACCCTTAATGCCTCAACTCTATGATCAGCATCATCATTATTAATTAAATTATTTATATACCTTCTTCTTGTTTTGAGATGAGGGCCACAGGTGTTAGAATTTCGGACTTACAGGCAGTCAATTGGGCCAAGAGCATGCCAAAACGCGACACGTGGCAATAGCGGGATGCACGTGGGCCTCAGGTGACTCGGATTCTCTTTCTTTCCACCTCGCTCTCTAGCGCCACCTCCCCACAGTTGTTCATCTCTGAACTCTGCACAAACATGAATTTATCGGGCACAATTATGAAGTGGAAAAGAAACAAAAATGAGGCATTCATATAAAAACACGATCGAAAAGAAAAATGGTAAACTTAATTGTTAAGAAAAAGCCAGAGGCAATTGGATCTTTCCATCCATCGACATGTGGCTTAATCTACATAAGAAGAAAAATGAGAAAAACAATAGTAGGAGGAAAAACTTGCTAATTTTATTATTTTTGAGATTTTTTCTTTTTAATATTTTCTCCTATCTATTTTTTTCTCATCCAAACTAAGAAGTAAAATTGTATAAACTTTATTGTTCTTAAATAATTGGCGGTGATGGTAAACTTTTCATTTTTTAGGACATTTTTATTATTTTTGCTTGGATGGATTGATATTTTTTTTCAATTTTTTGGTATCTAAATTGAACTTAGAGAAAATTAATTACCCCATAGTTGGGAGAGTTATGAGGTCTTTTAAAGTAAATAGAGGTAAAGGAATAATGACAAAATGACCCTTCAAATAAACATTTAGAAGAGAGTAAGAAAGAATTTACAAATAGACTTTCTCTATTAATATATAAATAAGATTCTCTATTATACAAATTAGCTTCTTCATTGTGCAAATCACCCTCCCTCTCATGCAAATGAGCTTCTTTAATATGCAAATGATTTTTCCTATTGTTCAATTAGCTCCCTTATTGTATAAACAACCTCCCTATCTTGTAAATGAATATCCCTAACATATAAATGAGGTTTCCTACTATGCAAACCAGCCTCATTAATGCGCAAGTGAGTTTTCCTAACATGCAAACGAGCTTCCATATTGTGCAAATGAGCACCTATGATATGGAAATGGACATCCCTACTACACGCAAAAGAACTTTCATAATGTGCTTATGAACATCCTTATTTGATTCCCTATAGTGTCTGAGGGGGAAAAAAGCAGCCTCCCAATCTTCCTCTTCCTTGAAATTTTCAACCACGCATACTAAAACAATCATACTTGTACTGAAATTATAAGCACCACAATAGGTACAAATCATAATGAATCTCGTAAACAGAAACATGCGAATTAGTTGATGTTGATATATAGCAGCCATAGAAGACTATTGTAGAAATCGTAAGCCTCACAAATATTGATGACTATAATAGTGATATGTGGAAATGGTGAGTGAGCAGCGATGAAAGGGAAGATGACAGTGATGTGGCAGTAATATTGGTATTTGTTCATTTCACTCTCATTCATATACATTAAAGGATCCATATCCTTACAATCGACCTAGTTTCTCCAGACCAAAAAAAAAAATTAAATAGGGATTTATCATCAATTTTCCCTTAAACTTACACTCGTATACGAAAGAAAGAAACGAAAATTTCTTACTGCTGAGTGCTTAAATTACACAAAATAGTAAGAAAAAATTTATTGTTCGTTTGAATTATCTTATGGAAGTTCTCATAAGTGCTTATAAATCGTGATTCACGGAATACGTTACGGTTTATGATGTGCTTTTACGGTCTACGAAGTAAATATGTGAAAAAGATTTATCTCTATTTATATAAATCGGGTTTATAAAATAAATCCAAATTTTTAAATATGTGGTAAGATGATGAATATCATAATGGAGAGCACGCAAAATGTTGGGCGGTCAGACGTGAGAAAAGTCTATATGCCTAACACAAACCAATAGCAAGACGTATCCATGCTGACGGGCCTAATATCCATGCAATAGCCCGTAGTTTGTCCATTCCACTCCAAGTCACTCTGTTTTTGGGCCTACATTACAAGTTCATTCCATCCCCCGGCCCGCCATTTTTGGCCATACATCCAATTTATTGTTTGAATGGGGAAAAAAACATGTAAAGTCATACGATCAAAGAGAGATAATCTCGAAATTAAAATTCATTATTTTGATGGACCAATTAAATTTGATGGACACCAAATTTGATTGGGGTAGACTAACTCGCTCATTTCCGATTACTTAAAAACAATTTTTTGGTCGTTCAGTGTGATCTTTACGTTTTATCTTCCATGTGAGTTTTTCCCCCTTTCTTTTTAAGTTTTTTAATACGACTATCATACTACCAAATCAAATTTGGGTATTCTCATACTCATTTTGAAATTTGGATAGTTCTCCAAACTTGGTTTTCCAATCTGCAGGAATACAAGTTTAAATCCTCAACCTTGCACAAGAAGAATCAAATCCTTTTCAATCAGTCTCGATGAAAGACAGCTGGCTCTCGCATGCTAGCCTTTTTTTAATTGTAATTCTTGAATTAACCCAAAGATACAAGATTTCAAATTTCCATTTTTTTCCTTCTCTCCATGAAATTATTTCATTCTTCTAAGGAATAACCCCCCTTTATAATAAACTTTTTCTTGCCAACCCTTTATGTATAATAAACCTTAAACTTTGAAAAAGGTACGCTTTAAAATCTTTATTTTAACGTCATTAGTTTTTTTAAATTTTAAACACTTAAAATTTGGCTCACTGTAATTTTCAAAATTATATTTTTTTTACCTCATAAACAAACAATATAAACATCCTTCACTCAAGATGTAATTCTTGTAAGAAATATTTTTTTACTTATTGTACAAAAGATCTCTTTTGGGGGCTTTAAAAACAATAACAACATGGGGATGTTTCAACAAAGAGAATATGAAATATACCCTATAACATTTACATACTGTTGGCGTTCCCAGCCCAATAATACAACTGAGCATAAGGCATAGAACAGGACACAAATAAACAAAAAGCTAAAAGCTGGCCCAAAAAAAAATTAAAGAAAAGTTCACTGTTTTAAGGTTCGTCTTCAGCTTTAGGCATGGATGGGAATGAGAAGAATGGAAGGTGGGGAAAGAGGTGAAGAACGGGAGCGAGAATGTTTTCCAGAATACATTCATCGACACCCGAAATAAATAATTTGAATTTCTTTTCTCTCTCGCTAATTTTTTATGGTATGTTTGAGGAAAAACAAAATTGGAAGCAGATTTTTTCCAGGAGATGTGTACTGGAGGCAACTCTCTCCACAGTCGTATAAAGCATCTATCATCCAACACTGGAGTTAAGACTTTAAAAGGATTTTAAAAAAAACTGTCATGAGAATTACATACTGAAATTTCAGAAATATACTTCACATGATTGATCACACCACTGTGGCTATGTCACTGTATCTAGGTCTCGTTCTTTCAGTCTCAGGTGGAAGCCCCTGTTGTTCTATGGCCTTTCTCTTGTTATTACTGGCTGCTTGTGGTGATTGTGGTTGTCGTTGTTCTAGTTGTGGCTGTGGTTGTCGTTGTTGTTGGTCTAGTTGTGGCTGTGATGTAGGTTGTTGCACATCAATTTGATTTTCTTCTTGTTGAACTCGGGGGTTTTCAGGAATTTCTTGCGTTGTTTCAGGCTTTTGTTCTTTCAACTTTGTCTTCATCAAATGGGGTCGAAGCTTATTCAAATCTGATAGCCTCACTGGCTTAAGAAAAAACTCCTCTGCTCCTTCCTCCAAGCATCTGTTTCCAGTTCACAAACATATTCATATACAAGCATTCCACCTCAAAATGTTCACGGAGGGTTCTGTGAATACTCAAAAGGTCTCCCTTTATTACCTGCTAATTCTTGAAGGCACATTCTCTGACGACATAATCACCACTGGTATGTTTCTTAAAGATGAAGATTCCTGAAAAATCAAAGGGAATCCTGTAAATTTACAAGTCTGCCAAAGCCTAAATGAACAGGTAAGCAGGGTGTTTGTTTCCAGAGACGACCGAATGAATTCTTCTCTCTGATCTCGCCATGAAAGGATGCCCTTTTAAGAATGGAATACTTTGATTATAACTACCCAGCTTTGTTTTTTATGAATAGTTTCGAAAATCGGTGAGGAGAATATAGCGGGGGGTTTTTTTTTTTTTTTTTTTTCCTTTTCAGACAAAGTGAGAAAACTTGATTCCCAAGTTGACACTTGACAGCATTCAGCAATAGTAAGTTGGATTTGGAATGCAGGGTTTTGAAATGGAAAGTATTCACATGGGTGTGTGATTTCGAGCGAAAGGGTGATTATTCCGGAGGGTAAAGACCGAGAAAAGTGGGGGAGAATTGGAATATAATGATAAAAGGGGAAGAGGACAAAGGAATAGAAACCAAAGCACGAAAGGCAAGCATACCTTGATTTTCTTGAGTAAATCATAGCCTGTCATGCCAGGCATGCAGTAGTCCGTAATAATAAGATTCACCTCCACTTCCTATAACCACAGAAAAATCCAAAAGGTTTGAGACACCCTGAAATGATAATGAAGCAAAAAAAGAAAAAACTGCAGAAACAGGTCCAGGGAATCTCAGCCAAAAAATACGATACCTGATGATTGCCAGGAGAAACCGATGGCGTGCTGGGGTCGAACTGGTCATTGTCGCGCAAGCCCAAGAACTCCAGAGCCTTGGTACCAGAATCCACCGTAGTAACTGTTAATGAGGAAACAGAGACAATTAAGATGAGGAAACGTAGCTAAGATCAGCGGAAGAAACAACACCATTTGAAATTTTGCGAGAGAGTTTAGTTTTTCTGGGTGATCGGACGGCGAGCAAGAAGTACCTTGATAGGAAGAGGTCTTGAGCAGCTTCTCAATGAGCTTCCTGTCTATGAGGCTATCATCTACGGCCAATACATGAAATTGGGAGTCCGCGGCCATTCCCATTGGAACAGATTCCAGACGCAAAACAAGAACGAGAATCGTGACTGAGGGGAGGAGAATGAGCGTTGGGTGATTTTGCGTCGGAGGAGAGAAGATGAAGATGGGGAGGAGGCTAGGGGAAGAGTGGGGGAGAAGAAGAGTTAAGTAAGGGAAGGAGAGCCACAGGAATGGACATGGAAGAAAAGCAAGATCCGACCAGATTTCATCCAAATGGCAAGGAGATGGTGAATTAGAGGGGAAGCAATGCAGGGGGAATATAAAAGGAGGGGACTGAAAAACAAAACAAGAAAGGAATAAAAGGAGGGTGGGAGTGGGGGGGAGGGGTGGGAAATAAATGGGAGTGAATATATTTTGTTGGGTGGGAAATAGGTGGAGAGGATTTTTAACTATAAACAAAAGGAGAAATGAAATGAGGGAAAAAGAAAGGAGTGAGTGGGGCCCGAGAAAATCCGATCAAGAGATTCAGGTGAGGTCAGCAAAGGGGCCTTTTTCCTTGAAATTAATTTTAATAAATAAGTGATATGAAGGGGGGGAAGAGAGAGGGGTGGTGGGAAAAGAAAGGCCATTTTCCGTTGATTCCCTTTTAAGATTTGCTTCCCATGCCATGCCATCTCCTCCCCATTTTCAAATTAATCCCAACATTCTTCTAACTATTCCTCCTTTAACCATCTCACCGGCTCCAATCAAAAGTGGTTAAGCTATACAATTCATTTGAAAATTAAAAGAAGAAAAATCAGATTCACCGTATATCAGCGTGAAGCGTTTGGGGGAAGAAGTTAGGAATGGGGAGGGTATGGTGGTGTTGTTCAAGATGGTAATCATAAAAGGGGGGGGGGGGAAGCATGATTGGCGTGTGAAATGAGCAAAAATTGGATTAGATTACAAATAGAGATGGTGTGTCTAGAAGTTAATAAAAGTAAAACCGAGTGAAAGGTTTGTGATTGGATGAATGGGTGTGGACCTGGAGAGATGGATGTGCGCATATGGGAAGCAAAAGAAGAGAAAGGGGTACATGCCGGCAATAAAAAAAAAATAAAAGTGAGATGGCAGGATTTTAGTGGGCCATTTCCCTTAGATTTTGTAGTGTCCTCTTCCTCCTTTTTTCACTCCCCATTATGCCCAATGTTTCCCTCCCTACGCCAATATTACGCCACTCCCCCCCACCCCCCCAAACTTTTCCACGCCCTTTATCATTTCTCTTCTTCCCCCAACACGAGTCAAGTGTTCATATTCTTTTTCCTATGGTCCATCTCTTGTTTCCTTCCACCTTCACACTCCGTTACACACAAGGTACCCACTCTGTTCTGTTCTGTTCTGTTCTTCTACACCCAATACCCATTCTTCTTTTTACACATAAACAAAACATCTAGAAACTTAGGTGGGATTGATTCGACTTACCATAATTGCCATGGGTTTCAGACTTAGATGGTTTAATTAAAGTGGGATTTCAATCCCATGTATGTATACTGAAAATACACATACACAGGAACCGTGAGACGACAAGGGGATCCCGAAGAATCTCACGGCATGGATACTTTTCACCGCAGCTTGAAATTGACACGTAATGATCTCGTGATGATGACTACACAATGTCCATACTATTATATTGACATCTCAAATACATATAAACTATGCCTTCCACTCGTTAATATAAGATTTGATTACCAACTATATTTTATTTTTACATTAAGGTCAGGAGCTAATATATTCAAAAGAATTACAATGGAATGGAATGACACACGCAAATGCATTCTTTAGAGTCAAAATTATAAGACGAAATCGAATGCTGAGGGAATTTCGTTGGGATTTAGGAATTGGAAATCGTTAACTAACGCGAATGCGTGCATATTTTAATGATGATTGGAGAGGTGAGAAAAATAAAAGACTCAGGAGGGCACGGGAAAGTTGGGGGGGGGGGGTTTAAATACAGAGAGTAGACCCTTCACAACGCCAACAGGCATAACCCTCAGACCCACCACGCTCCTTCTTTTCCCATCACAAATGGAGGCACGCAGACATGTTCACATGTACCATTTCATTATAGAGGTAGGGACCAAAACTTTTAAATCTCTTGCTTCCCAATTTTTATAATTATCTTACTTGTTTTGTGATCCGGTTTATGATTTTATTCTCGCTGCCTGTCTATAGCTGTATATATGAACAATGCGTATTGCGTAGCCTGGCCTATCATGTGGAGACAGTTAATTTAAGTTTCATTTGTTTTTCTCGTGCCTGCTCTTCAAAGATTTCGTGGAGGATCACGTTTCATTTGTCAATACTATGATCAAATGTCACTTCCACCTTTCTAATAACTCCAACCCCTATCTTCAACTGTTTTTGCCTTCTCTATAAATACTGTGCCAAGTGGTATATGTACATAAATAGTCTATAACGTCTACGTATCTTGCTTACGTTTAAGAGATTAATGTCCAAAAATCACGTAGCCATTAATATTTTATAATCCCTCCTTAATATACATGAGACCCATTTTAATTAGAGTAAGTGAGTTAGTTAAATTAACTAATATAAAATTTATTTTCTAAAATATATAGTCATATTCCTTAATGTCCTCATTCAACATTCTTATTGAGGGATATCAATAAAGATAAATTAAAAAAAATATTAATAAATATAAAAAATAAATCTTATATTTATGATTAACATCAACTTACCTAATAGATTATATATATATATATATTAAAGAACAGTAAAAGTAATAGAGTACTTGCTACAGACAAACTTGAAATATGATGTGGCAGAGGCTTAATTGGAGACTCCCCAAATTTGCCGGTGACCCCAAACTTTTTTTAAAAATCGCTTTGGATTTACGCAAGGTCATTATGTTGTTCTTTATATATTTATATATCAGTCTGGACTGATCTCTGCCTACAATGTTTTACCTCTTGATAATGGAATAAACGAATATGATGATCCACGAGAGCCAATTCTTAACCTTTTCGGATATTAAATTTAAAGGCCACTTAAATTGAAGACTCTCCAATTTGTTAATGACCCCAATTTTTTTATTAAAAAAAACCTTGGATTTATGTACTGGCCATCATTATGTTGTATTTTATACGCTTATATATATATATATATTATTAATAGTACTACTGTTATATATCACTCGGGACTGGCCTGCATATATTGTTTTACTTATTATTATAGGATGAACGAATATATACGTTGATTCACGAGAGCCAATTCTTAACCTTTACCACTTACCAGCACTTAAACATAACGGGATGTTTCCTATCATCAGTTTAATGTTAATTAACCAATGAATTTTTGGGCAAAAACTATTTAATCGATTTTTTGCCAGATATATAATTAGGCTTCAAGCATATATAGTTATATACCGAAAAATAGAAGATCATATAATCATTTGATTTTAGGTCGGCTATAAGAAAGAGGGGAAGTCTGAGTAAGGACGGAGAGACACGTGAGAAATGAATTAATTTTGGTCTTTTGAGGTATTTTAGTCTTTTAAATTTACATAAGAAATACTTTTTATCCCTTTACAATATAAAATATATTTTTTATCCTATAATTCTAATACTGTTAATATTATTAATGAGAAATATTGATGTAACAAACTCAAACAATGATTATATAATTAAATATTATTGATCTTAAATTTAAATATGTGTAAATTAAAAAATATCTAAAAACCTAATAAAACAATAACATCAAAACATCAATTGTATTAAAAAAATGTAATTTAATAATCTAAATATATTGTATAAAAAATTAAATATACTCTGTCAGCTGTACAATCATCACTGTACTTGAATTTACCACGTTAAAATTTTCCGTTAGCAACATTAATGACATTAGAAATACATAACTAAAAATATACTTTATAAAGTTAAATGATAAAAATAAATCTTATATAAAATTTAAAGGATTGAAAGTATATTTTATTTTTTTAAAATTATGACTGCGTAAATGATAAGAATAAATATTAAAAGAATGTTAAATTTTAAAGATCATTAACGAATTTTTTAAAAATATAGATTAATTCAAACTGTCGTAAGACAATGCTAAAGAATAAAGTTGTGAGCCATTTCGACCCCACATGATGTGCATGGCAAGACAGCGATCAAAACGTAAGAAAATAATAAAACAAGGTTAGGGGCCTCCGAATAAGATACGGTTAAGCTGCATATAATATACTGAAGTATTTTTTTTATAAAATTTCAGTAAATTTCTTTTATAATAAATTAATTTTAATCAGCGTTAAAAAATTTTAAAACTTTACTGCACTTCACAGTCAAAATGAAATTAATTTTTATACATAAAAAGACAATAATGCTCTCATTTTATTTATCTTGTAAATACTCATATTTGTTTTATGAATTTTTATATTTATCTTGTAAATGATCAAAATGTTTTTAATTTATTAGTTTCTTTTGAATCCCCTTATTTGTCTTATGGATTTTTATATTAATCTTATAAATAGCCAAAATATTTTTAACTCCCTAGGTTTTTTTTGGATTTCTTTATTTTCCTTGTAAATATCTTTATTTATTTTGTAAATGCCTATATTTGTCTTATGAATTTTCATATTTATCTTGTAAATGACCAAAATATTTTTAATTCCATAAATTCTTTCGAATCCATTTATTTATCTTGTAAATCTCTTTATATATCTTATAAATATCCTTATTCATTTTTTTAAAAAATAAAAGAATAACATTATTGTCTTTTTACCCAAAAAAATTAATTTTATTTTGACTATGGAATATAGTGAACTTTCAAAAAATTTTAGGGCTGACTATAATTAATTTACTATAGAGGAAGCTAACTAATTTTTTTTCTTTTTTTTAAAAGCGTCTAACGCTCTAAGGTACTATTTGGGCCCTAGTGCTAGATGCACAAACATATTTTGAATAGCTGGATGCACTTAAAAAAAATATTTTAAGATAATAGATACACCATTAAATATTTTAAATATTAGATACATTTAATAAAATACTCTAATATATTTGATGCACCTTGACCCGATAAAATAACCTACCAACTCACACTCGTCCTTAAAAAGTCCAAAAGTTAATATCCCAGCAAAATAAATCGAATCAATGTGACTCTCATTGGTTGGATAAAGTATAGAACATGGTCATAATATTAACAACTCATGAATAAAGTATCTCTCATATTGATATAGATATATTAATTAAAACACGAGTATGCAAGTTCTTAGCCGCCTTATATTAATTCCAAAAGGAAGTTTAATAAGAATCTAAGACTTTGTTTGGATAAGACATAAAATATGGGGATAAGAGAATATTAAGAGGAAAATTTTTAAATATGATACAAAAAATTCAACTGTATTAGTCTTATAATATTCTATATATTATCACTATTTTCTTGCTATCAAAACCGAGAGTAAGAATTAGAATGCTATAGAGGGAGGATGACCCTTGTAACTCGAACAAGGGAAGATGGGACACCTTTGAAATAATAAATAATACTATATATATAACGTTTAAATAATAATTTATGACCATAATTTTTTTATTATAGTTTGAAATTAATTATAACACAAGGTCAAAAAAAATAATTATAACACGTCTATGTTTAACAATATTGAAGTATTAAATTACTTAAAAATAACTGAAGAAAATGAATCATAACTGATTTTGGTATTTATAGAAGTTACTTAGCATATATATAGTTAATTTTAATTTTCATTTATGGATCTTGAAGTAATTTTAAGTTTTGGATGCTTTTTATGTACACATAGATACACAATCTTCTTTTATTGAAAACAATCATATTTAATATATTATCAAATACTAAATGGGAGCAGCATCTCTTATCATGTACTTCTTCCGGTTCTAATTATAAGAGCCTAATAATAAAATTATGTAGTTCAAGAAAACGGTTAACATTAGCTAAAAATAATAAATATGTCTGAAATAAATTTTTCTATCAAAATATGCCCTTATTTATAAAAGGGTAAGTAAGAGAGATAAATAAAATTAATATAAGTATCATCCACCTTTTAATTAATATAATTAATAAAAGGTAAAAATAAAAAAAAATTCATTAAATATTTAAACACCTCTTATCATATTCTTATAAAAAATATCTACATAATTTATTTATAAAATTAAAGAGTATTGCCTCATCACATTTTTTGCGGAGTAAGGACCAACTTAATGTGCTAATTAAACCCAACTCCTGGTGTTTTTTCTCTGCTTTTACGTTTTGCCAATAGTCTTTTTGTAGTTTAAAATGTGGAAAGATAAAGGGGGCGAGTAGGGATTACTTATGAGGCAATATTTTTTTTTCCCCCAGTTATGAGGCAATATCACTAACATACTGTGTACAACGAAGCAGTGGTTATCAATTCCGGTTGCCAAAGCACGATCCGGGGATCCATGGAGGATCCGGTCCTTGCCGGCTGCCGCCACTGGTGCGCCTTCTACGTGGCACCCACCCACACTCCCACAAAATGATGTCCTCTCTCTCTATTTTTAGAGCTAGAAAAAGTTTTCGGCTTTCAATTAACCAACTTCAATTCCGTCAAAAACAATTCCTCCTTTCTCTCCTAATTATAAGTATTAAGGAAATCCTAGCTCATGGGAGTATTAAACAAGGGATACTTAAGATGATTATTTATAATTAATATATACAAAATTGTGATACATTTTTTTAAAACACACTTATAATTTAATGATTAAGATTTAATAAGTAAAGATACAAATATCAAAATAAATAAATATATAATGAAAAACAATTAATATAAAAATAATAATAAATTAAACCCTGTATTTATGATCAAACTAAAACTTTAAAATATATCTTATTTTTAGTTTAGTCTAAAATATATCTTGATTTAGAATATAAGGGAGTGAGCCGTATTTTAATAACTTTGTTTAACTTTAAAATTTAAGAGTCCATTAACCTTTGGCCTCCACCAATAGTGACATTTTAGTAATGTTTTGGAATCCGGACTGGACCGGCCACCAAACCAGGCAGGTCCGGTGACCGACCCGGTTTGGTATTTTTTTATTTAAAAAAATCAATTTTAAAATTTTTCTTTAGAATTTCATATTAATAAGCTTAAAATATTCATTTTCTCACCGGTTTAGCTCCGGTTTGACTCCGATCTGACCCACTAACCTTTAACCCAATACCCCGACCGGTTCAATGACCGGTCTGAGTTTCATAACCTTGCATTTTAGTCCGCCAATTGTTCAGTGTGATCTCATTTGCAGGCGGATGTCTACCAGAGACCGGGAGGGACAAGATTTACTATTTACACCTTTTCTGTTAGGATTAGGTTTCTTTCCTCCATACATCCCATATTCATATTTAAGAGAAGCATCAACTTCTTGCCTATATTTTATATTAAGGATAGGAGGATTATATAGTACTTCTAAGGCTACCATTTAACTTGCTTTGTTTGCATCATTCGTGCTATTTTTTATTATTCTCTTGAAAAGAGTAATCATCGGTGTTTCATATATCATTCTAATTATATTTACGAGTCTCAATTAACTAATTCTCTTATACAAGAGAGTTAGTTAACTCATTAATTATGGGTTAAATTTCTAATTTTGTCTTCATTTATAATTGATTCCAAGAGTTAACATGAATAAATTATTTTTGTTTTTTTCAGTTAATAAGGATAAAATTGTAAAAATCGTATTTATTATATTAAAACTGAACTTATAATAAAGACTAATATTTTTTTATCAAAATAGATTTATAAATAAGGCCAGAGTGATATATTTTAATTCAACGTATGATCATGAGTCAATGATGGTTGTTTAAGTGATAATGCCACGTGCTATGCTTGTATGAAGTCTTAGATTAAAGTTAATGATGGGTTCTAACTTGGGATTTCATCCAAGTATGTACGCCGGATGGCGTTACACCTGAGACGAGTGGCTGTTGACAATATAGATATCAATGTGAAGATTTTTAAAAGAGTGTCTTGTAGATAAAAAATAGAATGACCATTTAAGACTTTACAAAACTTTAGGAAAATCACACTAATTAAGAGGATCCGCTTGCAAAATATATTTATATGTTTACAAACACATGGATCATCCCGTGCTGTTATCAATATCACCCATCCGGTTTAATGAATCACGTGATCGTTAATTGGTCCATGCAACAAAAGTACCATCAACAGACAAATTCACCCCACGTCATGCACTAATTTTAAACATGCATGAAACACGAAATAATACAGCTTACCAAATCACAGCTTTGGCAACACAAATATTAAGGTAAGGACGATGGAGGTCAATTTCTTTTTCTTTTTCTTTTTTATTTTCATTGAATACAAGTGAATTATCGTTGCCCAGTTGACTCAATTTACTAAACTTTGTATAATCAATGTATCAAATTTGATTTTTTTTTCAATTAGAAGATGAAGATGTTTAAAGGATGTTCTCCAAAAAAATGTTTATAGGAGGAGTTAAAATATAAAGTTGACTGGGTAAATTAATTAATGTAAAAGTGAAACGTGGACCATCTGATCTTCTGAGTTAACCAAGACTAATAAAAGGTGAAGTGGAATATTGAGGGATGAGAACAAGGATGAAGATTGAAAGGTTCAAATTGTGGCAATCTATTAAAATTTAAAAGAAAAAAGAAAAAAAAGAAAGAAAGAAATGGTACATGTGACCACATTGTTTAAGGGAATTTGGCATGAGACCGTCTGGACCCCGCCAGTGCCTCCAACCATATAGATTCCCCCAGACCAACATATCAGTCTCGGGATCCTGTCAGACTCCCTCTGATAACTATTTTTCTTTATTCATTAATTTTCTAAAAATAATATTTTATTTACACTGCTTCCCCCGTTCTCTTTCATAGTTTCATACTTTCATTACAATTATAAGTCAAGTTTCAACCTTCTAATTTTACGGCACATGTGAGCGTATTTGTTCCGTAGCGTGCAAAGAAATTCTGGAACCCCCGTGTGGGACTGGGATTCTAGTTTTTACATATTACAATCACAATGTCCCAATTATATTTCACACTTAATTCCTCTCTGTTTTATGCGTCACATACAAATTTTTTTTTTTTTGGGAGGGGGACCATGGAAGGGCTAGATTGAAATTTACGTCCATTTATTCCATTTTTGACCTCGTCAGCTTCCGCGAAATTTATAAATTAATGTGGCGATATTAATAAAAGACGACGAAAATAACACACGCATACACATATATATAGATACATGGTCCCCCACTTCGCCTAACCCAGCTTTGCTCCATATCTTAGGGCTTTTTCATTTACAAATGGACCCCCTCCATTAATTTGCATTATTTTGTTGAGGGTCTCTTCTCATGTCCACGCGCGCACACAACACAACACAAAACACATTACTTTCTTTGCATCTCAAGTGGTCACTCCTTTTGATTTATTGTTATCGTTTTCATTCTGCTGGATCTCCTTCCCTTTTATCGTAACCTTCTCGTTTCCACCTAAACCCCCATTCATTCACAAGCACCCGTGTTAGGATGTTAAGTGCGACCAGACTTGACTTAATTAGTGTCATTGAGTAGGGTTGGGTTGTAAAAGAAATACATTTGTTCAATAAACTCGTATACTTAATATATTGAGATTTTGTGTTAAGATGCGATATTGCGCTCACTTCTATATTGCCAACTCATGTATATTCTTCATTTCTTTACCAATATCCCGAGTGACAATTACTGATTTAATTAGTACAAAGACTTAGTGCCGTATATTCTGTTATCTGACTCTATCTTAAGTGCCACGAAAATATCCAAAATAATAGTCTCCCTTACGTGCTCCTCTAAATTTAATAACTACGTGACCTAATTAAATGGAATATATAATATAAGACAATGACTTTTTTTTTTAATATAAGACATGACCTAACTAATACTTCCTCCAGTATTAGTTTATAAAATAAGCTGACCTAACTAGTACTTCCTTCAGTCTTTAATATAAGACATGACTTTTTTTTCATAAAGATTAAAAAAGTTAAATAAATGACTTAATCATAATACATGTTATGTATCATTTGATTATATATTAGTTTATAAGTCACATAAATTAATTTGAAGGAAAAATGATAAATATAAATACTCTAAAATAATTTAATTAGCTTCTTTAATCCTTATAAAAAAGTCAATTATGTTTTATATTTAAGACCAAAAATAATAATACTCAGACGCAACTTGTGTTTAATTGTAGGGTTAATGTGCAATTTTAGTAATAAATTTTAGCCCGATGGGTGTCTAACATAAATAAAGTTTATAATGAGTAAAAATAACAATGAATAATTTAAAAAGGTGTTTTAATAAAACTGTTAAATTTAACTTAACGGTATTAAATTATAAGAGAATAAAATCCCTAACAACATTAGATTAAATTTAACTGTTTTGTTAAATTTACATATTTTTAATTATTTATTATTATTTTTATCTCTTCTAAAATTTATTTATACAAGACGTTCTTTGAATAAAATTTTATTATTAAAATTATATCTTAACCCTTAATTATTATATCATTCACTGTCAGAATATGCTTTTTGGGAAAAAAGGAAACTAAAAAAGGGAAACTTGATCATCATTAATCAATTTTATTTACAGCTTCGGGGAAAAGGTCGATTAACGTAAACCTCGATTTTCAGGTTTAAATCTGTTTGTTTCCACATGGCAGCATGTGGGTATTAACTTTGGAATTTTGTATTTGACGAAAATGGGGTTGAACGTTTTTTATGTTGTCAGAGATTTTCAAATTCGTATCACATGACCTTTCATTTCTTTTTTTTTTTTGGTAAATATCATATTATATTATTTCAGAAAAGCACTGGATTTTTTTATAAACAATTTTTTTTATTGCACAAAACGAACTGATAGTTAAAAATAATAAGTATGTTAAAAATGTTATGTTTTTTTTTCATATATAATTCTATTTATGAAAACAGAGAGAAAATATATAAAAAGAATGAGAGATAGTAAAATAGGTTTTCCCAATACTATGTTGATTTCATTCATCTAGTGAGTTTTTTCTCTCTCATGAATAAAATTCTTGGTGTGTGTGATAATTAATTATAAATAATATGTATTTAATAAGGCTAAAATAGAAAAAATAAGGTTATATTTTCAAACTCAAAGTAAAAATTATTTATAAAAGGAACTAACCCCATAAAAAAATTTATTTATAAATAAAACCGAAGGAACTTACAATTTTTGTAAGTCGTAAGAAGGGGGAGACATCCCCTTTTTATATTACCTACAGTACTGTATCCAAATAAAATGAAAATAATAAAACAATACTATACTAATTTAGTACTTAAAAATAATTTTTTAATAATAATTTATGAAATATATAAAATAAATATGAGTGTTATTTTGACTTACATATATAAATACTTATAAACGTTTCAAGAGCTCTACCAAACATGCTTACTAACATTTAAATAACTAACTGAAAAAAAAAAAGGTCGAAGGGGCGGGTGTAACCAATTCAAGATATATATATAACTGTGGTTGATGATTTGAGGGAATAATTAATTAAATTAAATAGATAAAATAAATGGATACAATGAAGAATGAATGGTCCAGCCAGGCAATCAGCAAAAGAGATACGGTTGTACTTTGAGATCTCTTTAAAAGAAAATATATAGAATCATGGCACATCAAATTATTAATTAGGCATGATTGTGAATATTGTACGTATTATATATCATGGGAATAAATTATATATCAGCTGCCCCAGACTTTACAATTTCTCTAAAAGCGCCCCAAAAGAAAAGAGCGGTCAAATTACCGTATGGAGCCAAATTAATGAATCGTGATTCACTTAGCCTTTGGTTACTTAACCGTGATCTGTTTTGGACCACAATAATGCCAATTTACAAAAGTAAATAATAATAAAAATTATGTTATTCTAGTTTGGGAAAATGATATAATTGACAAAATAAAGAAAAGCTCAGCAGATCGAATTTGAGTATATATTTCATACTCCTGCTATTGCACCGCTTTTCTTTGTGCGTAATCACAAGTTAATTAATTAATAATAGCCTTTAAAAGCATGCTGAGGACTTGCGTATAAAAAAGTTTAAATTAGTTTACGTGTCTAATTGGAGTATGTTGAATGGATGAAAGTAATTAGAAAAAGTTTAGTAGCTAGTGCCGATATATATATACATGTATGTAGAGAAGAAAGTACAAACCATGCGTTTGACGATGAATTAAATTTAGTATGTAGATGGGGAGATTAATTGTAAAGTAGGTTTTGGGAAAGATCTTGTTTGACATAAGAAGATATGGTGCAGATGCATGGTATGAACCTAATCATCAAATTAAAAGTCGTTGGTCATGCAAAAAGTCTAACCAAAGAAATTCATCAAATAGCAGGAATATAATGATCGATTTGCTGCTCTGGACCAAGTGACCAACACAAAAATCTATAAATGGTATTTTGTTTGACTTTGAGGACGCCCTGCTCTAGTAACAAAGATGCATGTGTGTATATATATATATTATAATTTGACTAATCTAATTAATCAAAAAGATCTTCTACTTCACGGTACACCACGCTAGTCTAATTCATTGACACAAATTTAAAGATCAACTGAATTTCTCCCGCAACAGCAAACGGGGGAGGAACAGTTGTTCCTTTGAGAAAGAATTGAGTGAATAGCTTTAGAAGAAGAGGTTCCTTTAGGTTTAGGATGATGTGTGTCCTAAAAAAACAGGGGCAATATTAATGGAGAGGCCAGCAAGTTTGTTTTGTATTACAGCTGTGGAGGTACATACAGCTTCAAGAGAAATGTGGACATTGTGAAAAACTTGTAATCCGCTCTAAGTTTCGAAATGGATTAGTTTAAAACCCAACATGATTTGAGAACTTCCTTGGTAACTCGCTAAGAAAAATTATGAATAAAAAATATATATCATGTGTAGGAGCAAGTAATGATACAGAATCAATCAATGTGTAGCGAGACTTTTGAAGAGTGTGTGTGAGTGGGAGCCAATGAGGGTACGTACAGTCAAAATGAGGATGAGTTTGGAGAAAGAAGTGGACGTGGATTAGTGGTACTGTGCAGTGTGCACTACTCATCAATGGATGTCTCTCATTCCTAGAAAGAGAGAGAGAGAGAGAGAGAGCATCTTTCACAACAAAATTATGGGGTTTTCTATCTCATAATTCCTGCCGGCCATTGTGGGTCACCTTCACCTTCATTTTCCTCCTTTATTATTCCCTCCTTGTTCTCAAAATATTCCTTATCCTTCCTCATCTTCTTCCTCTAACTTCCCCTCATCCAATACTCATACTGGTTTTTGGTGGCCACACTAACCTTGTACTTCGTTTTATTTTTTAATTATTTGTTGACTCTTCACCACCAGCTCCATCCATCGCATACATATCTAGTAGTTAACACTTAATCTGTTAAATATAGATAGAGTTTGAGTTCTATTTGAAGTACTCAATGTATATTCTGATAGCATAGCGAAGCATACGGTAGAAGCGATATATGTTTGGTTCAGTTTTCATCTTTTTATAGGTGTGATTTACGTAAATCGAGATAAAATTTTTCCACATATTTACTTTACATATCATAAAACCTATTTTGCATACTGTAAAACCTACTTCATATACCGTAAATCATAATTGAAAAACATTTTTAAAAGTTTCAATTGCTATATAAGAATACTGTGCCTTGGATGTTGCATATTTTACGGTGGCCCATGAGACCTCGGAATATTCCAACTAATCAAAACGTGAACAACACCACCTAACCCCTGGCAAATAATACTACTGTATATTTTTATGTGGTCTGCGATCGACTATGCGCTCCTTCTGGGTTCATGCACCAAATCTTTTTTGGGATTACTTTAATGAACTTTGCTTCATATTCTGGGGATCAACGTGTGTGTGTGTGTGTGTGAGATTAATTAACAATTTGTTTTAAAGCAAATACGCTGCGAAGCAAAACTATCAGAAAAAGAAACCCACTCCATCTGTCCACCATATTGCCCTTAAGGATGCCAGTTGGGGCAATGTGAGTCTTGGTGTCTCTATGGAGTGCCATAGGGACGCTCTTATCGATCTCTATAATATGTTTTCTTTCATTATATATATATATATATATATATATATATATATATATAAATTTGCGGTTTAGTACCTTTGTTCCTTTTAGCTGGTACCACACGCTTACAAGTCCCATATATATATATACACATGTAAGGCTTTAGGCTTTTATAATTCTCTTGTATGCCCTTTCTCCTCAACCCTTACAGTTTATTTTGCAATTAATCAGGGAAATATGGACGCAATAATATATAACGTTCAGGGCGTACTTCAAAAAAAAAAAAAAAAACAGAATTCTTAACATTAATTTTGTTTGTTTTAATATTAATCTTACAACATAAATCAGTCTATTTTTCATCAATTACACAAACGTGGGCTTCTCACCTTCTCTTATAGTTGCAAAACATTCAAACTTGCTTTAGTACACCAGCTATTTAACCAAATATTAGTAACTGACGGTAGGTTATAGATTACAACTTACAAACAGTATTTTGATGTTAATTGTCACCTTTTCAACATTTTCACACAACTTGGAAAGAGATGGTCCCCTTTGTCTCTTGTTATGTTTGGATTAATCTTGAATTTTGTTCCCATAATTTCAATCAATTTTTTACTTAATCTTCAAGGTTTGGATTTTTGTCCACATGCTGTTAAATTCTGCTCAAGAAGCTAATAATTTAGTGGTTGATTAATAGAATATTATATTGTTAACATATAAAGAAATGATGGAGGAGTGGCATCATCATAAAAGCAGAAGAAGGAGCAAGAAAATTGTGAAGAGGATGTGGGAACGAAAATAAGGGATGATGATAATACTGTGGTAAGGTCAAAGGCACATAATAATTAGAACGAATCTTCCTGGAAATGATCAGCAAGAAAGCCCGTAACAAACACCGCTTTTTTTCATTGCTGGAAATGATCAACCTGAGGTTGTTAAGGCCACACAATGAGGCAGGGATAGGAGTATTGTTAGTTGGATCAATTGCTGGAAAATAACTAAGAAATATACCTCCTTGTCTTTATAAGAAATTAAAACGTGAAGTTGGCCAACAAAATTAAAAAAAAAGGGGAAAATTATAGTTAGTTTTCAAACAAAAGACAAAATAAAAAGGTCCATTGAAATTTCAAAATAAAAAAATAGTTTAATTGACAACTCTATGAGCAGATCATTAATAAGTATTGGGGTTTTATTAAAAGTTCTTAAAACCATTTTTTCATTTTGAGATTTCAAAGAACTATTTTTTTATTTTACCTCTTACTTGACACCTGATTGAAATCTTCCAAAAAAAAAAAATCAACAAAATGACATTCGTTCAAAACAAAATCACAAACCATTTCATTTTAAGTTTAATCTCGCGCTTTATTACAAAGCATAATACCATTATTACTGAGCATTATTTATGTTTTATTGTTTGACCCCATCACGTGATAGGTAAACAAAATAAAAACAAAGAAAAAGTAATTTTTTTGGGGCCAAATATATAGGGTGCTACATACTGGATACAGATTAAAAATCTTGGACCGGCGGCCCAATTGATGGTGCGGGAACCTTAGCCGTTAAAATGTTCCAAGCAACCCAATTCACAGAATTGCTAGTGTTGCTCGCACTGGATTGATCTTGAGGCCGAATAAAAACCCCAAAAGAAGTTCTATCCGTTCCATGCAACAAGCAGAATATTTGTCAACTCGCGCAAATCATCAATCATGATCTTACAAGTTTTTTTCCTCAACTCGTATCAAATTATATCATATCGTTCCCCGATTAATCAATTAACTCGTTTGGATTAGCTTATGGAAACTCCATAAGTGCTTATAAATCGTGATTCACATAATATGAAGTAACTTTTACGGTTTACGAGGTAGATTTTACGGTTTACGAAGTAAATATATAGAGGAGATTTATCTCGATTTACGTAAATAGGGCTTATAAAATAAGCCCGATCGAAAATAGTGTTTACAAACGAGCTAAATATGTAGACGCCATTGTGAAAATAGTCCAAGAGCTCAGGCCCTTGAAGAGACCACCACGTCTAGTCTTGTACATGATTGGCTGATTGCTATTAGTGGCCAAGTTCTCTCTCCTACAATTATCGCACTTTCCGTATGGACCAATAAAGCTGAAGCTCACAAGATCTTCCATTTTCCTTCAAGAGCAGCGCAAATCCTAGTAAGACAATATGCAGCACTTAGAGGATATCCAGAAACTGCATTCCAAAAAAGACAAGGTGGTCAGAAGCTAATAAATATTCCAATGGACGGTGCATGTCAAATAACTCGTATACGGAGAAGTTTACTCATTCTGCATTTTCCGTATGATCACAAGTCTGCATGTACAACGAGATATTAGGGGAAAAAAACAGAGACGGAAATGTTAATTCGGATTTTTACTCTCTACTTGGAAAAATGGGTTTAGTTCAAGACCAAATGTTTTTTTTTTTGGGGTAAAAGTGGGAGTGGCTTCAAATTAGGTGAAAAAAGTACCGTTTAACCGTTATTTTGACGTTTTCTTACTAACTGGGTGATGACGTGGCTTTCAAAGTAACAATGTGGAAAAAAATATGCTGACTGGTCAAAGAAATGCAAGCTTGAGTTGGCAAGGATTATTATATTAATATTAATATAATATATATTATATATATTAACTTGGTCTCTCCTTCCCTCTCTTTCTGTGTCTCCCCCTTCCTCTCTAGGCATTTATTTGCTCAGATTTACTCTAAGTGCGAAAGCGAGGAGGCAAAAAGAGAGACCAAAAACCTGTGTTTTTAGTCTGGAGTACTTTGTTTTTAGCTTGTCTCTTTGCCTTTCAGCTTTGTCTGATCCCGGCTTTGTATCCCTAAATTCGATCTTTTGTCCTTTTGTTTTCCTGTACGGCATCTTCAGATCGATCAAAAATAGAACAAAACAAAGGTCTAGATAGGGATAGAAGCGAATAAAGTTTCGGTACTCAGTGCTGAGGGAAATTGCAGCTGAGCGAGCACTGCAGAATTCTCATCTTTTGTGGCGTGTGAAAAAAAAAGATGGGAACTGGTTGGAGAAGAGCTTTTTGCACTCGTGACCCTGAATCTACCATATCGGATAAGCAGTAGAGAGGCACGAGGCCTAGCCCCAGTCCCAGAAGCTGCGTTCGATTGGGTTTTCTCTCCGGCGGAAGCAACCCTTCCATGCCACACTTGCAGCAGCAATCTCAAGCTGTGTCTAGTCCGAGCTTACGTTGCCGAACAGTTTCAGAAGCAGCAGCAAACGTGGATGAGAGCCCTAGATTATATTAGTATTAATATAACAAAACTTGCCAACTCAGACTTGCATTTCCTTGCCCAGTCAGCGTTTTTTCCCCCATTGTTACTTTGAAAGCCACGTCATCACCCAGTCAGTAAGAAAAAGTCAAACTAACAGTCACTAGGTACTTTTGCACCTAATTTGAAACTACATAGTCACTCTTGTCCCTAAAAAAATACATTTGATGTTGATGTTGGGCGCACCGGGAGAAAATCACATGTACTTTTACACCTTAACCCTTGAAAAATAAATCTGCTGGAGTTCTAGTTCTAGTTCTCGTATCCTCCCTGTATTTTATAATGGTTAAACCTTGGTTTCAAGGACAAATTAGTCTCTATTTTTTCAATTATGGGGTAGATGAAGGGGAATCAGGTTTCTGACCTCACCATTTGATGAAACTCCTAGTCAAAGATTTCAAAATTTTGCCAGAAAACTTTGAACATCAGCAATAAACTTCTGATATTCACTAGCGATAACAAAGAAACACCAAGTCCAGTATGTCAAGGAACACAGCAACCAGTTGAGAGTTGATGTGCATCAACGAAAGGACATTAAATGGAACCCAAACTAATATTATGTTTGTACAATTACTAATAAGATTGGAAAGTGAGAGAGCATAGATGGCTGAACGTACTTGCAATAAATTCATCTGTATAATCCGTCTCAACCTTTCCATGGGCCAGCGCACCTACCTGAATATAGATTTGTCTCAGAAAATTAGTGAGTTAAATAAAAGGTCCGGGATGAAAATTCAAACAAAATCAGGAGTCGAACTTCAGAGATTACCACAAAGACGGGGGTGATGTTGGTCGGAATAGTTGTAACATAGTCATTCATGTCCACCAGCTTTTGTGAACTGTATGAGAGACCTAACAAGCAAATTAATCAATTAAAATATGTAAATAATACATAAACGTTCTTTGGCAAGTGTATACAACACTAAATCATCAGAAACTCACCTATTTTTCGCGAGTCTAATGGTAAATGCTGGGTTACAGGGTTTTTTATCACACGGAGAAGTTTCTCACGCTTACCAACAGCAGTTATGCTCAATTTCTGAAGTAATTGCACTGCAAGGTGGTAAATTTTCAAAGCAACAAATAAGAGCTTTAATCTTCACAAACAAAGGCAGGCGCACGAATCACCATCACACGATACTAGTGCAGGGAAAAAATAGCTAAACTTACACATGACACCAGCAAACCGCTTGAAAGTTCTTGGTATGCGAACATGGGGTTTAACCTCAAAAAGGACACCTTTTTCGGTTCTTACATACACAGCTTGCACCCTTCCTGCTTTATTTAGTGGGCTGTCCAGAATCATTAGAAGGGCCTGAAAGTATTATTCAATATAACATGAGATAGGATATAAAAAAAAATACAAGACTATCATTGCCGCTCAAAGGTGGGAGGGAGGGACTTCACTCTGATTCAAGACATGAAGCGAAAGAAGTGGAAATGCATAGACAATGGATGGAACCAACTCGTATATGAAATTAAGAGTGATTATGATTATAAATAACCACTATACGGCGTCGTACGGATGGGGGAAACATGGCTCCACGAACCTGATGAATGATGTCGGGCCTGTAATCAGCAGGATTCCTGTTATGTTTACGCAAGAAATTGGCATGATCGTCCGAATTCAAAATCTGGTAACTCTGCAGAAATAACGCCAGTCAGAGGAATGGAAGAATACAACATAGATTCAAGCAATGTAATCGAATTTTCTGTCCGGAGAGTATGGGATGTTGCCCATAAAATTGACGCCCATAAGCAATTCAAATGCAAAATCGTAGCTATTATACAAAAATCAAAGAAACAAAAAAAAATGAAGGCCACAAGCTGGAGAGCGAATGAATACCTTCCCAACTTTGGCGACTTCCAAAGAAGCCCTTTCAAGAACAAATATAACCTTAGACTTGTCAGTGTTACGGTCACTTGGCGCTATAGGAATACCTTCAAGTTCATCCGCCGCATCCGCGTCTTGAACTTCTTCAGCAGGCTTTTCTTCCTCAAAGGAGTTTAAATTCTCTGTCGTAGCTCTCTTTACTTCCATTTGTTCCGCTTCTTCATCTTCTTCGGCGTCGTACTTCTCCTTCTTCTTTCGCTTCCGGTCCTTCACACCATAAGGCCGCGTCATTGCCGAAGCTACTCAACAATGGAAGACCCAAAAAAACTGGAAGCAGAAATAAACGGCGATTTTCGACTCAAACCAGTGACTAGGGTTTATTGTCCAAAAATACTAGGAACCACGGGTTCTTTTTTTTGTCTTTTGGTTGAATGGTTGGGTACTTGGGTTAGATCAGAGGCCCAATTCATCAGCAGCTGGTTGACTAAACGATGTTTGAATGAGCTATTACTTATTTTATAGATTATAGATTTTTTTTATGAGATAAAATTCCTCTTATATATACTGTATACTGTAAATTATGATTGAAAAATATTTTTGAAGATTCCAGTCGCTATTTCAAACACCCACTAAAATATGTTAATCTCACAGCACAAGAGTTATAGGTTCTTTTTAACAAAGTCTGACATAATAATTGATAAATAGTTGAATCCTAAAAACATCATTTTGTACTCGTTTAAAATAGTGATTGAAGTTCTTAAAAACAACTTTTTAATAATAATTTATGATATAAAAGGTAAATATGTAAAAGAAGTGTTATTTCAATTTATATGTATAAATATTTATAAACCTTTCATAATTGATACCAAATATGCACAATGTCCTTCAAGCCATGGTGAAAAAAAAAGGCTTTGTTGTGGGGGGAAAACTGCACTTGATAGATCTCCACACCTTCAAAGGGTTAGCCTCTGAGTATCAGCCGAAGAATGCTTGCCTAAATTCTATCAACCAGGCCCCTTTTGTCCGACAACGAGTAATAATAATATCAGTAAGTTATCACGTACTACTCCGTTGAGTGTGTAACCTATTAACTTCGATTGGAACTGGGAAGAAGATACAGTGTGCTAGTAAAAATAAAAAGGTATCTTATAGATTGTTTTCAATGTGAGTATACTTCATTCTTGCGAAAAAACGACGGTTCTATATTCGATTTAATTAAAAAATATTATTGCCCGGACAATTAAAAATGTTTTAAATATACAAGTTTAATAATTCTATTTTTTCTAAAAATAAAAATAAGAGTTCTACGTTTGACAAGCGAGGTTTTTTGGTCAGGAACACTGGTATTTATTGAAAGAAAATTGGCCAAAAATAAAATGGTTAACGGTCAAGATTCGAACTAGGAGAGGGCTGGCACATCGCCGACTGAACTTAGGTTTAGTAGCGGGGCCTCCTCCATTAACAATATCGCTGGGTTTCGCTATTCTTTTCTTCAACTACGGCAGTTACCCGGGAAACCCCCCCCCCCCAAAAAAAAAAAAAAAAAAACCATCCTCTTCCAGAGATAAGCAACCATGGCAACCCGAGATGGTGGCATCAAGGCCACCTCAATAAACGGCGTTAAGCTGTATACTATAGCATCCCATCAACCCTCACGTGCTTCATGGCTTCCTTCCAAGAAGCAGCAGTCTCATCGAAAGATAAAGAGTAATCCACTATCATTATTTCTTGTAAATTTCTCGATTTTATATTCTTGGATATGTTTTATTTTGTTGTTACTCTCTAATCTTCAGTTCAAATAGCTTTTTGATGTGCTCTGCTGCTACATTGAACTCCAAGTGAAAACTGTTACGGTGGAATGGTAGGAACTAAGGAAAATTGCAGGAGCCAGTTAAAGAGTAATTACTGTCAGTCAAGGGGATTTCAGGATGTAATAAACTAGGCATCCTTTAGTGCATATATTCTCAATTGATAGAATAACAAGTAGGAGTAGCATTACCAGACTATTCAAATTCTCTGCACAATTTATTGGGTCGTTCTTTTAAATAAATATGTTTATGTTTCTTATTTTCTTATAATTGTCTTTTTACTAACTGTATTTAATAATATCATTATTTTTTTAAATATTTTATTTACTGATTTATTTTATTCATCTACTTGTTTATTAGGTTACACGGAAAATGTGCAACTGCTGCAAGATTTGAGATTTGATAATGCAACAACCAAGATTAAGGCAACTCCTGATGGGGAGTATCTCATAGCATCAGGTACTTCAAATTTGTGTGCGTGCTTTTGTGAAGTGGTTATGGTGGGTGAGCCACAAGGGGTAGAGATGACATAGTGAAAGGGGTGGCCCACTGCACAAGGTTCGTAGAGTTTGAGGAGGGACATGCTTCGCAAGCGGAGATGAGATAGTGATTTATACAAATTTCATGTGGCATGCATTTTTTAACTTTGTATTGCATTTACACTTTGGTATTTAATATTGCATTAGAGATTTATTCCTCATTATTTAGGGATTACTGACATGGTTAGTTGACCAGCAAATGAGTCACAAGGTTATAACCTTCAGCCATGAAATGAATTTTTAGTGTTTCCATAAAATTAATGGAAATAAATTAATAAAAAATATCATTTTCAAAGCTGATCACTAATGTTGATGTAATTTTGAATTTTAGGTATATATCCACCTCAAGTAAAAGTATACGAGGTCAGGGAGCTTGGGTTGAAGTTTGAAAGGCACTTAGATTCTGAGATTGTTGATTTTCAGGTATTGAAACTGGTTTTATTTTAAACAGCGAATGTCTTGAGGTATTGATCCTCTTCAGTGTATTTTTTGTGCGATATATGTTGCATGTAAACTTATTCATTTTCATTTATAGTGTTGTTAATTCTATGTTTCCTGTTAGTATTATGTTTTTGAAGTTCTGGTCTGTTTCAAGATTCACTCAGCCAGTCATCTCTTTATATGTATCTGTTTGATACTTTGATTGACTATGTAGGTTTTAAGCGATGACTATTCAAAACTTGCATTTTTATGTGCTGATCGATCAGTCCATCTTCATGCCAAATACGGAAAACACTATAGCTTGCGAATACCAAGGTTTCCTCTTTATCCTTGATGTTTATTGCTCTTGAAGCATAGTCATGCATTAGATTTGTGATCACGCATTTTTTGAGGGAGTTACCTAATTAGATATTCAACTACAGGATTGGGTAGGTTTGTTGCATGTTTGAAACTTTTATCTTTTGGTCTTTCTTTTCTCTTTCCCTCTCTTACTATTAGTATATCTTATTCTCCTCCCGTGTACCTTTCTCTTTTTAATAGTGTTTTCTCGGTCATCTAAAAGAAGACCCAGTTGTTTATTGAAAGTGAGGCATTAATTCTGAATATTGTGATGTGTAGGGTGTGAATATTGATAAATAAAGGTAATTAGTGTTGATAAATAAGGGTAGTTAGGTAATAGTGCAATTTGCTGTTAGTTATTAGGAGTTAACAGGGACGCGGGGGCGTATTGAGGCAATGCCTATATGTACAAGGGCTAAGAGCCTAGAACAAAAACTATGTCTCTAGTGAGTCTAGTCAATGAATAACACAGTGTGATTCAGTACCCGATTCTCTCTGTTCTTCCCTCTCTCTGACTCTTTTCTCCTCACTCTTCTATTCCTCTTCTCTATTCTCTACAACCTTCCCATCATATTGACCTCAGTCCTAATTGTAGAATGGTAAATTTTACTGATAGAGGAGATTTATGGTCAAAATACACAACATATGATGAAATATTAAAAGTCTTTCAGAAGTTTATGTTTACTGCTGAGATCAAGTGTCTTGTGGATGTTTCTTCAATCAGTATTCCATTTTGGATCCAACATTCTGCTGTTATACGGCTTCCCAAGCCATTGTACCTGGAAGATTTTTGAAATTAAAGTATAATCACAGATCTCTGAGAACTTTTTTGACATGCTGTTCTCTGTGCATTGATTCATGTATAGTCAGTTTCTTTTGTGAGAATTGTTGCAGATTTTAATGATGTTTCAACTTTACAGGATGGGTAGGGATATTGCTTATGATTGCTGGTCTTGTGACTTGCTTTGTGCTGCATCTTCTCCAGATTTATACAGAATTAATTTACAGCAGGTATTTAGCATATACTATGCTTATGCTTGAATTCTCACTCCATTGTTTAAATTACATTTTATGAACTTTCCTTTGTCATTTAGCATATAATGTGTTGTTGTTTATACATTGGATGCTGAGATCCATATCCAGTTTAATGGTCTTCCATTTTTCCATCTTACAATTTGTTTTTGTCTCAAAAGAGAAATGTAATTGAGATTTTTCATGTCAAAGTTATCGACTAGCCTTTTGGTGTGTGTATTTTGATGGGATCTCTGATTTGTTAGGGACGATTTCTCCCATCCCTTTCCACACAATCCCCGGCTTTGAATGTAGTATCTCGAAGGTAATTTATGGAACTATCACTATGCTACCATGCTTTGTTTCCTTCAGTTATAACTTATAAGAGTCATGTACCTTTTATTCTTGTTCCTGGTATTAAGCGTTTGAAGCTTTAACTTCCTCTGTATTTTAGCAAGCTTCATGGTCTAGTTGCCTGCGGTGGTGAAGATGGTGCTATGGAATGTTTTGACATGCGGGAGAGATCTTCAATTGGTAGAATTGATGCCACTGGACCAAGTGGTGATGTTAACCAGGTAGTGGTTTCTCTCTTTCATTGTTGCCCATACAAGTTTTGGGAAAGATGAATGTTGCAAGGATACAATAATATTCTTTCTTTTTTCAGTAACTTTGAATGTGCCACAGAAAAGTGTTCCTTATTAGTCAAGTATCACGTTTGTGCTGATGTGGGTCTAGAAGTTTTTGAAGGTTTTCGTGCATAATTGACATCTTTATTCCAAATTCTTTTAAATATATTGTAGGAGGTCACTGCAATAGAGTTTGATGATGGAGGTTATTTAATGGCTGTTGGAAGTAGTGCAGGGAAGGTATGGTGTAATTCTTTGTAATTATGCGTTGCTGTGGCATTTGCATCGTCGTATTTAGTGAAATGTGTATCTTACTTTTAAGGAAAACCTTGACAATTACTTGTGTATGCAACTGTTAAACTACAAATTGTCCGAACATTAAAAGAAAGAGCTAACCTAATAAAAAGAGTGGCAATAATTTAGAACAAAGTAATAATTCCATTCTTACTCAGAATCGCTCAGACAACAAATCCAAAGCTTCTCAATGTGGTAAATCAGGTTCCAACTCATAGAAACTGTTCTCAGACCATGTTGAAATTTAGGGTTAACAGAAATATGACTTGAAGAAAAACAATGCTCAAATTATAACACTTTTCCTAGCTTTTCAACAATCAGCATACGATTTTTTGTTAAATACAACTTTATTTTGTGTATTAGATAGTTGCCATGCATGTTTCTTGAAAATTAAATAGCTAACTTTGGACTGTTATTTACATGTTATAACTTCAAAAGAATTTTTCCTTACACTCATGCAGGTTCTCATCTATGACTTGCGCTCATCGCATCCTGTACAAATTAAGGATCACATGTAAGAAAACATACTTGTGTTTGAGACTTTTATTGATTAAAATAAATTTTTTTTATTAATGTCGCTTGAAAAATGTCTTGTGCAGGTATGGAAGTGCCATATTGGATATTAAGTGGCATCATACTCTTAATTATGAACGACCGAAGTTAATTACCAGTGATAAGCATGTTGTTAGAATATGGGATCCTGAATCGGTAAAGTAGTCCTTCTGGTTCTTTCTCTTGTATTTTCTGATCAACAAATCTGTGCTACATATGGAATTATCAGTATGCCTGCTCCATTGATAAGGAATATTGAACGGCATTACTTTTATCTTTCCAGAAGCTTTATGCATAACATGATTTTGCAAATTCTTAGCTCTTAGAACACCTATGCACAACATTACATTCTTCAGATGAGGTTGCCGTGCTCTTAAAAATTGACTAGTTGGTTATAGGTGTTGTAAGGTACTGTCTTAATCTAAAGTTTATCATAAGATTGAATTTAATAATTGATTTCAGGGAGAAGGCATGACCAGCATTGAACCGACAGCGGGAACAATAAATGATGTATGTACATTTAGTGGTAGTGGTTTGATCTTGCTGGCATTAGACTGCAGCCAAATACCGTCTTATTTTATACCAGCCCTCGGACCTGCTCCCAAGTGGTGTTCTTCCCTAGAAAATTTCACGGTATGTTGTTAATGTTTTAATTTATATCAAACTAATCTATCATTTAGCTATCTTCCTTTGACATTATATTCATTGAACAGGAGGAGCTAGATATGGCTGGACAAGCAACTATTTATGATTATTATCAATTTTTGACAAAGGAAGAGCTTGAGAGGTTAAATTTGACCAACTTGATTGGTACTGATCTTCTTAGAGCCTACATGCATGGCTTCTTTATTAATTATTCATTGTACAAAAAGGTGGGGTTTCGTTCTCAATTTTGCTTTTACTTCTCTGTCTAATGCTTTGTATGAGTTACTAAGTTGCTCACACCTTGATTTTTCTCCTGGCGGGAACTTGACTGAATTTTTCCCTGTATTTTTTCCAGCCATGTGATACTAAGACCTTGAGTTTTTCTTCTTTTGTGAACCTGACTAAATTTCTCCTCTTTTTGTCAGCATTATTGTATTGATAATATTGAATTTTTCTTCTGTAGTTTTCTTTAATGAACTCAATGGAAAAGAAGTGTTTTCCCTTCTTTATGTTCTAACATGCAAGTGTTGATTGGAGCATGCTTCATATAGGTCATGTTTCGAAGGTTACATTATGTCTGATACCATGGTTGTTGAATGTAATTTTGGCCAAAAAGAAGTTATTGACCATAACGACATCCAAAGAACTTCAAGCTAGTTGTGATCAGTGGCAAGGGGCTGAGAGGCAGGGCATTGAATAAATTTTGAGCTTGTCAGGTTACTTATGTTCTCCAAGAGGGGATGCTTGTGAAAATATAGAAAAGTCTGGGAATTGACCCCAGGTTCTGTAGGTTCTCAAGACTTAAATTTTTAAAGCTGAAAACTCTTATTGTATCCTAGAATGAAAAAGATGTACTTACCCATGTAGCTTAGTTGAGAAGGGTATTATGTGAAGCAGACCATTTCACTTGGATTCCACATTTGGGGTCATCATTGGTAATTTGATGGCTTGCTCAATTGGTTCAGGACAAGACCATTAATTTGTAGCCTACATTTTTCTTTTTCCTCGTTTTGTTATTATCACCTGAACTGAATCATTTTCTTAATCATTGTGTCACGTTAGCCATATTTTGTCGTGATTGGTAGAAGTGATGGTTTTCAACAATCTTATTCGTGTAGGAGTTAATTTTATTTGAGATTTCTGGGTCTCATATATCTGTCCTCTCATATGGTGCAATAACTCTTGTAGGCAAAAGAAATGGCAGATCCCTTTGAATATGAATCATATATTGAACAGCAGAAGCAAGAAAAACTGGAAGCTGAACGTGCTTCAAGGATTACGGTAAGCACTCATATGTGTGTGTGTGTGTGTGTTCTGCTTGAATATGATTCCCTCTTCTTGGTGGCTACGATTTCCATGTCATCCTGAAGATTTAGATTCGGTTAAATTGAATCTGTGTTTTATTGATTTCTCATTTCATTTTTATGAACTTAGCACCTTTCTGAGGAGAAGATGAAATACGCTACTTCAACATACTGTTGCTTTTTTTTTTTTTGGGTCACCATATGTTGCCCATTTTCAATCAAACAGAATTCGATTCACTAAAACTATGTATTTCTGATATTTATTGTGTGTTGTTCCGTGCACAGCTTTTGGTTTGGGTGTTATGATGCAGTTTCATGATTTGTTGTTTCCAATGTTAGTGTGATATAGTGGTTTAGATTAGCATCTGAATAGTTATTTGAATCCAGGGTAACTCCTTAGCCTCTACAATTTATTACTTGTTTTCCTGCAGATTAGAAGAAAATTACCTAAAGTCAATCGGGCCCTTGCAGCTCGCCTTCTTGCAAGTGAAGAAGCTGAAAATGAAAAGGATGCTGGTGATGATGAAGCTAAAAAGGCTTCTAAGAAAAAGAAGGGGATTAGTATGCAAGATCTTAAAGATGATCGATTTGCTGCAATGTTTACGAACAAGGTTAACTCTGACAGCTTTATGTTTCAATTAAATTTGAAAAATCGTGTTTCTAGTGGATTTTGGTTTTTCTGTTGAACATATAGTAGTCACATTCAAAATTATGGATCTTATCATTCCAGAAGTGTTATAATAGAATCTTCACTTGCAGTATAAAACATCTGAAGAAGGCCCATAGTTGAAAGTTGGCTTGATCGTGTAATTTTGTCTATGATCCACTTGGTTTTGAACAAAACATTATTACTTCTGACAAATGCTTTATTGTAATTGTGTTTCAGGATTATGAGATTAATCCTTCCTCACAAGAATATTTGGCTTTACATCCCATAGCTTCTTCTAAGAAGCAAACTTCCTTACTGAATGAGCATTTTGAACCTGTCATCTCCGATGAAGATCAGAGTACAAGTGATTTTGATGGGCCAGCATCATCAGAAGACGAATCTGCAAATAAACTGAAATCTAAACCTCAGGTTCCAAGGTGAGAACTCACTGGAGACTTGTTAGGATTTTTTCCCCTTTTATGAGGTTAAATGGGCAGTGATCCATCAGATTTTAGTATGTTTTGATACTAGAATATTTTCTCATAATATGCAGAATGTACGAAATCAAGAACGAGTTACATGCGGAGGCATTCTGGAAGCAGAAGTCCCTTGCAGAGGAGGACTCGCTTCCAATGGGAGATAGAGTAGCCACTTTGAAACACGACGAAAGGTCTTCTGGGATGCCGGATGGTGTGAAGATGGGTCCCGGAGGTTCACGGGAGATTACTTTTAACACGAAAAGCTCAGCCAAGTACAAGGAAGACGAAGAGGACCAGCCTCGCAAGAGAAGGGGAGTTCAGTCATTGGGGCTTAAGCCAGACAAGTTCAGTTTCGGTCAAGGCAGAGGCAGGGGGAGGGGGAGGGGGAGGGGGAGGGGTGGCAGAAATCGTAGGTGAAACGCCCTTATCAGTGAATATAACGTTGGTGCCAATGTATCCCCTGAAATTCTATTTTGGGTTTTCTGTTGTAGTGAGGAGTAAACTGTTGGGGGATTTTTGTCTTAATTATTTATAGGTTTGTTGTGATTTTTTAATCTAATCATAGATATTATATTAACAAAGGTTGATGCTTTGTTTCTTCAGTACTGCTTGTCAAATTTTAACATGAAGAATGATTTTGGCTTTAATTTTCAACTTAATGCGTCTGTTTGATATTTGGTGTATTTTGTTGGAAAAAGGTATCATAGGTCATTTGAGACGTGTAAAATATAATAGCAAAAGGAGATAAAAAAAAATTAATTGTTATTTTGAAATTTGTGTACGTACCGAATTAAAGTATAGAAGATATTATTTATCATTTGTATGATACCAACAAAAAGAAAAAAGTCCGGTACCAAACATCTGAAGTTTATCGGTTGGTAAAGATAAATACTGTGAGATTTTGACGTGATAAAATTGAATTATATAATATTCATTTAGGAAGTATATGTCTGTTTAGCATATAATGAATGTTAAATAATGGTAACATCCTAGCATTTGGAGTGGCATGAAAATTTAAAACAGACACTAAGCTTAATAATTCTACAGTTTGGAGACAGTGTTGTTTGAAAATGATGGGTTTGGAATAATACAAATAAGAAGTATTGGTGGTTGGAAGCAGAAAAGGGAGGCAGCAACGGTGAGAGGAAATATATAGTGTTGAGACTTGAAAGCTAAGTGACGGGTAAGAATGATGTGTGAGTGATTTAGGGCTTGTTTAGCGTTAGAGTTATCATTGCAAACTGACTTTTGAGGCTTAAAAACATAATTCAGCCACTTGAAACTTTTTGTTGAGGTAACTTTTCTAAGAGCTAATGGTACTAACTAATAAGCTACTGGATTTAATAAAAATAAGAAAATATATATAGGTGCCAAATTAAAAATTGAGGGATAAAATAAGTACCTATAAAATATTTTTACTAAAAAGCATATAGTTATTAAATTAAAAATTGAGAGAAAATATAAGTAGCGGTAAATTAAAATGTTTTCAGAAGAAAAATATATATTTGTTGATGATGAGAATTAATGGTCAAAAGACTATTCTCCGAAGGTTCTCGAGGCAGGTAGAAGAATATGAAAGCTAAAAGGAGCCACTATATAGTTAATTTGAGCTGATAACAACCTTCATTGCAAAGCCTTGCCTTATATGGTGGACACGTTATGAGTAAATGAACTTTATCCTAATTCTAATTCTAATTCTAATTCTAATGCTCTACTAGCCCGTCACGGGACATCCACAAACGTCAATATCCATTTAAACAAAACCTTCTTTAAAAAGTCATTTCCCTCATTTATAATGATAAGTAACTTCTTGTTTAATGTTTACAAATTTAAGGCCCATTCGATCGCGTCAAAAAAAAAAAAAAGGTAGAGGTACAAGTTATAATTTTTTATAACATATATTATACTAGTATTTTTTTGTACTGTTACACATAATTGGTTTTGTTATTTTCTTCTGAAATAATGACATAGAAATTTTTTTTCTTCACAAGCTCGCTTTTCTCTTCGTTCTATCTAAAAAACATTGTTACATTTTCAGTTTAGTTTCTAAAAAGTGTTTGGTTTTGTTTCCAATCGCTAACTTGAACCGGAAAACCTTACCTCTAATGTATAAGAAAGTTTTTTAATGACTACTATATCAAATAAACTACCTAAAATATAGTGCTAATTATATTTTTTTAACTTTATTTACTAAAATAATATTAGTATTTTTTTTAAACAATCAATCAATATAAATAGAAAACCTTTGCTTGAATATTTGAGGTGTTGAAGATATATATAGCCAGACATAATAATTGGCTTCCCTTATCAAATGAGGCTTACCATTGAATTTTATTTTGTGCCTTGCTTTGAAGGGTATGAAGGCCCTGTTTGGTATGAGGTATTGTGGGGGTAGGGACATGAATTGGATCATGGATTGAATCAAAATATATCGTTTGATATGAGGAACTACAGATAACTAGGGATTGAGAGTACCACGAAAGTGGGATTGTTGCAAAGCCACCTCCCCCTTGGTATTGTGTTTTCAATCCCTGGACTGCAAAATTGTAGAGACAAAAATATCCTTAATTAAAATATTTTTTGGACAAAAATAACCCCTAATTTTAACCAAGAATCCATTACTCTCACATAATCATAGGGTTTTGAAACCCGGACCGAACCGAACGGTTCGGACCGGGAACCGGCCAATCGCCGTAAAACCAATCCGGTCCGAAAACTGGTCCAATCCACCATTTTTTAAAAAAATTAATTTTTTTATTTTCTTTTAGAATTTCATATTAATAAGCCTAAAATATTCAATTTTTCACCTATTTGGCCCCGATTTAGCTCCGGTTTGACTCTGATCTAACCCACTGACCCTTAACCGAGTACCCTGACCGATTCAACGACCGGTTCGAGTTTTAAAACATTGTATAATCACTATCTCTGTTTTTTTTTCTCGCTAATGACATAATTAGTGGCTATTTATTAAATAAGATTAATGAAATTATTCTCTCCAACTATTACTTTATACCAAACATATTTTTAAAGCATCAATCACAGTCCCAGTCCTAATCCCAATCCCAGTCTCAATCTCAATCCATCAAAATTCAGTGTCATGTACCAAACTGGCCGAAATGTGCAGTTCTGATTCCCTTAGCACTCTCATTGCGATCATGTAGAGTTAATATTTTTTAAGAGAAAAAACATGAAAAAATATGATAGGCAGTTGTAGATATTCTTTACAATACTATTAATTAGGCAATGTTTAATAAAAGAAAATATTAAGTTACTTTCAATCACCTTATTACTAGAATGAAAGCAGAGCAATCAAATTTTTAAATTCATTGGAAAAATTTATAACTTTACCTATATTAAAAAGGAAGTTATGAATGTGAAAGAATAATATGAGGAGTAATTGTATTAATTATAAAAAAATTTAAAAAATACACATTTTTCTCTGAATATAATAGTATATATTTTGGGGTGGAGGGAGTATCAAGCAGTGCATTTTCACAACACTTTCTTTTTCCCCCCCTTCCTTTTACACAACACTTTCTAATAGATTCAGTTTCAGTTATCATCATTTTTTTATAAACACTGGTCAACACTTCAATTTAGACCATCTAAAACTAATTTGGATGGTCCTAATTTAATTTTTTTAACATTTTTATATTTTATTGAAAAATTATTTAAATATAAAAATATGAAATAAAGATAGTTTTTTTCATTTAAAAACAATTAGTTAAAAATTTTAAATCTAATCCGTTAAAAACTATATTTGAACGGTGTAGAGGTCATCATCATAAGCACCATGGCTAGTTCCCTGAACTAACACTGCATCACTCCATCTCTCTTGTGGAATGCATAGATCAAGTGAAGAAAATGAGGAGGCATGAATGGTTACTGGTTAGTGACCAAGAAATGGAGCTGCTTTCATTAGCTTGCATGCATGTCTCTGCCTTCCACGTGTCCCCTTGCTTCAATTTCCACTGTCGTTCCTCGTTCTCTCCGTCTTCTCTCTCTCTCTTACCAACTTTTTTCTCTTTCCTCTCTTTTGTACTTTCATATTCTGTTTCACACTGCTCTATCTGCTATCTCCCCATCCGTCTATCCCTTTGGAACCTTGTTCCTTTTCATTCATAATGTATTGTAAACACTCTTGTAGTAAGACTTGCGACTTCCTACATTATTGCATGGCCAAATTGGCTCCTCTTACTCTCATTCTCTTTTTCTTTTTCACCCACCACTTCTCGTTCTCTTGCTCACAGCATTTTGCAATTTGCACAACTTATTACGCTACCTACCCCATTCAACTCTCTCTTACACGTTAAACGCCCAGCAATTCGATTGTGCCCAGTAAAGTTGAAGAAAAGCTAACTAATTAAAACATTAAAGGAAAACACCGATGACACAAAGGGTTCATTCTAGCATCTGCAGGATTCAAGTTCAGCATTTACATTATTCATTCATGAAAAGCTGACTGGTTAAACACGTTAATTAAATATAGAGACCCCAGTGTTTTTGAGTGCATGCATATATTGTGGTGCTACCTGGAGGGAGATCAAGAAGAGCCGGGCCGGCTAGACGGAAGGCGATAAAACGACGTCGGGGCAATGTGAAGGAAAGAACGCCAGCGTCACCAGAAGCGACATTATCAAAACCGGCACCCACATGAGCACCAGCGGGGGCGGAGCCAGCGGCGGCAACACCAACGGCAGCACCAGCAGTCCTATGCTCACCACTACCATAAACATGGTCGATTTCAACCCAAACACGTTTAACATATATAAATCTCCCTCCACAAACGATTATCTTTCCTCTATTTCTGTGAGTGTGTATCTCTTGCAAGTGATGATTCGGCCCAATTGATTAATGCACATCCACCTACCCAAATGAAATTTCGCCCCTCAAATAATGACCGAGACTTATCAAAAACGGTGATGATTCTCTGCGAGGGCCGAAGCACGGAGAGAGAGGAGAGAAGTGGGATTTGGGGTTTAAGTTGTTACAAAGCCACAGTCCATGGTCGCACACGAAAGGACTAAAACAAGATCTGAATCAACCAATGACTGATATCACCGGTTCCGCGGTACACACGTATCGTCCAAGGGAGGCCCTTTATCCAAATGGGGTATTTCTGTAATTATGTATTTGCATTGATCGTCTGCCGTGGATTTTCATCATCATCACTATTGTGATGTGATTAGGATTTTAATTAATTTTCTCTTGACCCTAATTAATAGTATAACTTGGAACGGAAAACATATTGCACCAACTTTATTGTCATAATATGCCTGGTGCATGCACCATGGTAGATATAGAAGTCGTACTTAATTGAAAGATTATATGCTTAGCGTTAAGTCTTATACTTTTTTCTGCAAAGCGTTAAGTCTTATACATATGGCAATTGCCAAAAATATGTGAGGCCCATATGATTACACCTCATCACAGATGCATTGAACCGTTAATGGTGCTGTTACTCTCAAAATTACGTTCTTAATTATGTACCTTCCTTAACACTAATTATGCATGTATGACTCGTCGTCTTATGTATTTGCTCCCTAGCTAGTAGATGAGTATGGGGCACCAACCCCACATATCCGTCGTCTTTATAATAATTATAGAGTGTGTGTGTGTCTTCCTTTTCTAATACTTTATTAGTGGGGAATCCCCATCTTATATTACCTTTATAGTTTTAATTCGAAATTTTTATAATCACACAGTGATCATAGAATATAACTTAATGGAGGTAAATAATAGAGATCAATAAAAATATAAGTGTAAAAATTTTTTATATCATTCTCTCTCGCATGTCATATTCACAATGCGCTACGAGGTTTAATTTTATGCGATTCGATGTACCTTAAACTCATCCCGGCCAGGAAAAAATGTACATGAAAGTCATTGTGGCTTAAAAATAAGTAAATTAAAGAATGCAGATAAGTAGTTTCGTTTTACTTTAAACATGAATGGAAATGTGTTAAGAAATCTGTGGATTGCGCCTGATATATATCCGGCCAATTTATTAATTCCTGTAACGGAAAATAATAGAAGAAAGGGACAGGTTCGTCCCCCACACCCATTGAATTTGATTAGGGAGTACCAATTGGAAAACCGGGATATGTGATATTACTTGGTGATTTGATTAAATAAGATATATAACAAAATTCCTTATTTTATGTGATCAGTAATTAGTAATTACTCTCAAATATCAATCTCCATATCAGTAATTGACTCGACTCTGGGAATCTTCTTCTCGAAGGCATTTAATTTACCAGGTCCCAACTGATCAAAAATATAACTCTTCCTGCATTATATTTCTCATCTATATATATATATATATATATATATATATATATGCTTGCATGGTCCCTTAATCCCTTTTACTCAGTATTTTATCTTTATAATTTACGTATACCAGTTGTTTTCTTTTTCCTTTTAAATCTAATTAATTTGAATCAGAATAACACACACGCAATATTTCTCTAACCAACACAGTTCTCTGGTCAAAGAAAAAAGAACCAACACAGTTTAATTACATCAAATATTCATTAAAGCTAAAATTTCCTCATCGGAGAAAAACTAATTTTATTGCTTCAATTTTTCTTCTCTCTGATAAGGTTAATTTCTTGATTCTTCTTCTCCCTTTTATCTTTCATCTTCACACTATGGCCTCCGAGCATTTTTCTTTCACTTTAAAACGAAGTTTGATGTGAGAAGGGAAAAAACAGTCCCATATGAGACCACTCGTAGGTGAGATTGTATGGAGATGGTGATTAAGTTAATGCAACACATAATATATTTACGCGAGTAGCTGGAATTAATAACCAGCAGAGTTTTGGAGAGTTTAAATTTGTGGAGTAAGATTTGTGAAGAGGTCGTTATCGTGGCTCTTATCTGAAAGCAACTGTGATTAGTTGTCATGCCAGTATCAGTAAAATGAAGAAAGGTTTTGTCTCGACGGCAATGCTCGTTTTGTTAATATTTGAGCTGTCTCATAATTCCATTATTCTTCAATACAATGCACCATTTCACCATTTTATTCTTTTAAATTGTTAGCTTTAATTAATTGACTGCCGAATTCAAATCTTCCATTTTATGTCCCTCACCCCAGTCAGATTATTTTTTCCAATTCCCAAGTCCAAAAATCTTTATCTGAAATGAAGCTGATCAGTAATATAATTATCTAAATATCAGATATATATATATATATATATATATATATATATATATATATATATATATATATCAGTAAGTTTTGAATATTAGTATATTAATTACACAATTTCTTTTTTTATTTTGCTTTTAACGAATTGTATAGCTGAACTAGCCATGGCCTTATAAAGTGAATTAAAAAATGTGGAGAAAAAATTACGAATCCATGTTATATGGAAAAGTGAAGGAATCCATATCACAAAGTATTGTGAGTCTGTAAAAGGATCTTAGGATTTTTACTTGGAAGTGAATGATAGATTTGACGTACCTTTTCAAGAATATTGCAATATTGTCCCAAAATTAGAGTCTCATGATCAGAGATGTTTTATTTTCATTTCCATGTCTGAGATAAAAATGTTCTTGAGAATTTTAAAGACAGATTAGTATTTTGACTGTCATTAAATCTTAGAAATACAAATAATAAATAAATATAAAAAATAAATTTGTTAGAAAAATACTATTAAATGTGTATAGTGGGCTAACCAAAGGGTTTTTTTTTTTGGGCCCTGTCGACTAACCAAAGGTAGACCATATGATGATTGTATACCTCACAAATCACAATTATGCGGGATGAATTTGTCAGTATCATGATTTTATCAGTGAAAATTTTGTAAATATATTTTAGGTCAGGAGGCTGGTTTATATTCGGACTTCTATATGATTTTTTAGATTCAGCTTAAACTTTTTTTTTTTAATTCGGACTTCTATATGAATTTTTAGATTAAGCTAAAACATTATTTTTTTTAAAAAAAAAAAGGAGCACAGGGGAAATAAAAACAACAACAAAAACAACCATAGATTTAATGGAATGGCGATCGCTGATAATTTGACCCCTCCACGTCAATCGCTTCATTTCATATTTTACGGTGCAGCCTCAATCCAAGATATCAACCTTATCTGATCTTTTATTATGCTTCCGGGATTCTGCCGAAACATTTGCGTTTACCTTTGAATCATTTCTTCCTTGCTCAGATGAAGCCCCGCATGATGGTATGGCATTACACTGTTGAGAAAATTAATTGAAATTCATATACACAAAAAAAAAAAAACAAAAAATTGTCGAGATTGATTTTGTATCGGTTTAATTAATTTCAGGGGGAGGGGGATATTGGTTAGTGGTCCCCACCTGGCACTAATTAAAACTGGAAGAGATGGAATCGAGGTGTATGTGGGACAAGAATAGCGATGCCTCCAATTTTAAAACGCACACTCGAGAGTTTGGACCTCAACTTTATTGGCAACATACATTGAACCTCACTCATGAGTCATGACTGTCAATGTGTGGACAATCAAGATATAAACTAATCATAATATATACTCTAATAAAGAGGGGTCGTTCGAGGGGAGCTTGGAAATGATATTTCGTGACCCTAACCTTGTCATTTTCAGGCCCAAATGGTTGCTTTCATGTTGGATTTTGTTGCGACTTGAAACTTACAAACTCATTTCGGCAGCAACCCCCCCCCCCACATTTTTTTTTGTGTGTTTACCTCTTTTTTGGTTCAATTTTTGTCTTCTTTCGTTTCCGTGTTTGCTACGCCCAATATAGATTTATGCCCACTCATGTACTTATCCGCACACTCACTGGTTCAGGCGATATAGCCTGTGTATATATTGAGAGCTTGTTTCATTAAGTTTGGCTTATTTTATAAGTCTGATTTACATAAATTGAGATAAAATTTTTTCATTTTATTTCGTACACCGTAAAAGCTACCTCATATACCGTAAATCACGATTAGAGGTTCCAATCGCTATTCCAAACATGCTTAATTTCAACTTTCACTTAAAAGGTGTGAACTAAAAGGAGTGAGTTAGGTTATATGAAAAAATTTTAATTAAACAATATTAATTGAAAAATATTATAGAGAATGAAAGTAAAAAAGATATCACCGTAGAGTATACAACAGATTATACCGGTTTAGTTTTAACTCACTGACCTATGTCCAATTCTCATAGCGTATCTGAGTTCTCACTATTCTTCCAAGATTCTATGGGTTATTGGCACTTCAGTACAACGTATGTAACAATGAATTACCCTCTACAGGACTCACTCCCCTTTATATGTTGTAATCTAACAACCACACTCAAGGTCCCACAACCTTGAGATTTTACAGAGAATAAAGGTGTTTTTGGTAATGATTCTCTCACAGAGCAGATAAATAATCACTGAAGAACTAAAGGAATATTAGAAAATTTTACAGAGGATTAACAGAGCAATAAATGTATAGAGAATGTTCGTTGGCTTCGTTAGTTTCTCTATATTGAATACTCGACAATTTATAGGTGATCTGCATTAATGACCGTTGAGAGTAGTCAAACTTCACGTCCGTTAGATTGGCTTTAGAGCCGTTGAGGGATTGTGGTGTTGAGTTGCTTTTGTCTCTGAGCAATAAATCCTCAAACATAATTCTTTTGGTGTGTTTGCTCTGTTTTATGGTTGAGCATTTAATGCTTCTAACAACAAGTTTGCTTTTTAGTGAATTTAAATTTGCTTTGAGGTTTAAGTTCCTGAAACTTATACAAAGAAATCATTAGTAGTATTGAGTTGATGATTTAAGTAATAATCAATGTCTAGTAACGTTCGTCTTGAGTTTCAAGTTAATCAATGCGGTGATTTTCAAAGAGACAATGAACTTTCACTTGAGTGAATTCTTACTCACTCAAGTGTGTATCTATTACTTGAGTGTTCTTGTAATTTAACTCGAGTGCCTGATAAATCTTTGAGTTCTGGTAGCGAAGTGTTGAAGAAACATAAGTTTGTTGTAAAAGAATTCAACACTACCAGACTCTTGGATAAGTGAACTCCAATTGAAATTTATTGCACTCTTGCTTTATAGGAAGTGACTTGTTGAAGTCTCCCGAGTTGCCTTCCATCACATGAGTGACAATTTATACACTCGAGTGAGTTCTATCAGTAACTTGCTGAATCATCGCAAGTGACTTGCAAAGATACTTAGAGTTGACACCCTCACCTGAGTGATCTTTACTTACAACCTGCAAAGCCATCACGAGTGACTATTGAAAATCCTGCAAGTGAGATCTTTCACTCGAGTGATTACTTATTCATTCGAGAGGCTTCTTTTCATAAGTATCTTAAATCATGAAGTCCTCATTGTTTATCAAGATTTGTTATCATCAAAATATAACTTGAGAACTAACATATAATATGTGTGCCATGTTCCACCAGCAATGGAACTTCGGTCTTCATTTTCATGTGTCTGAACAAATTGCGCATTTCACTAACCACACTGCCTCGTCACTCAAATTTTCTTAAGCCATTTGTTTTGTTATGGATGGCTGCTCTGCTCCCTGTTTGAGAAAAAAATTCAATAAGGCCTTCCCCCTTCTTCCTATCTGCGCTGCCCATGAATAACCCATATTTTATGTTCAATTTTAAGATATATATAATGTAATCCTTCATCACTAGTAGATTAATCACCGCGCAAATTAAATCCATGGAATCGATTTTGGCAGGAACAAACAGAGAGACTGGGGCGACCTTTGGGTCTCCATGTTTCCTAATCCAATAATGCACATTTTGGCGTTTGTTTGGGGGCTGTGATGAGTTTTTTTGTTGTAAGTAATACTACTATCTATGGAGAGCTTAATTGATTTTTTTTTTTTTTAAAATAATTGAAAAGAAAGGAAGGAAGAATAACATTAAACACCCATTGACCAAGCATGCTATAGAAATAGAGTACTTGGCAGCGTGATGCCCCCCAATTAGCAAGATGTTGGTTACAACATATTGATGGGAGTCCCACATCCACAACCACAACGATTGTGTTCCTCCTGTACGAGTCAATGCGCCATTATTAATAACACCGCCATTATTACTCGCAGATCACAATGCTAAGCCAGGTGCATTGAAACCAATACCACTGCTCTCTTCCAAATGAGAACGACCTGCTGACTTTCCGTTACCTCCAAATTAAATTGGAATTATACGATTATTAAATACTCTCTTTCTTATTCTAATTGGTAATAGAAGACGCGGACTGATTTTGAGGATAATCCAAAATCGCTTTTTAAAATGGGCAGCATATTACCCGAAATAAGCATCTAATCCTGACTCAAGACTCCAAATGGTTTTAAACATGAATGTCTTGTTGTGCATTTCGGGACAACAGTTTTGAGGGTCAGGTCAGCTAAAGTTGCGGACTCTGTTTCTTGGTTTCACAGTTACCAAATCTAATCCACACCTCTTGCCTACCACCGCCACGTCAACACGTTATCAGATTTGGAATTCCTTCCCCAGCAAGCACGGTGTGAGATGTAGGGAACTTCTTCCCTTTTCTATTGTCTTTCCTGGTTAGGATTAGCTACCAGTAATGACCACCATGAATATAATTCCAGTCCACCGTAACCCAAGTTCATACTCAACACGCAACACATCAAGTCAGAATAATAAATTCAAAACGCACAATCCATATTTCACGTTTATTATCTTCTCAAGAAACATTCATCCAACCATTAATTCCTTTCACCCTCCTCCTTCGTGGTTCGCAATACCAACACGAAATGTATAAGATAGCTCATGTTTGGGCTTTCATTTAACCACATTAGTTTCCATGTCTGTTGACGGTAATTAATTGTTGTTAACACACTATATTTTCCTGTCACCGAAACCATGAGTGCGCGTCAATCGTTATGATTTTCCCGTCGATCAATGAAATAAATGGCTCGATACGCAGCAAAAAAAAAACAAACACATGAAATATGATGGAAAACAACAGTAAATTGAACAAAATAGCTCTCATGTGTACAAGAAAGTTGATCTGCAAAATCAATCAAAACAAAACTCAGATGCCAACTCAACCAGTTTATTATTCTTATATCCCTTGCTCGCAAAGAGAAGAGAAACACTAAAATGAAGAAGAAGCGAGGAGGGACATGTTAGGGATTCTGGAAGAAGAGAAGGCCAAGAACAAGAGAAGGACCAAGATGAAGACAGGGAGAAAGAGGAGGAGGGAGGGAGGGGGAGGAAGAGGAGGCAAAAGCAGAGGAAGAAGCAGAATGGAGAGAGTGAGGAGGAGCAGAATCATGACGGAGTACCTTAACATGCATCTATTTGTCGGCGGCACACGGCGGCGTCACCCCTCGAACGCTGGAGCCTCCACCAGGTCGCGCATCGTCTGCGAATAAATCTCAATAGTCGGAAACCCCCGGGGGGGTGAATGTAGAGAGGATAATAAATGAGTGTAGGCGATGGATCTATGGGGGGAAGAGGCCAGGGGTGTCAGAATTAGAGGGTAGGCAGGGAGGGAGGGAGGGGGGAGAGAGAGAGATAGAAGGGATTGTAGGTGAATGAAAAGGGAAGGGGAGGGGGAGGGTATAAGAGGGACAAAAAAGAGGGGGTCAAGTCAGAGTGAGCGTAAAATGCCAAAAGAGTCGCTGTCTGTGATCAAAGAAATGTCTGGGTTCAACTAACTTCCATGAAACTTTCTTCCATTTCCATTTCTACTCATCCCTAATTATTCCCCTTTCCCCTGTTTTAACCTTTAACCCCACCCCTTGTGTTTATTTACCCTCTCATTCTATTGCCTCCCCATTCACTGCATCATATTGGAATTGGATGTTCCTTCTTTTCTTTTCCCTCCAAACAAACTCATTTCACCATTTCTTTTCCATTCATTCCTCTCACCACTTGCAATCTAACATGCTAGTAATGTAATAATTCAATGAAAATTTAATAGAATATATATATATATAACTGATACATTCATCAAAAGTTTAACTGTAATGTAATAATGTTACAATATATAAAGTTTTCAATTAAATAACATCATAGATTATAAATAATCTAAACATGCATTAATTTTACAAAGGGTCATCTTTTTTTTAAAAAGGTTTTTAATTTTTTCCATCAATCCTAAAACCCATTTGATTTTCTAAAGTGCTTTGATTCTCAATTTAATTCTGAGCTGTGAGTTCTTGTTCAACTTTAGTCCAACCTGAATTTACTATAAAAATGGTTTTATATTTTAAACCAAGTTGTTAACAAGTCCAACTCATAGTCCGACTAGTTAAATTGTGTGGTTCTTTAATTATTGTGACCATTAGTGATGGCTGTGGTTCCCTTGAGTAAAATGGATTTCATTTTTTTAAAAACCACACTAAATATTTAAATTTTATAAATGAAAAAGACAAAAAAAAAACTACCCTTATATACATGAATATAAATTAGTCGGCAGTTTTGGATATCAACTTGCTGCTGTAGTATTCTATAAAAATATTCCTTTTGATCATGTAAAATGCATTGCTGAAATATTTTGGTGATTTAATAGATAACTTTTTTTAAAAAAATTATCATCATTAGTCTTAATATTGAAGAGAAAATGGGGATTCACAAAGAAGAATGTTGGCTTTTTTTTTATACGGCCATATGACTAAGAGTCTGTTTGTAATTTCATTTGTTATTCAAAAAAGTCTATTTAGCATATAAAAACTTACTTATCTTAAAAATTAGTGTTTGGAAAATCATTGAAAAGTAATAGGCTTTTAAATGTAAAAGAGTTTTTTTTTTCAAAAGCTCACACACACAGCTTTTAAAAAAAATCACTTCTCCCACCGTCAATCAAAACACAAATCACATTTTCAATCTGACTTTTTTTTAATTAGGTTTTTGTAAAAGCCACATTAAAAAAAATCACTTTTTCACCAAATTCACACACAGGCCTTAAATCAGAACCAAATATTGTTTGAGTTCATCGAGGGTAATATTCTAAAAAACATTTTTCACATAAACACGAGCTCAAATTATAATTCTTATACTTAAGTGGTTAAAACTTATTTCATTATAACCAATTCCAGTTAGTGAAGAGTGATTTCTTTTAATTAAGAACAAATCTTTAATATAAGAAATTAAACTACTTTTATGGACAAATAAAATGATGATTAGTTGAGGAATCAGAGCGAGTTGAGAATTAACAAAAACAGGAATGATGTTACGTCCAAAAGGACTCTGATATCAAGGTTTGTTTTTTAGGCTCTTGTTCAATGAATCAGGGGGCTTAGCATACTTTCCATCAACAAGTAGACATTTATTTAAGTGAACGGACTAAGCCAAATCACCTGTTGAAGCGCGACTTTAAACAATCAGTCAGTGGCCCTTTGTGTGGGTGTGAATACTCCTACTCATCAACTTTGAAAATTTTGTTTAGCGCTACAAATAAATATATATAATTGCTTCTTCATTCGCAGCCTTTGGATTGCTTAGCTCTCATCTAATCACACAATTATTAACAACAAGAAATTATCATTTGACTTACATGGATTCGTGAAAACCGAGGTGTCCATGAGCTAGCTAGCCTTATCACGGCCGCAATATTTAAAATAATAGTAATAATAATTCTTAGGAATCCACCGCACAATACTCCTACTGCGATCTACGAAAGACGGAAAGAGTCCATCGGCTCTAAACCCCACTGGAATCAAAAAAATAAATAGCCACTTAAGCTCAAAGACATGTGCATTATTTTAATTTAACCTCTTCCAGCTGTCTCACCCACATAATGCACTGCGTCCCGCGAATTTGAAGACCTTATTATTCTGCTTTTTTTCACTTTTTTTTTAAAAAAAAATCTCACAATTTTTTTTTTGGTTTAAAAAAAAAAAGCTACCTATTTCCGTAGAAATAAATAGTATGTTATTAGTATGAATAGTAAGGTTTGTTTTTCATATTTAATATAATACATAGATACCAATATTGTGGATTGTGTAGTATAGTGATCAATGAATATTACTTCATCCCATCTAGACATATTTATTTAATTTAAGAGGACTGATTAAAAAAATTAAATAAATTACTTAATCACATTATATGTGATATGATCACTCTAAAATACTTATGTATAACATTAGACTATATCAAATTTTATAAATAAGTTTAAATAAAAAAATGATCAATATAAAAAATAAAATAAAATCTTATATTTATTATCAAAATTCACTTCTAAACTATATCTTACATTTAAAACAAAAATGAGAGGGAGTAATACATTATCAATGTCAATACTGCTGTAGAGAATATATAATAAACAAGATTATTATTTAGGCATTATGATGGCAAAAAGAAGAAGAATGTGTATACAATTCATTTATGGACAGATTCACGTATTTAGATTCAGTGACGTATATATATATTTATGGACTGCCAGTCGTATATATATTATAGGTTTTCTGTTGCGGAGCAAGCATGAGAGAAGACATGCTAGTGATCGATCGACCCACGTGTTGACACCTTTGCTTTGCCCCTTACTCATTTGTAATAGGAATGTTGCGGATTGGAATCAAATTAAAGAATGGCCATGAAAGGTGTCTCTCCGTTGCAGAGCTTGTACGGAGATGAGCGTTTTTATATTTTACGAAAAACTTCTCTAACATATTTAATTCGCCTCACCCTCTACTCTTTCATTTCATATTGTAAATCTTTTTACAATTTTTTATTATTTCATATTTTAAGAGTTTAAATCAATACTTATTTATATTTTTTCAATTATATCTATTTTTTTAGTAATGTAAGAGTGTTTAAATGCATTAATTTATATTATGAATATTTTAATATATTAGCTATATTCTTATATATATATATACAGTCATCTAATTGCGTTATTATTAGTTGTATTTTTAATGTGTCGGAATCTTAAATATTTATATTTTGAAATAGAGGGAGGAATCAATTAGTACATAGCAAGTATCTTTATGAAACTAAATATGAATATTAATTAAAAGATAAAGATATTGAATTAGTATAGAATGAATGGATGATAAAGGTATACTTCTCTTATCCTATTTGAAATATTACTTCCAGTATGTCTTACACAAACCAGTGAAAAATACATAACTTTATGTGAAGAGGATGAATATATATGAACCAGAATTGTTAAATGCCTAAAGTATAAAGACGACTGTGCTGAAACAGCCATTTAATAATTGTTATACTTTATTTAAGTGAATTTATGAGTGTTGACATGAATTGCAACTCAAGTGAAATTTATATCCCTTTAAGTTCATAGTCTCATTTCACAAGCGCAATTTTTTGTCCCTTCACTGTTGTCTAAAAGAAAAGAGGCCATTTTGAAACTTAATCAAGATTCAGAAAAATCTGTATTGAACTTTTCTAGCACCGAAAGGCACGATCTTGGGTTCGACTCAGAAGGATCCATAGTTGAAATCCACTGTATAAAGACAAGAAAATGTACTGGCAAATATCTAAACTATTACGAAGATTTTGAAGTCCCGCTCTGAAATTTAAACCACACATATGTAAGAGCGGGAAGAAGATGAAGACGTGGATTGATAAGACAATTAAGGGAAAAGTTCATGCATCTCGGGCATCTTGTTAAATCTAATATAATTGTCGGCCAAAACAACAAACATTTAGTTTGAAATTTGAATAATATCGATCTGTTGCACGATCTGGGCACGCGCATAGTTGCTGTTGGAATTTCAGAGAAATCCACAAAGTCTGATTATTTCATATAAATTTATTATTTTTTATGCCGAAACCCCAGACGACTCTGAACGAATAGACCACTTAATTCTAAAGTCATTTTGTTGAATACGCAGAGATCATATATCTGCAACCACGTACACGCAGGTCTATGTTCAACTATTTATTTCTTTACGAAGGAAGATGAGGCACAAGCCTCCGAAAATATAAAGCAGTAGGCCTAGTCATGGCCTAACTATTATTGCCATCATGCGAGTTTGTCCATTTCCAATAACTTTATGTGTTGTTCTACATACACTATCAAATTTCAACATCTCTTTAATTTACTGTCGCACTTTTTCCTTCTATTTCAACCAAGTATTGTGCGTGCAAGCAATATTCTCTTCGAATTCCCTTCGCTATATTCTTCTACCAACATACACAAATTTTGTTGTCGCGGTGTTGACAAAGTTATCCCTATACATAAAGTTGTTTGGCACCTTCAACATTCTTTTGTGGATCTTTTATCATATCCAAAGGAATAGATAAGCTTGGCTCATTTGGTCAGTCATGATGGATTTGGATATTTTACTTTTTATTTTTTTAATAAAAAATATTTTGATGAGTAGAGAATCTAAAATAAAGATAATTTTTTAATTAATTATTTTTTCAGAAAATGATTATTTTATTTAAAAATCATCTCTAAATTAAATTAAATCTGCATCGTTGGAATCTCATCTGTACAATTTAAATAAAAAAACATTTTTGTTCTATGTATGAAGAGTTAAAGCAGTGACAATCATATATACATGTATATGGCTAGACTTTTTAAACTGAGCCTGTCCTTGTACTGATCTCTTGCATAATTTGTACTACTGGATCCATTAGCGACATGTGTAGATGAAATCACCGTGGTCAATTTGCTGCAACTTATGGGATCATTACTCCTTGAAAACAAGTGAGTGCGGTCGGTTTCTAATTTCTTTGCACCTACCTGCTATGGATTATGCAAATCTTTAAAGGTTGCGCTATAGGCCAGGATATATATGACCCTGCAGATTATTGCGTCTGTGGAGAAAAACTCGCCTTCTCGTTTCATTTCCTGTCCACTCGACTTCTACTTTTTTTTTTTTTTTTGGCCAATCAACTATGCGCATAAAAAGGGAATAACAATATAACATAAGTGTAACAGTACTTTTGTTCCTTTTGTTTTTTGTTTTTTGAAAAAAACTCTGCACTGTTTTAGTTCTCGTATTTCACAAATATAGTGCTAGTCTCTGGTTCTGTAATATATATATATATATAATATCGTTAACTCAGCTGTTTTTATCAGCAAAACTAAATTTTAATACAACTAATATTTTTTAATTTACTTAATGTGTCAGCAAGTATTAAATGGATATCAACTATCAAGCTCCAATACGTGAGTATGATATTTAATTATTTGGCCAAAAAAGAGCGTATTTATCCCTAATAAGACAATAAAAATAATTAAAATACTTCATTTTTGGGCCAAAGCCGACCCCCCCCCATATTATATCAACCCATAACACAATACTACAAGATCCGGACATTTTGGCAATAGGACTGGCATTAACAGGGCTCCTCGATCCGTTTTCTATGCGTCCATCACTTGCAGTGCCCGGCTCGCGTTGCACTGAAAATGGTTATGCATTAACCGGGAAATTCTGATCTACTTGCATCCGCTGTTCTTGTAATTATAAGTACTGATCAAGTTATATAACAAATCGCAGCCGTCACAATAAATTATACTTACTTTGTATCTAACATGTGGTCCATATATATATATATATATGAAAGACTGATCCACCCCTAATTTGCTTCTTTTTGCAAAAATGCTTCCACAACATGTACATATTTTCGGGCATAACCAGATTATATGTGTTTGTGGATGCGGGCTCCCCAATTATCAGGATACCGTACCATTTTATTTAATAACATTGAAATTTCTCTTCCTTCCTCTCATAAATTGACAAAATCTTCTCGCTTAGAATTTCTGGCTCTATTCTACAAGTTTCATCCATCTGTAGAAACACCAGAGTAGGCACTTCATAATTAGCACAGGAATTTAGATAGTATATAAAAATACATGTTGTTTGGAACCAAGCAAACCTGCCAATGCATAGTAACATGTGTTAGAAATGAAGCATACCTGCAAATGCAAGTTATAGAAGACCCAATGTCCAAAGGTGTCAAAGGTGGAAGCATTTAGCAGTAAAATCCCTTCCTTCTCTAAACACAACAATATCTCTGGAAGAGGAGTTTTGTGGAACTTGTCAGAGTAAATCTGAACAACAGCTTCGTTATGATTGAGCCTGCTTGTTGAAATCACACAAGCAGTGGCAGCGTAGTGATGAGCCATTTTCCTTCGACATTCTTTGGCTGACGCGTCTCTTTGCCGAGAGATTCTCAACAAAAGCTCCTCTTTTTTCTTCATAAGCCCTTCCACTTGTTGTTGTAACTCCGGTACGTACTTTAGGACTCGTGAAATTGTTGCCGGAATGCTTAACTTTTTCTGCAACCATAAAAAACCAAAATTATAATTATAGAAGGTTGATGAACTTCATAACTTCTGATGATGCTCGACTTAGATCAGAACAAATCATAGAAAGGAAAGATCAGAACATCCATTAATTAGGGTTTGATATTAAGATCCAGCATCTATTTTCTCTACTCTTTCTTTCTTTCTCCACCTTCCTCCAAACATCCCAATGATGCATACTAATTAATGATTCGAAAATTGTCAGGGGAAGGAAGGGATAGAAAAGTACCGTTTGATCAGACAGAGGAAGCATAGAACGAAGTGAGGAATACAAGCTATTGATCTTCTTGCGACGATCACGTTCACTAGCATTGTGGTTAAGCTTTTTGAGCATGATAGGGTCTTCTCCACTAACGGCAAGGGATATTGGCCTAGATCTCTGAGCCTCATCAACCTGAACCAGAACCTGATGATCTGGTGGCGGCGAGCAACTAAGCTGAAGAGTAGCTCCGTCTTTGTAAAACAAGTTCTGATCATTACAACTTGTGGGTTCCTCCAAGGCCCACTCAATGGGTGCAAATAGAGAAGGCGATAAAGCTAACATCCTAGGATTAGCTAGTTAATTAGGAGCTGTTAACAAGTTATTGTTGATTACGTTCATGGTGACTGCTTATGGCTAGTATATATGCAACTTTACAAACACTCCTCCGTAAGCATCCGTTTTTTTAGTGAACCGAGACTTAAAGAATGATTGTTTAAAATTAAATATGAATGCAAGTGTAATAATTAATATGTTTACTTCAGATATATTTATAGTTTTTTTAACTTTCAGTTGAATCGTTTTAATTAATAGTATAATACACGACATTAGGATGAGCAGTGGTTGAATCGACCGGTACGCATGGAAGCGCACGTCCACAACGTGGCACCTATGCGTTACTGTGTGGAATGAGGAGGAAGAACGTGGATGCAAATGCAACACATCGCTTAATTTATTTGCTTTTCGTTTCTTTACTTCAATTTGTCATATGTCACTTCCAAAAAATTTTCCTTGACTGAACTCACAGTCAATGAAACCTAGGAACAGAAAAAAAGACATTAAGCCCACTGAGAAGTCTGTGAAATATAGAAAGTTTAATGGAGGAGAAGCAGAAAACTAAACTTCCATGTGTTTATGAGTTAGAGCGCGAGGTCAGTAATATTAAAGGATAAATACTTGTTCATAATTCGATCCCAGTCTATGAGTAATTAAATTAAGCCACATAACTATCCATGTGTCAATTAAATTAATATAATGAAGTGATCAGGTATAGGATGAAGGATATGAATTAGCTGTACGATGGGGAAATGCGCATGGGGAAGCATGGCATCCACGAGCCATTAGTATGCTCACCACTGCTTCGCACGATTTAATTAATTAAAGGTGGCCTTCCAAACTTTGATGAATAGGAATTACTGGTCACTGATTATATATAATCCTCTCCTTCTTATCATTTGCATCAGTTAAATAAGGTAACGTCAGTATTATATTGAGTTTTCTAAGCCCCACTTGAATCTCCTTGGATTATCCTGCCTTGGGCGTATGTGTATACTATATTCGTTTCATTTTCCACCAATACTTCTTTAGCTTTTCTTTAAGTATCTGTCTTAACTCAGATTATTTTATAATTTTGCACTTCAGATTATCTTAATAAACCTTCTATTTCTTAAATAACCCGAGGTTTAGCAAGTACGACAAATCACAAATCAATATGGATAGCATAATCAAATACAAACCTTATTGGACCTCTCTGATTTATAATAGAGAGCAATTGCGGAAGAGTCAACACGTATTAGGTTTCCTTTTTTTTTCCCAACCTAAGAGGATTAATGGCAATGTATCATAACAAATGAAGAGAATTATATATAGTTTTCAACGACATGAAAATAAAGTAGGATTACGTATTAAGAAAAATACTTTAATATATCAAAGTCATAAAAGATATATATATATATATATATATATATATATATATATATATATAGGAGATAATGAGACAATAACAACTAGTATAAGAATATCTGAAAATGAAAATAAAGGTCATTTCTATAAAGATTAACTTGCACCATGGATCATTTTTAGTCAGTGTTTGTTTAACTTAATCTCAGACATTCTTACTGAGCTTATGAAAAAAAAACTCTTGAGCGCATGTCTTTTGCTCATGATATAGTTTCCATGGTTAGTTAAGAGAAAATATTAGACCATTTGCATGGAATCCTCTAAAATTAATGAGGTAGGGAAAGACCATAGAAAACACTCAATAAAGTTATTGAAAATCACCTTTTTTTCATCAACAATTTATCTATATATCAGATCATTGGTACAACACAATGATACTGTGTCATTTATGTGGCAGACCTGATGTAATGGGATAAAGTTTGTTGTTGTTGTTATTTTTCTTTTTAATTACACAATTTGTGTTATGTGTCTCTCTGTGTGTATAATATATATGTAAATCTTTCAAAATGAATTAGCAAGTTGGGTTGGCATATTTTTAGAACGAGGAAATTGACTTAACGTAACTCGTATGGGGATTGTGTAAAGGAAAATGTCATTGAAGCTTTCTTCTCTTTTCAGTATAACTCATTGTTGATTATAATTCTGATGTAGTCTTTTCTATGCATGGAACATTAATAACAAGCATTTAATTATATATATAAGTTTATACTCTCTTATTATTAAATAATGTGGGACTAGGTTTTTTGACACAGCGCATATATTTACAACAGTATCGAACACGAGGTCCATATATATCTGAGACTGACCCATCTCCAATTGGCTTCTTTGCAAAAATATTGGTTCCACATATACAGATTTGATTTTCCGCGGCATCATCAGATTCCATGAGGGCTCCCAAATTATCAAGTTACCATCATATTTAGAAACATCGAAAATTCCCTTCCTCCTTCTCATATATTGACAAAATCTTCTCACTTAGAATTTCTGGCTCTATTCCCCAAGTTTCATCCATCTGCCGAAACACCAGAGTAGGCACTTTATAGTTAGCACATAAATTTAGATAATAAAAAATACATTTTGTTAGGAACTAAGCAAATCTGCAAAGGTATAGTAAAGTACGTTTGTCAGAAATGAAGCGTACCTGAAAATGCAAGTTAAAGAAGACCCGATGTCCAAAGGTGTCAAAGGTGGAAGCATTTAGCAGTAAAAGCCCTTCCTTTTCTAAACACAGCAATATCTCTGAAAAAGGAGTTTTGTGGAGCTTGTCCGAGGAAATCTGAACAACAGCTTCGTTATCAGTGAGCCTGCTTATTGAAACCACACAAGCAGTGGCAGCGTAGTGATGAGCCATTTTCCTTCGACATTCTTTATTGGCTGAGGCATCTCCTTGCTGAGAGGTTCTCAACAAAAGCTCCTCCTTCTTCTTGATAAGCATTTCCACTTGCTGCTGTAACTGCGGTATGTACTTTAGAATTCGTGAAATTGTTGCCGGAATACTCAACTTTTTCTGCAACCATAAAATCCAAAACTATAATTAAATCTATCTGACCAATGACCACATATTAGCTTCTAAGTTATATATAGAGAGGTATCTGATATATATATATATAACGCAGTCCATTAATAAGAAAAAGAAAAGAAAACGAAGGTTGAGCATCATAGCTTTTGATGACGCTCCCAATAAGAAGCGAATTAGGTCAAAACAAAAGATAAAAAGGAAAGAAGATAACATCCATTAATCATGGCCTCATATTAAGATCCAGCAACTATTTTCTCTGCCCTTCTATACAAATCAGTGATTTGACCCAGATGAAAATATCTAGGGGAAGGAAAAAAAAGAAAGAAAAAGTACCGTTTGATCCGCCAAAGGAAGCATAGAACGCAGTGAGGAATACAAGCTATTGATCTTCTTGCGACGATCGCGTTCACTAGCATTGTGATTAAGCTTTTTGACCATGGTAGTTTCGCCGCCTACAACGAGGGATATTGGCGGAGATCTTTGAGCCTCCTCGACCTCAACCTCATCACCTGGCGGCGGCGAGCAACTAAACTGAGGAGTAGCTCCGTCTTTGTAAAACAAGTTGGGATCATTATGACTTGTGGGTTCCTCCAAGGTCCACTCAATGGGTGCGAACAGAGAAGGCGATAAAGCCAACATCCTGGGATTAGTTAGGAAGCTGTTATCAATTAGTAATTGCTTATTACATCAATGGTCACTGGTTATGAACATATATATATAACTTTATAAACACTCGTCCTGCGTAAGCATCCGTCTTCTTTAGTGTACCACGGATTAAAGAATGATTGTTAAAAAATAAAAAATGAATGCAAGTGTAATAATTATATGTTTACTTTTGATATATTTATAATTTTTGAACTTCCAGCTGAGACATCGTTATAGTATGATAGATTACACTTGGATGAACAGTAGATGACTCCGTCGATGTGCACGCATGGAAGCGCATGTCCGCAACGTGTCATCTATGTGTTACTTTGTGGAACGAGAAGGAAGAACGTGGCTGGAAACCTAACACATCACTTAATTTATTTGCTTCTCCTTTATGTATTTTCTCATATGAAACTTCCAAGCTTTTTTCGTTTACTTTTCAACTCGTGTGTGTGTGTGTGTGGTCAATGAAACATAGGAAACAAGAAAAGAAGAAAAAGAAGACATGCAGGCATGGTAATTTTGAGGTCTCACGCTGAGAAGTCTATGAAATATAGGAAGAATAAGTAAATCAGACTTCCTAGCGTGCGTACATAAATTAGAGAGAACACAAATACGAAAACTAAAGTATGATTAATATCTGTTTGGTCCCAGGTAGTGGGGTGTGTCTGATATATAATTAAATTATGCCACGCAATTGTTCAAGTGTCAATGATGTTAATATATAATGAAGGGATTACATTTAGATGGGGAAGTGCGCGTGGGAAGGCATGTCATCCACGAGCCATTTGTATGCTTGCCACTGCTTTGCACGGTTTGATAATTTAAAGGTGGCCAACCAAACTTATTTGGATTATAATTACTGGACACTAATTATATTTAATTCGTCTCCTTTCCTATCATTTGCGTCAGTAAAATAAGCTAACGTCAATAATTATAAAATATCGAGTTTTCTCAGACCCACTTTAATGTCCTTGAATTCTCAAGCCTTGGGCATGCATGCATATATATATATATAGTCTTCTCTTTGGTTTTCCACATTTGTTTCTTTAACTTTCCTTTATGTGTCTTTCTTAATTCACATACATTTAACTCGTATTTCTTATAACCCAAGGTTTAGCACAAATCAATATGGACAATGTAACGGAAGTTTTCAAATACAACCCTATTGGACTTCTCTGACTTATGGGAGAACATACAGAAGTTGCGGTAGAGTGGACAGGTATTAAGTTTTCTTTAATTTTCTTTTCTTCTGATTTTCATTTCACGATCTGACTCACACGCACACTTGGTCTTAGCCAAAACGAGAAAGGTGCGCGCGCGCACATATACGTATGTAGAATTGTAGATCTGTAAGAATGAATTAATGGCTCTTATAGGGAACGTTGACACGTACGGGCCAACTCGTTTTAAGGAAAAGAATAGACTATTGATCATGTATGTTTGGGTGCTTCTTTTCCATATGTAACATTCTGATAATATCAACCATATATATTACTTTTTTTCATAGTCAATAGGAATAATATACGTTGTATAGTGCCTTGAGTATTTTTTTTTTTCTTTCAGTGTTTTAGTTTTACATGCTATTGGCTTGGTCTCAATTATTCCCTCATAGCTTACTCTGTTAAGTTGGTGGGTAACAGATCGAGAGAACTTTGGCTGCCATTCTTGCTATTAAATTTGCTAATTTCTTACGATATTCGCTCTTAACAGTGTATTGTTAACTTGATATACGAAACATTCTCAAAGTGTTATATTTATTTTTAATTATTAGTTATTCTTTTATTTCTCTCATCTTGGCAGTGACGGATGTTGAGTAGAGGAGGCTAGAACTTAGAAGTGGGGTCCTTATCTCTCCCGACATCCCGTGGTCTTTTAGAAAAAATTGTACTTTTTGTTTGTCAAAAGATTCAAAAGAAATTTTAGACCCACTGTTCTTTATCTTGTTTTTGATTTGGTCCCCAACCTTCAAGCTCTGGATCCTCACTGCATCTTGGCCTTGCTTGGGAAACCAGGAAATCTCGTTCTTGGTTGGTGTTCGACTTATTTCTCTTGTTTAAAAAATCTAACATGCTTTTCATGTATATATTTCTTTTATCAATCCTTACATGTAAACTAAATTTGGTCAAGACTAAAGAGGGGACAAAAAAACTATAATTGGATATTGGTTCTCATGTATTGTGTAATAATACATAATTTATTATGAATAAATTATGTATTAGTATTACATATATATATTAATGTTATACATACACATAAATAAATTAATGTAAAAATAAAACAAATAAAAACTTAAAATTAAAAATGGAACCTTCTTCAGTTTTATGATATCATTTTGCTTTTATTTTAAAAAGAAAGAATATAAATCAAGCAGATAAAAGGTGAAAAAGAAATCAAGAGTAAGAATAAGCGCTTAAGGATAAATCATTCTTCTCTCTAATGCCCTCCATATATGACTTCAACTCTCATCTGTGACTGTGAGGAGAGATGAACCAAACTGTTAAGGATATTCTTGTGTCATTAACTGATCTGCCCTCAACTAGAGGTAGGCGTTGTAATAGATTCAAGCCATTGGCACATTCATCTTTCACAAACTGAATGATGATTGAAATCAAAATCTGAATCCCTGATTAGATTACACCTTAGATAAACTTGGCCCCCGTTGCAAAGAGACCAGTTTTTTTGAAGAGGAGCCTTCTTTAGTCCATCATGAGATGGCTAACCGAATACCAAACATTGTACATATATAACTAAACGTCTGATGAAAGTTGAAATATATATTATATACGCACATTGATTCATTTCTCGTTTTGCTATATACAACTCTGTCTGATACAAAAATGACAAAACTCCCTGCAATCCCTTCTTTATCCACCAGGAATCAAGAATTGAACAGGGAGAGATTATTCTATAGCATGCGTGCAATCACGCATGCACAGTGCCCCTCTTGCTTTCCAAGCAATTTCCTTCATCCGTTCACGAAAAATATATACATCTACTGCTTTACTCCGAGCTGAAGATCATTAAGAACATAACAGATTTTAAGAAAAACCATAAATGGCGACCCCGATATTTAAAAAAAAAAAAAAATGAATGGTCATGAATGCAAACTAGCCTGGTTCCACCTGCTACAAGTGTTATACGACCAGAAAAGAGAAGCAAAATCATTTATGACTCTCCAGAGTCTTCTGAAAGTATTCTAAAGATGAAGTCACGAAAACGCCTTGAGTATAGTCTAGGATCAACGGCTGATATGGAAGTTGAGTCATACTGAATGGACTTGTAGGCATGCTCAAGCTTCTTACTGATGTCATAGTCTTGAAGTATGTCTATAACACCAAAGAACAACACAACCTCATAGAACTCTCCAATTGGTTCTCCCACAAGCTGCGATTCACATTTACCAGTTCTTACTGTCCTTTCAACCCTCGCTGGCGTACTCACACCCAATTTGGCACCTTCCCACCTTCAAATACTCAACTTGTATTAGCCCAAAAGTGAAATTATGCAGCACCATTCACTGCTTAATCTAAGGTTCATTTAAAAGCAGAGATTTTCACCTGAAAGGGTCTGAGAGAAGATGGTCTATGTCTGCTTTTGAAATATGTGGAGTTCCTTCAGAATCCAAAATGTTAACATTATGATTGTGTGAGAATAGTAATACTGGGTACAAGGACATGAACATTACCAGGAGGACTTTGAGAACCTGTGGTCATGGGAAGGATATCCCCATCTTCTGATACATTTGTGAAATGAATGCCTACCAACAGACTATAGTCCATAATTCCCTCCTGTTCCAAGAGTTCACAGTCCTTATCAACTTGCCTGAGAGAACAGAAGCATTCTTGACATAATCCTCGATTCAATTGAGCAGAAGAAGGCAGAGAAGATAACAAATAGTACTGTAACACATAATTTGGCTTTGCAACTGTTCAGCTTAGCAGGTTAGGTTAGGTACCAAATGGATGAGCAATATACATTATAAAACAGAGGATTAAGGTACCGAAGTCATTTGTTACCTGGTAAATTCTTGAAACCAAAACTTTTGCAGACGAAATATAAAATTAAGATCAAGATCTTTAAAAATGGTGTTTGCGTTAATCTCTGCCTCAGGCTTATCTGTTTTGCGGCCAAGAGAAGAACCCTTCAAATCAAAGCGTCTATGGATGGCATATTCAGTACAGAAGAGATTCCCCATAATGATAAATCGAACCTAGAAGACCAAATATATTGTGAAGCCTATAACACTTGCACTAATTATTCATATTTTGTAATTTGAATCAAACAATTCATTTATGATATTTGCATAACAAAACAACTAATAGTGAAAATATACCTTCTTCTGGGCGGGTCCGAGTCCGACAAACTTTACACAATGTAGGCCATAAAATTTAGTGAGTAAAGTATGTTCAAAGGATCGAAAATGGTTGTAATAAGCTGGAAGCATTCTTAAAAGTACCTGTAAGAGAGACCCAGCATAATAAAATAAGTACTAAAACCCTGAATGGACGTATAAGAAATTTCAAACTGGTGGGAGACAGTGGAGGAAATTAACTTTGACTTCAGCTTTTTTTATTGTCTTAATCATGTAACGGTCATCATTGGTCAAGTAAAAAAAGCTGCCACTTTTCCCAGGAGAGGAAAGTTCACGGAGAGCTTCATCTCCACATATAGATAACATGTATTCAGCTGCATCCACTTTGAATAAACTCCTTAAAGCTCTATTGACAAGAAAACATTCAGAGTTAACTTGATAGCAAAACGGACTACGGATGTAAGAATCTAACAAATGACATATAAAAACATATTCAAAGGGCTGACCTAAAAACAACTGGGCAATAGTCCTTCCACTTGAACTCAGCACATCCATGCGGTGGAGTATGCTTGGATCCTTCTGGGGGAAATCTGGTCCATAGTTTATCGTTGGGATCAAAAGCTGAAGGATCCAGATCAAGACTTGTTGAGGGACCAGGTCTTGCAACGCAATGCCTGTGAAAAGCTAATGAATGATATTTTGTAGGCTTGGTTAAAGAGCAAGAAGCAACAATGTATAGATGTGCATAATGCACATTTTTGAAGAATTGTGTTGGCTGGAAGTATGATAGGAATATGTCTAAATGGAAAGAAGATCTTGGAGTAAACAGAATGAACTGTTGTTACAAATTTCTTCTCTCCTTAAGTGGTGCACCACATTTTCATTCCAGGAGGAGTTAGAGAAAACTAATATCTAGATTCTTGACACATGGTACAAAAGAGAGTTGACTGATATGATCAAAGAAAATGAACTCGAGCTTTACTAGGAATAAACTAAAGGCTGCTAGGCGTAGGATGTAGGACAAAAGGGAACCTTTCAATTGTCTCTCTCCTCTCTAGCTTATTAGGCTCTTGGGTGATTGGCGTGAACTGATAATGATTTCCTTTTTGACAGATCAGAAAACAATACATAAACAAAGACAAATCATTGCAAACTAAAAACAGGTCAAGACTTAATTTGTTAAAACAGAGAATTTTGTGCCACAATACAAGATACCTAATCCCCAACTGAAGATTGAGCATGAGATCATAACTTTTGTGGCCTGGGGATATGGTTTCTCCCAGTCTCTTTGTTGCCCTTGGTACTTTAAGAACCTGGAGTTGAACCTCACCATCTTCAATAGTATCATCTTCTAACAAATCATTGCCTGTAGCTGAATTTCCATCACCACCAACTTCATCCCCCACATTGTTTCCCTTTTCGCCCGCCCTTGCATCCACCGCCGTTCGCTCAGCCTTAGTTGACTTCCAAACTGCAGGCTTCTTTTGAGATGGTAAAACCAAAAGCTTCTCCCCAAGACATATCTTGTGTTGATTCAACTCATCATACAAAGATTGGGGATCCCAATCAAAATGGCCCTCCTTGGTTGACTCAGAAGGATAATATGCTCCATGCTGATCTTTTGGATCCTTGCTCCAATTACCCACATAAACACTACCATCAAACCACTTATAAGTACCACTTCCTTTAGGCAAACCATCTTCCCACAAGCCATCATACCTATTCCCATTAGCCCACACAAATGACCCTTCTCCCCACATAGAACCATTCTTCCATTCCCCAATATAATGGCTCCCATTTTGCCATTGATATCTCCCTTGTCCATTGGGACACCCTCGTCGCCATTCCCCTTCATAACAATCCCCATTCGCAAAGTTCTTCACTCCATAACCGTGCTTCAAATTCACAACCCATTTTCCCTTGTAAGTGTCCCCATTGGAGGCTGTGTACGTGCCCGTCCCATGTATATAACCATTGGTGAATTGGCCTTCATATGTAGCCCCTGAAGGCCAACTAAACATTCCCCTTCCCATGGGTTTGCCCTTGCACCAATCTCCCACATACATGCACCCGTCTGCCCACAAGTATTTGCCCATGCCGTGAGTGAAATTATCTGTGCATTCGCCATTGTAGTAATCCCCATTGGGGAAATCCTTCTCTACCTGATACGTTTCGTATTGGACTTCGTTTCCATTTTCTTCCATGTTCAAGAATTCTTCATCTGCATTTGCATGTGATGAGTTGGAGTTTGTGTAGCCCCCAAATATGCTATTGGCACGCTTCTTTGCTACTGCGTGTGTCTTCCGAACCGTGGCCTCCCATGCCTTTATAACACCGTTGTCTCTGCCTATCATTTTGATTTCTGCTTTCTTTCCTTCTTATTAATTGTTCTCTTGTTTTGTTTGTTTTTACTTATGAAAAACTCTTCCCCTCTCGGATTTAACCTTGTTTACGGGAAATCGCTATAACCGATTGATAAAATTGAACTCGGGTCATGTTTCTGGGTATCCCATGCAGCAACAACGTATGAGAAAAAGTACCCTTTTTTTCTCATAGAGAGAAACATGCCTGGGATGTGAGTATAATTTCAAATGCTTGCTTTCATCGTGTATTTCTTTATGCCACAATGCTTTCTTCGTTTTGGATGAAAAAGAGCAATTGAAGCAAAGATGGCCATTTTCGTCATAGGAACTAAAACAGGGGTGAGATTTTTGGGTTCTCATTTGCCCAAAAAGTTTGGGGACGCGCTAGTCTTGCAGGCGACGCACATTATCCGTAAATATGTTAATATATTGACACCTGTCACTAACAGACTAGGGTGTAGGACCTGTTCTCCATTTGGTTTTGCTGTAACTTGACTTATGTTGATAATTATCAACTCGTCATGATGGTTTGAATAAGCTTTTAAAATTGATAGCCGCAGAGCAGAATGTTTCTCCCTATGCTTGAATCTATCGTAGATTTGAGAGCGACAACCTTTGAGAACCCCGACACGTGGAAACAAACGCTGAATCTGTGTTTTGTTTCCTAATCTTGGGTTTTTAGCATATTTTCCATACGGTTATTGAGCAGACCACAAAAAGAAAGAATCAGCACTAGTTGGTTTTCTTGATTAACGCTGATGTTACTTGAGTCAAGAAAAAAAAAAAAAAAACAGACATGTGAGCCTCTTCTTTGCTTTTCCGCCGGTTTTGTGGAGCTAAAACTCTTGAGAACGACAGAATTTGTTAAGAAAAAAAAAAGAAAGGAATATATATCTGACGAAAAGTCGAGGCTCGACTCTTGTTTTATTTTATGGAAGGCTGGAGTCTCTTTATATCATCATTATCATCACTATTTGGTTCATGAAGAAAACTTTATCTTATTCTACATATTGGAATGAACCTGGAATTATAAATGTTTGTTTGGGATAGTTTAATTTTAACTTATAAGTATTTTTTTACATGAGACTAAACTCATTTTACATACTTACTTCGTATATTATAAATCACGATTAGAAAATTATTTTTAAAGATTCCAATTGTTATTTCAAATAAGCACTAAGTACCATCAAATTATATTATTCATAAACCATAATCAGCAAATTGTTCCGGAAGAAATATGTTTGTCTTTTTATAATTTTTTTTTTCATTCAGTGCCTGTTTGGGAATAAAAAACACTTTTATGCTTTTTAAGAGACAAATTCTTCTTTATATATTCACCTGACAGAGATCTTTAAATACTTTAAAATAAGCAAATTTAAACACACGCCTGATCGTGTATTAAATGTATTGGATGAATTAACTAAGGATTAAGGGGTAATTTTATTCTAAAAGTTTTCACCAACAAGGGTAATTTTACCTCAAAAGTGTTAAAAGAGAGTAATTTTGCTTTGGCTGTTATTCTAGTTAATTTTGACCATTAGTTGATTAAATATGTTAAGTTGGCAGTCCACATGTCATCTACGTCATTTTTTGTTAAAATATAAATTTGGGCTAGAAGTTTATGTGACATTTACTTTATCTTTTTTTTAAATTAGATTTAAAAATTCTGAGACAAATTTGCACCTTAACAAAAATAGCGTGAACGACATGTGAATTGTCAATTTAGCATATTTGATTAATTAAGGGTCAAAATTAACTAAAAGAATGACATGACAAAATTAATCCCTTTTTAACATTTCCAAAATAAAATTACCCCTAAAAATTTTCTGAGTCCCTTCGCGACATAAGTGGCAATGACACGAAGGTGGAAATATTACGTATAGAAGGAGGAATGAAATAGTGTTTATTAAATTAAAATAAGAAGAAAGGAAAGAAACATATATCATTAAGATGATTGAAGAAAAGAAAGAGAGATCAGATCTTGTTGAGCTTAGCGAGGACGAGGACGGTGAGGGAAGTCATGCTGGGGATGAGAACTTCGTTAGAGACGAGACTTGGCATGAGAGCGTTCTTGATGAAGGTGGCAGAAGCAGGCACCCCAAATATGTAGAGCAGAGTGTCCTTCACCCCAACCCCTGTAAACGCTAATTTCGTCTCAAGAGCATTCATTATCTTCTTGAACTCCTCCTCCGTTGGCTTCCCCATCCCCTCCTTGTGATATCTCTGCATTTATCAATCCCATTAATTCCCCTTCCTATATATATATCTTTTTATTTCTCTTCACTTTACTTACATTGTATTCCTCTTCCAGAGATTTCTCCTCTATGGCTCTCACCTGCGTGAATCCTTGCTTCTCGTTCAGTTTCCTGTCCGACACACATTTCATATATATGATCAGCTTATTATTTCTTTCTTTCTATTTAGTTTCAAATTAACAACAAACACTTGAGCTGCTCTCTTCTGTAATTACGTACTCCACTGTGTCGCATATTGCTCTGTAGAATTCACTTTTGCTGCAGCCCTGCTTGTCTTTGAAATGTGCTTCATAACAATCCTTCATTATATTTTCCTTCTTCTTTCCCTCTTCACTCCCTGCAACAAATTCCCTCACACCCTCACTTACATACATATATATATAACAACCACACAGAGAGAGAGAGAGAGAGAGTACCAGAGGTGAGCTTGTTAAAGGATTGGCCCATCTTAGCTTCTTCTTGTTGTCTTTGGATTTGAAAGAGTAATGGTTGGAGACGGCGAGGGTATGATGAAGAAACAAAATGAGGGGACCTTTATACTGGGGAACAAAGAGATACAATCTTGTTGGGTGGGTAGAGAACTTTGCATCTCTTGGCCTATAAGCAAAAGCTCTAACAAGTATCGCACATAATATTTATTCTACACAATAGCCTGCTTCCTCATCTGCCCAAAGAAACGAATCTTTCTCAAAATTCCCTCTTCTATATGCGTCTACCATTGATGCAATGATTTCCATGTATACCACCAAAATAAATCAGAATTACAAGGTCTGGTTCTTATTGGTTGATTCTAAGTCCTTTTGTTGGTTGGCAATGTTGTCTAAATTTTATTATTTGAATTGTTACAATAACCATCCACTTTGAATGTTACTGTATAATCTGACTAAAAGGAAGCTTCTAATAATTTATTAGGATGCCCTCGGGCGGTGTAACAACTTCCTCATGCCCATAAAATACATAGCCCGAGCCCCGAGTCGCTCTTTATATTCGTTCCGCACGACTAGGTTTTCAGTATGAGTCTTATCCCGAGCCTGTCTTCCTGTTCTTTTGTTTTGGACTTGTCTAATAATTACACCTTTAAGTCTCTCAAAACCTCTCCATTTGTAGGGGCCAAAATGAAGGTAAGGGATAGGGGATGGTAGGCCATCTCCAAAATGTTCAACACCTTGATGGTGCAGTGGCATGATGGTCATCATAGTATGGCCTTTATTACGGTTCGATCTCTACCACAGTAGTACTTGTCAATTAAAAAAAAATGTTTAACCAATTGAGGGGATTCTCACCCCAAACCAAAGACACCCCTCATAAGAGTATGGCTTCAAAAGTCATGTGAAAATAAAACGATAGTTAGATGAAAATTTATGTAAAACATGAATTTTTGAACAGCTAACTTTCTACCCAAAAATTGTTTTTAAGTTGAAACAATTTTTTAATTTATGGATTTTAATTTTTCTTCATATCTAAAGATTATAAAATTGATTTTTCAATATATCATTCAAACAAAATTCTATCAAAATGAATTTTATAAAATTATATTCAAATACTTGAATTTTACCTCACAAGTTGTGCTTATTCTATAAAGAAGAGAACATAAGTTAAAATAAGGGGAAGCAAACTTATCAAGAAAAACAAAGACACTTTACACTTTAAGCTTTAAAAGTGATTGTACCCTTTACCAAATAAAAATAATAATTGAATTATACCTCAACTTCAATTTGGGATTAAAAGTGTTTCTATTTTTGTGGAAAATAAATCATTTACTTGCTATGAAAATGAATAATTTAGGATTGAGAGTAAACCCAAAAAAAAAATATCATGTCCAGTATATTAATGTTAAATGTAAAAGCTCCAACAAAGTAGTAAATAAGATTTTTTTTTTAATTTCATGTGTGTTGAGGATAAGACAGACCTTACCACTGCGATTGGGATCCATCCTCGTAAATTTTGATCAAGAGTGTGTTCATAAAATTTTCATGAAAATAAGTTTAAGCCTTTGGCCCTGTTTGGTAAAGCATTAGGGTAAGGATTGAGATTGAGCTAAATTGTACTGTTTGGTATTGGGACTAAAGATAACTCAGGATTACGAAAGTGGGATGACTGCAAACCCACATCTCCTATGGTATTAGAGGAGCACTGTTTGTAATAATTTTTAGATCAAAGTATCATCATCCTATTATTTACATTGTCGCTCGATCTCTTTCATTTCTCTGTGCTCATCTTCTCTTCACACTTCTCTTTCCTCTCTTATCTCTGGTCTTTATTGGCAGCGACCACCGTCCCCAATCTCTCCCCCTCTTTCTAATATTTTCTTCTTCCACATCGGTATGAAATTCTCCAAAGTGTAGATTACTTTTATAATCTCCGTTCCTGGCAAATTTGTCTTTTAATTTCTCCTTTAATTTATTGAATAATCTTTAGGAATTTCAACTACATGTTTGGTTCTCTGTGAATTAACAAATATGTTTTTTATTCTTGTTCAATATGCTTTTATTAATATTCAATTTTCACGTATCTTTATTATAAATATAAATATAAGATATTATCATTATAGTTGAATAGATGAGATTAGGAATGTTATGAAAATAAAAGATATCTGAGATAAGAGAGCAAGAAATAGAAGAAGAGATAAATTCAAGAAAGAATGAGGGGAGTAATTCTCATTCACTTGTGTGTGTTACAATATTTGCACAATACCTCTATTTATAAGCATCCAAGAGTCACCATCAATGGTCACCACTAAGAAATTTGAGAGAAAAGAGGAGAGTAATTTTTACTCACTTATGCGTGTTGCAATGCTTGCACAAGACCTCTATTTATAGGCATCTAAGAGTTACCACCAAAGGTCATCACTAAGATATAATGAATGTTGTAATTAATACAAATGAATATACATTAGATGACCCTTTGTATTATTCATACACCTGAATGTACATTAAATAATCTTTTAGTTTCTCAACCACTATTCATGAATGCTAACCAGAATATGAGAGGTCAAAAGTCAATTGACATCCACGTAATTAATAGATTCATAACAAGGAATTCCTACATCTTATTATGACACAATCAATCGGTCATTTTATAAGTTAGTTAAAAAAGCAAAATTTAAAAATAATACTAAACGGCTAGTTGTAGAAGATGGGGTGATAGAATTTAGGGTGAGAAAAGGATATTATTGTACTTTCATAATTTATGATAAATTATAAAATAAAATTAATAAGAGTATTCCCATCAAATATTACTTACTACCAAATATAATTTAATAGCCCTCATCCCATTCACACTCCAACTCCAACTCTATCAAAACTCAAGCCCGCATATCAAACATGGCTTTTCAGTTATACGTGGATATCATATTATATTATTTGTAAATTGTAATGCATTATTTTTACTATTGGATTCATCGCATACTTTGTATATAGTGTATTCATATGCACTTATTTATAGTATGTATAATTTGTAATGCATTAATTTTACTACTCTATTCATCACATATTCTCGGTTAGGGTGTTTATTGGAAGAGACCAAAACCCTTAACTTAAAAGCAATGGTGAAAAAACCGGACCGGTCGGTTTGACCGGAAAACCGGTCAGCCGGCCCCTAGCCCGGTCCGGTTTAAAGGTTAAACTAGCTAGGAGAGCAAACCGGTGAAACCGGGGGTTAACCCGTTTGAACCGGTCAACCCGCCGAGTCAGGCGGGTTGGACGGGTTGTTTTTTTTTTAAATTTTAAGTCCCAAAACGACGTCGTTTTGGGGCTGTTTGGGTCGGGTGTTTGGCACCCGACCCGCATCCCCATCCCTAACCTCGCGATTCTGCACAGCTTTCCGTCAAATTCTTCTGTTCTTCACTTCTTCCCTCTCTCGGTGATATAATTGCCTCTCAACTCTCGTCTCAACCTCTGCTGTTCTTCCCTCTCTCGGTCGGCCACCCGATAGTGGTTGAAGCCAAAATTTTCCCTCCCATCTCAAGCGTGTGTTTTATCGGCGGTGGCTGTGTCGTCTCGTCTTCAGTATCCAATCCATTGCTCAAGCCATTTAGCTGGAGTTGAAGTCCGACGAAGTCTTGTGGAGTCCGATAGGCGGCTTTTCAGTCTGAAGGTGCCCAATGTGTTGATGCACGGCTGATTCAGTCAGTCTGAAAGAAGTCAAAGAACTTGAGCTTGATTCGCCTTCAGTATCCATTGCTTGTTGTGCGTGCCTACGTGGTAAGCTTTGGGTTTGCCGTTTTTGTCTGCGTGGTTTGAGTGTTTGACCGTTTAATGTTGCTCTGATCTGTGGTGTGGCCGTGTGAGACTATGGGGTATGATTTTGGTATGCTATGTGTATACCGTTCACAGCTTCAATCTAATTATGGTGATTCTACTGGTTTTTACCTCAATCAAGGAAAATATATATTGGATTTGTTGAAATATTTTGGCATGCTTGATTGTGCTTTAATACCGACTCCCATGGTGATAGGGTGAAGCTTTTCCATACATAATGGAACTCCTCTGTCTAATCCTTCTCTACATAGAAGAGCAATAGGATCATTACGATATTTAACTTTTAAAAGACCCGATATTTCCTTCTCTGTGAACAAGTTTAGCCAATTTTTATCGAATCCAACTAATATTCACTTTCAAGGTATTAAAAGAATTTTTTGGTATCTTAAGGGTACCTATCATTTTAGCTTACACATTAAGGCCTTCACTTCTCTCCAGCTTATAGCCTTTACTGATGCCAATTGGGTAACTGATGCTGATAACCGAAAATCCATGGGAGGATGCTGTGTTTATCTTGATGGAACTATAGTTTCATAGTCCTCTAGAAAACTAAAGGTTGTGTCTCAATCAAGTGTATATATGAGCATCGTTCTTTAGCTAATGGGGAAGTAGAAACTAAATGGATTTTATCTCTATTGTTTGAACTTCAACTAATGTTAAAGCAACCAACCATAATTTGGTGTGATAGTGTTAATGCTGCAGCTCTTGTTGCCGATCTTGTCCAACATTCAAGGAGTAAACACATTAAGATTAACCTTTATTTTGTGTGAGATATGGTCCTCTTAGATTGTGTCAATATCAAATACATTCCATCTTCTTTTCAGATTGCTTACTGTCTCATCAAAGCACTATCTTATAATCATTTTCAATAACTTCATAGCAAACTTGGCCTGTTGGTCACACCTTCTTGTTTGAGGGGGATGTTAGAATATAAATATAATTTGTAATTATTATATTATGTAGATAATATCAAATTCTAGCAAATCTATACAGCTATGTATAATAGTGCATAGTACACACGTGGCTCACCCTTATTGATTCTATAAAATCATTTGTCCATGAGAGACTGCATTGTTTTTGTTGTGATTCCTTCAATTATTTATTATATTTAAATATGATTGAGAGAGAGAGAGAGAGAAAGCTAGGTTTTGAGGGATTGACCGAATAATTACTAGCTCTGCATCTCCTACATTGTAGGGTGAGGTTGATGGTTGTATCTCCTTTCCATCTTAGTCAAGATTATGCTCTATAATCTATGGCTGAGATTTTGTTTTACATATTGCTACTGTTATTTGAACTGATTACTTTGTTGCTTTTTAATTTCTCCAAGGATGGATTTATCGAGTTCCGGAAATGATAATGTCACTCCTCCTACTCCCTCTTCTAATGCCAATTCCAATCTTACTCCTAATCCTACTTCCAATACCTCACTTCGTGGAAAAAATGACCCAGCATGGGCACATGTTGCCTTCAAGAAATAGGGGACACAAAATGTATACATGTGTCTTCACTGTGGTAATAGCTATAGAGGATGTGGCATAAATAGGCTGAAGCAACATCTTACTAGTGTTGTAGGTCAAATTGCTTCTTGTAAAAAAGTTCCAGTTGATGCACGTCATCGAATGGTAGAGTCTTTGAAAAAAACTGCAAAGAAAAAGGAAATTGAGGAAATAAGAGAAGAGGGAGTTGAAGAAGATGAGGTTAATAGTGAAACTAAGAAGAGGAAACCTCATAATGCAGTGGATAAATATTTTACTCCAAGGACAACTCCTGGAGCTCAACCAACCATTAAGAGTGTCTTCGCATCGAAAGAAGCACAACACAATGTGAAGATGCTTATTGCTGAATGGGCCATAGTGAAATGCATTCCATTTAAAGCATTAGAGTGCCCTTTATTTCAAAAAGCTGTGGATGGAATGTGTTCTATAGGGCCTGGGTTTAAAGCCCCTAGTGCTTATGACTTTAAAACCAACTTGTTTAGAGAATGGAAAAAGGAATGTCAGTTACTCGTTGATGGTCATAGAGAGAAATGGCAGAAAAAAGGCTGCACACTTATGGCGGATAGATGGACTGATGTGAGGCAACGGACTTTGATAAACTTTTTAGTTTATTCTACCCATGGAATGGTGTTTGTTAAGTCTGTTGATGCATCAGATTTAGTCAAAGATGCAAAGACTTTATTCACTTTGTTTTCTGAAGTAATTGAGTGGGTCGGTTCCAACAATATTGTTCATGTGGTGACTGACAATGCTGCCAATTACGTAGCATGTGGAAGGTTGATCAAGGAGAAATATAAAAATATATATTGGTCTCCTTGTGCTGCTCATTTTTTAAATCTTGTATTGAAAGACATTTCAAGCATGCCTCATGTGTCAGACATTGCAGCAAAGGCATTAAAGATAACAGTATTTGCTTACAATCATATGATATTCTTATCTTGGTTGAGGAAAAGGCCGCGTAGGAAAGAAATTGTGCGTCCTGGTGCTACAAGATTTGCCACTATCTTTATTACATTGCACAGCATATATATGCACAAGCATGACTTGCAAGCCCTTGTTGTTGATAAACACTTTGTGGACCATAAGCTATCTAGGACTACTCCTGGAAAAAATTTTAGTGCAATCATATTAGATAGCCGGTTTTGGAATGAATGCTACCAAATTGTGAAAATTGTAACTCCTCTAATAAAATTGTTGAGAATTGTTGACTCAGATGAGAAGCCTTCACTGCCATATGTTTATGAAGGCATGCAAAGGGCAAAAAGTGGAATTAAGGAGATGTTCAAGAGGAATAAAGATCTCTACAAGCCTTACACAAGTATCATTAAAACGAGATGGGATAAACATTTCAAGACTAATCTCCATGCAGCTTCTTATTTGTTGAATCCAGCATTCGTTATGGTCCAAACTTTGTTCATAAGAGAGGGCTAATGCAAGCTTTGATTGATGTGGTAGAGGCCAACTCAGATGAAAATGTTGATTGCTTCAAGATAATGAAGCAAGTCACATTGTATCTTGAAGGAAAAGAATCTTTCAGCCGATAAACATGTAAAAAGGGAGCTCAAAAACTAGATCCTTGTAAGTAACTAAGTATTTATCTTTATTGTTTAATGTTTAATTAACATATTAATTAATTGCAACTAATATTTTGTACATGTTTTATTTTGTAGATGAATGGTGGATGTATTATGGTTATTCAGTACCAGAATTGCAACATGTTGCAATTCGTATTCTTAGCCAAACATCTGCTTCTTCTGGTTGCGAGAGAAATTGGAGCTTATTTGAGCGCATCCATACAAAAAGAAGAAATAGATTAGAGCATCAAAGGCTGAATGATTTAGTTTACACTAATTATAACTTGCGATTAAAGCATAGGTAACTTTAGATATTATGAAAAATGTTGTTCTTCACTATAAAATGGATGAATTTAAAAGTTTTAATTGAAATTATATGTCATTGAAATTTGAAGGATTGAATTGAAGAAAAAGCAGGCAAGTTATGATCCTATTGACTATGAGTCTATTGATGAGGTGGATTTTTGGGTGACTAAAGAAGATCCCATTCCAGAATTTAATAATGAAGATGTAGAAAATCTTGAAGGACTTCTTGGCAGTGAAGGCATTGCACATTCATCTACTCTGAATAGGGTTAATGAAGGTTTATATGTGCTGTTAATATTTTCTTACTAATTTATTATTCATCCATATAATTATATGTTACATATAATCATTGATATTATTGTCGTGTATATGTGTAGGTGACGAAGATATGGATGTTCCTGATCCTTCGGCTTTGCCTGATGATATTGTTACCTCTTACCCTCTACCCAATCCACCTCCGAATGACTCATCTCCAATAGATCCCCTTGATGAGTTGTAGAGTTTGATGATTTAATTCGGTATCTTTTGACTATTCTGATGTTGGTTCCTGCCTCTTGGTTGTTTGATGAATGCTAATTGACATTGTAATATTTTAACTATATTTTGATGTTAGTTATGGATTTTGATTCAACTTTGAAGAACTAACTTATTGTTAGTAATGACTTTTGAATTATGAAATTGAATTATGGTTATTTTATTATTGTCAATTAAATTATAATATTTTAATTTGACCGGTTCGACCACCGGTCCAAACCCAGTTGAACCACTAACCCTTGAACCAGTGCCGTGACCGGTTCATTGACCGGTCCGGTTTTTTATTCATTGCTTAAAAGACATTATACCATTAATCAAATAAAAAAAATGTAATTGCTATTATATTTTGCCATATTTGATTATCATAATTATATATCATTCAATAATACTCGCAAACTTAATAATATATTCTTCTAATCATATGAGGATTTTAAGGATAATATGATAATAAGACCAAATTTAAACTTTAAATTATTTTAATCCTAGTTGTTTGATGACTTATATGAGATAATTCAAATTTATTTTGTTTTTAAAGAAAATATTGGTTGATCAATTTGTTTTAGTTTTTTTCCCTAAATTAAGATTTTTTTCCTTTAAAAAAGATAAAATTTAAATTTTTTAATGAGTCATCAACAAACTAAGATTAAAATTATTTAAGTTATTATATTTTTATTAGATAAAACACACATGACACGGTACTCTGAGGTATCTAATGGCATGTTTGGTATGATGGAATTTGGGGGTAAGGAATTGGAATTGGATATCAATTCCATGCCTAAGTTTGTTTGGTATGATGGAATTGGAAATTTTTGCAATTCTATGTAGAAGCCAAATCTCTCCAATTCCATCAAATTGGCTTCTACCTAAAAAGTAAATATTTACAATTCCATGTACTTAAATCCATTTTTGCCCTTCAACTTGCATGGTTTTATCCAAGGTTATTAAACTTGGACCGGTCACTCAACCGATCAGGGTACATGGTCAAGGGTTAGTGGGTCATATCGGAGTCAAACCGAAGTTAAACCAGGGCCAAACCGGTGAGAAATTAAATATTTTAGGCTTATTAATATATTTTTTTAAAAAAAATAAAAATATTTTTTTATAAAAAAAACCAAACTGGAGCGGTCAAGGTACTCGGTCAAAGGTTAATGGGTCAGACCGGAGCTAAACCGGTGAGAAATTGAATATTTTAGTCTTATTAATATGAATTTTTTTTAAAATAAAAATAAAAATCATTTTTATTAAAAAAAAGGGTCCGGTCCGGATTTAGTAACAATGGCTTTATCTCATTCCACTTTCTTAGGTTAGCATATTGGTAATTTTACATTTTAAATATAAATATTAAATAAAAATAATATTTAAATTCTATGCATACCAAACACACTTTTAAACTACATTTCCATTTTCATATATATATCCATTCTATTTCTATTTCCATATCCATATCCATCAAAATTAATTCAAGTATACCAACCAGGCCCTAAGCATTCTTCCCGCATAACAATAATATCCATTTTTAATCCTGAGAAACATGCTAATAACTATTTTTATAGTTTTCGTTTCTGACTCTAAAATTTCAAAATACAGCTAATACCATACGCAGCATTCGCCGCCTGATAGCTTTCATATTACCCTACCTCTGTAAACACATAACAAATTAATTAATTAATATAGCATACCCGCTCTCACACCAGCCCTACGGCGGGGGTGAGGTGCCTTCAAAATCAGCATGTCCACACCCAGATGGTGACCTTTCTTAGCCAGAAAGTTCGTATAAATTAATAACAGGTTCGATTGATACACACACACACACAGAAGCTGCATTAGCTAGGCGTACGTGTAGGGATTTTGAAGGAGCTGGCCATTGAAATAATGGCCGGCAACGAGGAAGAGAGGAGCTATGAGTATTTTTTGGATGAGAACGATGAGGAAGTCGGAGACGTGGACACTACCACGTTCTTGAGAGGCAGCGATAATGAAGAAGACGCAGGCGACGATGAAGAAAATCAAGAGGCAGCGCCAGAGGTTTTCTCTTCACGTCAATGGCCACAAAGTTATCAGTAAGCATATATTATTATGGTTTTTTTTTTTTTTTTGGTTCACTTCTGATATCTATAGCTGCACCCTGAACTTTAGCATCATTCATCATTAATTTGCTATGTTGGAGAAAATAATTTTCTTTTGAAACTAATGAACCAGTGGTCAATTCCCGGCCCCCCACGGCTATTATATATAATCAGCAATTTTCTTCAGATTACTTCGATTTTCTCTGAGACTTGAGATTTTGTTATGGCAGAGAGTCAATTGATTCTTACACAATTGCTGCTTCACCATAATTTGGTTCGCTTCTTCGAACACCAAGCGCAATAGCAAAACGCGACTTATTTGACGACCTCGAGAGAAAGACTCCTTTGCTATCTCATTACTCTCTGAATAATGATGGGTTGAGAAGGACGTCATCAGCGACGACGGAGAATTATGCTCCACATCATAAACAACACACCGGAGAATCATCAGCTGGTTCAGGTTGCAGCTTCACGCAGACAGTTTTTAATGGTATTAATAATTATATATATAAAGCTCCTTGCTTTTCTCACGTACCTATTCTTTTGTAGAGTGGTTGAACTATGCGTATGTAATTGGTGATAGATAATGACATGGCTGAAGATATGCAGGGGTGAATGTGGTGGCAGGCATAGGGATTCTGTCAGCCCCAAGTGCGGTGAAAGGAGGGTGGGCGAGCATGTTGGTTTTGTTGCTTTTCGGGGTCGCATGTTGTTATACGGCGCAACTTATGAAGCAATTCTTTGAGAGCAGAGCAGGAATCAAATCCTACCCTGATATTGGTGAAGCTGCTTTCGGAAGATATGGCCGCCTCCTTGTCTCCGTGTGTTCCTCTCTCTCTCTCTCTCTCTCTCTCTATACACACACACATATATCAAAACAAGTTCATACGAGTATCATTTTTGAATCATAGTATGAGATGACAAATTAAACATCAAGACAAAAGTATAAAATACAATGCTTTTGATCTATGCTCTCCACTACTTTTGATTCATACTCAATGTTTACTCGTACCATTTTTTTTATATTGCAGATTACTCTATACATTGAATTATATGTAAGTGTGCCACGTATCTATTCCCCAATGACTTGATCTATCTCTTTTTTTTTCTTTTTTAAAAATAAAGAATTTTCTGTGAAAATAATGTATTGAAGGTTTTCACCGAGTGCAGTCATATTGTGTGGAATTCATTATCCTGGAAGGAGATAACCTTACAAGGTTGTTTCCAGGAACATCCTTGGATTTTGGAAGCATCCAATTGGACTCCATGCAACTGTTTGAAATTTTGACCGCACTTCTTGTTCTCCCAACTGTTTGGTTGAGGGACCTCCGCATTATATCCTATCTTTCAGGTTCACCCAATCCTTTAAATACAATCCCTTTGCTTTCTCAATTTAAAGAGCTTCACGACATGCACTTACATACGTATCTCCTTTTACCTTTTATTGTACATAAAATGATCGAGAATCTGCAGCAGGAGGGGTTGTTGCAACAATTGTAGTACTTGTGTCTGTGTTTTTTGTTGGAACAACGGGTGGTGTTGGATTCCATCCCACTGGTCAGCTAGTGAATTGGAGAGGAATCCCATATGCTATCGGCATCTTTGGGTTTTGCTATGCAGGACATCCTGTCTTTCCTAATATTTACCAGTCTATGGCTGACAAAACAAAATTCACCAAGGCCTTATTAATATGGTACCCAACTTAATTATACTTGCTTTGCCAATGGATACACTAAACACATTTCATCTCTTCCTTCTGATACATCTCACTCGTTCGCTCTTTTCTGTGTATAGTTTTGTTCTGTGCTTTTTAATGTATGGGGGCGCCGCAGCCATTGGATTTCTGATGTTCGACCAAGACATACTCCCTCTGATAACGTTAAACTTGCCAAAACATGCCTTTGCTTCTAAAGTTGCATTGTGCACGACAGTGAGTATGTGTGAAAATTTGTGGTCTGCCTTCTCTTGAACCAATAATTAAAGGGAAAATAATATTAAGGTTCCAAGAGAAATAATATCAGAAAAGTCTCATAGCTTGTTAATAATAAGTGAAAGAGTAACCACTGATAGAGACTTTTCTAATATTATTTTCTTTAATTGAGATTTTAATGTCATTTTCCCATAATTAAATGGTACGTGGTTTCTGATTTTTGTACTTGGTGTTTCAGGTGATTAACCCATTCACCAAATATCCTTTCTTGCCACAAATTTTACTTGTTTATGCATGAAATTCAAATATATGGACATGGCTTGATGACTTGATCCATGTCAGATGTTATTTTAGCGTTCCTTAATTAACGATGGACAAGTATGCTTTGTTGATGAACCCACTCGCGAGGAGTCTAGAGGAGTTGCTGCCCACTGAAGTTTCAAATAGCAATTGGTGTTTCTTCATTCTCAGAACATCACTTGTTATATCTACTGTCTGTGTTGCTTTTCTGATGCCTTTTTTCGGTAAGTCTTGATACTACCATATTGTATTCTCAATTAGCTTCAGACAATATAATTCAAGGCACCAAGCTTTCTGTGGTTCTGTTTATTATGAGGGAAAATATCAAGTATAGGCAAGGAGCTAGAGGCAACATTTTATGTTGTTTCTTGGCAAGGTTTTGGCATTTGTTTTAGTGCAATTTTTGAGTTTGAAATATGATTTTGTTATAATGTCATATCTCAGGGCTTGTGATGGCTTTGATTGGTTCTCTGCTCAGTATACTTGTGGTAAGCTCAATCTTCAGTAAGATAAACTCTGGTGATGTTCCCATTATAAAAAGAATTATAAGGATTTGACTTGAAAATTGGATGTAACATGGGAATGCCATGTTTTGCAGTCATTGATAGTGCCAGCTTCATGTTTTCTGAAAATTGCAGGGAGAAGAGCTCCAAAGACTCAGGTAATTGCTTCCTCCATAATTGACTGGTAAATAATTATTAATGGTTGAATTTTTAGCAGCTGACTTTTTTTTTTTCCGTTGGTTTTTGTTTTCTGTCTCTGATATTGTAAAGGTGGTTGTGAGTGCTGGGGTTATTGCATTGGGGATAGCTAGTGCATTACTTGGAACATATTCTTCACTGTCAAGGATTCTGGACACTTGCTAGCACCCCTGAATCTCTTAAAAGTCTGTAGTGGAGCTCCTTTATAGTCATCTTTCATTTTCCATGTGTATAATTATTCTTTATTAGTATGTTTATGATTGTGCTTTGGCCAAAGAGAATGGCCGTTCATGGAAGTTTAGAATGAACCTTTTTTCTTAACCCACCCTGTCAATCAAAATTTGAAGAAAAATGCCAACATTTTTTCTTGGACATGTGTTCATTTTCAAGCTGCAGCCTTTCTTAGAATAAGCGAGTGATGATAATATAGCTGCAGCACGTAAAACTATTTGTGAGGTTGATTGCTGTCCGTGTTTGGCGTCGTACAAATGGTTTTTTTTCCTTACTGTTTTAACTCTTGTAACAACACTAAAGTGTTTATTCTATTAGGTGGAGTTAGCTATATAGATGTATGATATCATTGTGATCTATCAAAAATTATATCTTTAAATATATTATTATAAAAAATTCTTTCTTTGTAACCTCATTAAGCGTTAGCTTCGGCCTTCCTCAGCTTCGTTTTACAGGATTGCTTGATTAATCATTCTCACCAGAACACTCAATGACCTTCATCAAACATGTTCAAATCATCTTAAACGACTTTCTACCATTTTTCCTTCAATAGATACCACTCCAACTCGTTCATGTATATGAGTATTACAAATCTTACATCCATTTCAATATCTTCATCTCAGTTACTCCCATTTAATGTTTATGTTGTCCCTTTAAAGCCTAACATTCACTATTATATAGCATTGCTAGTCGTATAACAATGCAATAAAACTTTTCTTTTACCGTATTAGATATTTTCCAATCACAAATAACTCCAATAACTTTTCTCCATTTATATCATCTAGCTTGAATTCTGTGATTAACATCTACATTAATTTCACAATCTTATTGTATAATTTCAAATTTTGTCACTTATGGAATAACTTGTCCCCAATTGAACTTTTATTTCACTTCTACCTTGTCTCTTATAAAAATTGCAATGCATATATTTAGTTTTACTCATACTTAGACGAAAGTCCTTCAATTCCAAGATCCGTTTTCATATCTCAAGCTTAGAATTAATTTTCTTCTTAGATTCAGCCAATAGGAGTACATTATCTGCAAAAAGCATGTATTTAGGAATCTCTTCTTTTATAGGTTCAATTAGAATATATATCACTAAATTAAACAAATAAGGATTTAAAGCTAATTTCTGATAAAGACGAATCATGTAGGAAAGTCCTTTTTGCAACAGGTGGTCCTAGCGTTCTACGGAATACATGTTTGGATTGGCTTATTTTTGACTTATAAAGATTTATGCATGTAAATCGAGACAACATTTTTTTTATATATTTATCTTATATATCATAAATCACGATTACAAAAATACTTTTAAAGATTCAAATCACTATTTCAAACGAGCAAATAATAAATAAAAACTAGATGTATTGATGTAAAGTGCAGAGTCCTACTATATCTTTACGGAAAAAACAAAAAAGAGTATTACCATATACTCCCTCTAGTATTTTTTTTTTAGGGTTTGTCATTTTTATAAGCAGTTTTCTTTTGTGTTTTAAAATATAAACTATTTTTTTACCCTTATTAAATACATACATTTATATTAATTATACATCACTCACCATTAATTCTCTTTCATTTACTCATTTATTACACATTCTCTCTCATATTTTATACTTATATTTTTTTATATTTGTTACTCATTCTTTATCCTATGTTATTTTCATAAATAGGGATATATTTAAAAGAAATATAATATTTTTTAAGTTTTTATTATTTTTAACTAATCTTAATTATTAATTTATTTTACATAACAAAAGTAAAAATTACTTGTAAAAAAACCTAAAGAATAGACTATCTTCATAGCGTGTGTAAATAGACATAGTAAATGCCTGTGAGTTACGAGTATATATTACTCATAATTAGTCTGAAGATAATGAGGGAGGGGCTTTTCGGGATGAGGTGTACGGATTTGGTGAAAGCGAGAGATATTATTCGGGGAGTGAGGGAACAGCGTGGAGTTGGGCTCTTATTGAGAGTTTGATATTTTGGGCCCACTTCCCCAGATCTATGACTATGCTGACGCCTCTGATATTTTGTGAAGTTGGGGGGCATAACAGTAAATCCAGAACAAGCGAATAAGCGTCCTCCACAAGAAACGAGCTTTGATTCTCTGTATCTGTGGTGCTGCTTCTAATGCTTTCACCAATTGGCCTTTTATTACTTGTGACTTGTGACCACCCAACCCAAGCTACTCTCTATCGAATCTCTTGCTTTCTGCATTATGGGAGTATTATTATTCTTTTATCTTTTCTTTTTTTTTTGCCTTCAAATATTATTATTCTTCTATCATCCTGTTTACCCACTCTCAGCTGGCGTAATCACCATTTTGTCATCAAAGGCATGGAGCTTGAATGACACATGGTATAAAATTTATATAATTTTTTAAGAGACTACAAATATATATCACCTTACTAATATGTACAAATAAAATTTTACCTATTTTCACTTTTTCAGACTCAGAAAAATAAGTTGAATCATGAAATGATACTCTGGATCTCTTTCTTAGAAACTCTTGCATGGGAAATAAGAAATAATGACTCCATATTTTTTTAAATCCCTTTATTTATCTTGTGAATTCTCTTATTTTTCTTGTGAATAACCAAAATATTTTTGTTAGCTCTTTGGTTTGTTTATCCCTTTATTTATCTTGAAAATACTCATATTTTTCTTATAAATGCTCTTAAAAAAATAAAATAAATGTATTATTATTTTTTTACTGGCAAAAATTTGTTTTATTTTAACCCAAAAAGATACATGAAATTTCGAAATCGTTTAAGGTTAACTAAAATAATTGTTTCCAAGGGTCTAAATGATATTATTCCATTAAAAAATATTAAAATAATAAAGAAATAAGACTGGTGAGACTCACAGTACAAATAACGGAAGGAGATGGCTCTCAAATAAATTGTTTATGTCTATTTTTATATCCGAAAATAGTTAATTCTTATAGCTACTCATAAAGAAATTATTCATTACTAAATTTTAGTCATTCACAAATTTATCTTTTAAATGCCTATATTTGACTTGTAAAAAATCTTTGGGTTAAAGGTCATTTTTGCCCCGGAAGTATATTTTAACGAAATTTTGCTTCGAAAGTTTCAATTTTGGAGTAATTTTGCCTTGGCCGTTAACCCTGTTAAGTTTGACCGTTAGTTGACTGAACCAGGGGTAAATTTGCTTCAAAATAAAAACTTATAAAGCAAATATGCACCTTAACAACAGTGACATGGAGGACAAAATTACCCTGAAAATTTTCACTTTGGAGCAAATTTGCCTCTGGTTCGGTCAACTAACGGTTAAACTTAACGGGGTTAACGGCCAGGGTAAAATTGCTCCAAAATTGAAACTTTCAGGGTAAAATTGCTCCCAAAAATACTTTCAAAGTAAAATTGGCTATACGTGTATACTTCCGGAGCAAAATGACATTTAATCCAAAATCTTTTAACTTCTTACATTCTTTTAAATCCATTTATTTGTTTTGTGGATTTCTTATTTCTTTTGTTAATGACCAAAATGTTTTTGTTAGCTCATTGATTTTCTTTGAATCCTTTTATTTGTCTTAAAAAATGCTCATATTTATCTTGTAAATACTCTTATGAAAAATAGAAAGTAAGGATGTTACAGTCTTTTCACGGAAAAAACTTAATTTCATTTTGACTCAAAAAGGTGTAGTGAGATTTCAGAATGAGGTAATACCATCTTTGATCCCTCGAGTTTTTTCTCAATTTGGTTTTGGTTTCTCAAATTTCAAACCATATATTTTGGCACCTATAGGGTAAAATAGTCCAGATATTTATTGAGTTATAAGGATCGATGTTTTAAACAAAATGAAAAGAGGTCAAAATCTATTGTTTGAAACTTAAGAAACCAAAAACAAAATAAAAGACTAAAGATTATAGTAACCTATTCAAAATCTTTTGGGGTTTAATTGAAATAAAATTGTTTTTATGGGAATTAGGTGATATTTTTTCATTAAAAAAGATTAAAAATAATAAAGAGAAGACTAGTGGGACACTATGTATAAAAAATAAGAAAAGTCAAATATCTTTAACGATGTTGTTATATATACTCTTAAATAAATTATTTATAAACTAAAAAATATAATAAATTCTCATGTTACTCATAACGAAATTAATTATTATTAAATTTACACGTTTGCCCTAGTTAAAAGGCCAAAATGAAAATGAAAGGAATCTCATGGCTGATTCACTGTACATTGAATTTGTGAGAAATACATAAAGCTGGTTAATCACATGCCGTACTAAAAGTTAAAGGAGTAGCAGAGAAACTGACAACACGACGGAAGTCCTTCAATGAAGTTGATCAAATCATAAATACTACGAATTATGAAAGCCCACGCCCAGCAAGTTGAGAGACCGCCACCAAAAAGTCGCTTCCTCTCAGGTCAACGAGTCCTGCCAAGTTGCAAGCTTTTCGCGGGGTCTAAACTACAATACAGAATTGATTAATTTCAATATCCATGTTGAGCTTGTGTTGATATAAATTTTTAAAGAATAATTTTTATAATTCATGTAGTAAGTGTGTGAGAAAAATATTGTTTATTTTAAAAGATTTTTAAACACGCAGTTAAGAAAGAGAAAGAGGAATTATACTGGGCCAAAAAATAAATAAAAAAGGAAAGAAATGGGTAAAAAAAGCCACTTGTATGAGCTGATTTCGCATGCTATATAGGGAGAGATATTTAGGCTTTGCTTAAGTAGGCTCTTGAAGGAAATCAACATGTCAGACCATGTACGCCGTTTAGTGCGCACAGGTAAACCCCACAGCATACGAATTGTTTTACTTTGATGTGGCTTAACAGTTTGCAAATTGCGGCACTAAGCTAGGTGCAAGTAGATCGTAGCTAGACAACGTTTATTTTCACATATATATGTCGATACCTTTTAGCTAGTTGGCTTTCACTACTTCAAGTTGAGGCAGAACCCACCCACTAGTTTATACTTCGTCCATCCTCTCTCTCTCTCTCTCTCACACACACACGCGCGCACGAAAAGGTTTCGGCTTTGGCAGACACTTTGAACAGATGAGAGCTCAAAGGCTTGCTTGTTGGCCGGCGTAAAAGAGGACCGCGCTTGGCATCAGAGAAATGATAAGCGCCCCGAATGGTACAGTAGAAAAATCAATTCACAAGTTCTCTTTTCACCCACCTCAGATCAACAAGACGAATGCTAGACACCCACCATTTTATTAATTAATCCACCCTTTCTCGCCATACTAATTAAAATCAAAGCAAATCAATACGCCTGCGTACATGCGTTCATGATATTTATACATATCAGTATTTTTGCCACCCTTTTCTCTTTCTAATTTGTCTACTATTTATAGTTATATACAACGAAACTGCGACTGCATATAATCTATCAGTACAAGTTTTCCTATGTTGGTGAACTTTTTACGCGCAGTTTGAAACCCTTAAGATTGATTTCTCAAAAGATAACGTCGCCATCGATTAATTCGCCCTCGCTCATGATCAGCAGTGGATGTTATTATCAAAATTAAGATAAGGTCAGGCCTAAATATAAAAGTAAATACATGACGGCCAATTTTATACAAGGACTCACCTGAAAAACCATTGAAATCTTTTTGGTACCGATATAATGTGGGAATCTCTATTTACTAATATATTCTTGCCAAAAAGTACTAGTACCTCCTATTCATAATACACACACAAAATCCTTTTAATTAATCAAATCACATAAATAATTAATAAATACTAGTACCTCCTATTCATAAATAATTAAAGTCATTAGCATCCATCATAAAGTCAAAGATGATATTTCCTATTAAATTGAGAATTAATTTATGTGAAGAGAAATTGTAAAAGTACGATATAAATGGTTTGCTAAATATTACTAATACTACAAAGACTCTTATATTTTGGATTGACAGAAACTTTTTTAAAAAAAATAAATAAATAAAAGGATCAATGTTATAAAGCGGAGGCAGTCATTGACAAGCGAAAGTTATGCAACTTCGGCGTCTAAAATAACATGGCGGCTCGTTGATATTTATTTAGGCGCAAAATAGCAGAGTACACCAAGTTGGGCTTTGTGTGGCACAGGATGAGACCACGGCTACAGCTATAAAGTGACAAGAAGATTGATAAATATCACTTTCCCAGCTCTAAATTTCTCATTTTAAGAACTGTGAAATCATAAACAGTTCAACCGAACATATACTATATAAAAAGTGAAACCCTACAAATGGCTAATAAAAGACAAGTACTTATATAGTTAATTTTAATCTCTTTGATACTGCAATCTGGAAAAGCTCCACACCAGCTTTCAGCAACTGAAGTTAGTTGAAGTTGAAGATCTTTCCAAAGAAATTTTTTCTGCATTTATTAATAACTAAGTGCATGCTCGATATTCTTAACCCAAGCTGAGCACTTAATTTATAAGTATGCAAATCAGTATTGTTTGTGATTTTCCTTGAATGAGTGTTATTTCTTATCATTATTTACTAAAGATATTTTGCACTTGATCAAGCCTCTCCGTACTGTATAAAAAGATCTTAAGTTGGACTAACATTAACTCGGAAGGAACTAGCCAGGAAGACGGTCATCAGAAGCATTCTTCAATAATCACCTCAGAGACTCTTGAATTCTACAATTAATGACTGAAACCTTTAAGCTCTATCCCATTCTCCGTTTTCCCACTTCCCTAATTCTCCGTGCTCCACATTAGTAAGCGTAATCGTCATGTTACATATAAATGCATCGGGAAAGCAATCAATTTGAACCACTAATTTTACTTTACTCTTTCTCAATCAATCAATCAAACAATTTCAAAACTGACTGCACCTCCATCTTCAATTCAACTAATGAATCAATGATGATTACAAGAACTTTTTGAAACAAGGATTACCTAGCTAGGTTTGCTTTCCATTGCTGTTGTTACCAATCTTCTTCAAGAATCTAAGACTATTATAGAGCTCATTCCTAGCTGTTCATTAGTGTTAGGGATTTCTGTTCTTTCACGCCCAATCCGACATCAAATCAAATTGAACAAAGTTATTGTCAAGGCTACAGTTAGTCAAATACACTTGTTCCCTGACATACATAAAGTAGTGGTATTATATATAGACAAAGGCAATACACATAATATAATCGGAAAGTTAACAAATTTCCCAGAAATAGGATAGGTCCGGAGGGGAATAATCAAGCTTACTGAGCAATTTTAGTAATTACAATGCACCATTAATTCCTGCGCGTCTCCTCGTCAACAAGATCAGATTCGTAGAATACAGTCGGGAGTAAGAAAGCAGAAATGTCGTCCATCGTCTGATCAAATGGATCGAATCCCTCCTCCATTGAGCTTCCAAGTTGGCCTTCGAAATTATTAAAATTAGGGTCCACTTGAGGCATCACCAGCGTGTGATCACTTTCATGACTGCCAGTACTCTTTGTAACCGACGAATTCTCAGAATCCGACGTCTGATGCTCACCGTCGATGATGTCGGGGTTCTGGAATCTGGAAAGATCCGTCGGCCATTCAGCGTCCTGACCCGTAAGCTCCTGCACTAAGGCCATGAACCCCGACGGAGTGACCTTCACCTTCATGGGGTTGGATATGTACACTACCTTGACGGGTTTCTTCTTGGATTTGTCGTTTCTTTTAGTCGGCGTCCTCTGTTGCACGCTGCTATCCATTTCTCTTCTAAGATCTCAACTTCACATGAAAGGGGTAAAAAGGGCTCTGAGATTTTTCTTATCGGACGAGTTTCTGGAAAGATTTGATTGAGAGTACCCAAGCTAAAAGATGTTACAGTCGAAAGGAGTGGAAGGTGAGGTGAGGGGAGCACTAAGGCCAAAGGGATGAAGCGGCACTGCAAATTTATATGAAAATGATTAATTTTATCGTACGAAAGCCTGGTGAATGTGGATCACGCTCCGGCTCTGCGGATGGGGATAACGGTGAATAGCGGGTTTCCGAAGCCATGAGCAAATTTGCCGTGCTGCTACAAATTGCCAACCAAAAAATTTTAAATCTAATTTTTTTAAAAAATAAAATAAACGAAATACAGATTTTTTTAAAAAAAATTATATATTTTTTAAAAATAATATAAATTACAAATGAACTTTAAATTTGATATATTTATTCAACTAAAAAATTAAAATTAATGATTAAAAAAAATTATTTATTTTTTAACACTTTTAAAATAAAATTACCTCATCAAAAATTCTCAAAAACTTATGGGGATTTTCCAAAAACCTTAAATTTTATCTTACGAAAGACTGGTTGAGTATGGCAAATTTTCCGTGCTGCTTCAAATTGCCAACCAAAAAATTTTAAATCTAATTTTTTAAAAAAATAAAATAAACGAAATACAGATTTTTTTTAAAAAAAAATTATATTTTTTTTTAAAATAATATAAATTACAAATGAACTTTCAATTTGATATATTTATTCAACTAAAAAATTAAAATTAATGATTAAAAAAATTATTTATTTTTTAACACTTTTAAAATAAAATTACCTCATCAAAAATTCTCAAAAACTTATGGGGATTTTCCAAAAACCTTAAATTTTATCTTACGAAAGACTGGTTGAGTGTGGCTCACGCTCCGTCTCTGCGATTGGGGATAAGGGTGAATAGCGGGTGTCTGATGCCATGAGCGCGTCAATAATGCTACCACGTGGATTACTGACGCAAAGGGCAGCACTCATGATGACGTCATCGGGTGCTCAAGTTGGCTCCTGCTGTGTGTGGCCCACAGCTTCTCAGCTAATGCCCATCCTTTTGGATACTCCCTCGATCTTATTTATAAATAATTTTTTTTTAATTCTGTAAAATAAACTGATAGTTAAAAATAATAAGTGTATTTAAAATATCATATTTTTTTATATATATCCCTATTTATGAAAACAGAGAAAGAATATATAGAAAGTATGAGAGATAGTAAAATACATTTTCCAATACTTTATTGACTTTATTCACCTAGTTAATTCTTTCTTTCTTTTGAATATAACTCTTGGTGTGTGTGATGATTAATTATAAATAATATGTATTTAATAAGGGTAAAATAGGAAAAATGAGCTTATATTTTTAGACACAAAGTGAAATTACTTATAAAAGGGATCAACTATGCTTGAGAGGGAATACTATGCTTGAGTAAATTAGCCATCTAATCTAGACATGGACAAACATTAATGAAATTTTGCTGCTGATATATGAAGTTGTGCTTTTTAATTGTTGGTTAAAGTATTTTGATTGTATGAAGAATTAAACGAACGAGTGTCTAATTTAGGAATCATATACGATTTTGAGTATTATGATGGTTTTAACAAATTCAGGTTTGAAGAATAATTCAGGCTTTAAATGGAAACTGCGCCGTCGGCTTTTTCGTATGAATGTAATGGAATAGTTTTCCGATGGGAATTGAATTTTGTGTTGAGAAGGAATGAACAACAAGTCATCACCAATGATTGACACCAACATACGTGTGTGTGATTGACTTTTTTTTTTTGCGCTGAGCAGGGCACTCATCAAATATCTGAAATGTTGTGTGTAAGGTTTCAAAGGTAGCAAACAACGTGGAGGTGACTTTGGAGAGGTTGCGCGTAAAAGGCAATCATATCTGAAACGGTCTAATAAAGTAGTTTCACATAGACAGAATAATATATGAGATGAGGAAGAGTTTTTCCACAGCACGTGCCTTGACTTTCTTGAAATGAATCAATGAAGAGGATACGCTCGTCCATGCATATATATATATATATATATATATATATATATATATATATATATATATATATATATAATTTGTTTGTTTGTATTTATATTTATGTGTAAGTCTGATTTATATAAATCGAGATAAAATTTCTTCACATGTTTATTTTATAAATCGTAAAATATATCTCGTAAACTGTAAAAACTACCTTATATTTTATAAATCATGATTAAAAAGTATTTATAGAACCTATCCAAACATACCAATAAAAAAAATCCAAACGCATCTAGCTGAAACGTCCCGTTTTCACTAATTACCGGTCCTCCTAATATTTGTGACTGACTTCCAAATTCTTGGAGCTCCATCGACGACCCAACAACAAATGATGCTTGTCTATTTTAGATAACCAAGATTGACTAACTGGTCAATATATATCCGGAAACCTTTTATTCGACATAAAGAAAGAAAAAGAAGGACACTTCACAGGTCTCAAGAACGCAAACTTCCTTTAAAATTAACTAATTCGTGACAGTTTGAAACCTCCAACCAAAACGAAGATTAAAAGGATACGTGTTTCACGAATATATTGACACGCACATATAAACGCACGCAGTGACGTATGCATATACATTGATGATTGTGGGGCAAAATGCCCCACTAATTTCCCCCCAATACTATATGTGTATGCGAGCAGGGTAAAAAGGGCTCAGTAAGACTGAAAATGACGTTCAATCAGATCATTAAATAAAACTTCCCTGTTAACCATTTATCAAAAGATATATATTAGTTGGTTTGGATTAGCTTATGGAAGTTTTATAAGTGCTTATAAATCGTGATTTACGGAATACGAAGTTGTTTTTACGGTCTATGAGATAAATATGTGGAGGAGATTTATCTCGATTTACGTAAATCGGGCTTATATAATAAACCCAATGTAAATAAGCTCAGGCAAACAAGCTATATTTTGATCCAGCTCATAATGGTAGCATATGATTTATGTGGTAAATCATATTTAATGGAATAAGTCTTTGTTATTATTATTGTTAACTTTATATGCCATAAGAAAATATAAAACACACATGTGTATATGATATTTACAAATTACTTCGCAGGTGATTTTGTGCCACAATGATGCAATATTTTTGTCCGACGAAAGATAGAATGATAAATAAAATTAAATAATAATAGCAACAGCTACTGCTGCTTTTTATAGTTAACCTATTTATATTATTTTTATTGTGTTACAAATATGCATGTTACATAATTATTTAACACCATATGTTATAACTTTTTTTTTCTTCATTGATTCAAAAAGTATAAACTTCTTTCGCACGCTTTTTAATTTCCAGAAACAGAACATGAGAATATGTCCTTCTCTTGTCTTCTCCTGGCACTAGTGCCCATTCTCTCAGCCTCGATTCTTTTCATGCTGCTTCTTGTTGAGTCTTTTTTTTAAGGGTTGAGGGAGAATTTTATCTTAAAAGTTTTTACTGAAAGGTAATTTTATCCTGGCCATTATTTCAATTTATTTTTATCGTTAGTTGACTAAATATATTGAACTAACAATCCACATGTCATTTTTGTTAAGGTGTAAATTTACGCCGAAAGTCCATGTATCATCTACTACATTTTTTTTTAAAGTTAGATTTAAAAATTTTAAGAAAATTTTGATTCTTAACAAAAATGACGTGGATGAAATATAAACTTTCAGCTTAACATATTTAGTCAATTAATAGGGATAATAGTTAGAGCAAAAATACTCCATTTTTTAAACTTCCGCATAAAATTACCCCTTAATTTTATTTTTAATGATTTAAAGGCCTAATATTGTACGTCACAATGTCTTAGTGCATCTATCTCTAATATGGATGTGAAATTAATTATAAATCAATAGATTTGAGTCTTAGAAGTTGAAAAATACTTCAGAATAAAACCAACATTAAAATAAAGATCTTCCGCTCATATACTTGAATAATGTAGGACTGACATTAAATATCGGTCCGTGAGCTATCCATTATGTGTGTGGGTATGTGAAAACCTGTAGTTAAATAAAAATTATTAAATATTAATTTAATTATATCTATATTGCGTCCCAGGGTTAAAATTTTCGGGGCCATCAGGCGCAAGGTAAATTCAACAAATTACGTAGCGAAAATGCATACACGGGTTGCATGTCTATAATTAAAAAACAAGCTCAAAAAATGAAAGACTTGATATCATCAAATCAATATTATTTTTGGAGAATTGATCTTGATTTTAAATATAAGATATAATTTATATTTGTCAATTTTTTTTCTAATTTACACATGTTAATACCCTCTCAACAATAATAAAGAAGAAGAGAAGAGGAGAGAATTAAAAAAATGAATAAGGTATTCTAGAAAATATATGTCGTATATACTAACTTAACTAACTTTTTTAATATAATTAAATTAGATAAATATATCTTATATTAAGAATAAAAATTGAAAACTTGGTCCAAAAGAAGAAAAGGGATATAAAATGAAGTAGAGTGAGATAGAGTGATGACATGAATTGCGCGGGGTGATTAAACTGGGATAGGTTTCAGTCCGCTGCTTTTTAATCTAAAGCTTTTCCTTTTCATTAAACGTGGCCGTTTGTAGAAAAATGGCAAGAGGACTGAAATAATGGTATGACGTGAATGGGGGCATTGCTAATTAATTTACTGTGATAAATATGACTAACTATGCCAGAATAAGGAAATAGCTTCTGATGTAAAGGAGTTTAGGTGTTAAAAGTTTTTATGAGTTTTCTTTTTTTATTTATTTAAAATTTGTATTTTAATTATGGAATTATGATTTCATAGTATGAAGCTTAAAAATTTGGTTTTTTATAACACTCTCTCTGGTTCTCAAAATCAGATATATTTAGAGAGTTAATTCTTATCATAAATATAACGTTTATTTTTTTTTATATCTGTTAATCTTTTCTTAATTCACTCATATTGATGTTCTCTAACAATAATTAAGAAGTACGAGAAATGAGGAAATTAAGGAAGATGATTAGGGTATTTTAGAAAATATATCTTATATTAACTATCTTTCTTAATATAATCAAATTAAGTAAATATGCCTTATAGAGAGGGTATGTTGTCTTTATCGAGCTTTCCACTCATTTTCTCTTCCACTTACCCTCTCTATAAATTTCCAAATTTTTAAGTATTCCTTTTGGTCCTTAATATAAGACATATTTACTTAATTTGATTAGATTAAGAAAGCTAGTTAATATAACATATATTTTTTAAAATACCCTAATCATCTTCCTTAATTCCCCCATTCCCCCTACTCATTGATTATTGTTGAGAGAACATCAATATGAGTGAATTAGAAAAAAATTAACAAATATGAAAAAATAGGCATTATATTTAAGATAAGGATTAACTCTCTAAATATATATGGTTTTGAGAACCAGAATGAGTATTATAAAAAACCAATTTTTTAAGCTTCATATTATGAAAGCACAGTTCTATAATTAAAATACAAATTTAAAAAAAAACTCATACAAACTTTTAATACCCTGAACTCTATTATTATTTTTTAGATCAGAAGCTATTTTCTTATTTGGACGCAGTTAGTCATATTTCCCTTAGTAAATTAATTAACAATGCCCCATCCAGGTCATACCATTACTTCAATCCTCTTGCCATTTTTCTCCAAAGCCACGTTTTAATGAAAAGGACAAGCGGTGGATCAAAAAGCAACGGACTGAAGCCTATCCCGATTAAACTAAAAGATATATGAAGCGAGGGGAAGTAGAAATTAAAGCTTAGTTTGGTGGGTAGATATGGGGGTGGGGCGCTGACAGGCTGTGATCTGCCCTACAACGCAAGCAATTAATTAATGGCCCGATTAAAATTAAAAATTAAAAAAAGAATAGCTTTAATATCAGTAGAACCCAGTTGCAGACATCCATTCACCAGACATAAGTACACTACGCATCATAAACACACTTCATTATAAAGACCGTTGTCCACTCTTCCTTGGTGTAACTGTCAAACACAATCTTTTAATTTTAACAAACGCCTATCATAATAATATTACTGACACTATTTGCTGTAATGAGATCTGTATGGTTCAAATAAAATATTTCAACGACTTAGATTTAAAATTTTCTGGCCGACGCGGGTTAGCGATTAGGAATGAAAGACACAGGAGATGGCAGTGGAGCCGTGGAGGATGGTAGATGTGACTGGTTCTGAAGAAACTCATGCGCAGCGTTTCACTAATCTGACGCCAGCCACGCGCGTTATTCGACGTTGACTTTTAGGACGGCCATCATTCTTCCACGTTGATCCAAATCCAATATCACTGAAAAGCATGGCTATTTTCGGCCACTGGCCCACTGCTTCTCTGTCCCTTTAATTCATGTTCACCTCGAAACCCCTCCTGCTCCTCATCCGTACAACCAAGCATTAATCGATTGACTCAAGCTTATTGGCTCCGCATGCATATTTAGCTCGTTTGTATTAGTTTATATAAATTTTATAAGTGTTTATGAATCGTGATTCACAGAATATGAAGTAACTTTTATAGTCTACGAAGTACATTTTACAGTCTACAAGGTGCTTTTACGGTCTACGAGATAAATATGTGGAAGAGATTTATCTCGATTTATGTGAATCGGGCTTATTATATAAGCCCGATACATATAAGCCATCCCAAACATGCTATTGCCTACCTCTCTCTTTGTGTTTTTTTATGGAAAAAAAAAAACCTCGTGAACAAACATGAGCTATCCATGTTACACATCACTGAACAAACAACTCAATGATATTTTTGTGAATTATAAGTAACATACGATATACTAGCAGATGTTTCATTATTTTTTTATATCTGTTTCATTACCAGTCACTCATGTTTAAAACAAGTTATCAGTGACACTAAATTCTGTATATACAAAGGATTCAACAGGTGCATAGTGGTGACAAGCAGTGAATCAAACTATTCATCATTTATAAAGGTTATTAATACTTTATGTAAATTGTAGTTATCTAATATACTCATTTGATGTTAGTTATAAGACATTTCTACTAATAGATTTCGCACAGATTAATATACATTAAACCTTGAAAGAATAAAGTCAATACAATAATAAATATTAGTAAAATTATACAATTATATAAAAATTTTCTTTAGATATGGCATAATAATATAATAGTGCATGGGAACATGTCATAATCTCCAAATGATCAAATGGAATGGCAGGAGGGGGGGGGGGACAGAGAGTGGCCGGTGCCTTAACTATTTGGCTGCTTGACACATGCATGGGACCATACGTATATATATCCTCTCTCCATTATTTGTACCCAAACTAATCCGCCACACTTGCCTCTAACTCTCTTCCTACTTACCATTCCATTCTATTATTGTTTCCCCTCTATCTATTACCTAAATAACTCCCCTTGTACTCCCTTTCGTTCTTACTAATTAAGAATGCTACTTAAAATTAATTTATCTTTTTATAAATATAATTTGAATGCACTGAGACTGGTGAAATGTCTTATTGATCTCCTTAATTAATATTTTTCCCGCTCTCTCCATTATAATCACTCAACAATATTCATATTTACGGCACTGTCATTAAAAAAATAATAATTTGCTTTTATAGATTTTGCAACATAAAACATCTTTACAAATTTATAGTTGATAAATATAGGAGCAAAGGGAGTAATTTCTTTTTTATTCCCCGCATTGCACACTTAGTCTTGCTACTACTTTAATTCACGTCCTACCCCATGTACTCGCGTGTTCAACGTAAGTGCATATATAGATGTGTAATTAATGCTGGCATATAATATCGTTGATTGCCACAAGCGGACGATATTTATAGTGATTTATTTATCCAACTTCCAAATTTTTAATCTTTCTCCTAGCTAGTTATTAGCCTCCTCCCCGTGAATAAGGATATATTTCAAAAGTACCTTCTTTTACGATTGTCAGTTGCGTAAAAGTGGAAATGAAATGGATCTCATTCTATAGGTATATTTAATGAGAGGCTTGCTCTAAAATGGTTCAACTCATGATCGGCAATCACCTATATATGTCACTTGCTCATCATATCATCGATCCATGTGTTATATATATAAAAAGAACATTTCATTCACTACAAAAAAAAATAACGTTTAGTGATAACATTTGACCGCGACTTTTAATGTCGTCGCTGAAAGTTAGACTTTCAGAGGCGACAAAAGTATTGCCGCTAAAAGTATAGACTTTCGGCCGCGACACTTTTGTCGCCGTTAAAAGTGTTACAATCAGTGGCGACATTATATTGTCACCGCTGAAGGTATAACTTTCAGCGACGATAATAGTGTCGCCATTGAAAGTATAGACTTTCAGCGGCAACATATTTTGTCGCTACTGAAGGTATAACTTTCAGCAGCGACTCTCTTGTGTCGCCGCCAAAACAGTGTTTTAGTGAAAACTTTAGGGTCGCTGCTGAAAGTCTTATTTATAATTTTTTCAAAATTTTAGTTTTTTCAAAAACTTATTATATTTATGCAATAGATATGTTTATTGATGTAATTTCTTATAAAAAAAATAGAGCAAACATGTTTTTCTCTAAGACAACCTTTTTATAGTTTGTATGATAGGGAGAGAGGGAAAGTGAAAAATAATAAAAAATATTTATAATAAATAATAAAAAACAAAAAACATATTATAAAAATTTAGCAATAATCTTTCAAAAATAATTAAATAATTATTTTAAAATGAAAAAGAATTCCAAGTGAGAAATATGTGTGTGCATGTGTGTAATCTAATGTATAATTAACTTTCTTTCTTGAGCTATTTATATATGTAAATATATTTTATTATTTATTTATAAAAATTATATTTTAAACCATTTATCATTTATTAATATATTAATAGAAAATTTTAAATGAAAAATATATTATATTAATTATATTATATTATTTATGTCCATATTTTAATTTAAAAAAATGTTTTAGGTATTATATTAATATATAAATTAATGCACACGCATATATTAATATTATATATATTTGTATTGATATTAATAAAATTTATCAAAAAAAATATAATAGTAAATATTTAATATATTATAAATAATACATGTGTGTGTGAGAGATGTTATATATATATATATATATTTGTAATAAAAGATGCCAATTCATCCTAGCTCACATGGTTAGGAGCTTTCCTCTTTGACAAGGAGGTCCAAAGTTCAAACCTAGCTAAAGCACTTGGGGAGAAAAATATTGGTGGGTGATGTGGCGCGATGTGAAAGGGCGGGTGACATGGGAGGTGGCAGATGACAAGTGGACAAGGTAGGTGGAAAGTGAGGTGACAAGTGTATAGCTGACATGAAATTTTTTTAAAAAAAATTAATGCACTTTCAGCGGCGACTTTTGTCACCGCTGAAAGTTGACTTTTGGTGGTGACATTATATGTTGCCACTAAAGCTAACCTTCAGCGACGACATTAAAGTCGCCACTAAAGGGTGACTTTCAGTGGCAACATTGATTGTCGCCACAAAAGCTACCTTTCAGCGGCGACAAATGTCGCAGCTGAAACCATACTTTCAGCGGCGACAAATTTTGTTGCCGTTAATAGTATCAGCGACAGTCGTATCAGCAACAACTGGGCGGCGATAAAATGTGACCACTGAAAACATTCAGTGACGACTTTTTGACTTTCAGCGATGACTCAAATTTTTTATAGTGATTATTTTCTGATATCTTCCTATAGCTAGATTCAAACCTCTCAACATCAACCCCTACTACTTTTGTACACATGATTGATTTTCTAACATATAAAATAAATAAAAACCAAACACTTAGATGGCTATTTACGCAAGTTTTAAAGTCTTCTTCACGACCTCATTACAGCTCAGTATATGGGATATTCTTCCTTTGTTTCGCCTCTTTTGAAACTATATATATATATATATATATATATATATATATATATATATATATATATATATATATATAATAATTGCCACTTCTTGAAGAATATATAGGGGAACTGCATCATCACACAATCTAGCTTTTTAGATGTGTTTTTTCTCTTCCGATGTTTTAACACCTCCCCTAACTAATTTATGGATATTAAAGAAATTAATTATTTACAATAAATATATGTTGATATTCTTAAAATACCCTTTCTAGTAGCTAGTGCAATGAACCGATGGTATTAGAATTAACATGGAATGAAAACGATCGGAGTGGACAAATGGGAGAAAGTCATATATTTTAACGGAACTGATGTCGATGACAAGTGATATGAGATTAAGAGATAATCCTTGCAGTAAAGTGGACGAAATAGGCAACGTGGCGCAGTGTAGCTAATTACCATACTAACTGAGTAAAATTTAATTTGGAAGAAAATGATGTGATTAAACGTAAATGAAATCCATCAAATTGATTGTCCACGGCGTGATTAGCTCGAGTGTGTGACGTGTTGTAATAATACTATTTTCAGTCTTAAATATAAGAACAAGTTAATATTTTTTAGGAGATTGAAGAAATAAATTAAATCATTTTAAAAGTATTTATATTTATCATTTTATATAATTTAATCATATACAATATATGATATGATTAAGTAACTTATTTAATTTTCTTAATATTTCTAAAAAAACTAACTAAATTTTATATTTAGGACTAGAGTGGAGGTGATATTTTGCTGGTCAGGATCTTCATTCAGATGCCCTGGAACGTAACTCTGAAAAATCCTGGTGCATCCAATCATTGATTGATGCAATTACTACAGAAACGAGAACCCTGGAATCTAATCTTTTACGCCAATTCCTTCGTTATTAATAATTGTTTACTCAACATCGGAGTAATTGAATTCAACCTGAACCCCTTTTTTTTTTTAAAAAAAAAAAAAAATCTATGGCAGCCACCAAAATTACTTCCTAATTTGGTAACAAATTAATTAATGAAGCTAGGGAGGTGGGAGATGTGATGGACTGGATCACACTAATCAAACAACAAAAACTCCTCTATCATTATCACACATTTAACAAGCCAATAAACACATCCCTTATTCTCATCACTATCCATCCCCTAAGTTTATATAGTTTTTCTTTTTGCCAACAAGGAGTTATATCCAGGTAAAAAAAAAAAAAAACAAGGAGTTATATCTATATGCACCAATGGCAATCATTCTCGATCTCTCTTCCTCTCATAATTTTATATCATCAAGTGCCACCCAATCAGTCATGTGATTGAGTTTCCACGTCTCTCTGGGTGCTATACATTTTTGTCTTGTCTTGGATTTTCTTTTACATGATGCACTTTTTTATTCTGTATATCTTCGAGATATCACTGGTCACTCATTTTCAGAATAGTGCCCAACTAATCACTTGACTTGTACCAAAGGGAGGGAGTCTAGCTAGCTCGATTGAATCAAATATTAAATTTAAACTTACACGACTTACCCACATGAGCGCAAGAAACAACGGTTAATAAGAGATCATCAGAAACCTGCCTACAACTTGCTATCCTTTTTACTCCCCAGTAAAAAAAGAAATTTCCTTTTATGGTTACGAGAAGTGATTAAGTTATGCATAAATTTATAAAGCCTGGTGAAAATGACTACTTATAACTATTCATTCAACAGTCCAGTTCCTCTGTTTGACTTGGTGGGTGGTGCATGAGCGGCAAGTAATACTGGTTGGATGAGAATCTCCAGTGAAAGTGGGGTACGGTTCACTGAAATTTGCTGATTGTAATCTCGACAAGGGATTTTGTTGACCTCCCAGGGCCATGTCCTGTTTTTATCTCTGGGCCAACAAGGCCCAGTACATATCAAGCCCATTCATGGCCAGTCCTTGATTATTCTACAGCCCATGCTTTTTCTAGCTTAGGTTTCTTTTTTTTAAATTGAGGGGACCCAAAAGAATTTATAGTCCGCAAACAATTTGAGATGCTTGAGTAATATACTCATAATTTTTCCTGATTTTAATTTGATTTCAAAAGCTATTCAAGTAGTTGTTTTCATATCTAGCACCATCAAATTGAAATGTCGGATAAAAAATTGTGAGAATGAAAATTTTGAAAACCTCTTGTTAATTTCAGTTTACATTTTATAATACCCCTTTTATATACCTTTTAGCCAATATTCATTAATAATGATCCATAAGGGAAGAATACAACTAATTGAAGCCGGGATGGTGACAGGTGGATAATAGACACAAGTGTCTCAGTTCATATAACCCATAATAGTGCACACCCTATCAACATGAGGAAACTCAAATTCTCACCCAGTAAAAATCCCAAATAGGCAAACTTTTCCAGTGAAAGGCATAGGAAGCGTTATACAATTTCCAAAAATGAAAATTGATGACGTCCTTTTTATTCCAGATATTAAATACTCTTTGTTTTCGGTTAGTCGATTTACCAAGGATTTCAATTGTGCTGATTTTTGTGTGATTCAGGACTTGAATTCAAGGAGTTTGATTGGAAAAGGTGAGTGCAAAGATGGTCTGTATTATCTCACGCCACTGCAGCAAGGAGGAACGGCGTTGACAGTGTAGAATAGTGAGGCACGGGATCTATGACATTTAAGATTGGCTCATGCATCCTCAAATAAGTTGAAGCAAATTCCTCTTTGTTCTCATTTATTTAATAAAGAGACTGAGCATTATTGTGATTCTTGTATACGAGCTAAGCAAGACCCCTTTAGCACCAGTTCAAAAAAAGTCTAAATCTTCATAAGCTTGATGATATGGATTTCAGTTGTTGCTTATCGGCTTTCTGATTCTCACTTGGATTAAAATACAACACCTTTGACGAGCAGTTTTTATTATTTTGTTTTTCAGGGGCATAGAGGGATCTTCTGTTCATCATTATCAAATTTCTGAATTTGGAGACCTCGAGAAATCACTTGGATTTCGTGTAGATCATGGTATCAGTCTTAGCATAAGTATGTTGGTCACATTTGATCACTGTCTCGGTCTCTTTTTCTTGAAAGACACTTTTTTCCCCCTATGCATTATAGTATTTCTTTACGACTCTCCCCAAATCAAGTATCAACTGAACAATCATGTTCCTTCCATCTGCTTTCATACGTTGCTACCATGCTATGAGCATAAGCCTAGCAGTTTATTTCTACCTCTGAAATTTTGTTTCCTTCCTAGTGGAAGGCGTCTATTAGTGTTTGACCTCGTGAATTCGCCATATTCCGCAACTTTTTTGCCACATTTTCCTTGCCTCACAATATTTTGTTACATTTGAAGCCCAATCAATCTTAGCCTTTCAATTTCCCCTGTCCCATCATAGGTAAAATCTTAATGTTCTTACTTTTCTTGGAAGAAAGATGCTTGTTTCCTCAAGTATGATTCTTCAAACATAATTAGACGTTGTAAGAAGGTTGTCATAGGCGAGTCATGGGTAAACAGTAAATGATTTATTTTCAACAAAAAAGAAAAAGAAAAAAGAATTGGTCCTTTAGCCTAAACAAACAATCATGAAAATTCAGGATCTTAGAAGTTATCCCCGGCCCCGCTATTTGGGACCTCATTTAATCTCTAATAACTAATATCTATATAATTATCCGTTAGATCCAATATTATTCAATCAAATGAAGTCAAATAGCCAAGTTCTTGGTGGTGATGTTCAGTTCGGTGCATTAAGTAAGTTAAGTTCTACTTTCCTCTTATCATGTAGTTAGAGAAGCAATAAATCATACAAGATAACTTCATTCACACTTACCTAACCAATTGATATAATCAACAAAGCTGGTTTCATGTACTGGTAGAAACGTGATTGTAGCTTTTCACTTATTTGTGTTGAATCTGTGTTTAGTATCTTTAATTTTGATTATTATACTGTTCTTAGATTAATCTGTGTGATTAATCAAAGTTTCTGTTTGAGTAACAGAAATGGCAAGTTCGAGTACAAACTTGATGAACCCAATTGGTTCTGCTCCAATGCATGGTGAGAAACCAGAAAAGTTCAATGGGAATGATTTCAAGAGATGGCAACAGAAAATGTTTTTCTACTTAACTACCTTGAACTTGGCACGGTTTATTACTGAAGAAGCTCCGAAATTGGAAGAAAGACTACCATTAGACAAGGAAAAGGTTGCTGCAATTGATGCTTGGAAGCATTCTGATTTCCTATGCAGAAATTATATTCTCAATGGTCTAGATAATACGTTATATACTGTATATAGTACTTTGGAGACAACCAAGGAATTATGGGAAAGTCTAGACAAGAAGTACAAAACTGAATATGCTGGCTTGAAGAAATTTATAGTTGGCAGATTTTTGGACTTCAAAATGCTTGACTCTAAATCTGTGGTAAGTCAAGTTGAAGAACTTCAATTGATTGTGCATGAAATCCACGCCGAAGGGATGTCTCTTAGTGAGTCTTTCCAAGTTGCTGCATTTATAGAAAAATTGCCACCATCTTGGAGGGATTTCAAGAATTATCTCAAACATAAGCGCAAGGAGATGTCACTTGAAGATCTAATCATAAGATTGAGAATAGAAGAAGATAACAAGATTTCTGAAAAGAAATTTGGCAGCAATCCTGTAGTTTCAAAGGCTAATATTGTTGAAGATGGTCTAAAGCCCAAGAAACGGAAACGCTCTAATGAGGGATCATCAAAGCAAGCCCAAAGCAAATGCCATAAATTCAAAGGTAATTGTTATAACTGTGGGAAGCCTGACCATCGTGCTAAGGATTGTAAGAAGGCAAAGGACTACAAAAAGAAGAAGAACACTCAAGCCAACATTGTTGAAACTACTACTGATATGATTGAAAACATGAATCTTTCGGCTGTTGTGATGCAATGTAACTTGGTTGGAAATACCAAGGAGTGGTGGGTGGACATTGGTGCCACTAGGCATGTGTGTGCCAATAGATGGATGTTTTCTTCTTACACCCCTGCGAAGAGAGATGAACAACTTTACATGGGTAATTCTTCTACTTCAAAGGTGGAAGGTGTTGGGAATGTGGCCTTAAAGATGACTTCTGGAAAAGTCGTGATACTTAATGATGTGCTTCATGTGCCTGATATTCGCAAGAATTTAGTGTCTGGATACTTCTTAATCAAGAATGATTTTAAGCTTGTATTTGTTTCTGATAAGTTTGTACTTTCTAAGAATGATATGTATGTAGGAAAAGGTTACCTTAGTGAGGGCCTGTTCAAACTTAATGTAATGACTGTAACCAATGATGGTGTTATCAATAATAATATTGCTTCTGTTTATGTGCTTGAGTCTTCTAATTTATGGCATCAAAGATTAGAACATGTTAATTTTAGATCAATTAAAAGTTTAATTCATTCAGACTTATTGCCTAAAGTTGATTGTTCAAATCATGATAAATGTCAAGTATGCATTGAATCAAAATTTTCTAAGTTATCATTTCCTCCTGTTGAAAGATCAACTAAATTATTAGATTTAATACATACTGATATATGTGATATGAAATCTGTACCATCTAGGGGTAATAAAAAATATTTTATTACATTTATTGATGATTGTAGTAGATATTGTTATGTGTATTTGCTTAATAGTAAAGATGAGGCTATTATTGCTTTTAAACAATATAAAAATGAAGTTGAAACTCAACTTAATAAGAAAATTAAAGTAATAAGAAGCGATCGTGGGGGAGAATATGATGGCCCTTTCGAAGAATTCTGTATAGAATCTGGTATTATACACCAGACGGCTGCTCCTTATGCTCTGCAATCAAATGTGATTGCAGAAAGGAAAAATCGGACATTGAAAGAAATGATGAATGCAATGTTGATTACGTCCGGTTTACCACAGAATTTATGGGGGGAAGCCATTTTAACGGCTAATTTTCTTATTAACAGAGTGCCCCACAAAAGGATACAAAGCATACCTTATGAAATATGGAAAGGAAAGAAACCTTCCTTGAAATATTTGAAAGTGTGGGGGTGCTTGGCTAAGGTCGCAATTCCTAAACCCAAAAAGTTGAGAATTGGACCTAAGACAATGGACTGTGTGTTCATTGGCTATACACTTAATAGTAGTGCATATCGATTTTTGGTTTATAAGTCCGATGTATCAGATGTCTGTGTTAATACAGTTATTGAGTCAAGGGATGCTACGTTCTTTGAGAATATATTTTCGTATAACAAAAGAAATGAGGCAAGTGGTCGTAATAATAACAATACAGTGATACCATGGGATGCTACGACTAATGAGGGTTCTGTTGAAGAGGAACCTAGACGTAGTAAAAGGCAAAGGATTGCCACATCCTTTGGGCCTGATTTTCTGACTTTTTTGTTAGAAAATGAGCCTCGAACATATGAAGAGGCTATGGGATCTCTTGAAGCACCATTCTGGGAAAAAGGCTATCAATAGTGAAGTTGAATCCATTCTGTCAAACCATACCTGGGAATTGATTGACCTTCCTCCTGGCAATAAGCCTCTAGGAACTAAGTGGGTCTTCAAAAAGAAGATGAAAGCAGATGGCACTATTGATAAGTACAAAGCTAGGTTGGTAGTAAATGGCTACAGACAACGTGAAGGCCTAGACTACTTTGATACTTATTCACCTGTTACAAGGATTACATCCATTAGGATGTTAATCGCATTAGCAGCATTGAATGGGTTGGAAATACATCAAATGGATGTGAAGACAGCCTTCTTGAATGGTGTTTTAGAATAAGAAATCTATATAGAACAACATGAGGGATTTGTTGTCTCAAGATAAGAACGGAAAGTATGTCGATTGATAAATTCCCTTTATGGACTTAAGCAAGCCCCGAAACAATGGCATGCGAAATTCGATAAAGTTATGTTATCAAATGGCTTTAGCATTAATGAATGTGACAAATATGTCTATATTCGAAATACTGCAAATGGGTTTGCAATAGTCTGTCTTTATGTAGATGACATGTTGATAATGGGTAGTAATAATCAAATGATTAAAGCTACTAAACGATTACTTACAAGTAAGTTCGACATAAAAGATATGGGTCTAGCAGATGTTATTTTGGGAATTAAAATCTATAGAACATCTGAAGGATTGGCTTTGTCACAAGCACATTATATTAATAAAATTCTAGAGAAATTCAAGAGTTTAAACGTAGTTCCTGTGAAGAACCCTATAGACCATAGTTTTCGTTTGTTGAGAAATACTGGCAAAGCTGTAAAACAAAAAGAGTATGCTCAAGTGCTAGGCAGTCTTATGTATGTTATGAACTGCACTAGACCTGATATTGCCTACGTTGTAAGCATGTTAAGTCGCTTTACTAGTAATCCAAACGAGTATCATTGGAAAGCTATAGTAAGAGTTTTGGGTTACTTGAAGCACACTCAAAACTTTGCTTTGCATTACGAGAAGTATCCTGCAGTGCTAGAAGGGTATTGTGATGTAAATTGGATCACCAGCTCTAATGACACAAGATCCACAAGTGGATATGTTTTCACCCTTGGTGGGGGTGCTGTGTCTTGGAAGTCATCCAAACAGACTTGCATTGCAAGATCAACTATGGAAGCAGAATTTATCGCTTTAGATAAAGCTGGTGAGGAAGCTGAGTGGATTCGTAATTTTCTTGAAGACATTCCTAGTTGGCCAAAGCTGATACCGGCAGTGTGTATACACAGTGATAGTCAAGCAGCTATTGGTAGGGCAAAAAATGTCATGTATAATGGTAAGTCTAGACATATACGTCGAAGACATGATACCGTTAGACAATTACTCTCTAATGGAATCATCTCGATTGATTATGTGAAATCAAAAGAGAATATAGCGGATCCATTGACTAAAGGAATTCCTAGAGAGTTGATTATAAATTTGTCGAAAGGAATGGGTTTAAGGTCGATAAATTGTTGATCATTGCGGAAACTCTACTTAGATGAGTGGAGATCCCACAAACTAGGTTCAAAGAGACAACTAAGTAATGATAGACTGTAAACACTGTGGAGTTTTAAACTCATACTCATTCCTATGACAAAACAGTGCATATATATTAGGGTAAGCATTTAAGCTTTTAATGGTTTCTTAATCTGATGTGTTCAGATGATGTATATTAACTTACATCGCAAGGAATCACCTATGTGAGTGTGAAGTGGGGCCGCTTCTATGAGAATTTAAGACGGTCAATTCTCTAAAACACTCGCAGAACCAGGCAGGTGTCCAGGGCCAAAATGGGCACAACATGAGGACCAATGATGCTAGAGGAGCAATTGTGTGACTCTTATTGTCTTGGTATACATTAAAGGTTGACGGTTCAAGACAACACATCCACCGATTGACCGAGTATATCCGATAAGTTTTTACTAGAGAAGGTTCAAAGGTGAGCCCTACCTATCTCGATGCAGTTGCTTCTTGTAGAGGAATCGTACTTTGCATACATGTTCATTTGCATTTGATCATTATGGACTAACTTCTTATCCATGTGAGGGATTGTTGGAATTTTGAACAATAATTCCATGGGTTATGAATAAGAAGTAGGTTGGAAGAGAAGAGGGAAAAGGAAGGAGAAAATAGTGTGTGGACAAAAGTCCCACATTGGACAAATCAAGAGAAATAAGAGTGTATATAAGGCTCAACTTCTCACCTCTAAAATGGGCCCTTAGGCCAATCCACTTTTGTGGAGGAGGGGGGACATATATGGGCCTTGGTCCACCACGCACGCGCGCGCGCCGGCGGCGGCTCGGCTCGGTTCGGTTCGGTCAGTCGCGCGTGTGTGAGATTTAAAAATAATTTTTATTAAATTATTTTTTAGTTTGTCCGAACAATCGCGTTTTATTCCTTTATACCCCTTCGTGATTTTCTAAACAGTGCGGATGTGTGACCGAATGACCGAACCAGTACATCCGTTCGTTCTGGTGCGTCTTCTGGTGTGTCCAGTTGCTCTGATGTGTCTGTTCACACGACACACCAGTTCGCCAACAAAGAGGCACCATTCGCTTCTGTTCACTCCGTTCCAGTATGTCTGTTCGCATGACGCACCGGTTCGCCTCAAGAGTCGAGTTCATTTGATCAATTTCCGTCAGCTATAAATAGGACGTGCCATCATTCTGAAGACGCAATCCGTTTTATCCTGGGAGACAATTGTTCGAGAACCTTGGGCATCCGTATAGAGGGAACAAATTGTCTTAAAGAGACAACGTACGTTGGGCTCGGATTTTATTCAAAGTTTATTATTATTTTCGGCAGTCTTGTGAGTTTTTATATAGTATACATAATTGTTCTGTATTTACAAATTACGCCATCTTAGTTATACAGATTTTTATTGAATTTTCTACTTTATAAGTACTTGGGAACAACATCTTATACATCTGCTGGACCTCGTGAGAACTTAGGAGAATCAAACATTGCAGATGCAAGCCCAAGGACCGATACTTCAACAGATGACACAGATTCTAAAAATCAAACGATGATTATTTTGCTCTCATTCATGCATCAATTCAATGCCTTTTGGTGATGCTACCTTGAGTTTTGATCTCATGCTTGAAAAAATATTGTTAGCTGATGTCCACGTTTAAGTTGATAAATATATGCTTTTATGAAATGAGGTGTTTCAATGTTATTTTGCAGACTGAAAGTGGCCACTCAGCTATTGCAGTATCTAATTCCAATGATAGGTCAAAAGATAAATCAGATCAAAAGGTCTTATATATTAATTGTGCTAAGCTTGTCATTACTATGGACTGATTCAATAATCATGTATGCAGGCCCTACGACGGCTAGCTCAAAATCGTGAGGCTGCAAGAAAAAGCAGACAAAGGAAAAAGGTAGGCTCTTTTTGTAGTAGTTGCCTCTGTTCTAGTGACATTGTTTTTTCTGTTACAAATTTAATGAAAAAATAACCCAATGGCTGGATGGAGCATCGTCAAAATGTTTGTATAGACAGTAACTTGTCATGTTTCACCATTTTGCTCTTGCGTGATCTTTTCCTTCTAGTCACTGATTCCTTTCAAATTATTCAGGCATATGTACAAAAATTAGAAAGTAGCAGGCTGAAACTGACCCAACTTGAGCAGGAGTTCCAGCGAACCGGCCAACGGGTTATCTTTTCTTTATTGTATCTGCTCAAATTTGGCACTTTTCCTCCCTGAAGCCACATTTTTTAAGGCAAACTTGTCTTAATCTGATTGTTTTATTATATGCACCTTAATTAGGTTTTTAATTATGTTGCAGGGCATTTTCATTTCAAGTGCAGGAGACGAATCCCATTCATTGAGTGCAAATGGTATTGACTGTGAGCCTTAACCTTGAGAACTTTATCCTCGATGGCCCTCTAGGTTCAACAGTATTTTGAGATGTTTTGGGTATCTAGTGCATTAATATCAAATACAAAATTATAACTAATAATACAAAGTCGTTATTGATGTTCTAATGTGAATCTCTGAACAAGCCCATCTGTTCATACTTTATTTTATTGTTTATGACTTGGTCTCTGAACCAGGCTATAGAGATCCCTTCTATTGAAACTTGGAAGGAATGTTCTTTTAACCATCTAGTGCGCTTGAATTTAGCTATAGTTAAATTTGGCTGTATGTTCTTTTCTGTGCCCTCCTGTAGTGAGTGCTCCATACAGTATTCCATGTCATGGTTTTCATGAAACAAACCAAAGTTTTCACGTTAGAGGATATGGAGCCTACCTTACTTGGATTGAACTTAGAGTGATTACTATTTGCATTGACAGACATATCTATTGGGTGCAATGCACTTAAGTAGGTATATATATTATTAGGTTTGTCTTTCTATCATTCAATGTGGGACTTATCATTCTAGTATTAAGTTGTAAATGATCGGTTTGCTATGCAGGTGCCATGGCATTTGATGTAGAGTATGCAGGATGGTTAGAAGTGCAGAATATACAAATCAACGAGCTAAGGGCTGCGGTGAATTCACATGCTGGAGATATTGAGCTGCGTGCAATTGTTGACAACATGATGACTCACTTTGATGAGATTTTCAGACTGAAATGTGCTGCAGCAAAAGCTGATGTTTTCCAAATCCTGTCCGGATTGTGGAAGACTCCAGCAGAGAGGTGTTTCATGTGGATCGGAGGCTTCCGCTCTTCTGATCTTCTCAAGGTGAGATTGGAAGTTTATGGTTTTAATCTTTATTGTTCTGAAAGTACCTATCCTTCCGTAAAATATGCTGTCTAACTTGAAACTGAATTGACTCTGAGGCAGCTTCTTGTAAGTGAATTGGAGCCCTTAAGTGAGCAACAAAGGATGGGCATCTACAACTTGCAGCAGTATTCCCAGCAGGCTGAAGATGCTCTGTCCCAAGAATGGATGCATTGCAGCAATCACTGGCCAAGACACTTGCTGATAATTCACCCAACCCATCCCCAAACGTGGCTAATATGGGCCAAATGGCCAAGGCCATGGCCAAGCTAGGCACTCTTGAGGGCTTCCTTCTCCAGGTATTTCATTTCTTGCTTGTTTCCCAAGAAACTTTTACATTTCCTGATACAGTTCATGACTATGAATAGTACAATTTGTTATACTATAATATTTATCCATGCCCTTTTTCTCTCCATTACTCTAGGCTGATAATCTGCAACAAGAAACAATGCAACAAATGCTGCAGATGTTAACCACCCAGCAATCAGCTCAAGCTATACTTGCGATAGGTGATTATTTCTCTCAGCTTACTCTGTTTGGCAGGAGGGAAATGAAGGGGAAGGAAGGAGAGGGAAAATTTTTATAAGTTAGATTTTAAAAAATTGAAGAAGTGATATTATAAAATTTTAATAAAGATAAGATATAAAATAAAAAAAATAAGAAAAATTAACTAAAAACTTTCAACCATACTTTTTCAATTTTTTTAAATCCAAGTCATAAGAACCCCCAACCCTCCAATAGCTCACTATGACTTGCTTGACAACTATGGGAATGAAGTGTCTGAATGCCCTTGACTCATCATATTATCAGCATGTGCGCTACAATGAGTTCCTCTAGAAGCCTTGGATTAGGTGTTTGTAAGGTTAGTGCTGTCTGTCTATATCTTAACCTACTGTTTCTTTTTCTTTTCTTTTCTTTTCTTTTTTTTTCTTCCATTCACCTTTACATTGAAAGCGTTCTGAAATAAGTTATGCAGATATGTCATAGATAGGTGGGAGTAGAAAAGAAATGGAATAGCACTTATACTTTAGGCTACGTGGGTTCATTGTATTCCATAAATCAGATTATATAGGAAAAAAGTTCTTCTCTTTCATTTATCATGGATCTAATTTTACTTTTAATGGTTTCTGTTGTGGCACTTGTACATATGAATCTCTCCATGAGCGTATTAACCATGAGAATATGCTTGACATTGTATGTTACTACTAGTACTTCTGAGTTTATATTTTTGCCCAGCCATTGGAGGTGCGTGCTAGTTTAACAAAAGAAATTTTAAGTATCAAAGTGAAAACTAAATGATGTTAATAACACATTTAGAAATACGAAAACTAAAGATACTACGTAATAAAATATAAAAAGAATAAAAATACTACTGAGTATTTAAAAACTGGTGATACTTAACGACCTGAAGAATTATAATGTATAATAGATTAATAGTGATGTTAATAATATATATACATATGTATATATAATAAATTCTTTGCCACTTGCCTGAATTTAGTTTGCCATGCAACGGGTTAACTGTGATGAAAATGACCTCACCTCCCTTGGTCCAATGCCAAATCTTCTCCGACGGAAACCAAAGCAGCCATCTATTTTTCATGAAATTATTCGGTCTGATGAATCATACAAACGATCATGATCGAAGTTGATATCATTGCGGTTCAGCATTCATTCGACGGAATCTCACATCCAATATTTTATCCCAAAGCTCTTGTGAATTTGAAACGGAAAAAAGAAATCTACCTCTACGCAACAACGATACATGACATAATCTGGCAAAAAAAAAAAACATGACATAAAATATGCTTCAGACAAAGTATTTTTCGACATTAGACGGCGACAAACTAATTTGTAGGATAAACATCCAATCCAAGATGCTCGACCAATTACTTGTCACGCACAGAAAGTTGAGAAAAATGTAGCTGTCCAGCTGGAAAGATTAGTTGATTTCCTCAATCAAGCAAATCAGAAACTGCCGTCTTCTTAAACGCATCAACTTGAGCCAACAGACTAGCCAAACCCTTATTTGGGAATACGTCATCAGCTTTCAGCCTCTCCCTCATCCCATACGCTGGTTGCTTGGCATTTATATAGGCCTGGATAAGAGTTTGGTAAAGGCTCAAACGAGAGGCATAACCTGATTGTCTCATTCTATAGAAAATCTTTTCTGAATTATGGATATCACCCCTCTGGGCGTATTGATTTAAAATAAGCAAGTAGGTATTAAACATTGGCTTCATGTTGTTCTGCTGCATTGCCCTCTGCAAAACAGAGTCTGCCTTCTCCACCTCCCCTGCTTGCACATAAAGTTTAACAATTGAATCCCAAGTCAATGGGCCTATTCGGCACCCACTATCCGCCATTTGTCTAACAAGATCCCTACCCTTCGTCAGCATCTTGTTATTGGCATAAACCTTCAGGAGTGCTGTATAGTCCCTGGAAGAAAGTTTCTTCCATTTTTTCAACATTATCTCAAAAACTTTCTCTGCTTCTTCAACTTTCTTCAATCTTCCCCAAGCCTCAATTGCAGCCAGACATTCTTCAATCCGAGGATTTGATTCACACACTTCCCAAATCCTCCCAACTTCATCAGTCTTTCCCAGGCCTGCATAGAGGGGAAGCAAAAACCGGCATACCCACTGATTTGCTTTTAAATTTTCCCCTTCCATCTCTCTCAAAACATCTTCAGCTTTCTCTTTAAGCCCGGCTGAGGCATAATGCTTCGCCAAGATTGACTTCGTTTGGATGTCTGGTTCAATGCCCTCAGCCTTCATTGTCTCAACAATTTGATCCATCCCGGCTATATCATTAGCCTGGCCTTTTGCAGATATTAAGATTTGATAAGTGAAAGGAGAAGGTTTAATATTCTCTTTTTCCATTAACAACAACACATCAGCAATTTTCTTCTTGTCAATCTTCTGATACAGTAGAAGCAATTGGTTGCAGGCAAATGCTGAAAGAGGGAACTCTAAATCCTTCATTTTGTTGAATACTTGCTCTGCCTTTTTCACATTTGTCTGATGAACACAGTTAGCCAGTAAAGTTCGGTACATAACCTCCCCTCTAAAAGATTCTGGAATGCTTTCTATGTAGTTTTCTGCCTTATGAAGGCCATGCAATTTGGCTAACAAATCAAGTCGAGATGCATAATCCTTCTCAATAAGTTCCAAGATCTTTTTCTCCTCAAGCCACTCTGAAAGCTATAGAACCGACAATAAATTAATATAATATAGATTAAATTATGCTACAAAAGTATAAAACATCCACATGTAAACCATGAAGCTCAAGCAAGGACATTACATGTTTCAACTGCAAATTTGCAACATAATTGAATATTCATAGCTCCTCAACATAAACACAATGCCTTTCCAGAACAATAATGGGTAAGAGACATGTTAAATCACACAGATGATGAAAACAAGCTCAAACAAGTGCATGCTTTCACATTTGAAGGACCACTTCATCCCAAAAACACATAGGTTAGGTTTGAAGCATTTATGTGAAAACCCTTTAGCCTTGAAGCATTGATAACCATATTGTAACATCTTACTCTAGGGTCACTTAACAGAGTTGTTTAGCCATTTAAGACCACATGTGACCCAAAAGTACACCCAATTAAGCTAACTACTTTCATGTACAATTGCCATGTTCTTCACATGGCACTTACCTTGGGATTGAGAACAGCCCTCCTTCACCTCCTTATGGAGGTTAGATACATCCTTTGATACATGATTAATTTATGTAAGCAAATATAAATGTACAAACAGCCACAAGTTATATTAACTTGAGCAAAATAACAATAACAAAAGCGGCTTATTTAGTTTTCCACCTTCAAACTTCCTCCACTAGCTTGTTCTTTCTCTTAGACTTGCATGCCCCTACGGTTGGTACATGGAAGTTAGTTCATTATGGTTTTTTAGAAAATTCCATTCTTTATAAAAGAAAGATACCCGATCTTTAAGAAAATTTTTAAAGGTTCAGCGTTTTAGGTTACTGATTGGGCCATTAATAGTTCAGAATCAGTTAAACACTTCTAATAGGTGTTTCTAAGGTAAGGTGTTACAAATATTCCCATCATACTGTGTTAAAACTCAAACCAGTCTATATATCTATGTAACACATGAATTGTGTAGGGAATCAATTAGATGTAGGTTTATGAATAGTGTTATGATTTGAAACATTTGGCTTATATAAGGCTGTATGCTATGTTGTTTTGTGGCATATTGTTTTGACTTTTTTTTATTGAATTTTGAAGTTAGCGAGTCCTACTAGATACTTATGCCACAGATATGCCTTCCTATGCATCGCATGGAACAGATTTCTAGTTATCAATATGGAAGTAGGAAGTATCTAACTTCTATCCACTTGGTCATAGAAGTTCTAATACCCTATCAAAGGCCACTTCATCCCAAAATATTAAATGTTAGACGAATGTCTAAAATTTCTTCTATCAGTAACTCCTCATCACAATAGAGGAACTATTCCCGCTCAATCAGCATTTGTCCCTGATCACTGTGGCCGAATGACTGTCCCTAATCCCCCCATGCAGCCCCAGTTACAATGACATCAGGACCAAATAATAAAATGGACCTAGTAGAGTGACAGTTCCAGAGAAGAAATGGTGTTGAATGAACAAAAGCAATCAAAATAAGCATAGTTAAAAATGACTAAAATGACATCAAGTAGCCGCAACAAGAAGGCGATAGATTTATAATTAATTAATTAATTTGAAATTTTATTCAAACTAAATCCTGATCCATTTACCTGCAAAGCCTTCCCGTACAATCTGCGCTTGCGAAGCATAAGCATGACCAATGAGATCTCTGACCTCTTTACTTCTTTCCCTTCTTCAACCCACTTGTCCATGGTAGAACGGATATTCCCACCTGGGGCATCTGAGATTGCCTTGAGCATTTCGGATTGAGCCCTTCCCCCCTTTGGTGACTTTCTCTCAGTTGATTCAGTCTCTGTATCTGATAGCTCCAGCTCGTTTTGTGGTTCTTCAGTATCCTCATCATCAACAGATAGATCTGATTTAGAAATTAATTCATCATTATTTTCCCCTGCGGTTGTTCCCAGTTCAGAAAATCCATCTTCCAAATCCTCCTCCTCTTTTGTGTTTCTCGCATCAGCTTGTGAAGAGAGTTCACGCTTACTCACAATAAAATTTGGGGAAGCATATCCTGAGTGATACTGAACAAAGTTCAGTGGTGGAGATCTACCATAGATTATAGGACAACACTCAGAGACACGACCCTCATCTTCCACAGAAGCTGTTGGTGTTAATTTGAAACAGGCACGAGCAGTTCCCGCTTTGAGCCCTCGGCTCCTGCAAACATTGCAATAGGTTACCATCACAAACGGATACAGATATTAAAGCAGACTAAATAACGAAATGTAAATGATAGTATATCTGGATTCTGCACAAACTACAACATTGAGAATAGGAGATATTTAGAGATAACCAATACCGCAGCACTCGATATGAGAAAGCCGTGCAATACTATTAATGTCAAAAAGCACAAATACGAGGGGCATGGTACCAGATATTTGGGGGGGGGGCAGCAAAAAAATTCCCTCGTCCTTTACTGGATTAATCACCAAATCACTGGAGTGTTTTCTGTTAATCCACTCGACAGTGTCATGTAAAGTGACGGAATGCATCCATCGTGATCGTGAGGAAGAAAACATGAACACGAGCTAGTCAACAGCTATATAGGAGGTACCGCAAGTATTTAACTAAGCATTCAATTTTGCCCAGCTTCCTCGACGGTCACTAGAGAAGGGAAAACTAGCGGCTTGCCTTTAAACGTAACACGAAAAAATGAACCAACCCTATGCGACATTCTGCTTTTTCTCCGTTTCAAGAGAGACAATTACTACGGAGACTTACCTAAGAGAAGTCGAAGCTCGACGAATAGCCCACATGTTAACAGAAGCGGGTTGAGGAAGCGAAACAGAGTTGGAGTGATGGGAAGCTGCGCGCTTAAACCCTAAATGCAAAACCTTCCGATCGCCCGGCTAGGGGGCCCGCGTAAATGTATCTTTCCTCCGCGCACCCTTTTCATCAATATGAGGGTAATTTGATTTTTGTAATAGGGAGGAAGCCTCCATTTAGTATTAATACTCCCCTCTATGTCATTTGGCTTTTTTAAAGAATGATTGAAAATTTAAATAAATTATTTAATTATAATATATGTTATGTATTATTCTCTTGATCCTATTTATAAATAAATTTTTCTCTTATGGGCTGGGTCTTTTTATAAACAACTTTCATTTTATATATAAAAATGTAAGCTCATTTTTTTTATTTTACCCTTATTAAGTATATATTATTTATAATTAATTATCACATACATCAAGAGTTATATTCAAAAAAGAGAGAGAACTCATTAGGTGAATGAAGTCAACAAAGCAGTGGGAAAACGTATTTTACTATATTTCATACATTTTATACATTATCTCTCTGTTTTCATAAATAAGGGCATACATGGAAAAAAACATGACATTTTTAACACACTTATTACTTTTAACTATAAGTTAATTTTGCGCAATCAAGAAAAACATTGTTTATAAATAGGACCGGAGAGAGTATTAGATTATATTATATCAGTTTATAAGTGAATAATTAGTTTTAAAAAACATAAACAAATGCTTTAAAAATACTTCATTTGGTCTTAAATATAATATTCAGTTGACTTTTTTGAAAGATAAAGAAAGTTAAATAAGTTACTAATTATATCATATATTGTACGTTATTAGATTACATATCATCTTGTAAGTTAAACAAAATAGTTTAGAGAAAATAATAAATATAAATACTTTAAAGTGATTTAATTAATTTTCTTAATATCTTTTAAAAAAATAAATTAAACCTTATATTTAAAGCTCGAGGTAGTAATTTGATTTTCCTAATAGCAAGCGAAATGAAGAACATGTTGTTTTTCGTAATAGCAATAGTAATGAAACCTCCATACACTCTCTAGTTTAATCACAATAATAGTACTTAATAATTATAATAATTTGTTGGTGAGTTTAATATTTGCAATTATTAATTATCATTTAACATAAGAGAGAAAATTAGAAAGTAAGTACCATTGACCAAAAAAATTAGAAAGTGCATACCAAGCAACTATGTGATTATCCACCACTAATCCAAACAAACACTTAGAGCCCGTTTAGTTCAACCTCATTGCATGCATGCAATGATAATCATGATTGCATTACCATGAGAAGAGTGTTTGGTTGTTCTTTAGCATGGTAATAGAGTTTACCATAGTAATGATGATTACCAAAAAATTGATGATCCTCATTCATACCCCCCCTATGAATCCTCATTACCATTCCATTGAATAATTGGAAAAGTCTAATTTACCCTTTAGTTTTACTTCTCTTTATTTTACTTATATATTTTCACTTAGCCACATCGACACAACCGCTACCGCCGCCGCCCCTACCTGCCACCTCCTCCTCCACCGCCGCCGCCACCTTCTTCTCCACCACCACCGCCGCCACCTCCTTCTCCACCACCACCGCCACCTCTTCCTCCACCACCACCGCCACCTCCTCCTCCTCTGTCGTTGCCGCCACCACCACCACCTCTTCCTCCTCCACTACCGCCACTACCTCCTCTTCCTCTACCGCTGTTGCTACCCGGCACCTCCGCCACTACCTCCTCCTCCTCCCTCGCCGCCGCCACTACCTCTTCCTCCTCTACCGTCGCTACTACCTCCTCCTCCTTTGTCGTTGCAACCACCGCCACTACCTCCTCCTCCGCCGCCGCCGCCCGGCCCCGCCGCTACTACCTCCTCCTCCTCCCTCGCTGACACCTGCCGCTGCCACTACCTCCTCTTTCTCCGCCGCCACCCGCCACCATTGCCACTACCTCCTCCTTCTCCGTTCCCACCACCACTACCTCCTCCTCCTCCTCCGCCGCCGCTACCACTACCTCCTCCTTCTCCTCTTTCGCCGCCGCCGCCGCCCCCTGCCACTGCCACCACTACCTCCTCCTCCTCCGTCGCTGCAGCCACCCACCATCCGGCACCGCCGCCACTACCTCCTCCACCTGACTCTTAACTTTCTTTTTACAAAAAATTATAATAAGGGTAAAATAGATTTTGTGTAATATATTAATTTTAAATAATTGTTAAAATAATAATTCATTGCACCTTACTTAAAAAGCAAATCAAACACTAGCCCTATAATTAATATTGCATTGCATTACCATTGCATCACATTACATTGCACTGCAGGGTGTAATGAGATCGAACCAAACGGGCCCTTAATTATATTAGTTATATATATATGATATAAAGTGACCATCGGATAGTTATAAAAAAAATTAATTACGGGATTGGCTGTCAATATATTCCAAATTTTTTCAGGTCAAAAAAATATATTCCAAATTTTTGTGAACTTATTACGCATAAAATCGTGTCGAATAATATAAAGCTGAGTTAAAACAGCCTAACTAATAAAAGTGGGTGTTTGAAGTTCTTTATCGTAATATGCATATGTTTCGGTGAATAAAAAAAAAAAAAGGTTCTTTATCATGATTTCTCCGGATGTAGGTGCCCCGATGCAAATTGAAAGAAATTTGGTAAGCCACGAATATAGCATATATTTTTTTTGTTATTAAATATAAAATTCAATTGATTTTTTATAAGATATTGAAAAAAAAATTAAGTAAGTTACTTAATTATATTATATACTAATTTATAAGTCATACAAATTAATTTTAAAAAAATAAAAGTATAAATATGCTTATCCGTTTGTTCTAATTCTAAATTGAAGTAATTAAAATCTCTCATCCTCACCAACACTTGAGAAGCAACATTTGTTTTAATTCGATCGAATCACCCCAGGGGAATATAGGGGTAAGCAAATTGAATGCCAAAAACTTAATTTTTTTTTTGTCAGATGATTGAAAAAGGATTGATGGCAAATATATATGTGTGTATATATATATAAGATCAAGATATATGCATATATATACGATCTCCTCCGAGCTTTTACGGATTTGATTGATGCATATTACATGAAACAACGTAGAAAGAGCCTTCTAATCTGTTATCAGTTTCCATTATATAGCATCTGCGTACATCCAAGATCTATTCATAGACCACATATCATTAACCGACTGATTAATGATTGATAAGACTTACAGCCTGTGTGTTTTATGTATCAACTCAAAGAGGCAGCGGCAAATCCACCGGCTTTCATCATTCGCTTAAACTCAATGAAATTCACCATTCCATCTCCATCTGCATCAACCTTCTTGATCATTCTCTTGCACTCTTCCAGTGCCTTCCCGTGTTTCAGCCCCAAAGAAGCTAAAACTGTGCTCAATTCTTCCTCTGTTATGAACCCATCTCCGTTTTGATCGAACACGTTGAACGCCTCCTTCATATCCTCGTCTTCGTCTCTATCGTCCATTATTGATTTGTACAGTTCGCCAAATTCGTCGATATCAACGCACCCATCTCCGTTTACGTCAATCTTCTCTATCATTTGGATCAGGTCGGGATCTGAGATGCGGATCCCCAAGTTTTCTAGGGAATCGCTGAGCTCTTTCTTCGTGATCTTGCCGTCCCCATTTTTATCGAACATTTGGAATACTCGCCGTACTTCTGCCGGATCCATTAATTATTATTTGCTTCCAATACAGTAGTGATGTCGATGCAAAAGAGGATAGTCAAATAGTAAGAGAAGGATATAATGGCTCTCGATCAGAAGAAGAGGAAGAAGAATGGGCAAGCAAGCTGATGATGGAATTAGATGCAGACAGATTGGCGAAGGCTTTGGAATGTAACAGACTGGGACTAATAATTTTTTAGATGCTGTTTCGAACAGAGATGACGCATTCATGTTCTTCCTTCAATTGCGTTAAATCATTCGTTATATTTGGGTGGTTGCCATGCAAAACTGTTTCTGTCTAAACATTTATCTTAAACATGCCGATGTGAAGGGATGGACCTGCGTTTGACTAAATAAAGCATTCTTTTAAAAAATACACATTAATCACTTCAGAAACTCAACAGACAGTGATTAGCTAGACACTGTATGAGCCACTCATCATCCTCTACCTGGCAGAAAATCCACCTCAGCATGCTTTAGATAAGTCTTTTGCCGTATAGATGATTAGACCATGACTCAAGGTGAATTATGTAAGATTATATATTGGGTTTTAACGAGTTAAAAGTCGATGAACCAGGCCATACTATTGAATTATTACTGCTGAGGGACTGAATTGCATCTCAGTTAAACCTTGAAATACAAAAGGACTAAGTTTCCCTTATTTTAAGTATTTGTTGATTGGTATGTGCTTCTTTATATCTCGTATAATAAAATGATTTTAATTTTTGACAATCATGATATAGACTACTCTTCGGTTTTGCCAACAAAGAAACTAATTGTATTGAAATCAAATGAAATTACAAGGTCTTAGAAGCAGAAAACAAAGGTACTAACATAATGAATACAACATAAATTAGAACTAGAAAACATCCCATTAAAATGTTTTCAATGCAGTGAGATCATAAATTAAAATTCACTGAATAGAGATATCTCAAACGTCAGACACCAAAAATACCTACAGATCGAGATATCCAATTTAAAAGACAAGACTTTTCCAATGAAGTTTTGATAATACATCCGGTTATCAAATATACTTCATAGAAATCACATGTAAAAATGCTTCCTGATCAAATTTATTGAGACAAGTATATTCCTAAGGAGAACATCAATCATTAAAATAATAGAGGAATCACAATAAACGTGACAATAAAAGAAAGAATCACAGTCCCACCCCTACCCTAACGATGGACAACATTGTCACACCCTTAAACATGCACATGTCTAACAAAAAAGATGAATAATGCTAACATTTACATTGAACATGCATATGTTAAGCTAGAGAAGAATAATGTGTGCAGATTTGCTGAAGAGATTCAAATTGATTATTCTTAGTGAATCATCTAATAACCATTCGTTACAATTCCGCCCAGTAAAATAAATAGCCTCTCTTCGACAGAAAGATACATCAAACAAATCATAACCATTTTTTAAAAAATGACACAATAGTTAATACGAGTATATTGCATAGTTCAATTGAAGCTCGTAGTATGATTTTTTTTTAAAATTTAAGATAAAGCATATGTTTAAGTCTTTAATTTTATATCAAGTTTTAGTTTGAACTTGACCAAAAAAAAAAAAGTTATAGTTTGATCATCTAAATTTATATAGTATATTTTTAGCCCCTTATTGTTGATGTGATTAATATTCTACTAACAAAAACGTTAGACTCAGCCAATTTCATGGTGATTATGCAATTAAATACTGCAATGTTAATTTTTAATTTAAAATATGCAAACTGGAAAACATTTTTTTTAAAAAAAAAAAACCAGGTGCCGTGGATGTTTGCTGCAAGCCGTAACAACAATCTCCACGGTTTCGCAGACATCCCCACTCTTCACTACTTACACTAGGAACCAGTTATGGTGTACATGAGTTTCCCCCATCTAGATATGATTTAAATAGTTCAGTTTTATTTTTTTATTTTAAAAAATTATTATAATGGGTGAAAAATTTAAAATAAAGATAATATTTTAACTAATATTTTTTTTTCATTTAAAAAATCATATGTTGAAAAATATTAAATTTAAATTGTCTATATTTCATTAGCATGATCCAAATATGACAAGCTGATGGTGCCTATCCTTTCAATCCTTTGAATAAGCACCATAATTGGTCTCGCTTATACTGCTAGGTAATTGCAATCCAGAGCCATCAAGTCATCACCCCAACACATGTTCCGTAGCCATCTCGTCACTTCGAGGAATAAAAAACCGGATTGATCAGTCAGTCTGATCAGTTGAACTTGTGACTAGTCAGTAGTTTAATCCAGTTTATACATCGGATCAATGAACTAGTAAAAATCGATGGTTCAATTGGTCCGATTTTTTAGATTTTTTTTATGAAATATATATCTTTTATTCCTCTAACTACTATTTCGTGATATTTTTAAGAGAAAAATGAAAGTTTGAAGACCAAGATGAAAAGAAAAGTAAGTAAAGAAATAACAAATCTAAAAAAAGAAGATTTTGAGGGATATAATAATTAATTAATTATAGGAAATGAGATATCATTGTATAAGTATATGCACCATAACTAATACTAATAGATTTTAAGCATATATTTTTTAAAGATCTTCATTTTTATCTATAGAAATTTTAAAATATATTAATATATATATTACTACTAATAAATTGTAATATTATAATATGACCGGTCTGACCCCGATTGACCCATTAACCCTTGAACCTATGTTATGACCGGTTCATTACCCAATCCGATTTTTTGTTCATTAGTTTTAAAGCGCAATCTAACAAGCTAGAATTAGTTCAGGGATTTAATTTCTTAAAAAATAGGTTTGTTTTCTTTAAATTTAATCAATAGGGTAATTATTTTTATGCTTCATTTTAAATATAAAAATATAATTTATTAAAAAATTATACGTAACCATTATTTTTTTATCCAATTTTACTTAACTATTATTAAAAAACAATGCATGAGTATTACGTTTTCAAAGGACAAAACATATATTTTAAGTTTTAACGTTATGCATTTAATACGTTTATTTTCAATTAAGACATATGATTTTGTAATATATTATTTATGTCATAAAAATTCTTTATTAATATTTTAAAATTAATTTATTCTGATTAAATCAAACAAAAGTGTATGAATAACATATGATGAATAAAAACACGCTTTTTAAATATGTTTTCAATTGAGTCACGAATTAAAAAAAAAGTATGTTTTTAGTCATTTAAAAGAAAATTAAATAAATAAGTTTAAGTAAATATGATAAAAATTTAAAATTTCAAAAATTAATAAATTTTATAACCTATTGAAAATTTTCAACATACATGTATTAGAATTATTTTTTAGTTGTATAAAAAATTATTTTTAGGTAAATATAAATATGTATTTATTTATTGAAAGAGGGGGTATTTTGATAAACAAATGTTTGAAAGTCAAATTTAACAGTCAACTAATGGTTTCATAAATGAAAACGGAATCTTAAATATACAAAAGGAGGTCTCTATCCCACGTATTTTAATTTAAAGGGAAATTTATATGCGTTTTTAAAATAGAGGGTAGGTTATGTAATTGAGGTAAAACAGAAGGGTATTTAATGTATTTTATTTTTTTCATATTTATCATTTTCTTCCTAATTTACTCATAATAATACTTTCTCAATAATAATAAAAAAAAGAGGGAATTATTGCAAAAAATTTTATTAATAAATTTATGAACATTTAAAAATTATAATTTATTATAAAATAGTTCCACAAGAGTTAAATATAATTATGATATTTTAATAGATTATTTTATATTATTTTTTTTATCCAGGATTTAATTCAATTTTCCCTTTAAAAAATGCGTTAAGTTGGTTAAAGGCCCAGATACTCGAGTCGGGCAGCCAAACGATATTTTGCAGGCGCGAGGGTTTCTCACATCACCCATACCCACAATCAATTGATACAATTGTCTGCCTGTTGAAGTGCGAAGCTCGCAGGTTCCATTTCCTTCCTCTGCTTTCGTTATCCTTATTCGGTTCTAGGTGCCGCTTCGTTGAATAATTTCTCGGGGGCGCATATCTGCTTTTGTTAATCTCGCTAGAATATGCTGAATTATTTGATGTTTTTTAGTTCGTGATGTGATTCTTCGCATGATTGCTGAGGACGCGGATTAGTAAACGCATATTAATTTATGTTATTAGCTGGCTTTGCTCACGCTACCGCTTAATTTAGTGAGAAAAGGGGTTTTGATCAATTGATGCTTTATGTCACACTCTTTGTCTAGAACCAAAACAAAGTGGCCTTTGATATCGAGTTCTTCTGATCCATGAGTGTTCTTGGGCGTTCTTTTTACTAACTCTGAAGCAGAAGAGAAGGAAAAGTAGTAAAGAACTTTTTTCTTTTTCATTCTTTACGTGCCCTTTTTTCTCTCCCTAAAATTCGGTGCATATGAATACATGTTGGTGAAAGCTTAACATTTCGTTCAAGGTACTAGGGATTCTTTGTTAACACATTACCAATACCCTCTGGCTTTGTTCAACTGGAAACTGGGGTTTGAAAAATGTTTCTTCAGCATTCATGACAGAAAGGTCATGGTGTTCCTTGCATCTTTAATTTCTCTGTTCAGTTGATTGTGTTTATTACATTACGATTATATCACTTTTAAACCTTCATATGATGGCACTGAATAAGGGTTAAACAATATTCTTTTCATTATTGGAATGTGCATACTTCTAATTTTTTCCTTGTCAAATTAATAGCTGCAAATTGCCTGATTTGCCACCATTCGTTGTAAAATTTTAGCTTCTCTTTAGTTGAAATATTTAGAAATTATTTGTATTTCTGGCACAAGTACTCTTATAACTATCTTTCCAGCTCTTTAATTGGCATTTTTTATTTTTCTATTACTTTGAGCATTTACCATTCAACTATTTTCCTTATCTTCATTGTTTCATCGTCTTCGATTATCTTGCACCCTTAATTTATAATCCACGGTTTTGGGGCTTTATTAGGCCTTGCATGATGGACTCAAACTTGCAGTCTCTACCACATGACAATACTGATACAAAAAATACATTTCGCAAGCCTTCTGCTGACTCATCTCATAGGAATTATCGCCGACATTCTCCAGCTGATGGATTGCTGTCATCTGATGGTTGGAATCTTTGAACTCTTTCTTATTTCTTATCTCTTTTAGCATTTACAATGGTATTTTAGTAAATTGTAATAATTTTGAGTTGGTAGGTATCTGCATTCTACAATCTGTATTGTTGTTAGAATTTGTCACACACACACCCTCCGTGTTGTTCATTTGTGGTGCTTTATATGCTGTAAATTAGATGACTAATAATTGTGCTAGGCTTATTTCTGTCATAATGAACTCACTAGATTTTCGAAGGATTCTAAATTATGTTGTCTTTTGGCGATGCCTTCAAAATGTAGACTGGTGCTAACCTTGATGAATGGTGATCCTAGCCCTTATGGACATCTGTGTTTTCCATTGCCAAATAAAAGAAATTTGTGGGCTCTTGAAGTAAATTAGGAAAATGGGAGATGAGTTGTTGGGGCTGTCTAGATTCAACTAGATGTTTTGAAGGTTGCCTCTCCAAGTTTTCTTATATTGTCTGTTCATGTTTATTTGGAATTGATAATACTTTTACACTTTTAATGCTAAGCTCTGCTAATTGGAGTTGGGTTTGATACTCTTATTAACATTCAGGTAACCCCAAGCGTGAACTCAGCCCAGATCGAAATCCATCAAGGGGAGGCTCTGTAAATGTCTCTAACCATCATGCAAGGAAGGATGATGGCAAAGAAGAAGACAGAGATTATGGCAAGAATCACCACGGCAGGAGCAGTGATTCTTTTAGACATTCTGATCGACAGTCATCTCGGAGCTCCTATGGTCACTCTAGAAATGAAGATTACACTAGACATGACAAGTATGCTGATGAAGATAGATACCGTGAGAGGCTATCTTCTCACGCGGGACTTGAGTCCAGGGGTGATCATTCAAGAGAAGGGAGTGATAATAGGTCCAAAGATCATCCGCGCACTGCAGACAAATATTCTCGTGACAAGTATGATAGGTCAGAATATAGGGGTTCAGATTATAGGAGCAAGGAAAAGGATAGAGAAACCTTCTCGGAGCATCTAAAATGTAAAGGGAAGGATTCTCTATTTGAAAGATCTGGATCTGGAAGGAAGCATTCTCCGTATGGTGGTGTGGAGAGGGAGAGGCGTACAAGGGACAGTGATTATCGAGATGAAAGAAGAGATTCACACAGAAGTTATAGAGATTACAGAAGTGATCGGGTGGTCTCCTACTCAGAGTCAAGGAGCCAAAGAGATGACTCTGGTTCACAGAAAGATAGTGCTAAATATCGTCTAAAAGAAGCTTATGAGAGTGAACAGAAGGAGCTGGACAGTAAGAGATTTGGCAGGGACTCAGAGATTGGAGAGGACCTTGATAGAAACACCAGAAAAGCTGGGGAGCAAATCAGTAATGAAGATAAAGAATCTTCTGTCAAAAAAACAAAGTTGTTTGGCACTGAATATGGTATGTTTTTAAGTATAATTTATATATGGCTTCATGACGTTTGTGATAATTTGTTTTGACTCTTTAAATTTTCCTGAATTAAAATTAGATGAAAGCCAGACTTCAAGTTCAAAGCTTCCTCAGGAGAGTAATGTGAATTTAGGAACTGCTCAGGGCAGTGGTTCAGAAGTTGTCAATGATCTGAATAGCGCAAAGGTTGCAGCCATGAAAGCAGCTGAATTAGGTAAGCACCTCTTTTCCATTGCAATTGACCTTATTTTGCAACACGGTCAACTGCTTGACCTTCAATGATCGACTTGTTTACTGAGAATTTGGGGGGATGGGGGGTTGTCTTGATTACATTTTTCATGCCTGGTGCACAAGTAGAAGTGGTTGTGAATGTCTGCTATGTCTAGTCTTATCTTACTGCATGACTGGTGTATCTGTTTTTCATGTTGTCTCTGGCTTTTGCCAGTACAATTTTAGTCTAAAATCATTTAATTTATGCTCTAATTCTTTCAGAAGCCATGTTATACTCATCTGGAAGTTTTGTTGAATGGCAGTTAATAAAAACCTGGTTGGCACTGGCGCTGGTTGCTTGACTACTGACCAAAAGAAGAAGCTCCTGTGGGGCAAGAAGAAGAATACACAAGTAGAGGAGGTATCTTTGACTTCTTAACTCATTTTACAATCTTTTTTGGGATAATTGTGTTCTGAAATTATATGCACAGTACTTTTGAGAGGTCAATTTTTTAACCGTCGCATATATTCTTAAAATTTATGCCAAGTGACTTATTGTCATACACACGGTCTCTAAAATGATTTGATTTAATGGCGGAGAAGCTCAACCTGTCAGTCAAGCTCTCCATGGAAAAATCTTTTTCTTTTATCAAGTCTTGCTAGTCTAGCCTCAACCTGAATTGATCGCATGAGCGTAGAGAATGTGGAGTGGTTTGTTGTGGTTATGAAATTGAACTGGTGAGTGCGCTGGCTTTCCGCCTTCAGTTCTAAGGTTCGAGCCCTGCAAATAGTCTCTTGACAATATGTCAGGGTAAGGCTGTGTACATATAGGGTCTCTTTTCCCTGAGCCCGCATTATGCAGGAGCCGCTTGGCACTGGGGTCCGCCTTTTTTTTTTTTTAATGTCTGCTATAACACCATTGTGCTGTTTTATTTGCCTTGGAAATTGTTGATACTTTATGTTTATGTTACATTTGCTATAAACTGCTACTTATTCATTTGCTGCTCCAAAAATGCACACGCCAAATGTTATAGTCTGGTCACCGCTGGGATACAGCACTATTTTCTGATAGGGAACGACAAGAGAAGTTCAACAAACTCATGGTAAGTATTGATTGACCTACTGCCCTATTTGACGAGATAATAGCATAAGGAGATCGTTTTTCCCTTTTTTTTCTTTTTATTTAGCTTGTTCCTGAATAGTCTGGCTGGCTCCATTGGAGTTTTCCCCATACTAACACAGTTTTAGAGTCTGAGGTTGCATTGGTGCCTATGGCCAATTGTAGGGTGTGAAGGGCGACCCAAAGGCGGAGCAAAGATCCGACGACCTAAATGTGGAGAAGCAGAGGGAGCAGCTCCAGATGGATCTGGAGAAGCAGTACACTGCGGGTCTTCGTCGGAGAGACGGTCGTACAGTTGGATTAGGTCTTTAAACATTCGCTCGAGAGTTTTCCCATCATTTGACCTGCCCCATGTTCATCATTACGCTTCCCTGCTCTTCAGGATTTTGTTACTTGTTTGTTTTATTTGGGAGTATGGTTTGATGTCAGACACATGGAATCTAGTGGCAGTTTGGTGGGAGTTTTCTAGTAGACAGAAACTCGTTTATGTTGTGGATATTCTTGTAATTGAATGTCAAATCTTATTTTGTAATTCGTATAAAACTGATTTTGATATTTGGGACCTAGAGATGTTCAAAATAACATTTTAATCCTTGATGGGTTTAATTATTTAAGGTTCTGAAATCCGGATCGGGTACTGAACCGGTCGAGATATTGGGTCATGGGTCAATGGGTCAGATTGGAGTCAAACCGGAGTAAAATCGGGGCCAAATCGGTAATAAATTGAATATTTTGGGCGTATTAATAAGAAATTCTAAAAGAAAAATAAAAAAAATTGATTAAGTGTGAAAGTGAAACTAAGAAATGTGAATGAAGTCATGAATAATTAAGTGATTTGATGAATTGATCAGAGGTATGGAACTCGACAAGAATTGGAGTTTAAATGTTAAAAAAAAAATGGTTAACTCGGTCGAGTCAAGTTGGGTTTACCGGGTTAACCAACAAACCGGACCGGTTTTTTGGCGGGTTTGTCAGTTTCCGGTCCAGTACGAGTTCCAAAACAATGTAATTATGTTAATGTGAACAATAACAAATAAAAAAAATAAATCTTTGATAAAAAAATAAGGGAGTTTAATTATTAGGGAAATTTCATTTAAATACTATGTGAATTTATAAAGGAAGAATCGCTTAAAACCGGATCGGTCGGTTGAACCGGTGAACTGATCAGTAGTCCGGTCCGGTTGGGGTGTTAAACCGGTGAACCGGTCGAACCAGTTAGAAACTGTGGTCGAACTATTCCCCCTTTTTTTTAAATACATTTTTTTTATTTCTCTAACTATTATCCCGTGCTATTTTTGAGGGAAAAATGAAAATTTGAAGATCAAGATGAAGAGAAAAGTAAGTAAAGAAAGAACAAATCTAAAAAAAAAGAATATTTTGGGGATATAATAATTAATTAATTATAGGAAAGGAGATATCATTGCATAAGTAAATGCACCATAACTAATACTAATAAATTTTAAGCATTGTTTTCTAAAGATATTAATTTTTATCTATAGAAGTTTAAAAATATATTAATATATATATTGCCAGTAATAAATTATAATATTTTAATATGACCGGTTTGACCACTGGTCCGACCTCGGTTGAATCATTGACCTTTGAATATGTGCCGTGACCAGTTCATTGCCTGGTCCGGGTTTTTGTTCCTTGGTTGCACACGACGAAAGATATTTTGCACACGACAAGAATATATTTTGCACACAACAGAAGATGTTTGCACATTTGTAGGGAATATTATGCACATACAGAAGATTGGTTGCACACAACAGAAGATCTGTTGCACATGAAAGATGACTGTTTGCATGCGTTGTAGCATTTGACAATTAATTTATCCCTAAGGTATTTTTAAATCATTTTCCCATTTATAAAACTCCAAAGTATATGTTAACACGTGTAAATGACATAAAGTTGATAGATATTAAATTGAGAATTTAAAGTGTTGATATATTTACCATTTTGCCCTTCAATTTGAAAAAGAAAGAAAGAAAAGGTGTCCCTTACCGGAGTACCGCTAATCGGCTTGCACACTCGGCAATCAGAGTTCTCGCACTAGGATTTTTTTTAGGGGGAAGGGGATTTTTTTTTAAAAAATAAAAATTAGATGAAGAGGGCAAAGGGTGGGATCAAACCCGTCCCACCCTTTTATCAAGCCCCTTATATATATATATATATATATATATATATATATATATATAAATAAAGACATAATGACTTTTATAAAATAAGTAATGAAAATGAAAAAATGCGTAATTATATTGGTTAGAGGCATAACTATATTTAGGGGTGTGCATCAAATTCCCGTCCTGGTCTTCCCGTCTCGATCCCGAGCAAATTGGGATAGGATTTTCCCGTGATCGGGATGGGGAAAATTTTTTCAGGATCGGGATCGGGAATGGGACTTCCCAATCTCGACTTTTTCCGGATCCCGAAAATATACATATATTTATATTGTTATAAAAAAATATTTAAGAAGATAAGATCAAATATAAATAAAATGTGAAAATTCCTAATATCCTCTAGGTAATATCTATTCTAATAATTTTTTTTGGTTAATTTCATTTATTATTTTTTAAATAATTCTAATTTTTTGTTCTTGTCATTGTGTTTTTTGTAGCTGAATCGACAATTTTAAGTATGTATTGAACTAATTATATATTTGTGTTGGACTAATTTGGTACAATATGATATTAAACAAATTATGTATTTGTCTTAGACTAAAAGAAATTAAAATATGATTTTTTTTAAAAAAATGAAAGGGATTGGGATCAGAAAATTCCCGATCCCGAGAATTTCCCGTCTCATTGGGACGAGAAATTTTCGGGATCGGGAATGATTTTCATTCCCGAACCCTTTTCGGGATTGAGATCGTGAATGGCATTTCCTAATCTCGTCTCGTCCCGAGAACACCCCTAATTATATTGATTAAATGAGTGATGACGTTAACTAATAATGGTATTGACTAAACGAATAATAATATTGATTAAATGTGTAATGACACTGACGTAATGAGTAATGATATTGACAAAAGGCATAATGATATTGACTAAACGGGTAATGATATTGACTAAATGAGTAGTAAGATTGACTAAAGGTGTAATGACATTGATTTAATGAGTAATGATATTGAGTAAACGGGTAATAGGATTAACCATTACGATTTTAGTTAATCTTATTACGCCTTTTATCAATATAATTACTCATTAAGTCAGTGTCATTACACCTTTAGTCAATTTTACTACTTATTTAGTCAATACAATTACTCATTTAGTCTATAACATTACTCATTAAGTCAGTGTCATTACATATTTAGCCAATCTTACTACTCATTCAGTCAATACCATTACTCGTTTAGTCAATATCGTTACGCCTTTTGTCAATATCATTACTCATTAAATCAGTGTCATTACACATTTAGTCAATACAATTACTCATTTAATCAATATCATTATTAGTTAACGTCATCACTCATTTAGTCAATAACTCAAGCCCAAATATGTCATTTTCATTCAATGGGATTGAGATTTCAATTTAACTTCTTTTCAAGCTTATCAGTATACAGTAAACTCCCCATGGCCCTCTCAATGATCCCGTTAGACGTCAAAGTTTTGGTGAAAGTGTGAAACTATAAGCTGTAAACTTGTTCACATCCGAGGACTGCAGTAGATCATCAATGTTTTACCGTGAATACGATAGTAAATAACTGTTTGATAATTTTTAATATAAGATATATTTATCTAATTTTGATTAGATTAAGAAAATTAGTTAATATGACATGTATTTTTTAAAGTACCGTAATCATTTTTTTTAATTCCCTTATTTTTCTTCTTCCATAATTATTGTTGAAAGAACATTAATAGAGGTAAATTAAAAAAATTGATAAATATAAAAATTATATCTTATATTTAAAACCAATATAAATTTTTTAAATATTTTTTATATTAAACATCCGAGTGAGCATTATTCTTCATTTTCAAAAGTATAATTTGTTGCCATAATTAAGAGTAGATAAAGCTCAAAGTTACTTTTATTATCTATTTAATAAAAAGAAACCAATGATAGAAGACAAACAACAACCACGTCCCATCGTTCACTCTTTTTGTCCCAACGAGATGTTGACCTGATTTTTTAGCACATCTCCAAATGCTCATTACTTTTGCATTGCACTTCTGAACTGTGTATATGGTTCGTCTCTAGCATAAGAAAATAAGAAAGGCAATCACGACCAGATCTATCGTGAAGATAACTCCAGGAGTTTCAGACGGTGATTGATTGGGGAAGAAATCTAAAAATCAAGGATTCTATTCACACCAAAACGACCCAAGGATAAATAAAAGCGAGACAAAAGCATTGGCCATTGAAGACCTTTTAGGGTCAATACCACATTTTGCTTTTAAGCTAGCACTCAAAAGTTTCCTCCTTTACATACGTTTAGCGATGTAGCAATCATTCAGACCGTCTTAATAATATTTGCTTTATTCCCATCTCTGGTTACCACAGCCTGTTTTAAATTACCCAAAACATCATATCTTAGAATCTTACCATGATATCTCAGTCGCTTGCCATGGCTGCAACGTTAATATTTGTGGTTCTTGCACAAATACTCACTTCAGTTACTTCACTGTCAGAAGCTGATAAGATTATTAGTTTGCCAGGGCAGCCACCGGTCAAGTTTAAGCAATACTCTGGTTACATTACCGTTGATGAGAACCGGCACAGAGCTCTATTTTACTATTTTGCTGAAGCAGAATCAGAACCTGCTTATAAGCCACTAGTTCTCTGGTTAAATGGAGGTATGCTTTTACTTATACACTAAATGCAAAAAATTTACTTCTAAAGGGAAGAGAAAGAAGCAATTGAGGTGTTTTTGTTTTGTGGGTTATGAAGGGCCTGGTTGTTCGTCTGTGGGAGCTGGAGCGTTCGTTGAACATGGACCTTTCAAACCAAGTGGAAACGTTCTCGTGAGAAATGAATATAGTTGGAACAGAGGCAGGGAAAAAGTTTTAGCCCTTTGAATTGATCACTACAATTAAGTATGCTGTTTTCTGTCAGAGATCATTCATTGATTTACTTCCTTGCTACAGAGGCAAATATGCTATACGTGGAATCACCGGCCGGTGTTGGTTTCTCATACTCTGCTAATGAATCATTCTATGAATTTTTGAACGATGAAATCACAGGTTCTTTCACTTTGTTTTATGCATTTTAGCAGTTGAGTAGCACCATAATGCTCACTGTTAGGCATCGGTGAGCTGGCTTTCCTTAAGACGATCTTCGTTAACTAGTATAGGTTTGCTTGTTCGTGTACAGCAAGGGACAATCTTGTTTTCCTACAACGTTGGTTCACTAGATTCCCGGAGTACAAAAGCAATGATTTCTTCATCACCGGGGAGAGCTATGCAGGTATGTCATTTATTTGTACATTAACTAGTATCTTCGTTTCATAACTACAATTCTGTAAGCATACTCGTTTTCAGGTCACTATGTACCCCAACTTGCCCAGCTCATTGTTCAAACCAAAACAAAGTTCAATCTCAAGGGGATAGCTGTGAGTGCAGAGGATTTTCTTGAACAAACAAAAACTTTGCTTAATTTGCATATCATAACTTGTTTCGATGTTTCTATTTGCAGCTAGGGAATCCTCTTTTGGAATTTAATACTGATCTAAATTCTAGAGCTGAATTCTTCTGGTCACACGGACTAATATCAGATACAACCTATAACATCTTCAACACAATTTGTAATTTTTCCCAAATTTGGAGACAATATCACGGTGAGACTCCAAGTGTGAGTTGTGCAGAAGCGAATAAACTGGTGACAAGGGAGATTGGTAAATTTATTAATCCATACGATGTCACTCTCGATGTTTGTGTGTCATCCTTAGATCAGCAGGCTCAAACGCTAAATCAACTGGTGAGGTCATCTTTTGTCTTGATTTTACCATTCCCCTATTGTTATACCATTAACTTTTCTCTGTTTGAATTTGTTGGTGATGCAGCAAGAGACAGCCAAGATAGATGTTTGTTTGGATGATGAAACATCTGCATATTTGAACAGGAAAGACGTACAGGAAGGTCTCCATGCTGAGCTGGTGGGAATTATCAATTGGTCTGTTTGTAGCGAGTAAGTCTTCTTGCTTGAAAGAAAGCATTATCCTAAACTTCTTTCCATGATCATAGCTTTCCTCCTCTGTTCTGAACTTCATATTTCTGCTTAAACAATTATCACCTTCATAATAGGGTTCTAAGATATGACTATCAGAATCTAGAAGTACCAACAATTCCTATTCTAGGAGAACTCGTGAAGTCCAGCATCCAGGTTCTTGTGTACAGGTTGGTATTGCTCATGCTTTTCAAGATATTGCCTTTTCTCATTACCTACTGGCTACCATTAAACGTCTTCATTTTTTCAAATGTCCACATATTAACTACAAGGAACGTGGTTTCTATACAGTGGAGATCAAGATTCAGTGGTCCCGTTAACCGGAACACGTTCTCTGGTGAATAAATTGGCCAAGGAGTTAGGACTCAATACAACGGTGACTTACAGAGCCTGGTTCACGGGGAGACAGGTTAGTTGCTCGGAAATCAATAGATCCTGAGAACTTCAAGAGTTATACGCTCAAACATTTCACTCAAGCTTTTTGTAAAACTTTCAGGTTGCTGGATGGACACAAGTTTACGGTAACAATAACATGTTATCATTTGCCACCATAAGAGGGGCGGCTCATGAAGCTCCATTTTCGCAGCCAGAGAGATCACTCGTGCTATTCAAATCATTGCTCCAGGGAAAGCCCCTTCCAGATGCAGCTCCTTCAATCTAAGGAAATCACCAACAACGCCTCTTTCAGCAATCACCATATTAAATAGAGTTTCATAACGAACCACTACTGAAATTGACTACTATTATATTGACTACTATTATAAGATGCGCTCTCTCTCTCTCTCTCTCCCTCTCTCTCTACCCCTGGGGAAAAAACCCCCCACCTGCCAATAAAAACAAAGAAATCTTTCTTTCACACAATCTCATAAGTAGCCTCTTTTGTACATTGTAATGGAAAGAGTTAGAAACTTAGGATAACAATATTTCACAATTGCAATGTATCGCCAACAAAGACAATATGGCATGACTTAAGTATAACAACTGATTTATTTTGGTTCAACTTGTAAACACGGAACAAGTTTGAGCTTTCCAAATCATCAGCATATCTGATCAAGCGTGCTACAAAGGTCAACAACAGGGATCTGTACTGAATTTATCAAAACTAGAACAGAAAGAGAACTGTCAAAACAGCAGAATTTGATACAATCACAGTTTCACCGCAGAGGTTGAGTCCACTAATCGTTCAAAGGTGAGAACAGCATCAATCATGCAACGTCCCCAGTAGGTCCTCGTCACGATATAAATGATACCTGCAAATAAGAAATTAATGACACTATAGGCTAATTACCTAAGGCTTGGCAAACAGGGTAGCTCTTCGCATGCATGCTCTTAGAAAAAGGAATAACACAAGAAAACGAGGAGAAATTCTGATGGGGAAGCGGAGGGGAGCTGACATGACTTTCAATTAGACCACTCTTGCAATATTGACCTTTTTAATAAAGAAAATGCACTACATATAAGGATTTAAAGCGATGCGATTCGAGGATTTTTAGCTTGTAATATGAGAAATATGACCAAAGAGAAACGTGTACAATATGAGAAATATGACCAAAGAGAAACGTGTACATACTCTTTGTCACCAAGCTTCACCTCCGATCCTCCATATTCAGGTAAAAGGACAGTGTCACCCTCCTTTACAGGAACAGGAATTAGCTTTCCCTCTTTATCACAAATGCCAGGGCCCACGGCAATAACTTTTCCAGAATTCAGCTACAACAACACCAACAAACAATTACCAGCGTATTAGATATACTCTAACAAAACATAACCTCAATTTTTTTTTTTTTTTGGCCAGCCAAACTGATATTAAGTCCTTTTACAAATTTCAGCTCCTTTAACCATCCAACAGAACATTTAATATGGATCATGCACCATAACATGTCAATCCATACAAAAACGCCGTGGCCAACCCATATCGACTAAGAGCTAGTGAGATGAAGAGGATATAACGTTATACATTACATGTTCCGTTGCATTGGATGATAAACCGCCCAATAATCATGAGTGTAATTTCTAGTCCCGTCGGAAGAGAAGTGAAAAATTGGGAACACCGCCATCCGACGCAGATAATAGCATTGTAAGTCTGAATTTCTTTAATCTGTCTAGTTGTCAGGTCAAAAGGACCGTAATGATATCACATTTTCCACAAACTACTACTTCCTACTTCCTTCTTTACATATATGAACAAATTACTGAGAGAAGAAAGCATCCATTAGCTAATCTTATTCATATAAAAAGTGGACAGTATAAAATTTTCTAGGAAAAATTAGAGACCATAAACTGATGACAGCAAAGGTGAGCCATGAAAAGAAAACTGAAATTTTAAGATCAGCGTGCAACAGTAAGAAGCAAAAAATGAAATGAATGAGAATGAATTAGCGGATTCACCTTATTGGATTTCTCTGGTAGCAAGATTCCCGCGTTGGTCTTGGATGGAGGGAGGATCTTCTCCACCAAAACGCGATTAAGCAAGGGAGCCAAGCGCTTTGCCATTGAGTAGACAAGAACAGGAGAAGCGAGACGGAGTGAGAGGCTGCGAAGAAATATGCCAGACTTGAGTAAACCTTCTGGAGAAGTCTAAGCTCCGTAGGGTTTTGCAGGGGTTTTAACTTTTAATTCGCCTGGTTAATATTCACCGTCTCCCTCATCGAGTTGCCTGCGTCTCTCTACCCGTGAAAAAATCCGGAAATTGAGAATAACCCATTAAAAATTATATTGGTGAAAATAGACTGATTTTAATCATATACGCGGAAAATTTTATGGCAAAAAAATTGTTTGTTAACATAAGCACTAATGAAAATGTTTGCTAAAAAATGTTATACAGAATAAGTATTCAAAATAAAATAAAAATTGGCAGGCTAATAAAGAATTTGCCTCTGGGATGAATATTTATTATATGATGCTTGCTACTTTGAAATATAAAAAAAACAAATGATTATGTTCAGAGAATCATTAGCAATGAGTTAAAAACTTGTTAAGAAAAAATAATAATTAGATGAGCCAGGGATAATTTGTTCTCGTGATTATTTTTCATGAATAAAAAAATTAGTAATAATGAAAGCAAAAAGTTATGCCCCTCAGGCTGGCAAAAGAGGCATATTAGCAGGTGGGCTGGACTCCAATTGAAACTGATATGTTGAAGTCCAAAACACACAGAAAAGGGAAAGGTGGTGGGTGGACGGACCGTGGACCTATTCATATTTCATAAAGTGACTGAAAACGAAACCGAAAACGAATGAATAAAATTTGATCCAAAGCATAATTAAGTGAAGAAGGCTAATTGATAAACTGAAGGATTAATGGAGTCAGTCTCATGTAATGAAAGAGTAATAAAGGTAGTAAGAATGATTATGTTACAGAGAGAACCCAAAGGAAAGGGCCAAGAGGTACTAATCAGAGACAGCTTGCCCCTAATGATGATAGTTTGACCAAAATCACAATGAACCTAACCATAGTTAATACATCCTCCATTCATAATTAACAAGTTTTTTATGATTCTCAATCATATCCTATCATATGTGAGTTTATACGTTGGTTGCTACCTCCCTCTCTTGATGCAAAATTAAATAATTGTTATTATTCAGTTTTCAGCCAGAAAATTGAATTATAATTACTCACTCACCTTGTGAAGTTGATAGTCTGAATCCATGAGCATGAAATGGAGTAGTGTTGAGAGGAAGGGAAGGAAGAAGGGAGACAAGAGGGGGATCCATCAGTGATGGGGCAATTAAAGCCTATCATGAGGAGTTCCATGTCGCACTGATTCATTAATGTTGATGTTGGATCTTTTTTTGTCCGATATCTATGAACCTCATAAAAACAACTATCGATTAAATTGTAAGAGAAATTAGTGAAAATTTCTTGTTTGCAAATTTTCTTAATTAGAATAACCTGAATTCGAGAGTGTTGATACTTTGTGTTCTATAAAATCCTCTAAAATACTAACACTTTATATATGAAAAAACATATCAAGTGGTTTTGACAAATAATACTTTCAAATAATGCCATGTAACTCACTTAGTGGTGGTATGTCTTGGCATCATTACCAGTTGCTGAAACTATGTGACTCACACGCACACATCAATAATATTTGTATATGAATAAAGGATGAAAAGGGTAGGCATGGTGAGGGGTTTTGGGGTTTGACTGAGGAAATAGGGCCAAAATGGCAAAGCCAACAAAGTCTCTCAAATGCTATATATATTGCTTGCACAACAAACTGAGTTCTTTGCCCCTAATCATGCTGTTCCTACTCATCACCCTTCTCAGCCTTTTCGTCTCCTCTTCTAATTTCTCTACAAACCACCCCATTTTCTATATCAACACGCCACTGGACTTTTGTTGCTACGTATCAGTATTGACCAATATGAAAGATGGAATATTAGGGACAGAAGAAAGCACATGTACATATATACTTGGCTAGGTATATATATACTTTTACTGAAGTGTGAACTTGAAGTTGCTTGAGTAGTATATTTGGTTGAGGGGAAAAATCAAAAACTGTCCATGACTTTCATGTACTGATCCTTCTAAAAAAATGAAAAGTGTCCAACAACATAATCATTTCCGAGGAGAAAGTACCCACTACATCCATATTCCCAAATTCACCTCCCACCTCTCTCCTCCATGGCCCACCCCACCTCCTTCCTTTCATTCTTTCTTTCTCCGTTCCTTTTTCTGTTGAAATCATTACATGCAAGCCCCATATTTTTTTTTTATTCGACTCTTCTTTATGTACCTTCTTATTGTATTGAATGTATATGAGCAATCTATGGCCGCAGTTAACTATATATAGTCCAGGTAATCTCTGCAACATGATGTGTTTGTGTGTTGCGCTATATTGATTTCTTTTTACTAGCATGATTGATATTATTGACTGATGTATGCAATAAACATATGTTTATTCCTACTTTTTGACTCAATTATTTGTTCATTTGGTTAATGCTTCTTTTTATACATTCTTCTTCCCTTTGGGAGGGACTCTGGCGAGCAAAAATTATATGCAGCAGTCAATTTCGTAGATGCAGCTTGTTGCTACACATGTCAAAACGGCAAAAAAAAAAAAAAAAAAGGAAATATATGATGAGCCACCACTTACCATCTTAGGGTCTCATAATTCATAGAATTTAATTATTGTGAAACAAAGGATATTGTCAATCAAATTAGCCTTCCTACCATCGCTGAAATCCCACACGCTGTCTGCTTAAAATCCTATATGCTTTCATTATTAGTTTGAATAACGTAACTTTGAAAGTTTTCATCGTGAAGCTATCAAGAAGTACACAGTAACCAAACTTCTCTCTCTTTTTTTCTAATCACAACTCACTGGACTCAGTAAAGGAAACTATAAACATTGGTAATGGTATTATAAGCACGTCCCTTCCCATCAGAGAAAAAAGAGCGGGGGGGGCTAATAATCTCTCATAAGGTTGTGTGAGGGATGCATCCTAAAACTGAAGGAAAAGAGAAGGGAACAAAAGACTTTGTGAATTGATTTGTAATATTTTTAGGACTCAAGGTCAGATGAGATTGTCGTCAATCTCCTTTTTCTTTGAGATAAATATGTCCTGTGGGTTTCATGTGGGACTATTTTGTTGGTACTTGGTACACCAGTACCTATGAAAAAAAAAATCCAAAAAGAAAAGAAGAAAGAAAGAAAGAGAAACATCAACTATTGTTTCAAGCGTGACTTTATATCTATGCGTTATCGTCTGTGAATGACAGCTTTTAAATTAGTTAATGTTTCATTTAGGATTTGGCTTCTATATTATACTTGTCTGTATAGGGAGAGAACTGCGAAAACTTAGTAGTTGAAGTGTATAAGCGAATAAAATCATATGAAAAAAGTAGAAAATGATACCATTTTGATATAAAACCAAATGATTCGTGTATACAGAAATAGGTGGCAACAGATATTCACATGTTGATCAGGAAGGGGCCAAAGCAAGTTTCCCTTTTACGAGTACATGTAATTGTAAGTGTATAAGAAAAGTGCAAAAGAAAATTAATCTGAATAGAGAAAGCACTGTTGCTTAGAGCAACCAAATGGGGGGGAAAGATTAACAAAATGATTCATTTGTCTTGACCCCCCTCCCCTGACACTGATCAATTAAGATTGAGAAAGGGACCAAGCGAAGCTTTCAGTCTAAGAAATTCAAACCCATCTCTCTCTCTCTCTCTCTCTCTCTCTCTCTCTCTCTGTGTGCCCTCCCTAAAAACCCATCTATCTATCTGTCTTTCGCTCCTTAGCTAGTCTCTCTACACCAAGCCACACCATTCTCTCAAGTCTCACGATCTCTTCTGTGACTGTGTGTGTGAGAGACTTTCTAAGTGTTTGTCTCTAGTTGATGAGCTGGTGAAAGGGAAAAAAACTGGGCTCTGAAATTGGTAGCCAGATATTATAAATTAAGAAAGAGGGCAGCAAGTTCTATGCATTTTGACTTGGGGCCTTTTTCATTGACATTATCCTCTTCAAACTTCTAGGCTGCTCCTCCTATAAGGAAACTATCCCATAAAGCCTTCTTTCTTGATATCATAACCAAATCTCTCTTTTCTATTATCTTGCTATACCTTCTTCAGTCACGAACCTACACTCGCCAGTCTCTAGGAAACTAGAGAAGAGGACCAAGTAATCTGCATAACCATCCAATGCGATGATCTTTGCCAAGATTAAGAAGCAAATGGGCTTGTTGATCCTATCACTACTCCTCCTGAACTTGTTACTACTGATTTCTCCATGTAAGGCTGCCGGGAGAGCCAGGTTCCACAGATTTAATGGTCACGGGTCTCCTAATTCTGAGCTCAAACCCTTTCGTTTCGGTGGTAATGGCCTCCAAGGGCACGAACACCAAGATGTGGATGAAGATGAAGTTTTTGGAGCTGATAAGAGAAAAGTCTACACAGGTCCAAATCCACTGCACAACAGATAAGTTATTAGCAGACACAGGCACAAAGCCAATCCAGCTCCATTTGTGTCCTCAATCCAAGTTCCTTTCTCTCTTCCTCTAGTTCTTTCTTTCTTCTATATTCTATATATTTCAAAGAGCACTTTCTATATGCTCTGCAAGACTTTTCCCGGTTAAGTTATATTTATAGATGTATATGCAAAAAAAAAAATAGGTTTGAGAGATTTGAGATGATCTTTGGTGATGATATGAGAGAATATAGTAAAATTATTTTTTGAAAGATTTTTTTTTTTGGCTCCGAACGATGAATGCTATAGGTAGCTATAAATGGGGTGGTTGGTTTGAGTGAATATTGGCCTGCTTTTGCTTTAATTTAGCTGATGATGCGTGTTTGCCTGCATGCTTCCTTTGTCCTGATTTCCTCCAAGATTCTCACACACATCATCAAGTTTTCTATATCTAGCTATGCCTCACTGTCTTTAGCAAGAAAGTCTGTATTGTATGAATAGCACGCATGGAAATGGTACTAATCATGTGCCTTCCCTATACAAAAATAATCACAATAATGTATATAATATAAAATATTCTGTAACGTGATGAATTTTTAAGGAGAATAATCGTCTCTCTTTTTTCAAGCTCCTCTCTTAAAGAAAGGACTTTGTTAGTTTATAGAACGTACGTTATATTTTATTCAGTTCTGGGATGCTCGATACAATTATTCAGAATTCATTTTATCTATCATTATATAGTTTGATTACTTTGTGGAGTGAGAATAGCTCTTTCTCTGCGAGCAAGAACGTACCATGCCCGTAGCTGTGAAACTTAGGCCTCGTTTGGTTCGCTGGAACCATTTGCGGCGGAGGTATATGTGACGGTGGTCATCCGTCGACGGCGTTGGTGGGAGGATGATGGCGTGAGGGGTGGGCTTCAAGGGCAAGGTGGGGAAGGAAAATACGATTTTCCAAAGCCTCAGCCATGAGAATAATTTTTTTTCTGGATTTTCAAGAAAATATACTTTTGGAACCCAAATTCATGCCAACCAAACATTGGGAAATGGAGTTTTGATTTCCGTTTCCATTTTCAGAGAGCAAATTTGAGCGAACCAAACCAAACGGGGCCTGAAATTTGTGCAGCACAAAAATAGGCTAAAAAATATCGGCAAAAAGTGCGGCTAGGCTAATGTACGCTTGTCTTTTTAGGTAGATGCAGCCTCTTCTACTACAATCTGAAAAGGGTTTGGGATGCTGTAATTGTAGAGGGAAATGGAGGAGTGTACTGAGATGAATTGTGAGCCGTTGATGTGCATAAAATTTTTCAACCCACATCTCCATTTTTAATGATGAAGCTTAGCATGAATCATATGTACCCACTCACGTAATTTCTCCATGGTTATTATGAGTCAGGCCCCACTCTGAGTTTCATTTCTCATTCTGCTTTTGCCAGCCACACCTCCACTTAGTTCGGCATCTTCCTCACTCTACTAACTCAACCCATTTTCCTCTGAAATTCTAGTGTAAGTTACACTGTAATGATACAATACAGTGAGAAGGGCAATAACAAGGATTTGACTTGATCGGAATGTGACAGATATTTCCTCTTCCTTGTGAATGAAGCTGTTTTTGGGTAGAGAGAACATTTGTCTACGGCTACAATACAAATGCATCAGAATTATGGAGACTCTAGAAACAGTCAAAGATGACATTAAATAAAGATATAATCTTTTTAAGCTGAAAATTATTGAGGAAGGAAACAGTCTCTTCACTGGCCCTCTCTGTTACATGCATGTCACTCTGTTCTTATTTCTCCAGATTAGCCGTTCCTGTCTGTCTGATTGTCTGCCTCGGATGTCCTTCACCTTCAGAGCCAATTTATATGTTTTTGAACCCCCCCCCCCCCAAAAAAAAAAAGGCTAATAGTCTAATACATATGACCTCGTTCTCTCGTCTAAAAAGGACATTTCCAAGTTCAAACTTGGAGCTCGGCCTGATGGCTCAGGTAAACATTCACATTATCGCATACGTACGGTACCTAAATCCCTCCAAAGATGGGGTGTGGTCTGGAGCCAGCACATACTTAACGCACGATTATTGATTATGAGGAGAGTAGAAAAAGTTAGACCGGAAAGTAATAATAGTACTTGCACCGTTATAAATAATATATATCCTTCCCATATCCTTTTTTATATCAAACACATAATCATGTATAAGTTAATATTGCTGAAACAAATATCGGAAGGGTCACTGCTCAAGACTGATGAGAGTATGATATATATATATAGAGAGAGAGAGAGACACACACACACGGAACTGAGTCTCTCGCACGATCCGAAAAGGATAATGGCACGTGCAGGTCAAGTCATTTTCTGGTCATTGGAAGAGATCAAATGTATGGGAGAGGCTCATTTGAGAATTTGAAATGAAGAAAGCATTAATGCGCATGGAGGGGACTGCTATATTATTTGGTGGTACCACAATTCACTCATACAGTGCTGCACGGACGCCAATTGAACAAGATTTAATGGAGCCAGAGGACATCCGGCATTTGGCAGCTTAAGAATTATTATTACTACTGTTATTATTAGTCATAAATTATCACCAACTCATGTTTGTTTGTCAGAAGGCCACCCCACATTTTTATTTTCAATTGATGGGAGAAGTAGCCAGTTGGCACTTCATCGTGAAAATAAAATTATAAGTGGCCTCTCCATATATTCCTTCACCCCTGGATATAAGAAAATGTTAACTTCTTTTAAAAATATTAAGAAAGTTTATTAAACTATTTATATTTTTTTTCAAACTATTTTATCTAACTTATAAACTAATATTTAATCTAATGATACGTAACATATAATATAATTAAAGAACTTATTTAGTTTCCTTCATCTAAAAAATAAATTCTGTCTTCTAGTTAGAGACAATGGAGTTTATTATAATTCCTTCTCAGGGTTTATTTCGCTTGTCTCATTCTAAATGTCAGCCTCTTTTGGGCTTCATTTTTTTTTTTTGGTATACATGAGATGGCTCAAGGCCTAAAACAGAACAAAAACATTAAGGGGAAATGATTCCCAAGCACTCTTAAGACAGTAACGTCTGTACAAAACTAAGACTTATAACAAAAATAGAGGATCTAGCATTTTTATTTCGCTGGTCTTATTCTAAGGCCTCTGTTTTTCTTTTTTCTTTTGGGCTTCATTCACAATTCTGCATCTAGCATTTTTATTTCGCTGGTCTTATTCTAAGGCCTCTGTTTTTCTTTTTTCTTTTTTTGTGAAATGACAGTATTTGGGAGGCTTCAAGGTTTTAAGGCAGAACATTTTCACAGCGTCCTACCAATACAAGCTTACCCCTTGAATCTCTTACAAAGTCATGCTCGCACCTATTTTTTTTTAATAAGTGCTCAATAATTAAATTATGTTGTTTAAGAAAATTGTTAAAATCAATTAAAAATAATAAGCATATCTAAAATAAATTTTATTTTCTAAGTATACCCTTATTTATGAGGAACAAGTAAAAGAGAAATAAAATAAATATAAGCATCACCAATTATTTGACTAATACAATACATATAATCGAGTAAAAAAAAACACTCATTAAACATTCAAACAACTATTATCCGACCCATATAAAAAAAAAAACCCAAATGAAGTATGATATTAAAATTGGGTTATCGCCAAATGGTTTGGAAACCTCTTTGCAACTGGGTCCTTTTCTCTCTGAGATTAGCCCACTTTTTTGTACTACTACAGAGCTGCTGAATGGGCTCTGAGATCTTCCCTTCAAAGTTCTATCCCCGTTCCAACCCCGGTCAATTACAAACCTTTCCATTTCTGTTGATGTGAATTTATACGTTGGTATTGGGCAACTTGGGTCCCTTCTAGATCAATACCCCTACCACATTGCCCAAAAAGCCATCAATTCATTCTGAAATAAACGACGGAAATTTACACCATCCTAGGTAAGAGTAGCTTGTTTGACATTACTTTTATGAATCAGGCTTATTATATAATCCTGATTCACATAAATCGAGATAAATCTCTTCTACATATTTATCTCGTAGACCGTAAAAACTACTTTGTATTCCGTGAATCACAATTCATAAGCACTTATGGAGCTTCCATAAGCTAATCCAAACAAACTTACTAGTTTGTTTGGATAACCTCCATAAGTGCTTTTCAATCGTGATTTACAGAATACGAGGTAGCTTTAACAGTCTACGAGGTAGTTTTTATGATCTATTAGGTAAATATGTGGAGAAAGTTTATCTCGATTTACGTAAATCAGGCTTATGTATAAACCTGATTCAAACAAACAAGCAGGTAATCATAAACTTCACCTATTATTTTCATTGATCATTTCGAGAAGATGAACACACTTTATTCAAAGAACAATGTGATTGGCAGAGTGCGTGCGCGTGTGACAGAGAGAGAGAGAGAGATAACAGAGAGATGGCGACTCTAGACGATATTGCATTAATGTCGCTTATTGCTATACTAACAATTCCATAATGCGTCATTTCAAGCTTTGTGCTGAATGAAGGATGCATTATTTCATAGAGAGGAGAAAATAGGAACACCAGGTAAGGTGGCTCCAGCATCAACAATGAAATTGTTTCCCGAGACATATTCAGAAGAGTCATGAATCAAGTAACGCGCCAGCGAAGTCAATGCTGGATCTGCACTACCATATCTTCTGAGGGGCACTGTTTTCTGGGCAACTTTATTCAGCCAATCCTTCTCCATTAACTTTTCAGTGATTTCAGATTTGAAAAGTCCAGGCGATATTGAATTAACCCTGATTTTATATTCCCCCAACTCCAAGGCCATCACCTGCCAAACATTGCCACACACTTAAAAAAAAAGACTCCAGTCATTGTGAATATGTGCATTGTTCAAAAGCTTCTAAATTTGTGAGTGGTTAGACATGCCATTGATATAAGAGCAGATCGAGCGCTTCCTTGTCTATATGCTAAGGAGAAATATCTAAGGATAGTTGAATATTTTTTTTAAGCCCGGTTATCTATCGCTGATAACAATAACTAATTCCCTCATACCGTAAACTTCCCGAAGGGTTTTAGTGCTGACCACGAGATTCTTTACATATATATTACCAAATATTGAACTCCTGATTAGATGTTTAAAAAACATAGCTAAGCGTCAACTATGCTAAGCCTTGTGGTTATAGTCAAATCATTATTAATAAATGCTGTTTCATTATTCATTAGAAAATCCGCAGGGGAGAAACGTAATTAGAAAAAGACTAGGAATTTCTGCCCCATCATTCAAAGCTTCCACTCCTGTTTATCCTTCTCACATGTCAATAAAGTGCTGTCAAGAAGTCAGTAATAACATCAATAATTCAGAGTTGGGCTTCCACTTCCAACTTGAATATTTTTCACTCAGAAAAGTAGTTGCATTTATACTTCTAAACAACATCACCAAAAGCAAGAAATCAATACAGCTGTGGGAATGACGTCTAGGTTGGGGATGAAGAGTTTTCAAGCATGCCAATGGCCAATGGGGGTCTAACAAATAAGCGTTGGAATAATAATAATAATGCAATAGAGATCCGCTCAATTAAAAACATTTTTCTCTGTTTTTTTGGAATTATATCGAAAATTCAATTAAAACAAGCCGCACATATTCGTTGTTTGCCAGCGAGCATCTGTACCAAAGGCAACCAAAGTGTCCGAGTCATTTTTAGACAAATACCAAACTCGAGCCTAAGTTCCGGTGACGTCACTTGCTAAAAACAGGTTGGCCCCAACCCTTCATTCCCTAAACTACGCTCACCTAATCATATACTAACACCCACTGTTTTTGTGAAAACCCAACTTCTATATCTATATTCCAGTGCAATAAACGGCTAATTATCTAGGATGCATTACTTTCAGATGCAATAACAATAATGAAGACAGAGAAGGAAGAGGGAAACTTGGGGGGTTTGATGCGGTTACTGTGCATACAAAATGACATTACCTTTGTCAGCATATTTACTCCTGCTTTTGAAGATGCATAGGCAGTAGCTCCAGGCAGTTGCCCACGGTTTAAACCAGCAATAGAAGAAATATTGATAATCGAGCCTTTTATCTGTGCATCACGCATGCGTATGCATACAGACTTGGACACCAACCAGCATCCCGTTAAGTTTGTCCTGAAAACCTGATTCCATTCCTCCTCAGACAACTCCAACGGTGATTTAACGTTTCCTATACAGCACAAGGAAAAGGAGAAATAGACAATTCAGATACGTCTATGTCAGCTTCTGTTCCATCTATTCAGTAATATAACCCCTGGCTGGCCAAAAAATAATAATATTACTATAACCTCCGCATCCATCTTCAGAGATAACAACATAAACAAACCTTATAAACATTTTCTGAACGCATTTTTTTAATGGATAAAGCTATCAATGATCAATAATCAATAAAAATGTAAATAACTGTACCAAGTCAAGTCCTTAACATAAATAACAAGTCGCGACTAAGACCAAGACAAGTTAAAATAGCCTTCATAATCCAATTTCCTAAGAACCGTCAACAATTTCGCCCGAATGCTTGATCTTCAAATTTTCCAAGCAGAAGTTGAATGAATTACCTCTAATACCGGCGTTGTTAATTAAGGCATCAACGCGGCCGAACGCGTCCCATGCCTTCTGCACGGATTTGTCGATGGTGGGGCCATCGGCAGTGACGTCGAGTTCCACGGCCAGGGCCTCGGAAGAGCTGAACTGATTGATCTGGTCGCAGAGGGACTTGAGGCGATCGACGCGGCGAGCGAGGGCGATGATCCGACAGCCGGCTCTGGCGAGGTCGAGACAGAAGTCTCGGCCGAGACCGGAGGAAGCGCCAGTGACCATGACAACTTTGCCATGCAGGGAGTTGTGGACTGGAGACGCCATGGAGGTGGAGTTTGGAGTCAATCAGAAAGGGGGAGGAGGGTGAATGTGAATTTAAGGCCTGGGTGGGTAGGTGTCAACAAACATGGAAATGGGAGACCGAAGAAACCGGGAGGAATCAAGCGAGAAATGGGGGGCACTAAAAGCTGGTGAGGAAAGTGGTGATTGGATTTGGGCAAAAGGGCGCAAGAGATTATTGAGCAAAGTTTGAATACGGGGAGGAAGAGAGGGCAGGAGAAATGTGAGAGTATGGGCCGGATACGAAAGGATTGGGCTGGAGTGTTGTTTTAGAAAGGGACGGTGAGAAGCCCATGATGGATGATGGGATGGGCTTCCATTTGGGTTGGGTGGTTGCTTGTGAAGTTGTAGGATCAAGTGAGGTTGCTTGTGGCAAGATATGTGAGTAGCCAAACACGTCATGTTCAATGAATGCTCGAGGCATTGTCAGAAGAAGGGAGGCAGCGAGAGAGAGGACAGGCAGGCTTGGCCCCTCTCCCACGCAACACTCTTTCATTCATTTACTTACTTACTGTCACCATTAGGTACGTACTAGCATAACACAGGCCGCCTCCTGCAGCTGCTGCGCCATCTCTCTCTCTCTCTCTCTCTCTCTCTCATATTATCTTTTTGTTCTCTCTGGGCACGAAAACAAGTTCCCAACGCTCCCTGTCCCTAGTCACTAGCGTCTCTTCAAATGCGCCGGGCATAAGGCATTCCCACATCACAACTTTAAGGTTTCTTGTGAGACCATGCATACATGCATATGGATGCACCGTGATATTCCATTGGGATTCTCGCTCTCTTTTTTAGATTAATTCCTAATATTCTATCACTACTAACAATCGATTAGTTCAATTTATAAGAATGACATCGCTATTTTTAAATAATTATGATGACTTCTTATTCAGAACTTAAATACAAAACTATTAATTAAATTAGAACAACGCACGGCTCGTCCAAACGTTTGGTTTGGTGATTCACTCAGTTAGTTTCCAAACAAACAAGAATAGACACTTGCTCTCATTTTCCCCGCCCTTACCCATATCAAACCACGAGTACTTACATTTATTTATAAATTCATCTGCTCATCCATTTTTTTTCAATCAAATTTTATTCATGATGATTCTACAGATTGACTCTAATGAAAAGGGCTTTTACCATTCAGATGACCATGTTTAAAAAAATAGAAGCGTCCCTGCGTTTTGTCCTTGTGCCCTTTATTTTTCTTGCTTCCGCCATGTTCTTAGCGCGCGTGGCTCCTTCACCTTACATTTGGTTCTCCCTTGTGTTTTACTTTCCTTCCCCCCCATGTCATATTTACTCTGAATTACTTGTAATATCATGCTTCCCTCCTCTCATACGTATTCATATTCATACTTGTGTACTATCGCTCTGCCCTTTTTTTGACTTTGACTGGCGTGTTTTCTTCAATTATTGTTCTGCATTTACTCTCTTTCTTCCACAAGCCTTGGTGCCTCCATGTCTACGGATTAGCTCGATCGCCTTCACGTCTCATAAAACACCACATATCTACTTCAGATTTGAATTCTCTCATTTTCCCTTCTTTTCATCTTCCCTCTTTTTTTTTTATTTTCTTTTTTTATTTAGATCGTGGGATTAAGATTTCAGCAATCTAGATTTTTTATTTATTATAAAAATAATATTTTATATTATAAAATATTATTATTATATTTTTATAATATATTAAATCTAGACCGTTGAGATCTTAATCTAATGGTCTAAATAATAAAAAAAGAAAAAAAAAGGAGTAAGGGAAATAAAAGAAATCCAAATCCATCTACTCCCGTAATACGACCGCAGAAACTCTGAACGACGGGTGTTTCAAAAATGGAAAACGGGTTTACCTGGTTAGATAAGTGGTTTGACCATCAATACAGAGAAAATAGATGTATGAGTGGAACTGAGGTAGTTCAGCCTTGTGTCCTCATCTATAAGGGGATACATGGTAGGGGGTTAATGTCTTTTGTCTTATAAATTTTCATTAAGAGATAATTTTGTCTTAAAAAAATTTTTAGGGCAATTTTATTTTTTCTGTTATCCCAGTTAATTTTAACTATTAATTAATCCGATATACTGAATTGATAGTTTATATGTCAATTTTGTTAAAGTGTAAATTTATATTGAAAATCTATGTATTATCTACTTCATCTTTTTTTAAAGTTAAATCTAAAACATTTGGATAAATTTTCCCCTTAACAAAAATGATGTAGATGACATATAAACTGTTAATTTAATGTATTTGATCAACTAACAATCAAGATTGACTGAGATAACGGTGGAAATAAAATTACTCTATTTGGTAATATTGTCCATTGGTGAAAATTTCCTAACCCTAAACGGTATGGCATAAAATTTCTGACTTTGAAAATTTTACATAACTCAATCACAACTAACAAAAAAATCAAAATAGCTATGGAAGTCCTTTTCGTATTTTTCAAAACCACTTATTTTTTAATGTACTAAGATTGTGATCGATCACGGGTTTAAGTATCTATTTAAATTAGTATTCAAGAATCACATTAACTTAAGTTAAGATAAAATTTATCTTATATATTTATATCATATACCATAAATTATATTAATAAAACAGTTGCCAACACTAACCAACTATATAATAGATAATATCCGAGCAATACATCATATACTCAGCTCATCTATTTCCTATGAACATGCTTTTCATAACCTGTAAAATAATGTAAATATAAATTAGTCCGGTCTATAAGTTTGGGTTTGACTTCATTAATGATAAGACCAGCCCATCTCACGATTGGTTGAAGTGGAACCCTTATGCCTCATTTGGTAGAAAGGAATTCATGGGAGAGAAGTGGAAGTGGAGGTGAGTTTCACCATGTTGTCTGTTTGATATCATGGAAGTGAGTTCCACCTCCACTTCCTTAGGCTTATTTACCCTACTATCCTCCCACCATTTCTTCTTCCCTCTATCGGCAACTATAATCTTCCACCACAAGGGTGATGGCGGCGGTCCTCCGTCTTTTTGTTGGTGGCAGTCCTCAATAGTGACTATGGTATTTAGGTGGAAGAAGTTTTTTTTTGTTGGAGGGTATTTTAGTATTTTTATATTATAAATATAAATTTTGATTAAAAATTATATCTCACTTCTACCGTCATATTAAACACACTTTTAAACCTCATTTTCATCTCCACTTCCACTTTCAATTCCACTTCCAATTTTCTAAAAACTCTTATATGGTACCAAAGGGGCATTAATTCTGCCATGACTTCGTTTGCATTGTTCTTTAAAAAAAAAAAAAAACCTGCCACGAATAACTTTGAAGCATCCACCATCAACAACATAACATGCATTGATACCCTATGTTCTTGTCGCGTCATTAATCACAGGTTGATGGCGACACGTGTCACCACTAATGAAGGGGTTTTAACAATGGAGAATGAACATTTTTTTACTTTCTGTAAAGAGGATTTTTTTTTTTTTGCATGAAGCAACAAAGAACACCTCCCCTGATCCTGCAGCCGATGATGATGCCCCTCCAATCATATGAAAAATTAACAAATTTTTCGATTTATTAATATTTTCTTAATCCTGAATAAAAACGAACAAGTTGTTGGCAACCTTTAGAAGATAGTTGAAGTTTGAATTACGCTGCACCGCAAGTCTAAAGGTTCCACCAACGCCTTGACTTAACTTGCTTCCTCTGAGTTAGAGGACCGAAAGACATGTGGATTCTTTAAAAAATCTCAAGGTTGAGAATACTAAAACAAAGAAATTATGGGCAATTTGCAGAGATAATATTAGAATTTCTTTTATTTGATCTCTTCCCCTTTTTCGCTTGTTCTCAATTTCAAATTCAATCTCGTGTCAGATGACAGTATAATGCATATAGTAGTAAACTGCAGCAAGAGGAAAAGAGAATCTCCATAAGCTCGTCTGGGTTTCCCCTTTTTCTCTCTACTTTTTCTTCTTTATTTTGATGCTGTGTTTCGTCCATTCCCTCTCACGGAATTGCTTTTCCGCCTGTTGAGAAAGTTCTCTCCCCCACATAAAGAGAGATAATTGCAAAAAAGGAAAAAGAAAAAACGTAGAAGGTATTTGGAGTTTTTTTTTTTTTTTTTGGGCATGTATGTGAGGTTTTTTTCTGTCTTTCCAGATACAAGAAAATACTAGTAAGAAAAAAGCGCCATAAAAGGCCTGGCCTTTTAATTCTCTGTCAGCCATTAAAATGCCATAATAAATAAAGCCCTTCACCACCCTCCCATTCCCCCTTCTCTCTGTATGTCCTTTATCGTTGGGAATCAACTCCCAGTTTTGAGTTTAGTTTGTGACTCTTCCTTCTCGTTTCTGTGTCACCTGCTTCCAAGTTATGGGGTTCCCTTCATGTTCTAAATCAATGCCCCTCCACTTCTAAAGCTGAATTTTTTCACCATATATACACTCAACCACATCTTCCAGAGGAAGTGTGATGTTCCGGTGAGCTTACTGAAAAACTGGTCTATTTGTGTTTTCTGATTCTCCTTCCTCTGTATCCAGGAGTGGTGTTAAATCCACTAAACAAGTGAAACAGAAAGGAGAGCAGTAGGTAAAGATGATAACTCCTACAGACTTGTACCATGTTCTTACGGCGGTTGTGCCACTTTACGTGGCCATGATCTTGGCTTATGGCTCAGTGAAGTGGTGGAAAATCTTCAGTCCCGATCAGTGCTCTGGTATCAACCGCTTTGTTGCTCTGTTCGCCGTTCCATTGCTCTCCTTCCACTTCATCTCCACCAACAACCCATACACCATGAACTTCAGGTTCATAGCTGCTGACACACTTCAGAAAGTTATCGTCTTGGTCATCTTAGCAATATGGTCCAGTGTCAGCTCAAGAGGATCCCTCGAGTGGTCCATTACACTTTTTTCTCTCTCGACGCTCCCAAACACGCTCGTCATGGGTATCCCATTGCTAAAGGGAATGTACGGAGATTACTCTGGTAGCCTAATGGTTCAAATCGTTGTTCTTCAATGCATCATTTGGTATACCTTAATGCTCTTCTTGTTTGAATACAGAGGAGCTAGGCTTCTTATCGTTGAGCAGTTCCCAGGCACAGCTGGGTCCATTATTTCCTTCAAAGTCGACTCGGATATTCTTTCCTTGGACGGAAAAGAGCCGTTGCAGACCGAAGCTGAGGTTGGTGAAGACGGGAAGCTGCACGTTACAGTCAGGAAATCCACGAGTTCACGCTCTGAAATCTTCTCTCGCCGATCTCATGGCCCAAACTCTGGTGTTTCTTTGACTCCTCGCCCCTCCAACTTGACTAATGTTGAGATTTTTTCTCTTCAATCTTCGAGAAACCCGACGCCGAGGGGCTCGAGCTTTAATCACACGGATTTTTATTCCATGGTTAATGGAAAGAACGGGAACGGTGTTAGCCCGAGGCAATCCAACTTCGGAAACTTGGGTTACGAGGAGGAAAGTGGGGTTGGCGCGTTCGGTGGAAACGCATCTAGGGGAAATGGGTATCCGGCGCCACCAAGTGCCGGCATATTCTCGCCGGTGGGCGGTGCGACGGTAGCAAGGAAGGCGAACGGAGCTGATGGCGGGAAGGACCTTCACATGTTCGTATGGAGTTCAAGTGCTTCACCGGTTTCCGAAGGTGGAATTCATGTTTTCAGAGGTGGAGATTATGGCAATGAGCTTGGAGGGGTGGCTCACCCGAAAGGTTTGAAATTCTGAGCTCTGACTCTATTTGTCAGCTAGTGTGATTTTTTGTCGTGCAAAGCTGATGTCTGAACCGTATAAAAGTATATCGATGTGATCTGCATTTGTATCATTCTTGGCCTTTACTGGTTCTGAAGGAATTCTGGTACTATCCTTGTCTGTTCCCAGTGTTGCTATTCCTGACCAAAGTTTCTTTATACGATATTGATATTGAAGTGGGGTTTTGTTTTATTTATTTATTTATTTTTGTATTATTTTTCCCATTCACATCTTTGTTAGGTTACTCTGTTATCCCCACTTATTGAATAATGCCACTTTTTGATCATGTCGAGTCATTTTCCAGTGTTGTAACTGGGTGACCATGGTTTCCAATTTTGTTGGTCAGATTACGACGAGTTTGGCCGCGATGAGTTTAGCTTCGGAAACAGAACCGTCACAAATGGGTATGACAAGGAGGGTCCTGTGCTGTCCAAGCTTGGTTCAAGCTCCACGACAGAGCTCCATCCAAAATCTGGTGCTGAAGGAGAATCTAAACTTTCAGCTTTGCCTCCTGCTAGTGTCATGACCAGGCTTATTTTAATAATGGTGTGGCGAAAACTTATTAGGAATCCTAACACTTACTCCAGCCTTTTCGGTCTCACATGGTCTTTGATTTCATTCAAGTATGTCTTTACTATCGTTTCACTAATAAAGTGTACTTGTCTTGTGCAGTCTCAGCCGCAAGTGTTCTAAGATTATGTATGTTTTATCTCTTGTACTGTAGGTGGAATGTTGCTATGCCTGCTATTGTTGCTGGTTCAATCTCTATTTTATCTAATGCTGGACTTGGAATGGCCATGTTTAGCCTTGGTATGTTAATAAAGATTTTCATTTGTATTTGTTAGCCCTTGCTGCAGTTTTAAGTTTATTATTTATATAGTTTGATTAGTATATAACCAGCTTCGTGTTGGACTCTTTTCAGGGTTGTTCATGGCATTGCAGCCAAAGATTATTGCATGTGGGAATTCAGTGGCTGCCTTTGCTATGGCTGTTCGTTTCCTAGCAGGTCCTGCGGTAATGGCTGCTGCCTCATTCGCAATTGGACTAAAAGGAGCTTTTTTGCACATTGCGATTGTACAGGTAGAACACAGATTTAAAGACTGCTCTAGTTTGCTGGAAACACTGTCTGTGATTGAATTGAAATTTTACCTCATGTTTTTCACTTTCAGGCTGCTCTTCCTCAGGGGATTGTTCCGTTTGTGTTTGCAAAAGAATACAATGTTCATCCTGACATACTAAGCACTGGGTTGGAACCTGAAACTAAACTATCCTCTTGTTATTCATTAGTATCTGCTATGCCTTGTAGAGCACGTACTTATCTTTTAAATGATTTTTATTGTGCTTCAGGGTTATATTCGGGATGCTAATTGCTCTTCCAATTACATTAGTTTACTACATTTTGCTGGGACTTTGAAGCATGTTGATGACACCAGAAGAACTGTTACCGGAAGACTAATTGCGGGGGATTATGACATCGGGAACTTTTTTGGTTTGGGGGGGTTTCTTTTTTCTTTTTGTTTTTTGAGGGCATCTAACAATGTAGAAATTGGAAGTTAGTGGGAAGGAAAGTGAAGTTGGTTCCACTTCCCAGGGGAAACAATGGGAGGAGATGCTCAAGCAGAATTAGTGTAGTTTAGGGGGGTATGGCTAGAAATCTGATGTTTTTGCCGTTTTAGTGATTCGGCTTTCTGAAATCCTGTGAGATGTGAACCCCACTCGTATTTTTAATGGAATGAAAAAAAGGGAGTGAAGCTTTTGTTTGTAGTGGCTGTTTGGAAGATAGTGGAAAAATGATTTATTTTTTTAATTTAGTTTTTATAGAAGTCAAATAGAAAAAAAATTATAAAAATTATATTGTGAATGTGATTTATGTTTGTATTATTTGGAAAGTGGTTTTTTTTTTAAACCTATAAAAAAAACTAGAAGCTATTTCAATAAGTTTTTAAAAAAAAGTAACTTTTTTTTTTTTGTTTAGGGAAAGTTAATTTGTTATAGATGTACTCATACATGTTAAATGGGATTTTATCTTTCAAATGAGTTTTTTTACCTCCCGACATTCCAAACAGGCCCGTAGTTGTCGACAAGTCTCTGTGATTAAGCACTGTATCAGAGAGGCTGGCAGGCTAGAAAGACTAATTGAAGGCAATTGGGAATCTCAATGCAAAAGCAACAAAGATCAGGAAAAGTGGATTTATGCAGAAAATATGGGCAAGCAGACAAACTTTTATGTGGCTTGTCGGCTAAGTGTCTATTTTCATTTGAGGGCCACTAGCTGTCACTCTCCATCTCGTACTTGAATTACTTTGCCAAGTAGTAAAAATTAAATGTGGTTGGGAACTTGAAGCCAGAGATGGGCTAAAGCTGCTTATGTAGTAATGAAAGCCTAATGCAAAAAAAAAAAAAAAAAAAAATAGTGTGTTTGGATTATAGTTGGATTAGTTTATTATAAAGTTTATAAATATTTTTTTTACGTTAGGAAATTTTATTTTATATATTTATTTCATATATTGTAAATTATAATTAAAAAATTTATTTTAAATATTTTAAACATTATTTTAAATAAACATTAAAAGAATTTTACAAAAACATGAAAGCGATAGAGCAGCCTAGTAATAGGCGTGGGAATGCCAATGGCTTGTAAACATGGAGACGGGCGTACAAATTACAAAGACCTACATGAATAGCCACAGGCATCGAGATCAAATATAAGGAGAAAGATATATGAAGACGTGAAATCTTTTCGGGTTTACACAAAAGGAAGGGCGCATAGAGGCTCGTTTGAATTAGTTTATGCAAACTCTATAAATGCTTATAAATTATGATTTATGGAATATGAAGTAATTTTTACGATTTACGAGATTACTTTTACGATCAACGAGGTAAATATGTAGAGGAGATTTATTTCGATTTATGTAAATCGGGCTTATAAAATAAGCCCGATAAAAAATAGAGTTTCCAAACATGCTATAATTAAATGGGGTCGAAACTCCAGTGGCCAGCACTGAAGTTTTGGCATATCAGTAATGGTCGGCGATTGTATGGAGGGGTTTATTTCTTTTTTTCTTTTTCACAAGAGGATAATTAGATCATTTGTAAAAAAATAATTTTATCATAGTCTTTGAAAGTTCTCATATTTTAATAGTGCTCGTAATTTGTCAAAAATAAACTCACCGTGTTTGTATCTCAGCCAATGAAGGGGAAACAAAAACATGGCTTGGCTTTATGTAGAGGTGGGAGTAGTTGCGCTTTGCCCAACAATAACGAGCCAATGCCAAACATTGGTCACAAATGAGGACAGTGTTTGCCAAAATGACCTTTGTTTTTATTCGTTTGCCCATCAATTTGAATTTGAGGCTTAGTCATTTTATGAGTGGTGGGTGCTTTCACCATAGGCCAACTTTTTATGCTTCCTCCTTGGTATTTACTACAGTATAAGATAGGATTTTTGGGCATGTTTCTTTTTATAAAATAAGAATCTTATCATAAGATTAAGGGATGTCTGAAAATTCTTGTAAATTGCCCATTTTATCCTCACCTAATGACAAAAGTTACTCACACTATTATTGTACTTAATTTTCATATTTGACTCAATCACTCCATATAATATATTCTCTCTTTCACATAAATGATGACAATTTTTTAGAAAAGAAAATCATTTTTTCTATTTATTGCACTAAACTAATTTAACTACTTTTTGAATGAGACAATTCAGTTATTCATATCTCATAAAAAGGAGTATGTGAATTATTATTGTTTGGATAACGCGCTAGCACAGAGCAATTATCAGGAGTATGTGAATTATTATTCTAGCTTGTTTGCCTGAGCTTATTTACATCGGGCTTATTATATAAGCCCGATTTACGTAAATCGAGATAAATCTTCTCCACATATTTACTTCGTAGACCGTAAAAGTATCTCGTAGACCGTAAAAGCAACTTCGTATTCCGTAAATCACGATTTATAAGCACTTATGGAGCTTCCATAAGCTAATCCAAACGAGCTAGTACCATTTCAATAGTTTCATCAATCCTTTTGTATAGCCAGTTGACCAATGAATAATTTTTTAAACAAAAAAAATCAACGACGATATTGTAAAAGTATTTATCAGGAAATTGTATGAAGGTGTGTTTGGATATAGTTTTTGAAAATATTTTCCGGATAAAAAGTGAAAAAAGTAATTTTTTTAATAGATTATGAGTATAATAGATTATAAGAAAAAAGTGATTTTGATAAATGAGTGTGTTTGGATATTGGGTTAAAAATGACTTTTTTTAGTGGTCAAATTACCAAAAAGGATATTAATTTTTGTGATAATTACATATAAAAGATAATATTATATTTTATATATTATTTAAGAGTTAATGTGCAAATTTAACAACCAATTTTTTCTTGAGGGGTGTCTGGTACAAATAAATTTTAATTAACTTAACTAATTTTTTTACTATAATTAAATTATATAAATAAATCTTATATTAAGGATATAAGGATCATTAAAATTTTAAAATTCTAAAAAAAATATAGGAGAAAGAGAAATTGGAAATCGTGGATCCCACACCAAAAAAACAAACACACAACAAATAATAAAAATTGTATTGGAGCCCACCATTTAAAAGGCCAAAAAAGCTGAAAAGTGTATCAGATTATTAGTGTGTGTGTTTGGCAAATCCTTAAAACCATGATTTGGCATTAAAATCATGGTTTTGAGAAAAATTAGCCAAACACTCACATTTTTAGGAAACCATGGTTTTGGGAAAAGCTTCTTTTTGTTGCTTTTTATCCAAAACCATGCTTTTTTGGTTTTAAAAAATGTCTAAAAATATTTTTTAAGTAGCATATAATATTCTAAAATAATTTTTAGTGCTTTTAATCCTTTAAAATATTTTTTCATTTATATCCAGTGTGTTTGCAGACTGATTGCAATTTTACCCTTAATTTATTTTTTTAGCTCTAAAAATGACTTTAAAGTATTTTTTTAGTTGTACCTACTGTCATCCACTCTAAAATATTTTTTCAGGAGCACCTAATATTTTAAAGTAATTTTTGAAGCTGAAAAAATAAATTAAGGGTAAAATTGCAATCAGTCTGCAAACATATTAAGTACAACTGAAAAAATATCTTAAAGAGTTAAAAGCACTACAAATTATTTTAGAATACTGCATGTTACTTAAAAAATATTTTTTGATACTACATACGTCCAAGAAAATATTTCAAAATATTAGATAATATTTTTAGACAAAAAAACAAGTTCAGCTCCTTAAAACAACACCAAAACGGTGTAGTTTTAAGAAAATGACTAGCAGTTTTTTTCCCATAATCTATTCTTCTCATAATCTATTTTGATGTTTTGAATTATTGACAAACTATTAAATGTTAATGTATTTGTTTCATGATAAATTTGAGGTTTCTATACATGTTGTTATGACTAATATATCACTTGTTAGTAAAAAAAATACAATTTAAAGGAGAAAGGCAAAAACAGATTGTATTAACTGCATTGAAAGAGCGGCTCCTTATATTATTTTTAGATGTTAACTATTGAATTATGAACTTTCAATGTACAATTTATTAATATATATATATTTCTATATATGTATGTACAATTAATTTTTTTTTCACAAATCGGATAAATTTAAAGAGTTTTTGGTATTTATTGTTCAATTTTATATTAAATAATACCTAAAATATAATCTAATATTTTATATCTAATTATTATAAATTATTTTTTACAATTTATTATAATACATACATACATACATATTATAAATTTTTTAGATAATTTTATGCCATTTTTTGTATTTATTATGAAATTTACTACTATATAATATATAAAATATAATATTATCCTTTATATGTAATTATCACAAAAGTAATGTCCTTTTCAGTAATTTGACCATAAAAAAAGCTATTCTGATCATAATATCCAAACACTCTCATTTTATCAAAATCACTTTTTTTCACTTTTTCTTCATAAGCTATTCTCAGAAGCTGTTTCCAAACACACCCTAAACCATGATTCTGACAGGCAAACCATGGTTTTGGAGTAAAAATAGCTTATGAAGATTTTTCAAGTGATTAGCAAATTTTTCAACAAACTATGGTTTTAGTGAAAAAGTGTTTTTTTATTTAAGACATCCAAACGCACTCTTAGAACAAAAGAAAAAGTGAGACGAAATATGAGGAAGAAAAATTTTCCGGAACAAACTTTACATGGAAGAATCTCGTTTTGTTGGAAATTTTTGTTTTTCTTGGGAGGACATAATTCGACAAGACGACAACATTTACTATGAAAAAACCTACCATTCCCACCCACTTCTGACTGGAGACTCCAGCTTCGTCTCTTTTTAAATTCTCAAAGTCAATCTGCTGACCAAGGACGCTTCTGTTGGGGGGGAAACATTATATAATACATATGATACACGATGTGTATTTTTATAGAAGCTCATCTATCTTGGACAAAAAGGATGCTTATCTCTCTGCTTTACACTTTTACCTTCATCTACAAGTTATCATAAACATGCTCCTCTGCAGATGCTATAAACATTTCATTTTATTCATGTATTGAGTTTTTCTATATAATTTCTAGAATATATAACACTTTCTGAATAAGTTGCTAATTTGTTTATATTATATATAATTAACTGAATCTATATATATCCTATACAAGAATTGGTGTTACATAAGGTGCAATCTCTTTATTGATTAATTTTTAATAATCAATAGTAAATAACAGGAACACAATTAATAAAACAACTATAGAATAAATTGATTTAAATTAGTTAATGCTTTAATTTAAATATTGGTTTGCTGTTTCGCAAGGCCGACCTCATATTTCTTCTAATCTCTGGTACAAATCATTAAACGAACAGTTCTTGAGTCCAAAATAGGCGTCTTATTGTAAAATATAGATTGCTAGATAGCCCTAATTCATCAATGAAAGAGGTATCGAAATATTCAACAAAAAAGTGGTTGCATCACAATCTACAAACAAAATCTTAAAAGTAATTAGGATTATTATAATATATTACTTCTAATCTTATATATAAGACCTATTAGTTGACTTTTTTAAAAAAATTAAGAGATTTAATTAAATTATTTTAAAGTATTGATATTCTTGTTTCTTTCTCAAAACTAATTCGTCTGATTTATAAACTGATATATAATCTAATAACACGTAACATATGATGTAATTAAATAACTTGTTTTACTTTCTTAATCACTTCGGAAAAAAAATCAACTAGGTCTTATGTTTAAGATATAAGGAAATACTTTTTTTAAAAGGGAAAAAGATAAGGATGATAAGCATGGATGCAACAAGGCTATAAATATTATACTTACTATTATCAAACTCGTGAGTTAACTTTCTAAATTTATTGCTTTTACATTTTATGTTGTAAAATTGTGTCAAATCATTTTTAAACTCATACTAGCTGTAAACTTGAATAAAATCTGTGTATAAAGTATGAATATTGATTGACTTAATTTCAATTATTTGGATTTAAAATAAATTAATTCAAATTGTTGTATTTCTTTTATATTTTAATTATTTTTTTGTTTAGTCAAGGGTATTCCCTTTCGAGACCAAGCAAATGGTTTTTTATTCTTTTAATAAGTGCGCTTCTCAGAATTGAACTTGTGTTCTTATTCTTGCGGGGTAAAGCCGTTTACCACATCAACTAAGAGTTTATTAATATATCTTAATTATTTAATTATACACTATTAATACATATTTATTAATAAAAATAAACTCGTCTTCACAATGTGATTTTACATCATTGTCAGAGAGTTTGTTTACATATACATATTGAGAGGTTAATTTTCCAAATTAAAATATAAATGAAAGTAGCGCTTCTTATATAAAAGATAGGGTTAAGGTATAAACTTGCACCGGAAGTTTTCGTTGAGAATCAATGTTGCCCTAGAAGTTTTTTTAGGCTCAATGTCACTCCGAAAGTTTCAACACGTAGCAATGTTGCCCAATACCATTAAAAAACTAATATTGATTGTTAAAAAATTGATATTAACTACTAACTTTATAATAGAGAATGACAACATTGCTGCATTTTAATACTTTCGGGGCAATATTAAACCTAAAAAACCTTTCAGGATAACATTATTTCTCAGCGAAAAATTCCGAGACAAATTTACATCTTATCCCTAAAAGATAAGGTGATGAACAAAATATAAATCACTGTTACCTACCATAAATGTATTATACATATAAAAAAAGTAAGAAGTATTAAATCTAATCAATAATTTTGTTTGGTCATAATTAGAGGGCAAAAGAAAATAGCTCTTCATATAACAGATGCACTGAATAAAATTAAAATATAGATCTCTGCGTACTGCAATGAATGCAATGAACCGAACATACATGATATATCCACAGGGAAGATAAGAACGTAAAGGAATACCAAATCAAAAGCATTTATGGGAACAAATCACATATAATAAAGAGTCAAGCCATTCATATAAATAAATCAACAATATCGAATCAGTAAATCACAAAGAAAAAGAAAAAGAAAACAAAACCTTGAAGGAATCATATAATTACAGGGAAATAAGCCATGAAGATGACACAGCAAGCACTCCCATACGGCATTCTCGTTCTGGCACTAGCTTAGGTACATACATACACACCCCCTTTTTGCGCCGTCTTACTTTTTGCAAAACCTAAACATACAACTCCTTTACATTGATACATACTTACATAGATAATATGGTGAATATTACGATGCAGTTCTTAACACACCCCACTCCACTCCACTCCAATGTTATATATTCTACTATATTATAATCAAACCTCTACATACTTCCTTCTCGTGCATATTAATTTCACTCTAAATGATATTATTTCAACCCTTTAATATGAAATCTTGTTTATATAATACGATTTTATTAAAGAAAGAAGGTAATAGTACATAGGACTCTCCATTTAATTTAATATTAGAAATTTTAATAAAATGGATGGTGGTTATGGATGAAGTTGGGAATTCGATATCATAAGTTCATAATTATGCCAAAGTAGAAAGCGTTACTTTCTGGTTTTAAGGAAACTAAGGACAGATTATTCTTTAGGATAATTCCGTCTCCCAAGGATGGAATAGTATTCACCTCTTCCATAGTTCTAGAAAAGCTCTACTTCTCACGCACGGCATATGTTCCGAATTCCGACTTTTCGAGTTTTCTATGCCACACCACTGCTTTTTATATATAATAATAATTATGTCGCTTAAACATGCCTTAGTCTTGACATTATCAGAATCTTTAAATTATTTATGATGTTCATGAGATAGTACTCCAATCATGAAAATAATACACGCAGTCTAAAATAGACTACACGCACTTGTCATGGAAACCAATATAATGCTCAATTTATTTTTCCTAAGGTATACTCGAATTACTTTTGAGAGATTAGATTCGGAAGGAAAGTGATGATTAAGAATGATTTTGGAGAATATATTTAAAGTAAAATAATTTTTTTTAAAAAAAAAGTAATATTAATCATTGAAAATATTTGGATATTTATTATCAGAATTTGCTTTTATGTGTGAATTATTAAAAATGATATAAGTTAATGTGATAATTAGAGATGGATATATATTAATATGTTATATATACTACCTCAAGTCCTTAATTAATATATCATTTGATCCTTGAGACGAGGTTACATGCCATTAGTAATTATATTACAAATTAGGTATCATATTAAGGTTTGGTCAAAAAATAATATATTATACTAATAAGGACGAAAGGCAGTAAATGGTACACACAGTGTAATTTTAATTTTATTTATAAACAACTTGTACCATCTAGATGCTCATCTATACATGGTACAAGTTATTGCAAACATTTTCCGCAGCAGATGCTATAAACATTCGATTCATGTATTTTATTCATGTGTTTTGAGTCTGTTTTGTCATTTATACATAATTTCTAGAACACATAAAACTTTATTGATAAGTTAATCTGACTATATTACATAAAATTAACTGAATATGTATTTCCTAAAAATATATGGTGTTTCATAGGGTGCAATATCTTTATTTAATAATTTTTAATAATCAATAATAACTTATAGGAAAAAAATTAATAAAACAACTATAGAAAAGTATATTAATTTAAATTAGTTAATCCTTTAATGTACACATTCACTCTGTCCTTATATATATGGTCTTTTTAAACGGGTTCTAGAATATTTTTAAAATTAGTTAAAAATAATAAATATATAGGAAATAATTTTTTAAAAAGTATTATTATTTTATGAATGAATAAGAGAGAGAGTAATAATAAGAAAATAATGAAAAATAATGTATAGGGGAAAGATGGTGTGAGGAAACAAAGAGAACTGAGTTAACATTTTGATTAATGTATTTATTATTCATACCCGTTCAAATGAAATCTTATAAAAAAAAACAAGCCAATTAAAAAATTAACCTTATATATAAAGATGAAAGGAACATTGATGATTTGCTGTTTCACAAGGTTGACCTTGTAGGTATTCTAATATTTAATATAAGTCACTTAGCAAATTGTTCATTCTCATGATCCAAAACAGGAACCATATTATAAAATATAGATTGATAGATTTTTGTTTTCTAGTAAATAACCCTAATTAATCAACGAAATAGATATTAGGAGTTTAATTATTGAAATATTCAAAAAGCATTTGGTTGCATCACAATCTACAAACAAAATATTAAGGAATTTATAATTGGCATTGTAATATGCTCTTCAACAGGAAAAATACACACACACATATATCAGGGGATACTATGGCATTGATGCGGCAAGGCCTGGGAAAATCATATCCATTCCCACTCCCTGTTTTTTTCGCCAAAAATGTTATATCCATTCAGAAGTTCATTTTCCTGATTGAATTAGTACAAACGAAGGTAGCGCTTCTTATAAAAGATACTCATTTTTTTCTTAATATAATATATATTTGAAGAGTTGATTTTGATCTAAAATATAAGATAAAGTTTTCATATTTATCATTTTTTCCTAATTATTGATATTCTCTCAACAATAATTAAGTAGGAGAGAAAAAATGAGGAAATTAAGGAAAATGATTATGAGGTTTTAAAAAATACATATCATATTAACTAACTTTCTTAATTTAATTTAATTTAATTTAATTTAATAAATATATATTATATTAATGATCATAGGAGTAGAAGAACCATATATAAATTAAATAACTATATTACCCATATTGAATGCCATAAATGTAATATTCATATAAAAAAATGTAAGTAGTTTGAAACCTGATCGAAAAAATTATTTTCCTTATTAAACTACAAATGAAAATAGCTCTTCTTAATTACTATAATATACACATTGAATAAAATGTAAATTACTGTGTCCAACAATGAACGCCAGAATTGAACATTATTTCATAGGAAAGAATAGTAATGTGAAGGAACACCAAATCACAAATCATAATGACTCTAGTAATATAACTAATCAATAATATCACATCAGTAATTCACAAAGAAAAAAGAAGAAGAAAAATTACGCTTGGACGGATCATAATATATTATCACAGAGAAAGCCATGAAGATGACACAGCAATCACTCCCATACGGCTTTTCTCATTCAGGCACTCGTTACATACATATAACATATCCCCTTCCTGCGTCGTCTTATTTACTGATATAACTACATTGCATTGATATATAATATGGTGAATATAGTAATGATGCAGTGTTGTGGCGGCAACGGTGAGGGTAGGGGAGGCAGGGGTGTGCTCCGACATGGTGGCGGTGGGGAGTGTTTGTAATGCAGCACCAGAAGGGGATTGCAATAAAGTTTGGAATCTCCAAAAGTATTTTTGAATCGTAATTTATGGTATACGAGATAAATTTTACGGTATACAAGATAAATATGTGAGAGGAGTTTTGTCTCGACTTATATAAATTACATTTATAAAATAAATAAAAACTAAACCAAACAAGGCCGCAGCTTGTGAGCAAAACACTTGCATGTGCTATTACCAGTGTTCCTCTCCTCCCTCCAAGAAAATGTAACTTGGGTCTGGGTAGGTGCGTGCAGTTCTGCTTGCAGCGACCAATGCTGTAATTCCAAGTGTGCTTCTTCTCATCCTGGTGGTGTTGGCTATTGCTATGACTCTTTGGGCAAATCCAATTCTCTCTGTCAATGCCAATTCCCTTGTTAACACCTAACTCCACTTCAATTCAAACCTCCACTTCTTTCTCATAATACTCTACTCTATTAAGTAGTTTTTGACTTATGATATATGTTAAGTGAGTATTTGTGTAATTCTGAAATTATAATTTTAGAAGTTTTTTTTGTAAATTGAGATAAAATTTCTCTCTTATGTTATATTAAGATGATAGAATGGATGATGGTGAAGAAGTTGGGAATTTGAGCTCATGATTATGCCTATAGAAATAAAGCCCTAATTACTTTCTGGTTTTAAGGAAGCTAAAGATCGATTATTATATTCTTTAGGATAATTTCCGCCTCCCAAGGAACAGTAATATACCTCTCACATCATCTATACTCCATACGCATATAGCATCATGTTCCAACTAAGCTGATGCTTTAATATATACTCCATATAATAATTATATATGCTGCCTAAACTCGCATTATTGTTCTTGACATTATCAGAATCATTAAATTATTTAAGATATATTCATGAGGTGGTGCTCCTCCTATCATGAAAAAGTACAATCTAGAAACATAGGCTACACATACTTGTTATATAGTAGCAATTAGCTCAACCATTTCAATTTCAAACTAATCGGATTTTATTAACAATTATTTCATTCATTCTTTTGTTTTTTATTGGGGGTGGCGGTTGTGGAGGAGGCTGCCTCATTTTGTACTACAGTAATAGTAATAATAGCTACAAGTCACCAGAACCCCTTTAATGATGTTGCATCATTTTAGTTATTCTAAAAGGTCGGATTTTGTGTTAAAAGCAAAAGCTGAATTCACGAAAACAACAATAATGACACATATTGGAGCAAACAGCAAACACAGTCAATGATGGCTGAAAGTGATCAACTCAAAAAGTGTTTTTCTTTCCGCGTGTGACCAATCTCAATCAAAGGCTCAAAGCAGACAAGCAAGTCTCATTTCTCGTCTTTTATTTTTCTATTCATGTTTCAAAAGAATGTGCTGCACATGCGTGTGCCACTTAACTAAGTCAGTACTCACGCACTTGCTTCCTGCTTTTGCCTTTTCAAAATCGGACAATTCTTGTTTAAAAGAATGTCACTTTGTTGAGTTTAAGTGTGCCCCGTCCATTGGCTGGAGCCTGTGGCACACCGGCCATTGCCTGAGGCACTTTGATTAGAGTAGCTGTAAAGTCAAAGGCCAAACTGGGAGGCCACGAACAAGCACTCATGGCGAATAAAAGCTATGTTGTTGAAAATATTACTCTACTAGTTGATTTCAGTGGAACGAAGATGGATGCTTGGTGGGCTTAGATTATTAAAGAAAGTAAACGGTAGCTAGATATGTGGTTTTGTGCTAATGTATGTGATCATCAGGGCATTAATATTTTTTCATATATTGAATAATATTGGCCACAACTATTAAGAAAGAAAAGGGGCAAAATTCCATGGAGTCTATAAGAATGTGATATAATTTGAGTCAATCCTTAAAATTTTTTAAAACTTCATCATATCCTATGAGTTAAAATGAAATTAAGTTTTGTGAGTGTAAAGACAATGAAACCCTCCTTTTATTTTTTTTAAGAGAGCATTTACAAGGTAAATAAAGATACTTACAAGACAGATAAAGATATTTATAAAAAAAATAAAAAAATTCAAAAGAACCTAAGAAATTAAAAACATTTTGATTATTTATAAAACATATAAAAATTTATAAGATAAATATAAGTATTTATAAAATAAATAAAATAAGTGTATCATTATATTTTTACCCTAAAATCTAATTTCATATTAATTTAAAGGATACAGCTTCGAATAATTTTAAGATTAACTGAAATTACATCACATGACCGAATGAAAGTTTCCAGCGGGGAAAAAAACCGACTTTTAGGTTGTCGAGCTTGAAGAGGAAAATTTAGTTTGTTTCTCCATATAGGTGACGGAAGGCTGAAAAAGGACACATATACTGTCTGTTTGGGAATTCGGTGGAGAAATGACTTTTTTTTAATGGAGCTTTTATAAAAGCCCATTTGAAAAAAAGTCAGATTATAAATGTGATTTGTGTTTGGATTGGTGGAGGGAGAAATTGTTTTTTTTAAGGAACCTGTTTGGATTAGTGTTTGAAAAGCCCGTTTGGATAAGAAATGACTGAAAATGGTATGAACCTTATTCAATACTAAGTATATATTGTTTGTATATATATTATTATAATTGATGTTAAAAATATAAATAAAATTTTTTAAAATAAAAAATTTAAATAATTATTGAAAAAAGAAAAATACACTAAAGCACTTAATTTAAAAAGGATGCATATATATTTCAATCAGAATTTTATACATTAAGTGAATCATAATTGGATTATCTACCCCTAGCAAGTTCGTCTACCCCTAACAAGTTCGTCTCTGATCATGTCACGAACATGATTCATGTGTGATGAAGATAAGGATGATTTTTTTCTTAAAAAAACAACAGAAGAAAAAAAAATACATTTAATTCCTAAAAGTTAAATTTAACTATAGTTACATCCCAAAAAATTTTGCCAGATCATAAGTTACAAATATAAGTCTCTATTGCAACTAAAACTCTCATGTTTGTAACTCATTTTTAACAAAAAATATTTCATACTTAATACTTATCTTTTTAATATCATTTTTCCTAAAATAAAAAGTTATGCAAATTATAAAAAGTGATGAGAAGTTGGAACCAAAAGCTATATGTGGTAGCTTTTGAAAAAAAGCTATTTTTTAAGCTAAAACCCATTAACATTTAATGGGTTTCCAAACATTAAATTTTTACCCAAATGAGCTTATAGGTCCCAAATGGACTTTTTTTTTATCTCAAATGGGATTCCAAACAGACCCTATGGGGTAACTTTTACGGTTTACGAGATAACTTTTCAATCGTAATTCATAGAATATGAGGTAACTTTTATGGTTTACGAGATAACTTTTACGGTCTACAAAGTAAATATATGGAGAAATCTTATCTCAATTTATATAAATCAGACTTGTACAATCCATAAATCATTCCAAACAACCTTAACAATGAAAAGTAAACAGAATCCAATCTCAGATTTTGTATACACCCGAAAATCCCTGCCCCTTCATTCGGATTGTATGTTGACATTGGGACTAGCTATCGAGGTAGTCTGTCCAAGTGCAGAGCTGGAGGCCATTAATAGTGACCCTATTACGAAGAATTAAATGCAGCAGCAGCCTGCGATTGATCGATGTTGATTGCAACTTCCACAAATGAAGAACATCGGTTAATAGACCCCTTTTAGGTTTGTGTAAACCGTAATTCAAGTATCTGCTCATTTGGTTTGGATTAGCTACGTAAGCCTTCAGTTTTAACAATCCTACACAGAAAGCTAACACGCAGTATGTACCGCCCAGGATCGTGAGTTAGCTGAATCTTAATTTCTGGCCAACATGAACAACTTTTTAAGAACAAAACTCGAGACTCAGCGACGTACAGGGTTCAGGTCAAAATAAAAGAAAAAAAGGCGACCTACTGGATCTAGTTAAGATCAGTTGTGGAAGGTGGCTTATATTTGATGAAATCACCTGACTATATCCTGATCACGGATTCAAGCTTTTGAAAGTAACACAATTTCAAGGATCCATCAACCTCAACCCTTACACGTACATTTAAACTCGAGAAAATCATGCTAAACTTAATGAGAAAGATAGAGCTGAAGTTGGAAGTCTACAACATGAATCGCCAAAGCAAAACAAACGTAAATATGTCACACAGTCAATAAATGATAATTTGATGACCAAAATCTAACAGCTAGCAAGCACGGTCTTGTCAGCTCAAACATAAAATGCTGGCAAGGCAAATACCACCCGCTACTGGGTATGACATAAAATTCCTCAGAAGGAAGGATGGAAAGAGATCGGAAGATGAAGTTGTTAAAAGTGAAGCAAATATGTTACTTCTACTTGTTGCCTGAAGGGTATATGGTGTTCAGGGGCTTGCATCAAGGCCAAATGATTAATCAAAGAGCGTATGGACAATATTGATCTGTCAGTATTGTATCAGCACCGATCATCAAGCCCTTCAAGTCCATGCTACTTATTGCTACAAAGTCGTGAGAGCGAGACAGCATAGAATCTTTTAGATAGTGATGCTATGGAAAACAGGAGGTTGGCAATCATCCTGCAGCGACCATCTTAGAATGCCTGAAGCCTTCACAGCCTGGACAGTTATGCAAATTCTCATGAATATAGATGTCACAATCAAGGCAGAAGTACTGTTTGCATTTGGTGCAAATAACGGAAAGACTGGGTTTGTTTCCTGTACCACAACCAGTAGGGCAGAGATGGTGTTAAGCAGTTGAGCAACAATGTTATTCTCACTTGTCAAGTTGAGATATTTTACATACAATAACAACACATTTTGGAAGAAAACAGGAACGGCATACAATTTTACAATCTTGTTAGCTGAAATTTCTGTAGAATCCCACCAGCTGGCCTATGATTTTATATGCCATACACACGCAATAAATAAAGGGGTTAACTTGTTCTTTCAGATAATCAGATGCGACCAAGATTTTTAAAATTCAGGTTCTTTTAGTCTCTGAAATATTCATGAACTGTAATTTAACATTTGCATACTGCAATATTTTACAGAAATCCCTGAATTATTACCTAAACAATCCCATTTAAGTGTACCTGAGAAACCACAACTTTTCAAATTTCGGTTCACTTGCAAAAGTTTTCCATTGATCCACGGGTGCATCACCATAATAACAAGAATGCTAAAATTTTTATCTTGGACAAATGATTGATGATCATCATAAACGTTGAAGAAACTCGAGTTCAATTGCCTCTCCGTAAACCTTACCTGGATTGAGACTTTGTTGACAGCCAAAACAGGAGTTGGGAAGCTTCCGATGTGGGTTGTTTTGAGACGATGGAGACACCTCATCAAAAGGCACTATTGGGAAGAGATGATGATATGACCTTGCCAAATGGGGTGAAGAGATAAGAGTCAATCCACAGATACGACATTCAGTGGGAAGCTCACAAACACGTACTTTGCATCTTGGACAAGTGTATCCACCACCTTCCTTAGCCTCTTCATGACATGTACAAATTGCAACGGAACCCTCAGCTGCTCTTTGAGGAAAACCCATCTTGATTAAACTAGCAGTAGCATACTCTGCTATTGCTGGAGGTGGTGGTGCATGCTCCAGAATTAACTCTTTCAAGTGAGCCTACATAAGATGTAACTGTATGAACGGAAAAAACTTATATAAAAGTTTACAAGATTTAATATATGGAAGATGTGAATAATATGCGATGCTAGAAAGAGAATATTTGGTGTTCCAAATCCTTGTATAGAGTCTTCAGGCCAGGACTTTTCCCGGACATAAAAAACTCAACACGTCTCATAGAGGAAAATAGTGATATGTGGGGCCACTCAAAGCCAACCACTTCAACTAACCTCATCCATTGCGACAGAGTATGTTCCTCCAGTTTCCTGACAAAGATGTTTGCATATAAACGTTTCAGCAGCAAGACCAATGACTGAGCATCTTATTTTACCCTTTTTGCATTTCAGGATGGTTTCCATTATATCACCAGGATCACAAGTATTAAGAGCGGAATATAAGATCAGAACCTCTCGATGACCATATGATGGAATTTGATTTAGATAGCCATGAACAAGGTCTAGTGCATTTTGTAGGGACGGGTCACCTGAGCATTCCATTTTACACATCAAAGCTTTAATATGGGACTCAGGGCTGCCACCAAGTTCTGTTAAGCAATGAGCAACTCCATCCTTTACAGTCACAAGACCAACATGACTAAGTGGGTTCTGATAAAAAAATTCCCTGATAAATGCCCCAACTTGTTTTCCCATCACAGCCATCCTACATGGACGAAAGTCTGTTTCTGCAGCTGCCTTCACATGATGAGAAAAACCAATTTCTGTATTAGAGAATGGAGAGGAATCAGGATTAACAGCACATGAATGTAACTTCAATGCTATATTTTTTACCCTTTTTCTGGCAAGTCAAAGTATAATATTATATTATGTACATCACTTCGAAAATCTTCTCTTGATATTCATATCCCATCAATTGTAAGTTATATATAAAGTATTTGGGGAGATAGACTAGTCCTAGTGTCCTTTCAGGCATAAGCATCGCTAAGCATGAAAAATTTAATATAAATTGCTTATAAACAATTTAGTAAACATTTAATTTTATATCTCTAAAGTGTACATTTGATGAATAATATCATAGATTTATACACAAAAGGGAAGAAATGTATTACATATTAAAAAAAGGCCAAGCTGCAAACATCAATATAGAATATAGTATTCACACAGGAACTATCGAGTGATAAATAGAATACCTTAGACAGGTCAATGACAATATACAGGTAGCGAATAAGGCCCTTCTGAATCCGAGCAGCGCCTGCTGTTGAAGCCAGAGCTCGAAGGCGCCTGCGCTACTGAGCATGGTAAATGGCCTTGTTATCTATGGGACGAAGCATTCCAGATTCATCCTCTTGCAAAGATTCCCATGATCTATCTTCTGCATAAGTCCTCTCCCACGCATCAAGACCTCCACCATTTGCCTCATCCTCATCATCATCTTCTTCTAACTCTCCATTAAGTGGTCTTTCAGCATTATTATTCATATTTTCTGAACCCAATATAGCAATAGTTAATCAATTAAAGGAAGCGGTAGCAACCATACGAACTATATATCATATATCATTCCACGGGTAATCTGACAAGAAAACGTGTGCTGAAGTTATGAAAAACAGACCAATTTTTTGCAAATGGGATGATAAATATGAGCTTAGACCACAACAGGGAAACACTTTTGCAATGGAGACGCATACCAAGAACAAATCAGGGAGCAAGATTTCAAAGGAGTAATGATAAAATAAACAGAATATATTCCAAATAAGCACCAAAGTAAATACATTTTTTTTAAAAGATAAAGTAAGCCATGTGAAGATAAGCTGATCAGGGAATAGAGTGAATCGATCCATCAATGTTAAAAACCAGAAGTCCTTAGAAAATATGTACCAATATCACTCATTCATCAGGACATGGGAGTTCAGATTGTTGATCGTGTAGTCGCTTGATATATTGACTGGCATTTTTAGCCATATCACTCATTCAGGAAATTGAGTAAACAACATAACTACAAGTATAAAATATACTCACATAAAAGTTCGACCGATACAGCAACAAACAGCCGGAAAGTCAATCATAGCAGAAGAAGATCCAGAAAAAGAAATAAAGAAACAACAAAATTGCGTAATGGACCAGGTAATAACAGCAAACGTAGAAGAGATTAAGAATGACAATGCAAAGGAAAAAGGAGGTCTTACCGCAGGTGATGTACAGCAATAATGAAATACGATTGAGAGAAACAGTGAAAAAGATGAACCGATCGTAGTTTTGCGGCAGTCAGGGACAGCAGAGTGCGCCCCGCCAGGAAGCGGTCATGGTTTTGTCGCCGCCTCACCGGAAGGCTCTCTTTCAACTTTCAGTTTCGGCTCCACTCGACGGAGGCTCCAGTCGGTCCCCCTCCGCTGCAATCAAACGACGTCGTTCTATTACAGAATCATAGGAAATGCTAGCAAAGCTTAAACCCAAGCAATAACGCGGGGTTTCTTGAATTTTCATATTCCACCCTCATTTACATTTACAATTACAGGGATTTTTTTGGTTATGCTGGCAAAGCTTAAGGGTATGTTTGGTTTGACAGAGGAGAGAGATTTTAATATTATATTATTTGGTTTAAAAGAGAGGGGAGGGAAAATATTTTAATTTGGACAATTTTACCCTTTTTTTTAATTTTTTTAAAATTATGTATAATGTTTAATAAAATATATTATAAATATAAAATTATAATTTAATAATTATAAAAATTAAATAAATATAACTGTAATTATACTAATAAATATTTAAAATTATATTACATTGTTTTATTTATTATATATGTACAAATGGTCAATGACATTTTTATCCAATCAAACATAAAAATTAACCTCCCCTCCAAATCCCCCTAATTTGGAAGGGAGGGGAGGAAAACCCAACATTTCTAATACTAATCAAGGGGAGGGGCGGGATTTCATTCCCCTTAAACCAAACATACCCTAAATCTTGAATATTTATTTACATTCTACCGCATCATTATTATTTCATTCGAGCTAATGTCAGATAGCCTCCAATACATAAAAATTAGTAATGAGAATAAGTTGCATGTAATGAGTAAAGTTTGTGAGTCTAGAGAATATGGAAAAATAATTGAATTGAAGAGAAATATAATAATAGCAAGTATCGATATATTGTGTGTTACATGAGGAAGTTCATATCTAAAGGTCTGTCTGGATTAGCTTTAAAAAAGCACATTTACATAAATTGAGATGAAACTTTTTTTATGTATTTACCTCGTACATTATAAATTACGTCAGAAAAGTAGTTTCTATCACCAATCTAAATAGATACTAAGCGATGGCTCAATTAGGTTATATGAAGTCAGCTATAAATGTGGGCATGTGTACATGCCTATTTTTTATTTTGCTCATTCATATTTTTTTCAAGAGCATACAACGTTAAGAGGAAAAAAAATTCATAAAGACTTTTAAAATTATTTAAGTTTTATAATGAATCACAATATAAAAATATAATCCAAACAAATCAGAATCAAATTAGAAATATAAAAAAGAAATTAAAAAATAATTGTCAATAAATTATATTTATTGATTAATGGATCTAAACTAAATATAAAAAAAACGTTATTAATTAATAGAATTAATGTTGATACTTGAAAATAAAACAAAATTTAACGGTATTACTATGTATATTTTTGAATACATAGATTATACGTCATCTAGTTAAAGAGAGGTCAAAACGTCACCCAACAGGAATAATATATATAGATTATACGTCATCTAGTTAAAGAGAGTTCAAAAGGTCACTCAACAGGAATAATATATATATATATGTGTGTGTGTGTGTGTATATATATATATATATATATATGTAATAGTACGGTTTAAAGCCGGTCTCCTATGAGGCCACGTTAGCAATTTACCCAATCTCTCCTCCTCTGAAATTAATGCCTCTCTGGCATGCTGGCACGTTCACTATATATCACCCTCTCTCATATCCATAGAAACTGATTTCTTACCGTCGAATATTCATCTTCGCATATCACTGACAGTTGCCATGTTCGTTGTCGTGGCCTATCTTCCGATCATGGGTTTAGTGGCTAGAAGTATTCCGAGTTCATCTTCTTCTGGAAGTTTTAGCGATATGCATGGGTTAGTTGTTACTTTCGATCCTCTATAAATACTTTTTGATTTCGATTCTTCAGTTTGAGGTGTTTAGAAGGTTGTAGTTCTATTCCATGACTTTTGTATATGACTATATTAAGGACGTTAACACCATTCATGAAGGCTAGAAGCTCTGTGTTAGTATTATTCGTTTATGGAAAATTCCTGGCTAATACAGCAGAGGAGATGTGGCTTCTATTGAGCTTGTGTTACAAGACTTTGAGGCAAGCGTCTGTATTTCTCTTTGCTATCCTTTTTATTTGTTTTGGTGGATTTTGCATGCGTTGTGTAACTTCTGTTTCCTGCTTCCTTTGCTACTTTTTTCCCTCATTGTTGATAGTTACTTAGTTTTGTTCACGTCTAGGGTGATTGGATTCACGCTACTGTCCGTAGTGGTTTTGTGTAGCGCCACAAGAAGAGTTTACATGAGGGTGCCATATGTATTATCACAAAAACTACAAACGCCCCTGCTGGCATGTTTTCTAATTTGGAATGCTCTTGCTGGAATGTTTTCTATCTGCATGTATGTTACGGTTATGCTCTCATTCTACCACGTTTAAGGGGCAGCTTTTATCTTTTTGTCTACACAGTTACGCTCGGTCCACCACGGGGGCAGTTTTTATCTTTCAGTCTGCATACCATTTCTTTGTCAGTTTTTATCTTTATTTTAATTAATTTTTTTTAGACTTGGAGGTAGTTTCCAGAGTAGCAGTTTCTGTGTTGCCTATGATATGGGTAGGGGATGTGGAGGTGGAAGCAACTCTATATAGTAGAGAGAGTGGTTACTTCCCTGTTGCTAACTTTTTGTGCATGTTATTTTGTTTTTGCCTAATTGTTATTCTACCTTGCCTCATGGCTCCTTCTCTTACAATCATCCCTTCATTGAAGAAGTTCGCCAAGTAAGTCCGTGTTTCTCTTGGTGCAACTTTAAGATAAATATATATCAGTTACATTTAGGCTCTCAAACAATTCATATTAGTTTCAGTGAAGTACCTATTACTGGAGTTCTTTTGTCTTGGGTCAGTGACGTTATTTGGAGATAATGTTATTGCTTTGATAACTCATTTTGGTTGGACCTGGGAAGTGTTAATATGATCTATAGTGTTTGTTCATCATTATCACCTGCATCCTGCTACCCTTATGAAGCCATAGGCCTATTAATTAATAAGACTGTACAACCTTTCCATCTGAAAGCTTCTGTTTTTTAGCCTTCCTATGACTTGACAGAAAATTAATGGCGGTTTTTGTTGGAACTGCACCTATCTGTTGATATTTAGTTGACTTTCTCAACATTGTCTGCAAGAGATAATTCTATTATATTGTGTGTTTTCTTATATCTTTTGAATAAGGGAAGAGCTGCTTTACATTTCTAGGGAATAATGGAGAGGTAATCATCTATTGTAGATGTTGTTTATTTTTCCTTTCTCCCTGTTGACTCATTCTCATGTTTTTTTTTGTTTATCACAGGTACAAGTTAATCAAGGAAGTTGGTGATGGAACATTTGGGAACGTCTGGAGAGCTATAAACAAACAAACTAGTGAAGTTGTAAGTGTTGTTGGCATGTCAAACTATGTAGTTCTTGACAGCTTATTTGAAATTGCAGGTTGCAATCAAGAAAATGAAGAAGAAATAGTACTCTTCGGAGGAGTGTTTAAATCTGAGAGAGGTCAAAGTGATTGATTACATGTTCATTTTGTATAATTTAGAAATGTTTTATCTTGTTATATGCTTGTAATTTTTCCTTTATTGGTTGTATTCTTCCATATATACTTAAACTTTTTCATATTGTTGCAATCATTGAGGAAAATGAACCACCCTAATATCATGAAACTGAAGGAAGTTGTTCGAGAATGTGACATTCTATATTTTGTTTTTGAGTATATGGTAGGTGGCAATTTATCATGGCATAATGAAAAGCTGGTGTAAATTATATTACTAACCAAGGTACCACATTAGGAATGCAGGAATATAACCTGTACCAACTCATGAAAGACATGTCAAAGCTATTTTCTAAAGATTAAGTTAGAAATTGGTGTTTTCAAATTTTCCAAGTCTTGCTTACATGTACCAGTATGGACATTTTCACCGCGACCTGAAGTCAGGTAATTTTGTGGGTGCAATCTTAGGAAAGTACATCTTGATATAGAATGTTGAGTTTGCGGTGTAGTCTGACATGGAAATCATACAATGTTTGTGGCATTTAGTTCTCTTTATATTAAATGACTATATTTGTTATAAGAAATAAGTTGATGATGAATGGAATAGCCACTTTGTCATGCACACACAGACTAGGTGTCAAAGTCTGTTGCATTTATATCTTCTGCTAGAGTTTTGCTAGTCATATACAATTGACACTGTTGTTCACTTTAGAAAACTTTCTGGTCACCAAGGATGTTATTAAAGTTGCTGATTTTAGTCTAGCACGAGAGATCAATTCACAACCACCATATACTGAATATGTTTCAACACGCTAGTAGGTATCTTTATTTGATATACTTTTGTTTTTGTTGCAATCATATGTTTGTAAGGGCTTTGATGACTTCTATGATGACCTCTAACTAGGTATCGAGCTCCGGAAGTGCTGCTTCATTCTTATCTCTATGGTTCTGAAGTTGGTTAGTATTTGATGCGCACTAATTTTGGTTAGTATCTAAGCTGTATCTGTTTATAAGGACGTTTTATTTACTAATTTTGGTATTTTCCCCTAGATATGTGGGCAATGGGTGCTATAATGGTTCAACTTTTCACTCTCCGCCCTCTTTTTCCTGGTGCCAGGTATTTAGTCCTCGCCCTGTTCCATAGCTTCCTGAATTCTTTTGGTACTTGGAGGTTTCAAAATTTTTCTCTGTTTTGGGAATTTTGCTTTACTTCTACTCTTCATACTAGGCTGCCACATTTTGAGGGGATTTCTAGGTGAAGCAATCTGTGTACCGAGTTTCTCATTTCTGTTCGAAATAAACATGTGTCTTAATGGTTGTCTCTGCAGTGAAGCAGATGAGATGTACAAAATATGCAATGTGATGGGCAACCCCACCATGACGACATAGCTGGTGGGCTTAAACTTGTAAGGGATATCAACTACCAATTTCCACAGGTTTGCTTAATTTGCATCTTGCAATCATTATTAGCAAAACTATTAAAGCTAATAAGTGTCTTCCACTAATTATTATTACCGTTTCCTTTCTGCACAAACCATTACAGCTTGCTAGTGTTTATCTTTCTGTTCTAATCCCCTCTGCAAGTATTGATGCTATCGACCTTATGACAGTAAGTAGCTTACCTCTATGTAACAAATATTTCAATTATGTCCACCTGCCATATGATGGAATGCTATGTATTTTTCCTATTTCTCATGTAATATTGTATTCTAATCTATATAAGCACTTTGCATATGGGATCCCAGCAAGAGGCCGACAACTGCTGAGGCCTGAGGCCCTTCAACACCTATTCTTCCAGGTGGTGGTTTTTTTAACTAATTGCATTGTGGATGACATTTACGTCTTTAACCTTACCTTTTCCCGATACTTTTTTCTGTTTGTGTTGTTAAATCTTAAGCTATATTTATTTCTTGTAGAGTTGCTTTTATATTCCTCCTTCCCTCCGCACCAAAGCAATAGCCAGAACTCCTCCATCTGGTTTGTATCATTGTATTTGTTTATCTTGTTGGCAGTTAAGCATTTCTTGATATTAAATTATAGGGAATACTAATTGCTTGGTTACCATAGCTGTGGTGGGGGAATCAGTAGATCGATACGAGTTTAAGAGATATTTCGGTGGTTTGTCTGATGCAAAGCCGGCCAATAAATCATATTCCACAAAATTACAACCTCTCTTAAATGTATAATTTACTACAATCGTATAAAAGATGCACGGGATCTTAACTAGTAGTAGTAAAATAATAATGACTTAAATATGATAACTAGCATTACATCTAAGATTTCATTAAACATAATGGACTAAAGATGCCGAAGGACCATTATGGGCAGTGGCAAGGTAAGACAGTGAAGGGCATAGTGCCTGTTTGGGAACACAATGAAAAAATAGCTTTTTCTTAATGTGGCTTTTGTAGAAGTGATATTGAAAAAAAAGTCAGATTGTAAATGTGATTTGTGCTTAGATTGACGGTGGGAGAAGTGGCTTTTTTTAACCTTGCATATGTTTGGATTAGCGTTTGAAAAGCCCGTTTAGATGAAAAATGACTGAAAATGGCATGAACCTTATTAAATTATATATATATATATATATATATATATATATATATATATATATTATTTGTATATTTTATGATAATTAAAGAGAAAAATGTAAATAAAATTTGATAAAATAAAAAAGCGATTATTATTGAAAAAAAGAAAAATGCACTAAATAGATATAGTGGGAAGCTTCTCTGCTATATATTTATTCTCTATTACGTAGCAAGAGATGAATATTAGGAATTAGATATTTTATTTTTAATAAATGGGGCCCTCCTATTTTGAAAATGTCAACAAGAAGTAGAGTGGGAAGGACATAAGCTTATCGACAGAAGCTTAAAAGATAAGCTTCTCTCAGAAGCTCTTTTTTTTAAAAAAAAGTCCAGTAGTACTTGTGATGATCCCAAACATTCCCTCAGTATATCAAATGAGCTTCTGGGTCCAAATGGGTTTTCTTGCCCCATCAATGAGTTTCTAAACAAACCCATAGCCCAAGTCTTTTTTTTTTTTTTTTGGTTTTTGTTTTTGCGGAGGCTTGACATAATGCTACCAGGCTTCCAACAATGGATGATAGCAGGGCTTTTGAGCTTGCCCAAACACTTAAATTTATGTTGGGCCGGCCTTCTTCCAGAGGCCCGAGGCCCCTACCTTCTATTTGAAAAAGGGTTGAAAATTGGACAACTAAATCTTGTATCCTTATAACCCATACTCTCTGATTTTCATTCAGTTTTCCATGAGTATAGGTATGCAGGATTTTAAATTCAATTTCGAACAACAAAAGGGAATAGATGAGCATAACAATGCATGAAGGAGATGACAAGAGAATAAACCAAAAGGGGAAAAAAAAAGTGAAACTAAGGGGCTGTGATAGCTTTTTTGAATTGGTTTATCATATAAGCCTGATTCACGTAAATCGAGATAAATCTCCTCCACATATTTATCTCGTAGACCGTGAAAGCACTTCGTAGACCGTAAAAGCACCTCGTAGAACGTAAAAATTACCTCATAGACCGTAAATTACAATTCATAAGCATTTATAAAATTTTCATAAATTATTCCAAACAGCCTTTAAAAATGAGGTCATGAGGGTGTGAAGAGGGAAGGGGATAGGGGCATAGATTCTCTAATCCCCATGAAAGGCATCTCTGAAAAAGAACAATATGCTACGTTGGCTATATCAGAAATTGTCAGAGTCCATTTGCTTTTGTATTCTTATGGATGAGATACGACGTACGTATAAAGAGGCCCTGAGAGGAAAATGCCAAGCTCCTCAACGTGACCAATCCTCAATCCTCATGAAAATGCTCTCTCTCTCTCTCTCTCTCTCTCTGTCTGTCTCTCTGGATATCTATATATCTATACCTGCCTTACTCACTCTTCACATCACTTTCCCATCTCACCAAAAATCAAAATCAAACCTATGCTCCCATCTGTACCATAAAGTGGGTGGTCCTTCCCATATGCCCTAAGTAACCCAACCAATTTTTACTTGTTTACTATCTGCGTCCTTCCCAGTCTTTTTTTTTTTTTTTTTGCCATAACCTTCCCAGTCAATTCTTTGTTCCCCCCCCCCTTCGCCTGGCTTTAATTTCACTGTCCGATATACTATAAAACTGTAGAGAAAGAGATTGATTATAATATTGGAAGAGACAGGGCATCTGTTAAAGAACGAGAGTGAAGTTTCCACAACAAGGTTAAACAGGGAAAAAAGAAATCCCGCTCGGGGAATCCTTAATTAATAAAGAAGAGAGGTATTAGATTAGAACACGAATAATATCTAGTGGCCCAAGAAAAGCGATTGCCAAATCTAATTTATATACTCTGATGGCTCAGATTACAGGGAATATATACTGCTTCCCAAACACATATATTTGTCCCTGCACATTCGGAAATATTAAAGGCCGCACTAGCATTCTGGATTAGATGTTCTGTATTTATATTTTTGTGGGTCTCTGAGTCTGGGTTGGTGCCTTACTTTGTCCGCAAAAGCATATATTTTAAATTAATTACCACAGGGATAATAGGAATAAAATAAACTTTACCATATATCCATCACTCTACTCACCACCAAACTGTTTGATCTGTGGTTTCATCATGACTCTTTAACTCCTCATGAGTCATATATAATTCCTTATGCACGAAGTATTCTTGGTTACTTTACCATGTTAATTATAATTATATAAACGAATGTCACTTTTTCAACACAAAATACTGTGGGTGGATGGAAAGTTTGTGTCTCTGTCTGAACTGAAGTGTCTTTATGGAGACACTAATTTGCGTCTATAACATATATGCGCTATTCACGTGGTGGGTTACGTTGCAAAATCCTAGCCTCTTCTAATCCTCCTGTCTTGGCCTGCATAATACTCTTGTATTTACTGACCTCTCGACTTAAAATACGTTTATTTAAGTTTTGACGCCATCTCCAAAATTAATCAATTAACCTTTATTAAATATGGATTTGATCGTCGCTGACTTAAATAATTAGACCGATTAACAGATAACTGGACCATACAAATTAGAACAGCTCATGCCTGAATAATGTTGTTGGTCTGTACGAAAGCTCTTGCGGGGTCCCTGATATGCATGCAGCCCTGTAATCGTAGTGTTCGGGTCGAAAGTGAAATGTTATTAAATCTGAAAAAATAGACCCCCCGAGATAATGAGGGAAGGAAAAAAAAGTAGAAAAAGACAGTGTTAGAGAGTCCAACAAAAGGAGGTCAAAGCTTATATTATACAGAGACAGACAGGGAAACTGGAAGCAGCTCCCTGCAACATCGCTCTGTTCTCTCATGAAATGGACAGCCTGGAAGGATTCAAAAACCCAACCCCCCCTGGCACTCACCCGTTATTATTGGACAAGATGAACCCAACACTGTTTCTCCAGTAAAGTGATAGTAGTATTTTCCTGATGAAACTATTAATTAATAATGATAATAATGGTAAAGCTTACAAAAGCAGAAAAAAGCAACCTTGGTTTTCTTTTTCTTGCAGCCCCTGCTAAGCATCTTTGCTTCACTTTTCCCTTTTTTCCCTCCATTCCTCTCTAGTAATTTCACCAAGTTTTCTTGCCTTGGATTCGCCATCATCATTTCGCTTTCTGTTCTAGCTACGGATCATTGCTGCTTAATTGCCGTCATTATTCTTTATTGGCATTGTTTGTTCATGCACCTGCTTTCCTTACTAATTCACACGGATCATTCCCCTTCTTGGATTCTTCATTCTTTCTACGACTTCCCCTGATTATCTTTCTTGTGATTCTTTCTTTAATCTCTGTTAATTGTTTTTTTTAAATTTAGTTTCTTACTCTGTCGATCTCTCCATTATATTGGATTTAAGATCACTGTTAACTAGCTTATCTCAGTTCTGGAATTCGTTTACCATTTGACAATTCGTACGTGCTCTGTAATTGGGTTTCTGATTTGATGGGACTGTGTCATGGAAAACCTAACGAAATCCCGCAGACGCAAGGGGGAGAAAATCCAATATTCTGCGACGACAAAGAGGGACTTCCAAATTCTCAAGGAAGGAAATTCACAAACTTTCCCTTTTATAGCCCAAGTCCATTACCGAGCCTCTTCAAGAACTCACCTGCAATCTCAATCTCGAGCGTGAGCTCAACTCCTTTACGCATCTTCAAGCGCCCATTTCCTCCTCCTTCGCCGGCCAAGCACATTCGGTCGTTGCTTGCTCGAAGGCATGGTTCTGTGAAGCCAAACGAGGCCTCCATCCCCGAAGGAAGCGAGTGCCACGTCGGACTCGATAAGAGTTTCGGGTTTTCGAAGCAGTTGCTAGTTCATTACGAGCTTGGAGAAGAAGTGGGACGTGGCCATTTTGGATATACTTGCTCCGCCAAGGGGAAAAAGGGCAGCTTGAAAGGGCAGGATGTGGCAGTCAAAGTCATCCCAAAATCCAAGGTCGCCGTTCTCTTCAAAATTGTATATATGATGGTGGATTCTGAATCCATGATATTTCAAAGGACTACGAGGCTCAAATTCGAGTATCATGATGATTATGAATTTATGTTCTGTGTTTGTTGTTTTGGCTATTGATTTTGAAAATCTATAGACATGGAGAAGTATGTTTTTCTTATGAAAATGAGTGGTGATTGGCAGATGACAACAGCTATTGCTATAGAGGATGTAAGGAGAGAAGTGAAGATGTTGCGGGCTCTAACGGGACATAAGAACCTGGTGCAATTCTACGAGGCTTATGAAGATGATGACAATGTTTATATAGTTATGGAGTAAGTTCAAATTCATTATTACTGTGTTTTCCCCTTCTTGTTAATGATACAGCTTATGATCTTTCATGCTGCTGCACGATCGGTAATATGATGTCAATCTTAGCAGGCTTTGTGGAGTACAATAACGACACTGTTATGTTTTATTACTTGTATGAACTGACATGACTTTCCTTACGTATAAAATTGACTTTCGCAGCTGTAAAAGCGCGATGATGCTTGTTTTAAGATAAAGTATGGATCAAACAAAGTGTTGGAAGTTATTTAATGAAGTTACCAAATTAAAAGCTTACTTTCTTCCGTGTCTTATGCAATTCAGGTTATGCAAAGGAGGTGAACTCCTAGACAGAATACTTTCCAGGTACCAATTTTTTCCAATTTGGGTTTCCTTTTGGTGCCTCTGCCTTTATTAAATATCAATGACTTGCTAGACAGCTCAAATTAAATTGTGATCTATAGGGGTGGAAAGTATTCAGAACAGGACGCCAAGGTTGTTATGATTCAGATATTAAGCGTGGTGGCTTTCTGTCATCTTCAGGGTGTGGTTCATCGAGATCTCAAGCCAGAGGTGATCCACTCATAAAGCTTACTTTAAGTAAAAGGCATGTCATTTAAAGGAGTACAGCCATGTCAGAAAGGAAATGAATTACCAAGTGAAGGAACATAAATGGGACTTTATTTTCTAGATCATGTTCATTATTTCACAGATTAATGATCATTCTTAATGATATCAGTTTGCACTGAAGTTGATGGCTAATCAAATGATGGGTGCAGTTGAATATTTCTTCACCTAGTTATATATCCTCTTCCATTTGGCATGTTAGTTGTTTACCATTTCCTGGTATTGAAGGTTGGTTTTATGCTGCAGAATTTTCTTTTTACATCTAAGGATGAAAACTCTACACTAAAGGCTATTGATTTTGGTCTCTCTGACTATGTAAAGCCAGGTCAAGTCAAGCCTATTGCTTGCCTCCATTTTTCCTTCAAAATTTTTGACACAAAGTAAGATGTTAAGATTTGTCTGACAGTTCCAAGTTCTCACAGATGAAAGGTTGAATGATATTGTGGGGAGTGCATACTATGTGGCTCCTGAAGTTTTGCATAGATCTTATGGGACTGAAGCAGACATGTGGAGCATTGGTGTAATTGCTTACATTCTATTATGTGGAAGCCGTCCTTTCTGGGCTCGGACAGAATCTGGCATTTTTCGTACTGTCCTGAAGGCAGATCCAAGTTTTGATGAAGCTCCTTGGCCTTCTTTATCAGTTGATGCCATAGATTTTGTAAAGAGACTATTGAATAAGGATTATCGTAAGAGATTAACTGCAGCTCAGGCTCTTTGTAAGTCACTGAATTATATAATTAGATCATCTGCTATTGAATCAACTGGTTACCTGTGGGAACAAATTTCAACTCCATGTATATTCTGATTCAAAACTAATAGAGCTCCTAGTTGTATGAATTTTGACTAGACTATAATTGATAATGAGGGAGGGGAGGGAGAAACATGCTTGTCTGTTTTCCATTTTCTGTTGGCAGTGTAAATAGAATTCTCATCCTGTAGTCTTATTTGATGTTAGGTCATCCATGGCTTGCAAATCATCATGATGATATGAAGATACCTCTGGATATGATAATCCCCAAATTTGTTAAGGCTTACACATGCTCATCTTCTTTGCGCAAATCAGCACTAGGGGTATGTAATGTTGTTTGATACCTGATAAACATTCCTCCCTTCTTTGCCATTTATTTTATCTCAATATAGATTCTTGATACCACTAGTGGATCAAGGAACATATTTCTTCAAATATTTACAGAGGGATCAGCTGTCTCTTGTTAGATTCTACCGTTGTCTTTTCTGGATCTATAATATGTTGACTTCTTGAGCATGAGTTATCAGTTAGTCAGGAAATGATAGTATACCTGTCCATCATCATAAGTTATCAATTACTCAAACTTGACTTAACCGTTGCATTTGCTTTTGGAACCATGGATACATGTTGATTTAAGCTTTGTTAACCTGGCAGGCTCTTGCCAAGACATTAACAGTTGCTCAGCTAGCTTATTTCAGAGAACAATTTACTCAGTTAGGGCCGAATAAAAATGGATTTATCTCATTGCAGAACTTTAAGACGGTCAGCACATAATCGTAGTTATGGTTTCTTCTTCTTCTTTTTTTATAAAAAAAAAATACTTTTCAAGCTATTAACATTTGTATGAGCAGGCTTTTTTGAGGAGCTCCACTGATGCCTCAAAGGATTCACGGGCCTTGGATTATGTGAACATGGTAAAGTCTTTGAGAAAGCATTGCTTCTCAGATCAAATGTAAAACAAAATTTGCTTCCCTAGAAAGTGACTTCGTTGCCCTATGCTTGTTGCAGATTAGTTCTATCCAATACAGGAAATTAGACTTTGAGGAATTTTGTGCTACTGCTATAAGTGTGCACCAACTAGAGGCTATGGAGACCTGGGAGCAACATGCTAGGCGAGCCTATGAGCTATTTGAAAAGCGTGGAAATAGACCAATTATGATTGAAGAACTAGCCTCGGTACTCTCTCCTGCGCATACCGGTTTCTATCTGTTTTCTTTTACTCTGACTATCCCCTGCATGATAGGAAATTGACTTGGATACGTCAAATGAGATTCTCAATTAGGAAGAACATGCTTATCCTCTGCATATATAGTTGTGGTACTAAGCTATTGAAATTTGATTGGTTCATCCAGGAGCTTGGGCTCAGCCCATCAGTGCCTGTTCATGTGGTTCTGCAAGATTGGATAAGACACACAGATGGGAAACTTAGTTTCTTGGGGTTTATCAGGCTTCTGCATGGGGTTTCTTCCCGCACATTTCAGAAGGCTTGAGCTTTGAGAGATCACCAGGGTGCTAATATTTTTTTTCCTTGCCCTTATTGACCATTTATTTCTAGGTGGGATTTGAATGCATGAGCAAACTCCGTTAATGAATCAGTTCATCCTTATAGAAAAGATGGCCTCGGCTTGCTGAAAGCAAGATGATGGAAACTATTGCAGACGAAGCTAGTCACAATGTCCCATAATATTAAGCTCACCTTTCCCAAGTATTTCATACACGAAAAAGAAATCCTTTTCCTCACTTTGTTCTTAGCCTTTTAAGGTTGGTGGTTGTGAAATTAGAGGATTGTACAGAAGATGGTAGATTATATTACAGATTGTACTTACGATTAGCAGAACTACTCAATACTAGGCTGTGTTTTGGCCATCCCTTGTTTGCCAATGGCACTATCAATAAACTGTTCCCAGTCTTGTAACTCCCTATAGATCAAAGTATTTTTTGCTTTCTCTGTTTTTTTTTTTATTTGCTACTCAATGATATCCAGGTGTTGTAGTCTGGCATTTTGTTGGTGTAAGATCCCAAGAAACATCTTTGGTTAATACCAGATATCGATATCAGAAGTTTTTGCTTTTAAACGCTTGACTTGATTCTAACTATTTAGAGTACCTGTACTTTAATAATACTATTTTATGTAGTAATGAATAAAGAGTACTGCACGTTGAACAATATTCGTTATAAGCAGTTTGACACAGTGATCTTACGGTGTGTCATGGACATTTCTCTCTTTTAAACAGTGTTAAAAAGAAGAGGGAAAAAGAAAAGCAAGTTTCAGTGAAAGACCGTAGGTTTTTCCTTTCCAAAGAGTGTATCAACAAGTCGCTGTTTTGATCATCAATTTCAGGAACAGGGTGATTATAGATGTTTAGAAACAATCGTGTCTGATACAGAGTCTGTAGAGAGTAGGTGACATACATAAGTTGGAATAAAAACGGAATGTGTTGTTGCAGTGTTCGATTATTGAAGGTAATATGAATGAATAATCCTGAGAACCACCTATTAACGAATTTCTATCAGTTCCATAACTAATTTAACATGATCGTCTTGCTGTCCTTGACTAGACGTGAGGGTGTGGCCAGTTTGTTGGAAGGAATCTAAAAAATAATGCATAACTTCAAAAAATTATACCTTTCTTTGGCCTGACTATAATTTTAGACTTACAGTATATTGAATATTTTTTTTTATCATGAATAGATTATTACTGTTTTGATCCTTAGTTAATCATATCATATATTGTATATTCTTATATTATATATTAGTTTATAAATTAAGTAAAATAATTTTTAAAAAATGATAAATACAAATATTTTAAAATATTTTAATTAATTGTCTTTATATCTAAAAAAAATCAACTCTATATATAAAAATAAATTTCATGTGCAAGTTGAGAGGGTGCAAACTCTGGTCAAAGCCAGGTTGATTTTTGGTCTAATCGTCAAAGACAGTTTCAGGTTCAAGCACGTGTCTTCCAAAACCGAAAAGCATATAGTAATTTATTTAACTCATTTTTTTAAAGAAAAAATCTTGGTCCATTACCATTAGTTTTATTTTTATTTTTAAAGCACATTGATCCCAAGTTCCCAAGTACTGGCACCAATTTAATGCCATGTCAAGCATGGCCTTCATCATGTTTGGTGATGGGGAGATTGGTTATTGTCCCAGGTACTGCAGCTGCAACCCTCTCTAAAACCCCTCCAAAGATTTTACTCTTTCTGTAAACTTCAATGGCTTATCAGAGAACCGCCAAGCCTAAACAAATAAAAATCAGATCTTTACTTCTCCTTCTTGCCTTAATTATCTCTGCCACCACCTTCTTCTTTCTCTTTTCCTCTCTGCTCTCCACTTATGGCTCTTCCTCCTCCTCTTTCGATTCCTTCCCAATCATGCTCAAACGGAGGCACCATCGGACTGGCCATGACAAGTACTTGTACTGGGGCAGAAAAATTGATTGCCCTGGAAAACATTGCGATTCCTGCGAGGGTTTGGGCCACCAGGAATCCAGCCTCAGGTGTGCCCTTGAAGAGGCCCTTTATCTTCGCAGGTATCTACTCACTTCCTCTTCTCCGCATTTTCAATTTTCTTCTTCTTCTGCAGCCTTTTTCCGAGAATGTACTTCAGGGGTACTAAGAAAATGAGGAAAATGAAAGGTTACACTATCTTCTTATTTCCCATTTTCATCTCAGATCCTTTCCTTTAACTGCTTGGTTCTGGTGTAACTATCTAACTTAATTCAGCTAAATCAGCCATGGAAATGAAAACTCTGTTCATGTATTTGATCACTCTTGCTTGCTGCAGAATTTTCGTCATGCCATCTAGAATGTGCATTAATCCCCTGCATAATAAGAAGGGGATCCTTCATCAGTCTAGTGAGGCAGGTTCTGAGGAAATGTGAGTTGCTTTAGAGCTTGCCGTTGATTTTTGTTTTTGTTTTATGGGTAATTCCGTGTTAAAGAGATTTCATTTGTACTAATGTTAAGCAATTTTTAAATTTATGAAAGTGGATTGATTTCTGATTTGACTGTCTTGTATGAAAGGTGGGAAACAAATTCTTGTGCCATGGACTCCTTATATGATATGGACCTCATATCAAATACCATCCCTGTAATTTTGGACAATTCAGAAGAATGGCTTGATGTTTTAGCTACAGCCATGAAGTTGGAAGCCAGAGGAGTTGCCCATGTGGAAGGTGTTAGCCGTGCTGATCTTAAAGATAATAATCGCTACTCTGATCTCTTGCTCATAAACAGAACTGCTAGCCCACTTTCTTGGTAGATCATCTAGCCCATCCCTCTGTTTTTTATGATTCCTTTTCTTTTTATTTCCTTTTTATTCTCAGATTCAGATTCAAGTATAATTGACTCTACATTTTTTTATAATGCAAACCAAGCTTGACATTAGGATAGAGCGCAGTTCATATTTGTATTAAAATCAAGCTTGATGTTACATTAGGAATAACAATCACACATTTTTAATTTGTATTCAATGTGGCTGTTTGTGGTACTGGAGAAGCTAAATATATCATCGTGACTACTTCAGCTATAGGGCTAAACTTTCTGCAACATTTCTGACCTTGATGTGTCTAGGCTTCATCTGCATTAATATTGAATCATAGTTTCTTAAAGAAGTTCAGATGGAGCCTCTAGAATCTCAAGAGTTATTGACGGGGATAATTTGTATTAGAAGTAGGAAGTATTAAAAGGTGCTCTATGAACCTGAATTTGAAGTTAGTATCAAGTCGAACTGTAAATCTTGCCTTGAAATTGCCTCTCTTTTTTAAGTGAAAATGACTGTATTAACTAAATATGTACAGAATTACAAGGCATGTCCATCTAGGCCTCTGAATTAAGAGAACTTAGCAAAGCATTGGCGCTAGTGGGATTGTTGACTAGTGAACAGACCGAAATAATAATATTTTCCGGTGATACAGACTCATTCATAAAAATATTCTTGTTCCTATTGCCCCAAAGTTTCCAGATGAGCCTGGAAATCGCTTTTGTTAGACCATGAACATATGTCTTGGGTATTTCTATTATTGTTACTATTATTTCCTGCAAGTAGAAGTAGATAGTTTTGAAATTTGTAGCCTTTGGCTCAGGTAATAGTGATGATGATCTTCCAGGTTTATGGAGTGCAAAGATCGAAACAACCTGAGTGCTATAATGTTGCCATATTCATTTCTGCCATCAATGGCAGCAGAGAGACTGAGAAAGGCAGCAGACAAGGTCCATTTGATGCACATTCTCTTTGAAGTTTTTGTTTGAAGTCAATAATTTTCACATTCAGGTTAAATTGAGAAGAGAAAGAGGAAACTTGCTTTTGAAACCATATTCTACAGATTAATGACAAGCAAAGTAGACAAGGGAGAATAAAATTGGTAGAATAACAAGAAGGAGTCCTAATAGTAATGCGGTCGTGTCATTTGAAAAGGACTATGAGACCAATAATTTTAGCAGCCACACATGGTTACGCGGGTTCTGGTTTATAGTTTTTTGGGTCATCCTTTTTAAGTGGTTGTTACGAGAGGCAGAGGAAAAAGTTTATAATAAATTCAAAAGCTTGTGCATCACATGAAGGGGTCAAGATGATGAATGGGAAATCATGTCTCAGTTAATAGTGTTAATAAGAACTCAACAAAAGGACTTGAATCTTTTAGGAGTGATAATTTAGAGGGTGGTTCCCCCATTTTAAAAGTAAAGATGGTTGTGCAGAAGGGATTATTGTGCCTTTCACTTATGATTTTCATATGGACTATGTAATTACGTCAATAATCTTATGCACAGATTAAAGCACTCCTTGGTGATTATGATTCAATGCATGTCCGTCGCGGTGATAAGATGAGGACCAGGAAGGACAGACTTGGTGTTATCAAGACCTTGCATCCTCATCTTGATAGGGACACAAGGCCTGAGTTTATTCTCTGCAGAATTGCAAAGTGGGTCCCTCACGGAAGAACCTTGTTTATTGCTTCCAATGAAAGGACTCCAGGATTCTTTTCACCACTCTCTATCAGGTAACCCTTCTAATCGGCAAAACTTCATACAACCATACTATCTATCCGTTATTCTGTGCGACAGTTTTGTTACTTGTTGATACATGTTGGGCAGATATAAACTGGCATATTCATCAAACTATAGCAAGATGCTTGATCCAGTGGTGGAGAACAATTACCAACTGTTCATGATCGAGAGGCTGGTTCTGATGGGGGCCAAAACCTTCATTAAAACATTCAAGGAGGACGAGACAACCCTCAGCCTTACTGATGATCCCAAAAAGAACAATAAAAATTGGCAGGAACCTGTCTACACAGCGGATCAACACACATGCTGATACCCAAACCTATTTCTATGTATAAATTTAGTAAATCCCCCCTCAGTAAATAATGTACTCTGATAAAATATTTGCATGGTGCATCCTCAATGAGTGGCAGTCTAAATTACCTTAACTCACTAATTATTCTTTTTTGTTGGGTGTTTAATAAAAATATGCACCATGCACCTACGTTTCATACGGGGGTAAATGACATGCGTTACCTTTACGTAATGCCCAACAAATAATACTACTGTTCTGATAAGGCACACTAAACATGATTAAGAGCTTGTTTGAGTTGGCGTTTAAAAAGTAAGTTCATGTAAATCGAGATAAAATTCTTTCTACATGCTCACTTCTTACACTATAAATCATATTAGAAAAATAACTTTTATTGTTAATTCAAATAGGCACTAAGTGTATGTTTGGGTTATCATTCAACAAGTATGTTCACGTTAGTCAAGATAAAAATTATCTCACATACTTACCTTGTATATCGTAAATCATGTTAAAAAAATAATTTATACCACTTACTCAAACTCACAATCATTATAATTGGTTTTAGTTGACAGGATGTAGTGCGCAATACTTGTGGTTGTAGTATTGCTACGAATCACCTTTCTTTAAACCTTCACTTATAATTCATACGGGGAACTCAAATGTTTGTTTTTGGTTAAACCCAGGTATTCAAAGAAAAGAAAATCAAAATTTTCAGCATGGTCTGGATAGTGACTGTTTCGGAAAATGGAGAATAACTGTTGGGGCAATCATATCTAATCTCGTATATGAAGAAAGCCAACGGTCAAATGGATTTAAACTTCATTATTTAAATGTAAAGTATTATGTAGGAGGATTAAGTGGCAAAAATACATACGGACTTTAGTCAAATGTATATATGGTATCATATATATATTTTTAGTACAAAAATACTTATGAACTTCTAAAAATGAGACAAAAATTTCTGTTATCAAGATTAAACTTTCTATTACTTTTTTGTATGTAGGCCCATATTATTATTTTTAAATGATTTTTTTTTAAAAAAAAAGGTGTTTCTCCCTCCCTCTTCCCCACCTCCCTCCTCTCTCTCTCTCTCTCTCTCTCTCTCTCTCTCTCTCTCTCAATTCCTCTGTCCCCACGCCCCTCAATCTCAACACGTTTTTATAAAAAATATTCATTTAAAAATATTAATATAGAGCCCACATACAAATAAGTAAAAGAAGTTTAACCCTGTTAGTACAAAAAAAGTATTTTTGACCCATTTTAAGAAATTCATAAGTATTTTTATACCCATTAAATATATATGATATCAGTCACACATTTGACTAAAATTCATGAATACTTTTACCCCTTAAATATATATGATATCAGTCACACATTTAACTAAAATTCATGAATACTTTTACCCCTTAACCCATTTGAGAATGGTAGTATTTGATGTTATATATATTGTCCCTTCCAATTTGTATTTAGTGATGCAATACCCGGGTTTTTAAATCTGAACTGGATTGAAAATCAGCCAACCGGTCCGGTCCGGTATTTTTTTATTTTTTTATTTTTCTTCAGAATTTCATATTAATAAGCCTAAAATTTTCAATTTATCACCAATTTGGCCTCGTTTTAACTTCAGTTTGACTCTGATCTGATTCACTGACCTTTGACCCAATATCCTGACTAATTCAATGACCGATCCAGATTTAAAAACCTTATATAGTACAGAAAGAGGTCATAAACTCAATTAGAACAGCAGCAGGCCGCAGCCTACTGCAATAGCATGCAAATGGAAATGAACAAAAATAAGCGTTGAAGAACGGTACGAGTAATTTGTACAGGCTCCTAATTCTCACTATGTCAATAATTACAGGGTTTCAAGTTAAGGTAGGGGCGAGAATACAAGTGTGGGAGGGCGACTTATCAAGAGCACCTGCAATTCCCCACACTGATAGCCATCCATCCTCATGTCAGAATCAGCAAAATGGAAATGCTTCAAGAATGATTGGATTTCAGCATCAGTGAGACTGTGCTTCCAGAAGAATATTTGTGGCCACATTGACATCATTTCTGGCATGCACAAGCGCTTGTCTGGCTGAGCTCCTATCAAATCCCATCGAAACAAGCGTCTCAACTGACTCCTCTGATGGTTCCACTGCTGACTGCATTGGAGCAGGGTAGTTCCTCTGTAACCAAAACTTTGTTCTTAAGAGTTGAGTCAGCCAAAGTAATGACGTTAACAATTGTCAAAGTAAACATCAAGGGGTCATTTATAAATTAGCTATTAAGGAAGTCTAAATATTATTGCAGCAAATGCGATTTTTTTTTTTTACAGAAAAAATCTTATCCAGGTAACTCGGGAATCTTAAACATGAATGACAATTAGTCCACTCTACGTAAAATTAATAAATTATAGGACATCTTATTTTGCAACTTTTAAAAAGCAAATTAAGGTTCATATAATTATAACATAATCATATATAGCAACCACAACAGACTTCGGGCAAAAAAAAGCAACCACAACAGACAACACTATTAAAAAACTGGGATATAACTTATTGAGTATATGTTTTTTTCCTTTACAATAATTTCAATTTCACAAGAAAAACAACTGGGGGTTGTCAAAAGTATGACGGAAATGAGATCTTGTATACTGTGTTACAGTATAGCATCAAGGTATATTTATGGGGAATGAAATACAAATGAGGCGGTTTGATAGGATTGAACATTTAAGCAGATGCTATAAACTCATATGCCTATGAATATCAACCGCATCCTTAGAAAAATGAATATTAACAGTATCATGCTTAAATGGTCTCAGGTGTTAGTCCTGTAGATAAGATAAAATGACTGATAGCAGCAGACTTGGGTTTATGAAATTGTAAGTGCAGGGATGCCTAAATTATGAAATCCAGGCAACGCCACAGGTAAAGTTCAAAATTAAAACTTGCCTCCGCTTGGCGACCTGCTGAATATAATGGTCTGTTTCCTACAGCATTCCTTGTTGATGGAGCACGAGAACTCCCCATAGATGGTGAAAAAAACCTTGAAAAGAGTGATGCAATGGACTGTGGGAACTGAAATAAAGCATAGTAGCATAAGCACAATCTTGTCACGACAATAAATCCCCAAAAGTAAAATAACTGCAGTAAAATAATCAAAACTGCAGTCTTTAAATAAGATCTATTCTAGAAAGTTAGAAGCGACATGTTCAGGTTCTAGGGAGGATAGAGTAAAATGAAAAGGAAGATTACAATCATCTATGTATTTAACAGTAGTTACACAGCTAACCGCAGATTGAACAAGGTAATACCAGGAAGATTAGAAGACACACAACATTATTTGACCAGCATGCATGAGTACAAACATCTTCCTTGAAAAGGAAGGTATTTTACTGCGCTTCAAATGGTGAACACTGCTTATTAGACACAACCCTAATGCTATCAACATACATATCTAACAAAAACATAGGCCTCAGTTAGCTGCTAGGAGCTAGCATTTTTTTTTTCCCACCAAAAAGGGTAGCTCCAGGTCTGTAAATCACATAACTGTCAAGATGGAGATGCAGAACTGCAAATTATAATGCATAAGTGATTAATTCTACAGTTTCGTGAAAAGCTAGTAGTAGAATTCTTCCTAGTAGACACAATCACCCAACATTGTACAGTGAACAAAAAACATAAATGAACATGCTTACATATTAGAATATAAAATAATAAAAAAATCCCATGCCTTCTGATTAAAATACCTTGGCTTTGCGGATATAGAAGACATTCAAGCGGTACAGGGAACCAGCCAGGATGCCACACAACCCAGGTAAGATTGACCCTTTGAAAGATGATAAAAGAAGCTGCAAAAATAAATATCTATAAATGCTGAATGGTTTAAGTCATGAGAATACATAATCCAGTTATAATTTACCTGAATACCAGCTAGATATGTGAACGACTTATCAGAAAAGGGAAAACCAACTACACGGAGCCGTGTTGAAACTGGAATATCGAGGAAAAAGGGCACAAATGAAGCAAATATAAGACCATAAGGTCCAGAGGAGACTTGTTCCACAAAACGATCTGCAAAAGTGTGCCAATGCTTTATATGTAAATATCTCTTAATACAAGACCATAAAGTGACGGGGAGCATATTTAATGCATCATGATAAGATAAGAAACAAGTTGTTGCTGAATTATAAGTAAAACATAGCTAAGATAATGTCGACTATAATTAAGCTTTGCATAATTGTTTCGGGATCCTTTAAGTGGCAAAATCATTATTTCACTAGCATGAAAATGTGATCAGTTAATCCTTAGTAGGTAAATTTTCCAATTGTACATTATTGTCGACAGCTGTTTTTTTATCAATTTACTTGCCAAAAAGGCAAAAACCAAGTCAGGCAACTTAGTTAAAATATTTTAATGACATTAAGAAGCTGGTATTTGGTGCTCAAGGATCCAATAAAACCTTACTTGAGCTCAAAATCAGGTCACATATATAAAGCAAAATCTGAATTACCCTTCTTATGTAAGAATTGAGGCTCTGAAATATAGAATAACCACATACAATCTTGGTCATAAAGATATTTGCAAATTTACTCCAAGTTCAGAAGGTGAAAAGAAGGGGACAATAACATTAAACAAAGAAAACTGAGCACAAGAAAGAGGTGCCATGCAGAAAAAATATGAAGTAAAAAGTACCATCAGTCAAGAAAAAATAGTATAAAAGAAACTAGTTCCAAAGGAAGGGCATGAGAGCCGTGTATGTGCACCTTTCATGAACTTAACAGCAAGGACTTCAAACAGTAGTGAAACTAGCATGGAAAACAAGACGAAGACCTGCACAAGCAATGCAGATAATTCAAAGCCACATACAATGGAGAGTCAGGACAAAACATATTTCCTCTTGGAAAAAGCAACGTAAGGCTGAGAAATAATGCTGAAATGTCTACATCGGCAATAATGGCAAAAAATGGTGTTTGAAGAGATAGATTCCTTAAGTTGTCATGTTAGTTAACTACAGATTAAAGCACTACTATTATGGATATGATGATACTGACCATGCATCACACAAAATAGGATTCAAACAGTTGTAAGTGTTTGACCAACACTGAAACCGCAGTTTCAGAAGCCCTTTTCGGTAAACCGAGACAAAACTTCTCTCACATACTTATCTCGTAAATCGTAAAAGCCATTCTCCAAAAGCTAATCCAAAAATTGGGTACATCTTGTTCTAAAGATATCTCTGGAAACGGCTTCAAGACTCAATAGAAGCATAAAAGTTACTTACTGAGTATTTGTTGGAGCCTATCTGTCTCTCAAAGACCCTAAAATAGTACAGCAGATACAGCCCACAAATCAATTCTGGTGTTGATGAAAAGGCAAAGATGGACAGAATCCATTTCCAAAAACGAAGCTTTCCAAAAGCATCCTGCCATGAAGCCAATAGAGTACGGTAACATAAGAATACACACTATACTCAAAATAAGTGGAAGCCTTTATGTTTTAGTTGGTGTTACAAATGACAACACAATGGTAGTTTATAAAGTTAGCAAAATCTCATTTATTTTTCCTTTGGCCATGTTTATTGATATATGATAGCATGAAACTCTTGAAAAAGCTAATAAAGAATCGTGCAGAACTTGAAGTTTAGTATTATACCATCGGAATATAAGTGTCAGTGAGATCAGTTGTCTGGCATTGTACAATAAAAATTGACAAATGTCAGGTGATCTGGCACCTGATAAAGGTTGTGAGAATTGACACTGGCCCATTTGAAAGAAATTAAATTAAATTTATGATCAAACATCGCATTTAGAGAATAATTAAACAAATTCAATAATAATTAGGATCAAGCTCAATCTATGAAATTGGAATGACAGACGCAACTCAATAAAAAAAAAACCGCAAAACCCAGCTCTAGTATCCGCCACCGTTGACCTAATTACCAAAAATAAGATACAACAAGCGAACGAGCAAGGGCACCAGATAGACATTACCAGACTGTTGAAACGGCCTTGGATCCCGAAGAAGATTGAGAAAAGCGCCGAGATGATGATCACAGTCCTTGTGACGGGAGCGTTAGCTGCGACAGTCAAGACGATGAGCATTTAACAATGAATCAGAAGCGAAAACCTTCATCGCAAAAATCCTATTAAAAGGGTGTCACAAGAGCACCCAGAAGATTGTGGAGAGAGAGTACACACCAAAACCAGACGGGCCGCCGTTCATTTTTGCAGTGAAGCAGAAAGTAACGACCTTGTCTGCGTAACCTGCCTTCGTCTCTGGCTCAGAGTCTCAGGGTCGTCTTCTCGCAACTTTCCCTGAGTTTTTCGCCGTTAAGTATCTTTGGAATACCGATGAAAATTTTTAATATTATTTTTCAATCGTAATTTAATGACATATGGGATAGTTTTTAGGATTTATAAGGTAAATATATAAAGGAATTTTTTTTATTTAGTTTATATATAAATATAAAAAAAACTTATTTTTAATTTAATTATAAGAGCTTGACTTCGTGAATCTTCTGCGACTTGAAGTTTGTCAGTGTTTTATATAACTTCAGAGTTCAGACCATCTTTAGCGGCTCACTTGTTCAAAACTTGAATCCATTTATTCAATGATGAATTAAGTTCAAGCCTATTGTAATAAAAAAGTCATTAGGAAGCTTTGCCAGTTTGATGCCCTTTGCAATCCTTCCGACTTTAATGCAGATTGGTTGAGATTCAAATTCTCTGATGGATACAAGATTTGATTAAAAAAATTAAGTTTAAGAAAAATAATTACAAAAATTTGGAATTATATAGACCATGATCACTTTTATTTAACTCAACCATTAATCTTTTATTCCTCGGCTCATTTTCATCATAAAATGGGAAAGTGATATTAAGGCCCTAATCAAAAAAATAATATAAATTTTTTTTTTGTATCTTGTTAATTACAAGTAAAATAATTATTATTTATAAATTATGAGACTTTTTTAATATTATAATTTTTTTGTTGGGACTTTAGTATTACTTTTTTTAAAATTAATTAGAGACAATGAATATAATTTTTTTAAAAAATATTTAGGTCAAATTCTTTATATCAATTTCATTAAGTTCTGAAATCACATGTGAGTATGTATCTTATTTTTTAATTATTATCATTTAATTATTATAATTAAATGATAATAATTATAAAATAAAACAAATAATCATGATGAGAGAACTTAATATAATGAATATAAGTAACTTATATAAATATAGTCCTTTTAAAAAATACTTTCACTGTGAGAAGAGAGCATAGGATAGAATGAGCAAATTACTAAATAATAAATGCACCGACATTAATATAAGTAATGACATGGAGATAAAATGAAAAATTAACTAAAAAAAATTTGAGGCAACTTTTATGTGTCTCTTATAAATAGAAAGAAGTTATACTTAAAAAATTGTCTATTATAGAAATTAGCGAAAGGAGTATGTTGGAAGAATTTTTCAATAAGTTATCGGAAAAAATAATCCGCACGTGGTTTTTCTATTCATACCAGATCATTTATTAAAAAATATAATATGTAAACATTATTTATAATTTACTTTAATGATACTCCGCAATTGATTGTTTATTAAAATAATCCGAACGTAGTACATGATTAAGTGTTTTTATTTTTTTGGCCAGAATTGATTGTTTGACTAAAAAAGAAATCTGTGCAAGAAGCAAAATCAACGAAAACTTGACGAGTTCATACTAATACTTGCATAATTACCCTGAATAACAATCATAATGGAGTCTTTTAAGCCGGACTAGGAATTTGTTTGTCTAAGTATATTCATACAAAACGAGATAAAATTGTTGTCACATAATTACATTATAAACAGCAAAATCACAATTAAAATGTTAGATTTGAGGTTTCAAAACCACAATCCAAAAAAGCACAGCCACAATCTAAATTTTAAACGGAGTTTTTTTTTTTCTGTTGAATTTCAAACGCAGCTTGATAGGAATCAAAAGAGGCTATAATGAATAATACGTGGTTTACCCACTTGCCTATTCAGTATTCACTGTTTGAGCCTTGACGATTTTCTCAGGTCCAAAATAGCCATCGATAATTGTCGAAAATTGGCAATGGGAGTGTTTTCTCGAGTTTGTATTTATAAACGTTTTAAATAAAAAAATGATAAAATATTCTTCTAAAAAAACATTTTAAATTCAAATGTCAGCGATTAGATAATTAATCATCTTAAACATTATTTAAAAAAAATAAAAAATCAATGTAATAATTAATCACACCCAATATCTTAAAATGTACGTAACTAAAACATGATTTACATTTTACTCATGCAAGGGATTGGTTCATTGATTTACAGATCTGCAAACAATAAGCATATATATACATATACATATACATATGATTGATGCAATTATTAATTAATTATTATTGGACAAGTTTAGTTGGCCAGAGGGTGGTCCACCTCCTGATCTCCTCCTCACTCAACAGCTTCCTAATTCCGCCGTAGAATCCATCCACTTCATCCCCTTCCTCTCTATGCTGCTTCCTGTTTATCACTGTTTGTCTCCATCTGCATCCTACTGCATACTGCCTGAACTCCACAACCACCATGTCTGCATCCAATCCACTTGGTCATTTTTTTAATTTGTTTGTTTTCAGATGCACAACATTGGATCCTCACTTGAAATAAAACACCAACAGATTCATTAATTTTCTTACCACTATACTGACACTGGCAGTGATTCCCATGTCCCTGGCATGATTCCAAGTGACCAATCACACCATACCACCAACCTGCAACAGAACATTAATTCTGAATAAGTTTATATTCCTCAGTTCACAAAAACTTTTGGCCAGCACTGAACTTACCATAAGGATAATCTTTGTTTTTTCTCCACTGAATCTCTATGTGATCTCCTGGTTTTAAGTCTTCCAAACTGTCAGAGGTATGAAGAACATGAGAAGAAATGTCTATGGGCGGCATTCTCAGCCTGTCCCAGTGGATGTTTTCCTCCATTGACCATCGCCCATATGGTAAGTACCTACACAAAGCATCTCCGTTTTCATCTTACCATAACAAATATGATCATGACAACAAAAAGATAATGTCAAAGGTTGGTTTCTAGTTTTGGTTATGGGAAGAGCCCTTTTTCAAAAGAGGCGACCTTTCTACATACCTTGCCTGAAAGGTGTCAGTTCTAGAATCATAGCACAGTTGGGCATCATAACACGAGAGCAAGAACCCAGCATGACCATTCTGAAAATGGGAGAATATAAATTTACCATTCAAGTGTGCTACAGCTACATATAAAGTCCAAAAGCAGATTATTTGTACAGATCATTACTGAACTCGAAGCATTAACAATGAACAGTCCAACAAGTAAAGGAACATGATGAAGTGATAACTCATAATAAGCTGAAACCGTTTACCTCTCGGTTATAGACTTGAGCTGGGAACCAAAACTTCCCGTTCTCAAGAGAAAGATACAGAGCCATGAATGAATCATCTGGTAGTACGCTCCTGCTAGATTGCCTACCATTTCCTGATATGGTTTTAATCCATTGAAAGGGGCTAAAACTTTGAAGGGAGGCAAATATTCCTTTGTGATTCCGTCTATGGAAGATTTTTTGTGTGTTTCTGGAAGCTACATGCCATCTCCATTGCCTATAAGCAGAGGCACCAATTACTTTACCCCACTTACGCTCTATGTGTTTCTCCCATAAATAGTCACTTCGACATCTTTCCCTCAGAGAGGGGCACACTGCTGCCATATTGCATAAGTTCGTTGGTGGAAGATTCTCAAGGACACAATCCAATGCCAAATCAGGCAAATCCAACAGAGAAAATTTGCATTCCTCTTCTTCACTCCCCACTTTAAGCACTAAATTATTCTTTTTCATTGACATAGTTGGAGGAACCTCACTGAAACTAAAAGCGACCGCACTTTTCTGGGAACTTGATAAGCTCTCCCAGAACCCAATTGGCTTGCTGGTGAATGACTTGGAAAGGACGGTGAGAAAGGAGAGGAAAGACAATAAAGAGCAAAGCATTGTAATAAAAGATTTATCAAATGGTTTGCCTAGTTCAGATTGGCGAGGGTAGCAAAGCTAGAACTCTTTATAAATAAAGACATGACAAGTGCTTGGTCTCTTGTCAACAGCAACTAAAGTGTTTAGCAATCAGAGAGAAAATGCTTCCTTTTTTCCTTCTTCAACCAATGGAAGAAGAGATTGGTGGATTGGCGAAACTGACAGTTTTGTTTTGCTCAGTGCTTGCTTTGATCCATTGCTATTGAGAGAAGGACTTGTGTAGATTCCACAGCCGACAAACTTTTCAAAGCCGGTAGAGAAAGTAAGCCATTGAAAACACAGAACAAAACATCAAGCATGCTTCTTTAATGCAATACTATCTCGATACAGTGAATCGCCAATAAGAGAGCCTATCATGTATGCCGAGTGGGAGGCAGCTGTCACGGCATGAAAGGGAGATTTCAGGCCGAAGAAACTGAGCTATAGGCCAATACTATAATGATGAATTAATTGATGTCATGACCCGAAAATGACATGGGAGGAGGTCAAAACCCCAATAACAATAAGCAAGCTAGTATATAATCAAGAAGACAAAGGAGAAGCTAACCTGGTAAGTGTGAATTAGACACCAAAGATCGTTTCGATGCACTTGCGAATATCCCAAAAAAGCACCTTCTCTGAATGCTGGTTTGGTGTAAATCTGTGCGGCGAGCTAGTGTGAATGTGAGAAAGAAGGGAGGGAAGAAAGGGACTGCTATCAGAATTGATGATGGGTTTTAACTTTTAAGGGTATGTTTCGGAGGGCATCTTTATTTGTTGCGTGTCATAGTGATTTGCACAGTGCCATTATACAGGGAACCTATTCCTTTTCCTAACTTTTACCAAACTCCATTGCCACACATACTCAGGCCCATCAAAGTTGCAGTATTTATCAGTACTGAATTACCTTTAATTGATAAAGACGTTTATTTACCGTATGATGAAAATAGCAGCCATTTATTACTAATGAGTCCGTGAAAAGGACATCCTGTTCGGGAGCTGGGTCCTCCTCCTCCGCCTTGTTTTCCCGTATGATGCGTCCCATGTCCTTTCACCTCGTTTTTCACTTTCATCGCCGCTCATTTCTTTTTCATTTTTCTTTCATAATTAAATTCCCTAAAGTGGACAATTAGTGCCCATTTGGATTAGCGGTGGAAAAGTCGTTTTTTTTTAAATGAGTTTTTACAGAATTCAAATTAAAAAAAAAGTCAGATTGTAAATGTGATTTGTGTTTGGATTGACGGTGACAGAAGTGACTTTTTTGTAACCTTAAATCTGTTTGGATTAGCGTTTGAAAAGCCCGTTTAGATGAAAAAATGACTAAAAAGGGCATGAACCTTATTAAATAATATATATATATAGTGATAATTAAAGTGAAAAATTAAAATTTGATAAAATACAAAAAGATCAATTATCATTATTAAAATTTTTAATTATTCATATAAATGATCTCTGAACTTTTAATATTATCTTATGCTTAATCCTGTATTATAAATGCTTAGTAAGAAATTTGAGATTTTGGAGGGTTAGAATTAATATTTTGAGGCCTAGAGAAAATTACAAAAAAGGTCCCTAGAATTCATAGAAATTACAAGTAAATGTAGAAAAGAGATCAGGGAAACCATAGAAAAATACCCAAATTTTTTGGAAATTTCAGTTAACCTCAAAAATATTTTAGAAATTTTCACTTTAATCCCTAATCAAGAACTTTTAAATTTTACAATGAAGTCCTTGGTCAACTCATAATTTGACCAAAGCATCTCCGTCATCCTTCGAACTGAAACTGCAAAACATGCTCTGTTTCTCTTGTGCGAAAACAGAGTAAAACCCACGCTGAGGGCAAGATCATTCATGTTGCTCTTCATAGTCTATCCCTTTCACTCTGCTCCTCCAACTACCATCACCTTCTTCATTCTTCCAAACCACTGGTGAGCACCACCGTCAACCACCACTAATTAACGGCACTCATGCAGTGCTTGCATACACCCTCGCGTTGTAGCACTGTTGCATCCATCTATCGTGGCTCAGAAGCTCAAAATAATAGCTTCTCCAATACGTGGCGTTGAGGGAAGAAGCGCAGTGATCTTCAACGCATTCCCAAACACCCTGGCGTTGCAGCACCGTGGCTTTCCTGGCGAAACGCACGGTAGCCTCCATCTAACGCTTTCCCAAACAAACCCTTAGCATGCTCACTTAACGTGCCAAGAGCCCAAGATGCATATACAAATCAATTCGACTACACGCCTATTTAGGTTAATAGCCAATGAAGGGATTTTTTCAATGTGATTTGTATTTAAGTTTGGAGATGAAAAAATGACTTTTTTTAAATTTAAATTTATTTAGATTATTATTTAAAAAGTAAGTTAAGATGGAAAATGATTGAAAATGATATAAATAAATTTGTTTAGATGATTGTTGGCAAAAAATAATTATTTGGATGATTATTTAAAATACAAGTTTAGATGAAAAATGATTGAAAAAGAAATGAATCTTATTAAATAATATATCCTCTCTCTTTTCTTCTTTTTCTTTATCCCATTCTCTCTCTCTCTATCTTCTTTTGCACCGTTATGCAAGCAAAAGACAACTCAAGATGGCTTTTACTGTGATATTGTGTGTTTGGATTAGCGATGATAAAAGTAGTTTATCTGTAATCTGACTTATAGAAAAGTCAGATTTGGTAAAAGTTAAATTGTATAAGTGATTTATGTTTGGATTAGCGATTAGATAAGTGTTTTTATGAAAGTGAAAAGATGTTTAGTTTGGCTTTTACACAAGTGACTTTTGTGATATTTAAAAGAAAAAATTTTAAAAATTATGAAAAGTGAAAAAATTAACTTTGGAAATTGTAAAATATATAATAAAATTACAATAAAAATGAAAATAAATTATAAATGATAAAAACTTAAAGTTATTGATAAAGTAAAATATAACAGAATTAATCAAATCAAATGTCCCGTACAATTTGGTCCCTGATGGCGTCATGAACATGATTCATTTGGGTTTAAGATGTCCAAGCATCATTTGTCGATGATGGCTTTTGATCTTGACTATTATCTGCATAAACTATATTCTCATTTTCTGCATCGCTAAAGTCCATATCAGTTTGGGAATTTCTTCTAATAAAATTATGTATAGTCATTGTTGCACAGACAATACAGATATATTTAATTTGAAAATATTAAAATACTTAATTATATTCAAATGTAACTACCACCTAATATATTTATATTTAAATGATATTTCTAGCTTATTTACAAACCATAAATCTAAGATATTAGGGAGATTATCTCAAAAAATGGTAGTTTATATTAATTAAATAATTTTTAATGGATAACTGGAATTGATCAAATAATTGTTTAATGTTGGAACCTCCCATAAGCATGCTTCTCAATTCTAAATCGCCAAGAATAAGGGAGAAAATAAATGGAAACCGGCAAGATGTGAAGAGAAATAAGGAGAAGAGAGAGAAGAGCTTAAACATGAAAGTGGCTTTTGTAATCGTGAAAAGCTAGAAATTATGGCTTGGGCAAAAAGCAATTTTTTTTTCTAAAAGCTCAATGGATAAAAAGCTTAACCAAACACATGTTTTTCACTCACTCAGTTTCAATTGGGCTTAAAGGGGTAAGAACGCTCAACCAAACATTTCCATAGCTTTTGGACAATAAGCTCTTCTAACATACTGCAAACCCATACACCATAGTGAAGCCTTAAAGTAGCTTTTCCCTATTTATTGCTTGTTTTGTATCATTGTTTAGATCTCCAAAAGTGTTTATTTATGTAAATCGAGACAAAACTTTTCTCACATACTTACCTCGTATACCATAAATCACTGTTAAAAAATTACTTTTGAAGGCTCCAATCGTTATCATAAACAAGTATTTAACATGGTTTCCCCCCATTCCACCGCTTTCTTAAACACCCCCTAAATGTATTGCCTCAACTCAAGCAAATGTACATGAAGCAACTGCTCTAACAATGGCATAACTCTACTTTATTATGCCCATCTTTTATAGGAAAAAGGGGTGAGTTGTATCCTGAGTGTAAAATCATTTTCTTAAAACTTGATTATCCATACACTTAGTTAAAATCTTAGGATAATTAACAATGTTATAGCAAACAAAGAAGGCTAAACCCAAAGATCTACTATAGTAGAAAATTCTCATCTTTACTTTTCAAACATCAAATATTGTTATCAAACGATTCTTTTTTGAATTAAAGCTAAACATGATAGGAAAGAATTTGAAAACATCTATCACAGTTAAAAGAATTAAAACTACTTCATAAATTTATCCATGATAGAAAAGAGACAAACTGAACATATAAAGCCTATCAAAGATAATAAAAACATTTCTAATTGTTTCGCAAACCAGACCGTAATTAATTAATACACTTGGGCCTTAAGCTTCACAAAGTCCATAATATAACATTCAAACATAAGCTCAACTAATGAATATATCTTCCACGTTATACCAAAACACATTTTCAACATCAGAAAATATCAAAACATGCATATATGGATCCACAAAAATAATTGTAAGAAGACTCTAAAAGCCTCTGACCTTTTACTAGCCCATAGCTAACAACAATTAATCAAGTATCCGGTTTAAACTTATGGCTTTATAGTGGTTCTCAAGTACCTGATTTAAAATTGTGACCTTCTACTAATCTCTAAACTCGTGGCTTTGTAGTGTTTCTCAAGTATCCAGTTTAAACTTGAGGGAGATAATGGATTGAAAATCTTAGAAAGAGCCTGATGACTGGACTTAGATCAATGGATTTGACTGAACCAATATAAATCACAATTTGCATATTCACTTCCCTTATCTCTTACATTTCCAGCATGAACAATTTAGATATTTGATTATGCAATTCTGGATTATCTTATACTAATTATTACTTATTGCCTTCCACTGATATTAGAAAATATTTTTTAAGTTTTTATCATACACTCAATTTACCATTTTCTTAGGTGTCAGCCGGTTTTAACACCATGGTTTGATATGAGGATTGCAACCTTTGGCTAAGCTACACCTCATTATTAAAGAGTTTGGTGCAGTCTTGTCAAAGAAACTAATCCTATTATGTATTGTAGCTTGTGGGTTCTGTTAGCGGTTATAAGGGTGGTTGAGAGAGCTTTATTCATATTGAACTGTTTTCTTGAACTGCTAATGTTTTTAGAAAATTACTTAAACTTTATGTTATATGAATGTATATTTTTCCCACTTAACTATCTTATAATCATTTCATACATGCTTGTTAAATTGAAATTGTGGTTTTTGGGTTCGTTTAACTCGCTTCGTTGTTATTTATTATTTTTCAGGTAAGAGTTCAGGCGGTGCTACCAAGGGGAAGGCGTATAAGACTTGATTTGATTTATCAGTCTTGTATGCCTTGTTTAGTTACATGAACATAGTCTAATGTATATTGTCAAACTTTAGGACTTTTTTGGTACACGTATATTATAAATATTATATTGCATACTGGGATTTGTATTGTAGGCGGAGCCTTTTTCATACATTCTTTTATTGTGGTGGCTACTTTATTTGAGACTGAGCCTAAATGTTTTTGTGTATGAGATGAATTAAAACATTTAAATGCAGAGATATTTTTATTATAATAAGCTGTGATAATTATAATTACATTGAGGGCTTCAAATGTCCTGGACCATTTATTAATTGTATTAATTGTGCTTCTACTATGTCAATCAAGTAGTTAAAGTTTTTTCATACCATGATAGAGTCTTTTTCTCCTATGGTAAGACCTTTATAGCACATTTGGTTCGATTACATAAGAGATGATTACATGTAATCCTGATGTAATAGCATGATTACTGCGTTTGGTTAGATTTATGTAATGTAAAGATAATTATATTTTGTAATTTTTGATGTAATCAGGATTATATTGTTAGGACTGATGAATAATCCAATGAAAATGACACTATTGCCATTATAATTTTTTAAATTGACCAAAGTGTCTATCAATAAATGCGGTTAAATATTAAATAATTTTAATTACCACCATTAAATATTAAAAAAATAATTAATAATATAGAAATTTAAAAAATATTCCCTCATTCCAAAATTTTGAAAAATTATATTTCACCTTTAAAAAAATATTAAAATATCTCATTAAATAATATTTTCATAATTAAATATTAAAAATTTAATATGAATCCAATTTATACATTGTATAATATTTTTACAATTAAATATTAAAAAATTACCATAAACCCACTGTGTACACTGCACGGAATGAATAAAATTATCATGAGCCCAACGTGTACATTACTATATGTGTAGAAAGGGGTAATTTTGTCATTTGCTATATTATTCTCACATATTCTCATGTTCAATGTAATTTAATCAAATGTTTTTATATATACGCATCATCTTTCCCTAATAACGAACCAAACAAATTATAGAATCATCATTACATTGTATTACATTACTTTCAATTCCGTGAACCAAACATGCACTTATTGTTTTGTTACGAAGTTGAAGTCACATTAACCATGGTAGACTTTTATTTGTCTAGTTTTATGTCTTTCTACCATGGTTGACTTTTCCAAAGTGTTTAGTGAAATTATTTTGACTATGATAGTTTTTTGTATTGGTTTCTTTGTCATCTACTATAATACTACTTAACGCTTTACTAAGTTGTTTAAAGTGATTAATTATATATGGTAATTATAGGAGGTTGTTTCACTGCACCACTACTTCATTTGTGACATACAATACAACATCAGACATCGGAAATCACATAACAACAAGAGATCAAATTCATTATTTTTGCCCTTGAGTGCACATAAAAATAAAGTCAAATTACCACTTTGTAAAAGCTATTGTTGTATTGGCTTGAGTATTGGAAGTGCAATTCATACTCAAGGGTCTTCATTGTATCTTGCAGGAAATTCATCAATCAGTCCAAATTGCACTTATAAGATAGGTATAGGTGGGGGCAAATTAAACTTAAAGAAAAGTGTTGCTTACACCTTAAAGTCATTGTGCACTACACTCTTCTTAATCTTTTCTTCTTATACTTCTCAGAGATCCAACCCCTCCAACATTAACTCATCAGAGTGTCTCCTAAAGAAGGTATGCAAATACAGAAGCCTTTAAGGCCTATCAAGTAGGATAGGATCAGGAATTTATTAGATCATTTCATTTTCAAAAAATAGTTAGTGTCATGAATTAACTCTTTTGTTCTTGCTTCTCTACATTTATGTCATTCTTTAGCTACAGAGTATTAATACGTAACATTATTTGATATTTTAATGAAATTTGGTATTTATAAAAAAAGCAGACTTTTTAGAGTTTCATAAAATTAAATGATATTTTATTAAAATTTTTCCTTAAATTCAAATCCCCAAACATCTTGTAATATGCAAAAGGCCATGGCCCAGGACATAATGCATACTATTTTTTTTTTAATTTTAAACTTGGGCCCATTTTATTCATTATCTTCCTTTTTTTCAATCCCTTTTTTTTATTTCCTCATCCTTAATAATAATAATAATAATAATTCTCTTATTTTTCTTCTTTTTTTCCTATGTACCTTTTTTTCCCTTTTACTCTCATGAATTATGCTTTGGATATTTTTTTATTTAATTAATTGCATGGTAATATTCCATTAACCATGAATTAATTTCCTTATAAAATTATTTAAATTCTAGGAATAAAGCTAGGATGTTACCCCAAGAGCTCGTTACGACCAGGGTATGCCTATAGTCTCAAAGAGCGTTTATAAGTTTCCCATCGATAAGTTGGAATTTCAACATACAATCTTATAATTATGAGCCAACCTTTTTAGCAGCTGGACCAACATTTATCGATGCATGTGTCATATAAGAATGAAGTTGATGGGCTTGTGGCACTCGTAGTCTTAATGGCCCAATTAGTAGAGAAAATTGGGTAAGGACTAAATATCAAGGTTATTAAATCCAGACTGGTGGTCATTGAACTGGTTGGGGTACTGGATCAAGGGTCAGTGAGTCAGACCGTAGTCAAATTAGAGTTAACCTGGAGCCAGATTGTCTTACCGACCAGTTTACCGATTTTTTTAAAAATAAAAAATAGTGAACCGGATTGATGCTTGAACTGGACCGGCTTACTAACCGGTTTGCTTGTTTTCAAGCAAAACCAGCTAGTCCGGGTTTCAAAACCCTACTCAAGATAAGAGAAATTGTTAAACAATGCACCTTCATTTGTTACATGACCCACATGCTTGAGTCATTTTTTATCATTATAGGTGGGAAAATAAGCCTGTCCTTTATGAGCTCAGCCCTAAATGGGCTCACATAAAAGATACCAATTTTGAAGCTTGGCCTATTTACTTATAGGCTTGGGCTCAACCCGCGGGTTTCAAATCCGTTTAACAAAATTTTTGTTTTTTTATTTTCTTAAAGAAATTAAATTAAAACACTAAAATTTTTAATTAAAAATAAATATTTTAAAGTAATAAATGTTTTATCTTTGAAATAAATGAATTGAGGTCCCAAGCTACAAAAAATATTACTAAAAGGTTACTTGAAATCTCCAATTAATAAGAAGGTCTCGTGCGACTTTTGGGTAATATAATTGAAATGTCAAAGGACTCAATTACTCTCAGTGTCGGCTGCCTCATCTGTCAACATAGGCACATGGACTTGTTAATGGGAAAAACCATTGACAAGTCTATTGGCATCCATTGACAAATCCATAGACGACTATTGACAGGTGAGGCAACTGACACTAAGGATACTTGGCTCTTTTGACATTTTGATTATATTACCTAAAAGTCCCACAGGATTTACCTACAAATTGGAGATTTCAAGGGACCTTTTTAGTAGTATTTTTCTTAGCTTGAGACCTTAGTGCAATTTTCCCTTTATCTTTTTTTGATAAATAGAATAAGTGACTGTTTGCCTTAAACTCTATTTTCTCATTTTTTTTAATATATATTATTAGTTTCTCTTTTTGATATATAAAAAATTGTTCTTTTTGTTCCCCTTATATCAATAAAAAATGATTCTTTTAATATTTCATAAGGCAAATTTTCATTGGGGAAATATTAAGAATCAAATGAAATATTCTTAAAAACTGAGTAATATTTTTTTATAATATAAATTAGAAGACTTTTAACTAACTATAATATTATCAACAAAGTTCTCTTAGCTTTTTAGTGAGAATATAATCAATTTTTTCTTTTAAAACATTTAAATAGCAGCACTATATGATTTGAAAAACATTTTCAATGTTTAAAAAGAATTTTTTAAAGCAAAATTTAATTTATAGCCATTTAATAAAATTAAAAAAATTGGCGTGCTTCATTTAAGCCCACGATTACATAAGACTGACCCTTTTAAGCTTGCCTCTTCTTCTTTTTTTTGGTAGCTCACCCGATATCCAGAGCTTCGCCCTGACTAATCCGGATCCGACTAGCGTCGCGCACCTGGCATGGTGGGTGAGTCTCCCAGTGGAGATTTTCTGCATACACAATACTCGAACTCGAGACATTGCTTAAGCGGAATCGAGCCGCTTACCACTCGGACCAATCCCCGTTGGTAGCTTTACTCTTCTTTGAGATTTTAAATCAAAAGCCTGACATTTAACGGGCTTGGGCCTAAACAGGCCGGCCCAACAAACTCGACCCTATTTATCGACTCTATCTATCATACATAGACTTTGAAATCTGCATTTATATATTTTTTTCCCCTACAACTATTTTCGTCATGTAATGACTTACGTAAGTAAGACTAATTCGCCACTTTTTTGTGTGTTATTTTACAAAGTGCATAAAAAAAATATATTTTACATCCATACGCACATAAGTGGAACGTCCATAAAAAATTCAAAAATAAAGGAATGGGCACCAAGAATAGTTTTTACCATTTGGAATAGCAATTGAAATTCTAAAAGTTCTTTTTAATTATGATTTATAATATACAATGTAGCTTTTACGGGCTATAAAAAAAATATGTAAAAAATTTTTATCTTAATTTACATGAATCGGACTTATACATAAATATAAACTAAATCAAACATTCTTGTTACTATATAAAAATTCCCTTCACTCCATGAATCTGTAAACAAGTGATGATTATGATAATTCATTCGTTTTTACCATTTTTCTTATCAAAATTCGTTCATTTTTATACTGATTTAACTAGGGGTAAGAAAACCAAACCATGAGCTTGTTTGGATTAGCTTATGGAAGTTCTATAAGTACTTATAAATCGTGATTCACAGAATATGAAATAACTTTTACTGTTTACAAGGTAAATATGTGAAGAAAATTTATCTCGATTTATATAAATCGGACTTATAAAATAAGTCAAGCCCAAACAAACATGCTACATGACTACTCAGTATTCACCAAATTGAAATCATTTTTTGTTTGTTTGATTTTTTCAACTATGAAAATTCGGTTTTCAGTACGATTATTTAAACTTAAAAAAATCAATTAAAATTTGAAAACCGAATTTATATGTAAATTTGTAATGGTTATGTTTCTTCAATTTTTACTGTATTCCTCCGCCGCTCATCGGGCCCTCTCCTTCCTCCTCACATTGCCTTCTTCCTTGCGTTGGCGCGCAAATCTTCTCCTATGCTCGCCTGCTTAGAGCGTCTCTGTGCTGACCTGCTCAGATCTTCCACGTGCTCGCCTGCTCAGTGATCGAATCCGTGTTCACTTGCTCAGATCTTCCCCGGTAGGGTTCGACTGGGATCCTGCGCAATACTAGGAGTGTCGGCCACTTGATAGGTGCGAGCCTTTTCCATTTCTGAATTCTCTGTTAGGGTTCACAATGTGGTTTGATTTAAATCGCCTGGTAGTGTAAGAAGATTTATTTTGGAATGCAGATTGGCCTGCTCTTATTTTCCTAATTTTTACCAAGACAAATTAAGTAAATAATATGGATTCTCTGAGTTTCTCTGTTCAGTACAGAGCATGAAACCAGGAACAGCGGTCCATGGAAAACTCAGTGATTCATTCTATGTTTGGGGAATTTATTTAATTTATCCTTTAAGTAGCTCTATCTGATCCAGTGATCTCCATGTAAACGAACAGTGTTGAAGTCTCAGGCCGCGGTGTCCATTTTTGAGAAGCTGTGAATTAAACAAATCGGATTCATTTTAAGGTGTAAGTATTTGCTATGGATTCTGAAGATGCGAAACGTGCAAGAGAATCTCTGGACCTTGTACTTCACATGGCGAATGTACTTGACACAGGTCTGGACCGTCACATACTCTCTGTTCTTATCGCTCTTTGTGACCTGAATGTCAACCCGGAGGCCCTTGCAGCTGTTGTCAAGGAACTGAGCGTAGGATTGGCTAAGAAAAAATAACAGTTGACAGAAAACCTCCATATTCATCTTGTTTGCTACTTGCAGCTCCATCATCTGCGTCCTAAATGGGTTCCCCTTCCTAGTTGTGCATGCTTGACTTCTTGAGAGTAGCCATATTGTATGTTTTCTAGTTTGTATCATTGAAATTGTGCACATGCGTTGGTGGTTCTGCTGTTTTGTGGTTTAATTTGATAAATGTTGATATTGGCCCAGCCCCAGGAGAAAGATGCGGGTTTTACAATTTATACACATTGAAGGCTCAACTTTTAAAAACACAAACACCCACACCCCTATGAATGTGATTGATTTTCCTGGTTTAAGAAACGTAAACGTGGATGATGAAAACCTCAATGGTTATTCTAAACATGCTAATTATACAACCTAGCTCCTTATATCCTTTGAAGAATATATCCCAATCAATGATGGGTACATTATGGGTTACTCAAGTTTGGAACAACTCTATAATAACGGGCGGGCTTTCTGTTTTGGGCCAAACTTCCATAACAGCCTATGGTTTTATCATTTTCTTGTTTTGCTGTTTCTTTTTTTTGGGATTTAAAGGGTCTGGTACTAAAGATGTGGTGTTCATGATCTTTCCTTACTTATAAAAGACTTTTCGTGCCCTCCATCTATTAGGACCTTAGTGGATGAAGATTGTTTGGGATTGCATTCCCATAGATTAGTCTATTTTAACTTTGGGCTTTTGCCTTCTTTTGTATATATATATATAAAGAGTTTTCCTGACATTGAACATGAAAAATTATTGGTAAAGCTTTTCTAGATCAGGCTTATTATATAAGCCCGATTCATATAAATCGAGATAAATTTTTTCCACATATTTATCTCGTAGACCGTAAAAGCTACCTCGTAAACCGTAAAAGTTACTTCGTATTCCGTGAATCACAATTCATAAGCACTTATAGAACTTCCATAAGCTAATCCAAACAGACTCATAAACTTGGCAATTGCTTAACCTAAGATAATAATTGCAGATTGAATTTAATATAAAATTTAAAGCAACATTTTATTTAATTTTTGGGTTGGAAGGCGTGGTTTAGGCCTTTGGGACTAGTACTAAGACTCTTTTTTTGTTGGTCCAAAGAATAAGACTAAAGTTATGCACACATCCATTTACAATTCTAATTTTATTTTAGACATTAAATTAACCTGTTATTTTAAAGCCTTCAACGTACCAATGTTTCGCATGTTTAAATCTTTCACGTCATCATGTTCATACTTTTTTTGATAACATCTCATGAAAAATCAACCACATAAACTAGAGAAAGCACAACTTTTTCTTTGGTACATTTCAAAATTTTGCTAGATAGTTGCCTCTACTCCAGCTTTGCTTCCAGAGGAATTGTATTTGACCGACTTAAACTAGATAGCTGATGAATCATTCACAGTAAATGATATTTCCTTTTGGCAAATTCCTACTACTAAATATCCAACACAGGATCTAGTCCTGATGCATTGTGCTCATGCATGTGCTTACGTGGAGGGAGAAAAACTTCTAGTACAGTAAGATTACTGTGGGAACTTGAAAGCACAAACCAAAAGCAACCCTACATAATCCAAAAAAACTTCTCAAACTGATGACAGATGCAGTGTCGAGTCAAAATAATGTAGGAGAGAGTGATGATGAGATCTTTTGAGGCTAAGAGCATCACAAGGAGCACAGGTCCCAGGATATTTGCATCAGTTGAGAACATATAGAGAGATATTTTATGTCGTTTTGAGATATAAGCCTATCTCATTTCAGTACTTCACTCGTCAATGGGATGACCAGAAAACTAGAGTTGTCCCCTTTGATAGCTATAACCAACCTAACGCCTATCATAAGCAATTATTCCGCAGAGGAAGGGCTCCATGAAAGAAGATTTAGAGCTAAAACTCAAACTTACCTGCAACACATGACTATGATTGCCCTAGGAAACACCTAAGAAATTACACAGTCCTGTGGAATAGAGAATAATATTAGGAGTGATACACCTGTTAATGCCTTAAAGTTAGGCAATGCTTAACCAGATGCTTCTGGGAAATAAAAGTTGCACAACTGGATTAGCAAATTAAAATCTTTAACACGTAAAGGAATATCTCAGGTTATCAACGGCCAAAGAAGGGGACAAATGGAAATATCTGGGAAATAAAGAAGCAGTGAATTTGAAGAGCGCTACGCCATACGGGTAATCATACTGAGTGAGATACAAAAAAAATGTTGGCTTGCTCAGAACATTGATGCATGGGCATCCTCCACTTATTTCATTTTGTTGTTCAATTCATGACGTGCAGTTTTCCTCCCCTCAACCTTAGTTTTTAAATTCTTCGTTACTATATCTGCTAAATTCTAATTCAAATAATAATAATACTAATAATAAGGCTTCAAATGAAGCCTATGCCTCAGCATATTGACCAAATATTCCCCTTAGAGCTTTCTCTTTATGCCGTAGCAGCCATTTTAGGACCTCCCTATAGATGCTTCACTCTTTTCCTTTTCCTTTGCTGCTATAAAGTAGCAGATTCCTGGTTTCTTCCTCTGCAATGATGTCATACCCCTTAATCTAGTTCTTAACTATCAGTACTATATAAAATAATCTAAATAGTCATCTACAGACTAACTGGTTTTGAACTTGTTAAGTCTCAACTAAGTAGTTGTGGACCAGTGGGAAAAGAATCTTCCCGCAATGGGGGAAGAGTCCATATATCACTCTGTACATGGGATTACTGATAAGGATTCTGTTTACTGATGGGAAAGGTTAGATCTTCACCGTTCACTTTCCCTCACTAAGATTTCATCAAAGTCGTTGGAGTGATTTTCACCCAATGATTAGGCTACCCCCACATCACCATATATTGTGGCCCTTATGCAACTTGTGATTAACAGAATTCCTGCAAGAAAGGATGAGGTTGACAACAGGACCTTCACAAGCTGTAAGGAAGAATACTTAAACGTACGTCAACGAACATTTGCATTGAGGAACTTTGGAATTTATCCATTATATGTCATGTGGGAATTTAGAATACTGGTGTTTTTTCTCGTAAGGATGAGAATACAAATTCAAATTTCGGAAAGCACAAGAGGTTCTCTTTACCCTCTAAGCCTTGAGAGGAACCTTGATTTAATAAAAAAAAAAGAATAATAGTATGCTTTAAGTTTGAACACAACATTCTAAGTTATGTGTGAATAATTAAGATTGAGTTTATGAATGTCCAAAAATCAATCTCACAGTTGAGAAATTGTAGAAGATGCTAAAAAGTTACTTAAAAACTGTAACAAAGGTTTCAAGTTATGGAATGCAAGACAGTTCATATATAAAAGCCATTAAACAATGTTATACCATGAAAAGTAAGCATTAAGTTTCACTAACTAGTGGAATATAGACTACACTGAAGCCTACTTGCTAGATATATCATAAACAATAGGTCCATAAGGAGTGGACAACCTAAACCAAGTTGCTATTTAGAGCCATGGTGCCACTACACCGACCTCTAACTATGATGCTCTTGAAAGATTGAGCCTGGTTCCAGAATCCAGAAAGATATTTAGCCTTTTCCCAAAACTGGGTCGTTTTAATTTCGTAATGAAATCCACTACATTATGCATATGGCTTGGTTAACAACATTAACCCAAGAATCAGTACTGCACACACCACTACATGCATGACGACACACAAGAACTTGTGGTCTTGAATGCTTGTGGATTCTAACCACTTTCTTGGGAAAAAGCAGAAATTTACTGTTCTTCTTTGCATGTCAGCATGAAGTCATTGAACTTGCAGGATTATAAATTATAAGAAAAAATTGAAAACGTCAAGACACACAATGCAATACAATACAACAGGAACAAAGCAAAGGCACGTTATGCTTGAAATTGTTTCAGAAGATTGAAGCAGAATTAGGCTGAGCTATTGCTCATGAAACAGTAGAAACTAAAACAAAAAAAATTTAGTTCCTTGTTAATTTATGAGATGATAATGTTCTTACAATTTGTGGAAAGCTTTATTTTATAGTACAACCATCCTGCTTAAATTAGTAATTATCCTTATCAGCAACAAGTTATGGTAGCAATCAAGCTGATGAAGATTGCTGTCATCAATTTACTGCCTTTCCAGTGACAACCAGATACCATTTACGATATAATGGTGAAATTTCCTTATTTACAGGTAATAATGTCCAAAAAAATTAAACGGGACAGCTATACTAATCCATGTGTTGAACCCGGAGAGGTATACTTCACACTTTCAGAGTTACCCAATTTACGTGAGGCATAGCCTGATGTATCAGCTAAAGATGATGAAACCTTTACTGTATTTCATGGTTAAAACTTAAAAACCTATGGGCAAATCCTGAATCCTATGGCTATCCTCCACCACACAGGCCTGAGCCATGAGGTAACAGCAAAAGACAAAGCAAAAGATCTTATCAGGAATCAGGATATTCTCTGCTTATATATATGTGGTACTATATTAGTTGGACTTGGATGCATTCGATCTCTCAAAATTATTAGGGGCATTACAATAATTAAAATAGGGTCAAATGTTATTGGCTATTTCCTTATCCAATTACATCATAACGGATGTCTCAGTGATAGATAACAAGCATAACGACAGGTGATTAATGAGTCTAATAAAGAAGGAGTGCTTGGGGAAGAGGCTGTCTGTAGATACAAGAGTATTGGGTGACGTTTATAACCTTTCCTTGAAAGTAAAAAAACAAACGAGAATCATTGTACGGAAAGAAACCGGACAGCTAGATGTTGGAATGTTGTGAAGGACATAGTATACTTAGAAAGATCATCTGCAACTATGATGAACATAACTGCCCTTTTTTTTTTCAATCTCAGTCTTTTTGAACAAAAAAGCTTTTGGCTTATGGTTTGTGTGAGGCACACGTGAAAGCTATAGTAGCTGCAGAGTTAATGCTTGGTCCCACGTGGAAAAACTGTACGCAAGATAATAATAATATTCAGAGGGACACTAGCTGACTGGCATGCAATAAAGGATGTTACATACCCATATTTTACTCAGTTTAGTACTTTAGTTATCTTCTCTATGCAGATGTTTGTTCTTAAGATCTCAAGTCTCTACCACATTGGAAATACATCGTTTCATCCGAAGTTTGATTGTCTTATTTGCTGAACCATGTGAAGATTTGTGCTTAAACTATATAATTATTATTCTTGGGAAGTGCTTTAAAGGTTTTAGGTGTTCAACTGTTTAACAACGTGCAATGTGTCTTCTAAAGATTGAGTCCACAAAGCTCGAAGCTTATGAAAGTGAACTTTTAACTTGAGATGGCTTTTATATAAAATAAGAAAGGAAGGGGGAAAAAGAAAGAGAGAAAGAAAAAGCTTAGGTTATTAGTCCTAGGTATTCTCCATTCACTACTTATTTTACCATATGAAGATACTGATTCTCCCACTGCTATAATCTGTGGTTGCTGAGGAGACAAATCATTAAAATTCGACTTCATTTTGGAGAGATATTCAAGTTCAGGCCAACTGGCACCACCCCACATTACACCCTCCACTTCTGCTTATAAAAGGAGCAGGCATTGCCATCTCTCCTCACATATCACCAAGCTCTCTCTTCTTCCTTCTTCAAACTCCTTATTCCATTAATTAAACATATATCATCCTTTGCATCTCACTTGATCTTCCTCTGCTTCTTCACTTGATCATCCTTTTCTTCTTTGCGTTCACTCTCTTTTCTCTTCTCAAACTCTACAAATCAGTGTTAAGAAATGGCATCAAGCTCAATGTCATCTTCAGGGTCATGGTCTGCGAAGGACAATAAGGCCTTTGAGAGGGCTCTGGCAATTTATGACAAGGACACTCCTGACCGTTGGCACAATATTGCAAAGGCTGTTGGAGGCAAAACTGCTGAGGAAGTAAAGAGACACTACGATCTCCTTGTGGAGGACGTGAAGCACATTGAGTCAGGACGAGTGCCCTTTCCTAATTACAGGAATACTGAAGACTCTGACCAGGGAAAAAGGTATATGACCACAACAATGATTCCCATTATTATTTATTTTTCAACTGGAAAGCTATAGTTGCACATTAACTTTCTTGCTAACCATTTCTTTTCCCATTGCAGGCTGAAGAACTTGAAGCTCCAGTGAACCAACTGGTATCGGCAACAATAATAAAGATTTTCAACATCCTGCAGCTTCACATGAAAATGCATGGTGGTGTTATTTGATATGTGAGTTAGTGCAGTAGCTTTAGACTAAGAAGACTAGTAGTAGTAGTCATAAGAATCATGGCCCGTGATTCCACGGTGTAATTTCATATCCCTGAAGCTACCAACAAGAATCTACGATTCTGTTTCAATTCCTAGTATGTTTTTCATTTCTACCCATAATAAAGTTGTCATTTTTAGTTATCTTTGTGTATCGCATAATACAGAGACAATCAAATCCTAGTCATGGAGCTTACTAGTCACTAGTGGTGAAATGACATGAAGAGACAGAGACAATAAAACCTTTTAACTACCTGGTCAATTGAAAATAATATTGGCTATGAAAGAATGATTAAGAACTGAAATAACTCGTATGGCTGAACTCTATGAAGAAGGGTCCATTTAGGCTGGGACCGAAAGTGACAAGAGGCGGGAAATTTTGCTTTGAATGTTGAAAAGACTCTGGGATTCCTTGGCTTGCCAGTTGCCACATGGAAACATGGTTGTATAGTATATATGTTAACTGCCAACCACTTCCATTGACCGCTCTCCGGTTCTATTTCTTCTTTGTTTGCTTTTTCTTCTTTTTTCCTTTTCCCCTTCTTTTACGACTTCAATAAAGGTTAAAGCAGTATGCATGGTGTTGCTGAATGTTTGTTTGTACATGCAAGTGTTAAGCAGCTTAAGTATACACCAGCTGGCCTTTTCATCTTTCCAGTTCTCCTTAAGCTGAGGCACCACTTCATGTTTCTAGCTCTCACACAAGCTCTTCAAAAGCAACGACGACATATTTGATCTAAAAACATATACTTGAATAACTCATTTAGAATGTGTTTAGCAGTATGGTTTCTTCATTCTCACACAAAAATTACAAATATTTTCATGCCAGTATGTGATATAACTTATCATTTCATCACCATCTCCATAAACAATTCAAAAGATAAGGGGTTTTTTTTTTTGGCGCTTATAAGAAAAAATAAAACTATTCAAAATTAATGTACAACAGATTTTAAGAACAAGAAAATCTTGCATTCTCGAAAGTTTAAACTAGCTAGAAAAACATGAATTAATGTTGTTTACAGTTCCAAAGAGGCATTTCATCAACTGTTCACTATATAAAATTTCAAAATTAAAAAATAACACCTGTTGGAGTGTCATGATGGCAGTATTCTTTTTCGGGTACAGATGACAGCAATATTTCTATTCCATCATGTTATAAGCAAATTTAGGATGGGAATGAAGCTAAATTAATTAAAGTTTTTTGACTCATCCGTTGTGGTTATACTAAAAAGGAAAAGGACACGGAATTGTGTTCCCTCTATGATCTATATGATGGAGGAGTTTAAAATTCAACTTGTACTGAACTATGCTTATCTTTAATGAGACTTTGACGGAATGCTATAAAAATATTCACGTGCATGTACTGTAGTGTTGGTGGAAACATTTCGATTTTTAAGGTAGACAGTATTTTACTCGGACACAGAAAGCTAGTAACAGTACACCCACTAAAATGACTAGGAATAGGATGGTCGGCCAGCTAAAGGCAATTAACTAAATAAGACTCCGTTGGATGATTTCAGTAACGTTAGGTCCGTTTAGTTGAACCACCTCTTTCTCACGAGCGTCCATTCTATTCTTCATTCCCCAGCCATAAATTATCTCTTCATTTTCTCCAATTCTTATTATTCATGGGACTCTCACTCACTTCACTCTCTACTTCGAGTTGGAGTTTTGAATCTAATTTTTTTGATGTCACAAGGGAAAGAAGGAAATAAATTATACAGACTATGAAGCACAAGGGTTCTGGGAACTCAGATTTTTGAATTTGGTTTTCTGTGGATGTTCTTTTTGAGGTAATTGGCCCAATCCATCTAATTGATTCACATTCACAGACGTTGTTGTATGGCCCAAAGCAACAGATGAAAAAGAATGAGTTAATCTATTGTCAACAATAGTGCGCGATTTATAAATATTTTTATAAGTACTTTTAAAATCTGAAGGTATATTTTTATCCTGATGAAGATGAGGGTTCAGAATTCAGCTCACATAAACTTTTACTCATTCTTATTGAGCTATCGAACCAACCATGTGTATTCCTCCTTACGAATCATTAGAATATGACAAGATGGGGGAGGAGCAGAAGTCAAGTGATTCCTTACTGATATAACAAGAATAAGCAACTGCAGGTCGAGTGTGGGAAAATGCTACATGTCCTCCAACAAGAATGATGAACATCATGTTTCTCTAAAGTGTTTTCATTCGTTTAAATTTATTCTTCCTTTAGTAGGGTTAGTTGCCAGAAAATACACCGAGGGGTCTTCTGTTATTTTAGCTTATTTTCTACAAAATTGAGAAGCTGGATTCAACATAACCTTATTTAGCACTTTCACAAGAACCGACTAAACAACTAAGTTATGAAGTACATCATAAAGATGCTCACTTTCTACCATAAAGAGACCGGATTGTTAGAATTCAACTACTACCAGATTCAATGCAACCTCTTGCTCGGGGTAAGAAACCACTACCACTAAAAACAAAAGAAAAGAAAAAGCCTACGGGGTATAGCCAAACGAAAGGGAAATCTTGGATTCTACTCTTGCACAACAGTCCGAAGAGGTAAAGAGCTTTCAACTTCTTTAGTAGCATCAGAGTTATTTTCCGCAACAACTTTGGACAAACCAAACAACTGTACAAAACCAAACCGTATCAGAAGACAAGCACAAGGACAAAGCCAAAAGGCGATGTAAGCATGAGAGTTCTCAAGAAAAGGTTTCAAGAGCCAAACCTTTTGAACGGTTTTCTTAAAGCATGTTTTGTGTTCATCCATAGAAGCATGGATAAACTCATCAACATGATCCTTCAAATCCTCCAAGAAAGTAGCTTGCTCATTCTTCTTCTTTCGACATGAGGTGACAGGTGTGGCGGCGGCGGCGGCGGCTGATGAAGTAGACTTTTCGTGTTCGTTTTTCTGAGTGTCCATGCCTCAAGACTCAACAACTGATACCAAATTAAGGCAGGGCTCAAAGGACTGAGAACAAGTATTATAGAGGCAATGAAGATGTCAACACTTTTTATAAGGTAAGATTTTGAAAGGTTAAGAAAACGCAAATGATTTTTTAATGATCATTTCAATTTTATGTTTCATGCCCAACAAAAGGGTCAAAAATAAGCTCAGAAAAATCGAACTTGTACATCCTAGTCATCAAGCTTACTGATAAAAGTGTCTAGTCAGCTCAATCAATGGAACAGAGGAGGGCCTGCGTCAACTAGGGGCCACGCAACCAAAGAAAAAAGCGTCCTTCAAATATTTTTCCTATGCATTACAGCTCAAGCATTCAATTTATTTCTGTCACTCCACATTCCACAAGCACTAAATCTAAGTTCTCATATAAAAAGGATGACATCGCATCTCATATTAATAATATGGAAATATACTTAATAAAAAAATAAAGAACACCATGCATAATGATTCTCCTTAAATAAATAAAACCGCTTGCCCTTTGCTACAAAATAACACATTCATATATTCAGACTCAGACTTCAAAAATTATTACTTAAACTGCATATTGGCGGCACCGGCAATATCCACAAAATAATAAACCCACACTGCACTCCAAAAATAGTCACACAATTAAAGCAAAAGTTATTTTCACTATCACAGAGAACCAGACTATTTACCAAGGAAAAATTAGCACACCTAAAATGCCCAAACAAAACATAGGACTCAGCATCGACAGACTGTTACTTATAAACAGAGTAACAAGCCTGTCCTATCCAGTCAGTCAAGCAAACTTTAAAAGACAGAACAAAGCACTAATCAACCTTTTGTAAAGACCTCAAGCCAAGACACAAACAATTGGTTTTGTAAAGCACTAAAATAAAATTTCTTACTCTACCATTAGTTTTCGGGTCTACGAGCGTACGAGACGACAGATGAAATTTACACAAGACCTTATCCGAAGGTCATTTGCTAAAGCTATGGAGGAGAGATTATAAAGTCACAAAATAGATTATTTCGAATGAATTTTGTTAAGAAGAAAAGCAACTGAAATCCACTGCGAGATTATAAAACCATTCCTGGGTAATTTAAATTGTGAAACCTTTGGATGCCTCACTGAGGCAAACAAGAGAAAAAAGGTTGGGAAGCTATCCGAAGCGGGGCAGACGAGCCAGCCTTCACGTTTGCCTCATTGAAATGATAACAGGTGAGAAATAGATACGGCGAAACGGCTGAGGCAAAGATTTAATTTATATGAACTGGAATGTGTTGTAGGCGGGATGTTAAACCCTTGCACAATCAAGAGTTCACAACGATTCTGACGTTCAAGACAAATCTAGAGTTGTGGCAAAAAAACGAACCCCTGATGAGCGTAAAAAGAAGATATATTGAAAGACACAATCACAGAGATGCAAATACCTGAATTCCCTTTGATGGTAATAACGAGGAGCTTTGATCGACGAGATCGTGACCCGAAAACCAATGGCAGAGGAATCTGGTATGTTTTGATGGTCTGGTAAGTGTTTTTTAATTATAATTTATTTAATATGAAGCAGTTTTTATAATGGGAGAATTCTAAAAAAATATTATTTAAACTTTAAAATCCTGTTAACAAGTTCGGTAATAGGATTAACAAGAATGATAATGTAATTAACAAATCATTTTATTGTTAAATCACCTATTTGAGATTTTGAAATTTAAATGGTATTTTTTTGGAATTCTCCCTTTTATAATTTACGATGTAGTTTTTACGGTATATAAAATAAAAATGTAAAAAAATATTATCTCGATTTATATAAATTGAGCTTATATATAAACATAAGTCAAACTAAAGATGCATGAGTGCAAAGATGCGCTTTCTTTTTCACCACGAAAGAAATGTTCATATTTTATTTATTTACTGTCATTTTCCCCGAAAGAAAAACCCATAGTTTTTCCTTTCCCCACCGAATAGCGAAAAGTGAAAAGAAAACCATAGTTTGTTTTTTGAAATAGCGGTTGAAACTTTTAATCATGATTTATGATATATGAGGTAGTTTTTACGGTCTATGAGGTAAATGTGTGGATGCGTTTTATCTCGATTTACGTAAATCAGGCTTATGCATAAGCATAAGCCCAACCAAACATCCTAATTTTAAAATAGAAGAATGTGTTTCATGTGATATATTATTACCCCTAATTTTATAAAGTGCTTGTTTGGTAGAGCGATCTTGAATCGGGCTTATTATATAAGCCCGATTCACGTAAATCGAGACAAATCTCCTCTACATATTTATCTCGTAGACTGTGAAAGCACCTCGTAGACCGTAAAAGCTACCTCGTAAACCGTAAAAGTTACTTCGTATTCCGTGAATTACAATTCATAAGCACTTATGAAATTTTCAACCGCTATTCCAAATAAGCTCAAAGTATATTTATAGTTTCAATTCTAATTTTAACATTATTTATGTTGTTAATAAAAAAATGTCAAACTTAAATTATCACTCTGTAATTAAATATTATTAATTATAAATTTAAAATATGTGTAAATTAAAAAATATCAAAAAACCCAATGAAGTAGTCAACATCAACAGCTCAATTACATTAAGAAGCTTTAATTTAATAATCTAAATATCAAAACTTCAATTTTATTTGCATCAATTTTTAATTTAATAATCTAAATATATCATATTAAAAAAAATTAAAACTTAAATCTGCTTTGTTAGCTGCACAATTATCACTTGAGTTTGTTGCGTTATATTTTTCATTAACAACATTAACGGTGTTAGAAATATAAGATCAAAAGTATACTTTCTAAAGTTAAAGAACCAAAAGTATACTTCATATAAAATTTAAAGAATTAAAATTATACTTCAGCCAAAAATTTAAATTTAAATTTGTTTTGTCAGCATTTCATTGATGAGCCAGCGTTAAATTCACTATGTCAACATTTTTCGTTAGTGAGAGTTAATAGGGTTAACATTAAAGAAAGAAAAATGTATTTTATAAATTTAATGGACACTAGATGTGAATTTAAAGAACTAAATGTATACTTTAGTTGAAATATAATTTTATACTACTTGTAAACAAAATTCCATAAATCGTTTAACTGGCCGAAAAAAAAGACTTGCACGGTATTTTCTAGGGTCCTGTTTGGTTCGGGGAAAATAGGAGGAAAGAAAAGGAAAATCAACATTTTCCAACGGCGACACGCGTTTGGTTCGAATTTTCTGTTGGAAACCATTTTCGCGCGCAGGTGAAATTTCAAGCAAATGGATGAAATGAGGTTCCCACCAAAAATGGTGGGAACCCATTTTGCAACGGCGAGGAAATTGGGAAAAGGTCACATTTGCCCCTGACATGATCGTAGCTTGTATAAGATAGGATTAGTAGCAGAACAGACTGAACGCATTTGGAGCTACAAAAACAGGAGGGAGGTGACGAATGGACACGACGACTTGCATTTCACGGGCAAATACATGAACATTCCCAACATTAGGTGGGTTGGTCCTTTTGTGCATCTTCCATTCTGTTGTACGCTTGACGTTCACTTTTTCTTGTTTTGAGTTTGGCAATGGCTGCGGGACATCAGTTTGACTAGGGTCCTGTTGGGGTAACTGGAAGACGGGGATACAATTTCATCCCCTGACCAGTGATGATGAAGTACCCATGTGGTGAACTTGATGAAGTATCCATTATGGGGTTCAATCTGTGATATTGCATATTTGGGAAGTGGGGTCGGTCATATGGTTGGGGGACAATTAACATGGAACTTCCCGTAACCATGAGGTGTACGTCAGTTAATTTAGATGACCGACGTTCGGAGTAACCACAGGCAGCTGATGGGTATGTTACACAAAAGGAAAGATTTTGCGGGCAACTCATAACCATTAGCCACCCATCAGACGCATGTGGTTACAGATCCTGATACATTCAAGGATGACTGCAAGCGCCTTGTGGTTATGTCATGGGTACGAGGTAAGATGATGTTGTTGCGCGGGAAGCTCCAACGACCGACCACCCACATATGGTTACACTTGTGAAAAATATCCGGATTTGACCTTAGTCGTGACATGGGTAGCTTATGTCCAATGTGGTGTGATTTTTGTTCTAAGAGAGCGAACCTGCGAGCAATGATATATAGCAGCTACGCAAGTTGCATTGATTAGGAATAAAAATGCTAACCTGCATTAAACCACTCTCGAATAAAAAAAGCAACAAAAGAAATAGGCAAATCACCAGACAAAACTCATGTTGCATTGATTAGGAATAAAAAAGTTATTTTCCCAATTGTGGTTCAATTCCTATATTTTTGATCTGCATATTCAAAACTCACAGAGAACCCCTTCCCCTAAGGAAGCATCTTGATTTCCTACACTAGCTGCTATATAATTACCATATAGTAGTAATGATTTAAGGCCATTCACTGACAAGCAAAATATATTGTAGGAAAAAAAATTCAAAAAGTACTCTGTAAAACCTCATTATTAATAAATATACTCAACAATAACATAATTATAACTGAGACTCCAAAAGTTAACAATAAATCACAGTATAGGCTTTTCTACAACAAATATCAATCATCTTAGTAGATTGATAATTGCTTTAAAATATTCAAACCAGAAAACAATGGACCTTTTCAGTTATACCATGAGTATACATAACTTTGTAAAGCTTTTGCATAAGCATTTCCTCTTCCACCTACGAGAAGACCTCCAGCAGTCAGGGATTCAGAGATCATATTATAACAAATGAGTTCGTGATTTAGTATGGGAATAAATCGGCCAAAAAGATGATACATAAACAATAGAATTGACTCAAAGAAAAATCAGGGAAAAAGGCTTCAAAGATCAACAAAGCCCTCAAATTGATAAATATACAAATCTCACCAGTTGAAAAATAAAAACTACAGTGTGAAATTAAGTCTAATATGAATAAACAGATATCAAGCTTCAACAAAATAAAGAAAAATTTTACCCTTCTCTTGGTAATAATGCAAAGAGTATGGCAGGTAGATATTGTAATTGTAAACAACGTAAAATTACAAGTCCTAGTTAATAGGAGAACTTAAAGAAACCAACATTTTGGAAACATGAGGAACCTGAAGTTTTTGTAGCTCGTGAAACATTAATATTGTTGGAATTTTAAACAATAATTTCATGGGTTATGAATAAGAAGTAGGTTGGAAGAGAAGAGGGAAAATGAAGGAGAAAATAGTGTGTGGACAAAAGTCCCACATTGGACAAATCAAGAGAAATAAGAGTGTATATAAGGCTCAATTTCTCACCTCTAAAATGGGCCCTTGGGCCAATCCACTTTTGTGAAGGAGGGAGGACATACATGGGCATTGGTTCACCACACGCGCGCGAGCGCCACCGCCACCGTCCGGCCGACTCGGTCGCTCTTGTGTGAGATTTACAAATAATTTTTTATTAAATTATTTTTTAGTTTGTTCGAACAATCGCGTTTAATTCCTTTTTACCCCTCCGTGATTTTCCAAACAGTGCGGATGTGTGACCGAATGACCGAACCAGTGCATCCGTTCGTTCTGGTACGTCTTCTGGTGTGTCCGGTTGCTCTGTTCTGATGTGTCTGTTCGCACGACACACCAGTTTGCTAACAAAGAAGCATCATTCGCTTCTTTTCGCTTCGTTTCGGTATGTCTGTTCGCACGACGCACCGGTTCGCCTCAAGAGTCGAGTCCATCTGATCAATTTCCGTCAACTATAAATAGGACATGCTAGTGCAGGAAAAATCACTCTCAATCTCGAAACACTCATCTCTTCTCATGTACTGCATAGTGCATTCTACAATCATCTCAACCTGTCCGATTCTGAAAGCAATATCATTGTGTTCGTTCGGGCTTCTGATTGATAGTGTCATCATTTCGAAGACGCAATCCGTTATATCCTGGGAGACAATTGTTCGAAAACCTTGGGCATCCGTATAGAGGGAACAAATTTTCTTAAGGAGACAACGTACGTTGGGCTCGGATTTTATTCAAAGTTCATTATTATTTTCGGCAGTCTTGTGAGTTTTTATATAGTATACATAATTGTTTTGTGTTTACTAATTACACCATCTTAGTTATACATATTCTTATTGAATTTTCTACTTTATAAGTACTTGGGAACAACAAATATTCCGTGAGAAACTCATTCAGCGTTTCCATATGCATGTTAATTACATGATTAATAAACCATTTTTTTGGCTAAAACGATTAATAACCATTTGATTCAAACAAAAAAGCTAAAATAAATGTTAAAAGCATCGGTTCAAGACTTAAAGGATTACTTCAGTAAATATCCGCAGTGCTTTGGGTCAAGCTGTTCAAGCTCCATTCTAGAAGCAAGCAATAGTTTAGTCAATATCAGAAAAAGGACCACATAATTGTTTATGGTGTAAATGATGATTAAAAATTTGCTCTGTTTTAGCGATACACAACAAAGACAAAGAGAGCACTATTTCAACAGCTAAGAGTTCATGCCGCCCATAGGTACATCGTGCTTAAGGTGGCGTGAATTAAAACGTGATAAGTATATGTCACCTATGGGTATGACGTGATTAATGCCACTTTCCTCTTCACTATTTAGAAATTATACTGCTAATAATGTTGCATTATTGTTACTATTATTTTGAGTTATATCAAATGTTGCTGTTCATCAGTGATGTATTATTCATTATTTTAAAATTAGTATCACTATGATTGGCTGCACGTCCGTTTTGGTTGCTTATTGTCAAGAGATAATGTTGACTTAAATATATGTAATAAACAACTATCGGTCAAATGCTGTCAAATGTTGTAGGTTTGGATTCCTTAATTTGGTTTTACACTGTAATCATCGTTCGCTGTAAAATCCTTTTCTTAAAATAATAATTAACTAAGGGTTTAATAAAACAATTTGTCAACACATTCTCATACACCAAGTTGGACTTTGAATTTCACAAGATTCAACATAATTATTTATTACCTAGTCCAAACTATTTAACTAAATAATATGTCATCAATGTTAAAATATCTATATCATACTAAATTGTGGATCCACAAGTTCAAAACACGTTATAAGGCCTTTAGGCCATCCAGTATTATCAAGAGTAATTAAAAATATATAATTAATGTATCAGATCTCCAAAATAGATCAGAGTATACAGATAAATCCTAACATGGAAATATACAATAATCCAACATATATTAAAAAGCTAGAAGCACTACTTTTAATAGAAGTAGCTTAAACTTCCGGAGTCTTCCCTAATAGACTTGCACGACAACTATCACCTGAAAAAATGTTAAATCAACGGAGTGAGACAAAAGCATCAGTAACCAGCAATCCATCTCATCGGGCATACGAGTAAGTGCCCATGAGGTGCCAAGTAAAAAAGTTATAAAAACATAACATTATTACAATAACACTTGTCCATATGTATACATAACAATTCACAATATCATAATCTCATTCTCATGTTTATCACATATGTATACAAGATTCAAAATACAAGAATTTATTTTCTATCCTCCATTATTTCCTCGCATGTCTTATTTCCTCTGACTAAATCCATAGGCTAGTACTCACCCATATGACTGGTAGCTTAACTCAGCAAGCTTACCAATCAAGTGATATGGATCAGCTAAAGTCCACAGAGCACAAGACCGGACCATGGTTCACCCTCTAAATACATTAATGGGTGTCAATGCCCTTCTAAACACAAATGGGCCAAATAACTAACCAGTGTACACTTGGAAGTCTATCACCTTATTTTCTCTTTTTGTACAAGAATTCGCCCTCTTATTCCTTATTTGAGTAACCTTCCATTAAATCCACATCCACCATCCCCTCTCATACCAATATAACATGTCATTATCAATTCATAATTATCAACAAAATCTTTCCAATCTCATAAATAAATATCAATCATATGATATAATATTACTAGTCATTTTCTCAATGAAAGTAATCCCACAAGACAATTTCATTAACATCAAAGTCCTCATCACATATCAATAGCCAAATTTATAATTCTATATATTCAAAAATTACTCACAAACATCATACAAGCATACACAACAAGAGGAAAGTGATTACCTCTCGCCAAAGCTAATTATTACCACACTGCTCCTAATCTAAGAGCTCAAATACACGCCAAAATCAACCTACCACAATCAATTTACTACCCATTAGTAACTCTCCAAAATTCCACATAATCAAAATTATAACCTATATACAAATTTTAATAATAATATATTATAAAAACTAAAAGTAACAGTTTGGGATTTAAATTTTAAAAATGACTGTTTAGTTCTTCAAATTTCAGAAATGACATTTTAGTCCTCTATTTTATAAATAACAGTTTAGTCCTCTGAAATTTATAAATGTCAATTTAGTTCTACAACTTTCAAAACTAAACCGATTAAAATTTCATTAATATCTTTATTAACTAAAATAAAGTTTGTAACCCACGTTTAATCGGTTAAAAAGTCTAAAATATAATTATTTATAAACTTGTTACATAGAAAATTCATTATAAAATCTTATACTAACTAAATAACAAAAGTAAACTGATTAAAATTCATTATTAATCATCCTCTATATTCCTACATTTATATACTATTAAAACTTAAATTTTCCCAAAATTAAAATTCTAAAATATTCTCTAATCAGCAAGAAATTATTTTCATAAGAAAGAGAAAATTATTTAGAATATATTTCATAAAAGAAGTGTTGTAATTAGAAGAGATTATAAGTACCTTATTGATCCCAAAAAATAAAAAAAATACTCCTATCAGAACCTTACCGGACACCTTCCTGCACGACACTTCACGCAAATTTGTTGCTTGAAGTGTGTGAAGAGAGGGGGTATTATAAATACCCCCTCCTGATCCCCTCCCCTATTTTTTTTTTTAAATAATGGTGTGGCGTGTCACACCATTTTCAGTATTAGGGATATTAGGGGGGCCGCCTACGCGCGTCCCACCTTTTTTATAATATAAATATTATATTATAATATATTATTATTAAAAATTATTTTTAATTATTTAATATTTTAACCAAATCCCCTTTTTATTGAATTTTTTTTTACTAAAATAATAATAATAATTATATCATAAAATAAAAAATAAGGATGTTACACGAACTACTTGAAAATTTCCTTCTTTCTGAATGTATGAATACCCTCATTGTATATTCAATACTTGAACTGTTTCGTTCGCTCGCTAAATGATCATTTAGTTCCCAAGGTGGGTAAGTAATTATTGAGCTGGCTTTTGTTGGAATTAAATTTTATTGATGCATGTTAATAAATCAACTAGGAATGGTGTCTTGACATTTATTCAGATCGAGTGGCATTAAAAACGTGTTGTTATAATATGTGTGTACAGGCTGAAGGCTTTGGATGCAAGAAAATTGGCTCTAACAGAAACCTGCAATATCTCTGTAAGCTTCGAAACCACCGATATCTCTGTGAGCGCAGAAACCTCAGTCAACTCAGCTCAGTTACAAGTGATTAAATCGAAAGAGAGCCACTGCAGTGATACTGTGAACTGGAATGCAGCTAGTCTTTAGCTGGCTGGACCTTCATCAACAGATGTATTTTGCTGATGATTAGTCTGTTCCTAGTGCAATTGCTTCTGTTTGTAGAGTGTGTTTCTGTTATTATCTTTGTATTGATCCATTTTCACGGTGAATGCCTCTAGATAAATGAGAAAATAAAACACGTTTTCCCATTGAGGCTATATCCTTTCCTTCTATTATTAAAACTCTATAATATGTTCAACAGAAATAAATTAATGCCATAAAGAATGGAATGTTTGGCTTAATGTGCTGTGTGAAGTGTCAAGCCATTTTTCATTGTCAGGAGAGTTACGGGATGCTAGTTACGGGATTTTTTAATACAGGGGTAAAATGGTCTTTTGTTTATTTTCCTATCTCATTTTCTTCTAGCGAAACAAAAATGTTTTTATCAACCCATTTTATTTTTCAATGCGAACCAAAGATGTCGGTGGTAAAATATTTTCCCTTCCTTTCCATTCTTTTCCCCCTATTTTCTTTCCATTCCTACCTTTTTTTGAACCAAACGGGCCTAAAAGAATGTAACTTTCTTCTGGTTAGCATTTTTCTTTTGTATTTGGAAAATGTATAAGGGCTTGTTTGATTCACCGAAATATAGTTAATGGAATGGAATGGAATGTAATGTAATGATAATTATATAAATTTTTTTGGTTTGTTATTGGGAAGAATGATGTATATGTATAGAAACTTTTAGTTGGATTATATTGAATATAAGAATATATGTGAATAATATAGAAAGAGGCACAATTACCCTTGTCAGCACATATATGTATAATATACATATTATATTCGTGATGATTTTTTTTTATTTTGTGTAATTTACACGTTGGGTTTATAATAATTTTTTAATATTTAATAGTGAAAATATTATGTAATGTACATATTTGATTCATAATAATTTTTTAATAATTAATGATGATAATATTATTTAATGGGATGTTTTAATATTTTTTAACAGTGGAATTTATTTTTTTTAACTTTTTTTTGGGGGGAATATTTCTTAAATTTGTATATTATTAATTAATTTTTTTAATTTTAATGATGATAATTAAAATTATTTAATATTTAACAGTATATGTAGTAAGTATTTTAGTCAATTTAAAAATTATAATCACAATAATATCATTTTCTCCTGATTATGGGTAATTGTCGTTTGCATCAAGATTTATTACTTGTTTGGGATAGTTTTTGGGACCTCCAAAAATGTTTATTTACGTAAGTCGAGACAAAACTTCTCTCACATATTTACCTCATGTGGATGTTTGTGATAGTTTATTATCACGATTGAAAAGTACTTATGAACTTGGACACATAAATCGAGACAACCCTCATCACATAAATTACTTTTTATTCCGTAAATCACGATTGAAAAGTACTTTTGAAGGTTCCAACCGCTATTCCAAACGAACACCCGTAAATCACGATTGAAAAGTTAACTTTCAATCGTGATTTACAGAATACGAAATAACTTTTATGGTCTACAATGTAACTTTTACGATCTACGAAGTAAATATGTAAAAGAGTTTTATCTCGATTTACGTGAATCCAGCTTATGCATAAGCCCGATTCAAACAAACAAGCCTTTAATTTGAAGTGCTCCAATCCTTATTTCAAATAAATAAATGCAATGTAATCATCCCTTGTTTGTGTGTTTGATTGAGCGATTGAGAAACCCAAAAATATTTATATACATAAATCGAGATAATACTCTTCTCACGTACTTACCTCATATATCATAAATTACAATTAAAAAACTATTACTTACCTTATATATCATAAATTATAATTAAAAAACTATTTTTAAAAATCACAATCGTTAATCTAATCAAGGATATAATCCATCCGAACGGGCGCTGAAGGACCTGGAAAACGGCGTCGAAGTCGGTTAAATTCAGCATTCGGAGGATTGCTCAAAATCAAAAACCCCCGCCTTGACCAAAGAAAACCCCTCGCCTTGCAAGCTCTCGCTCGCCCTCAAGTACACCGCACATTTGGGCCACCCTTCAAACTTAAAACCGCTGGCTCTTCTTCATCGAAGCTCTCATCGCTTCAGAAAATAAAGTAACCGCCTATGGAAGATGATGAGTTCATCGACCCAACCCAACCTTCTCAAGGTCTTTCGTCGGAAAGATACCTGCTCGGCTTCGTCTGCGCCAACATCGTTGGGATTAAACACTACTCTGGTACCATCAGTGGCCGTGAAATGGTTGGTCTGGTCCGTGAACCTCTCAACCCCTTCGATGAGAACGCCATTAAGGTCCTCAACACTCGAGCAAATCAGGTTGGGCATATTGAGCGAGCTGTCGCTGCCGTACTGTCTCCCTTGATGGACTCCGAACTTATCATTGTGGAAGGCATTGTGCCCAAAACGTACTCTGGTAACAAATTCAAGATTCCTTGTCAAATTCATATATTTGCGACGATTGAGAATTTTCCAACCGTGAAGGATGTGATTTCAGACAGTGGGTTAGCTTTAATTTTAGTGTCTGATGCAGCGTCTACGTTGTCAGAGTCTATGGCTGTGAAAGATAAGAAGGCTAAGAATGAGTTTAAGACTGTAGATGAGATTTTTAAGTTGGTTGATGAGAATATTAGCAAAAGGGGTGCATTGGAAGCTTTGGAGCCTCCTCGAAGTGTCATCAAGTCTGATCTTTTCCTACATCAAAAGGAAGGCTTGGGGTGGTTAGTTCATAGAGAGAATTCTGATGAATTGCCCCCATTTTGGGAAGAGCAAGATGGAGCCTTTGTGAATATTTTGACTAATTATCACACGGACACAAGGCCAGAGCCTTTGCGAGGTGGTATTCTAGCTGATGATATGGGATTAGGCAAGACCTTAACTTTGCTTTCTTTGATTGCTCTTGATAAAGATTCTATTGCTCTAAATATGGAAGAAGGGAAGCATGATGAAATGGGGGAGCTTGATGACTTCGCTATCTCAAGTGGTAAGAAGGGTAAAAGGAGAGGAACAAATAAACAGCCCACTGGATCAGCAAAAAGACGCAAGACTGAGAGTACTTCTTCAAGGGGCCATGGGAATGGAAAATCTGTTGCTGTAGATTGCACACCTTCAACGGGCATGGATATAAAGACTACATTGGTTGTGTGCCCCGCTTCTGTAATTTCAACATGGATAACACAGTTAGAAGAACATACTAAACCAGGCACATTGAAGACTTACATGTATTATGGTGATAAAAGGACCGACAATGCTGTAGAACTTAAGATGTACGATTTAGTTTTAACCACATACACCACTTTAGCTACTGAAGAATCTTCTTCAGACTCACCCATAAATAAAATACAGTGGTGGAGGGTCATTTTGGATGAAGCACATGTAATAAAAAATGTGAATGCTAAACAAAGTCAAGCTATCATGAAAATTGTAGCTAAGCGGAGGTGGGCTGTTACAGGGACACCAATTCAAAATGGTTTATTTGATTTATTTTCTCTCATGGCATTTCTACGCTTTCAACCATTTTCAACAAAGAGTTATTGGCAGAGCTTAGTGCAACGTCCTCTTGCAGAAAGAAACACAAACGGACTCTTACGTCTTCAGGTATTTTCATGCATCAGTTCTTAGTGTTCTCTTGTAGTATCAAAGATCACCTACTTATGGCGATATTTAAACGATAGCGCAGCATTATTCTAGGTCTAGGCTAGTTTTGTGGACTTTGCTATGTCTCTTTTTTTGTATGCAGAAGCAGAATGAATGTATCATTGGTTAATTTTGGCACTTTTGTTTCTTTATCTTTTACTTATGGTGTAGGTTTTGATGGCAACAATTTCGTTGCGAAGAACAAAAGATAAAGCATTGGTAGGATTGCCTCCAAAAACTGTAGAGACTTGTTTTGTTGAACTTCTTGAGGAAGAACGGAAACTGTATGATCAGATAGAATCGAGAGCACAGGACATAGTGGCAGGTTATATAAATGATGGAAGCTTAACGCGCAACTATTCAACCGTACTTGGTATAATTTTACGGCTTCGCCAAATTTGTACTGATATGGCATTGTGCCCTTCAGATCTAAAATCGTTGCTTCCTTCTAATAACATTGAAGGTACCAAAGTCTCCAGTTAATACATCTTCCTTTTCTAACTACATGTTTTTTCAACCTCTTATTTCTGCCACTTCAAGTAACTGTGTGGTGGGACTTGGAATTGAGTGGAGATTTACTTTGTGCATCTGGTTAGTTAGATTTCTCATGCTTTCCTTTTCTTGCTGCCATTATTCCTTGAACCTGAGTTGGATTCTCATGCTTGGAATTTGAAGGCTTCTATACAATTTATTATCATATCAAACCATGTGCTTTAAAATTTCTTTGATTGCTTAGGGTAATGACCTTTCCCATACCTCTTGATTGACGGCCATGAAAAGGTCAGTGCTTTCCAGCCTACTGGGGATCGCTTACTGTCTATGCAATCAAAGTTATTTTATTCAAAAAAGGAAGATTGTCTTAGGTTGGCAATATCAGCACCATTTTTTGTACCTTAAGATACCTTCTCTTGTTGTTGAAGGGGATTAAACTTAGATTGGCTTTCAAATGAATCTGTATTAGGATTTCTAAGACAAAGTTGTGAAGAATTTGATGCTATTCTTTTTTCTTGTACCTGCCGACTGTAAAATATCTAGCTTGTCCAAGAATGTTATGTTCATTAATATCTTGCTGGAAATTTCAGCGACATTCCTTTACTGAAAAATACGTAGTTGAGTCATAATTATTTCTGTTCTGAGGTCAACATCTGCCTTTTTCTTATCTTAGTTAATTGATTTCACTGTGACAAACTATCAAAGAATCTGAAATTGCTGGCAACAAAGAACCTGTTAACATGGTTTTACATTTGTTTAGAGCTTGCTTTATTTTTTGCTTGGAGTCTCGAAGATGACTTCTGTAAAAAGTCACAGCTGGGTGCTCTTATTATGACTTTTTTATATGTAATGAGTAAAAGAGCTACGTCCTTGCTAGGCAGTGCTTATCCCTCATTTGTTCATTTGAAGCTGTACAGACCTTTTGCTCACGAATTTACCAATCTGTGTTTTTAAAGTTTCATGATATTAGTCCTAGGAGACATAGATAATTAAAATGAGGTGTATAATTAAGATTAAAATACTTTTACTTTATAAAGACATATTCCTAAAGTAAATTCTAGAAATTTCATTGCATCCTTATTTATGATTTGTATATGAACAGATGTTTCCAATAACCCGGAATTGCTGCAAAAGTTGGTAGAGGTGCTGCAAGATGGTGAAGATTTTGACTGTCCGATATGTATTTCTCCACCAACTGACATTGTGATTACATGCTGTGCTCACATATACTGCCAAGCTTGTATTCTGAAAACCCTGCAGCGGAGCAAAGCTGGTTGTCCCCTTTGTCGTTACCCCCTTAAAGAATCTGATTTGTTCTCCGCCCCACCTCATGCTTCTGGTGCTGATGCTTATGGACTCTCCTCAGACAAAACCAACTTATCCTCTAAGGTGTCTGCTCTGCTGAAACTCCTTGTTGCCTCAAGGGATCAACATCCAGCTACAAAATCAGTTGTGTTTTCTCAGTTTCGTAAGATGCTGATTTTACTGGAACAGCCTCTGAAAGCAGCTGGTTTCAAGACATTGCGCCTTGATGGGACCATGAATGCTAAACAAAGGGGCCGGGTTATGGAAGAATTTGCAGCTGGAGGAACAGAGGAGCCCATGATTCTACTGGCAAGCCTCAAGGCTTCAGGCACAGGTATAAATCTGACAGCCGCCTCCAGAGTATACTTATTGGAGCCATGGTGGAACCCAGGAGTGGAGGAACAAGCAATGGACCGTGTCCACCGCATCGGACAGAAAGAGGAGGTGAAGATTGTAAGATTGATTGCTAAAAACAGCATTGAAGAGAGGGTATTGGAGTTGCAAGAGAAGAAGAAGCAGCTTGCAAAGGAAGCGTTTGGAAAGAGGAGTGCAAAGGGTAGCAGGGAAGTTGGAGGGGATGATTTCCGAATGCTCTTGTCCTTGTGAGCTTTTCTCTCGTGTCAATATTAGTTTATAGTTATATCAGGTGGAAGTGCATGCATGTCCCATGTTGTGTTCCCTACAGGGAATTTGTATGTATGTATGTATGTTCTGGTCTGTCTTTTTGTCCTTTTTGGCTAAAAGCTTTTTGCTGTTCCCAACCAGGAACATTCAACGTGCCTAGTGTAATGGCAGCATGCACACAAGCTTCCATTTTGAGATTCATCATTCCATTGATAAGCAAGATTTACCGGGGGAAAATCTACTTATTTTGCCTTTTCCTTGGGTGTTATTATCCCTAAAAAGTATGTTTGTGTTGGTGATTCTTTTGACTTTTCAAACTTCCAAGCAAGATTCTGTAGGTTCTGAACTTTTTTTTATCCCTTGATGGTCGTTAAAAGTGTTCGTTAGTGTTATCTAAAAACAAATAGTAAAGGCTGATCAAGTTCTGCACTATTCTTTACAATAATGGGATGCAATTTTTGAAGTCACGGTTATGGAAAATGTATTATAATTTTTATTTTTTGACATGAAAGAAAGTTACTTTCTTTCATCTTCTTTACTTCAACCAATATCAAAATGTATTTGGGAGGCTACCATCTTCTCATCCGCCTTTTATATTCTATTCCCTTATGTCTCAAATGAAATAGCTATACGTAATGGCCAATTAAGAACTATATGTATCATATTCATCTCTCTTGGTTTTCCCCCTTTTTAAGCGGCTACCAATTTCAAGTGGTCTTTTCTTTTTAATAAGACAAAATGATATTATTGAAGAAGTAAAAGAAAAACATAGTCTGAACACCAAGAAAATTAAAATCATATAATAGAGTATTTTTTGTCAAGTGATACTGGTCAAATGTTTGGACCAATTCCATATGATCTTCATTGCTAAATGCTGAACTTATGGTGGGGATTGTATGTATGTAATGTGGATTTGAATTTTTTTCCAAAAGAAAAAACATATGGGACCACTTTATGAGGAAAGAGATGTAACAAAATTCATAATGTCATAAATGTATAGCATATCAAATATCATTATATACCAATAGGTGCCTAAGGTACATTCATTGAACTTATTTTATTGGTGGCCATTGGCCCACAACCAAAAACTCATTTTATTGGGCCTATTCGTGATGGGGCCCAACTGAAGGGAAAAGGAAATAATAATACGATAATATATTAAAGGGAAAAAACAATGCCAGGCAAAAAGAAAAAGTATCAAACAATGCGTCTATTCAACCAATTAACATTGAAACTATATTATATTTATATATACAGTACTTATTGAAGGTTATAAGATAATCTAAAATACATCTAGATAGATATATCTATAAGAAAGGAAAAAAAATCAAGCATATTTAAAATGCTCATTGAAATCCTAAAAATCGAATGGATTGTATGTCAATACAAGTAAAAGTGAAAGGATAAAATTAGATTCAGAGCATCAAAACATGACCATCATAGCATGTAATTAACTTTAATTTAAGCCACCATCAGATAAATGTTACAATTTTAAATTTGAAATTCAAAGCTTCAAACTTTCAATATTTATTGGTTAAAAATAAGTTCGTGATCAGATTGTTGATATCTATATTCTAATTTTATTTTAAACTTACACAAATATAATAATTTTAATTTAATATTTATATATTTACAATTCACAAAAAAAAATCAATTATTTATTTTCACCAACTTTCCAAATTACTTATGCGAACTTCTTCTTTTTTTCACTTTCTATATAGTGAAACGAGTTAATTCATTATTTAAAGTTTTAATTCATATAATAAAAAGTAATCCTTCACAAATCTTTTGTTACAGATAAATACAGATTATCTAAAGGCGGCCCTTAATAAGTAGGAAATTCTCAGGTTCGATGAACGAAAACGTTGTTTCCTTTAGCATACTCAGGAATAAATGATCGAACAATAAACATCCTGGGACATTGAATGTCCATTTATGGCATTTTTGTATTGCTTGTCTAGTAATAGAACATCATAATAATGATCAATGAAACCCTTTTTGGGAAGGAAAATATGAGGCGTGACGCTTATCGTTCACTCCCCAATATGCTTCTTAATTAATTAATCTTATGGAGTCTAATGAATATTGTTTGGCACCCAATTTCTCTGTGAAAATTCATTTTAAAGAGTTTCCCCGCCTTTTCTGTAAGAAAACAATTTAAAAAAAATTGAACTGGTAAGAAAGCACGTTTTAAAGATAACCGCAGGATCAGGTTTAGGGGCCTGAGTCCATAAAACTGCCATTTGGAAGCATCTTTTCTGGGAAAAAAGCCACAGGTTTTTTGGGGACGTTGTCAATATTGTGTTTTGTGTATATCACATAAGGCAAAAGCAGTGAATTTAATTCGCCAATTTTAGGACAGAACCAATAGCAATTAATGCAGAGAGAAATTAAGCATTACGCAGGGTCATTGAAAGGAAATCCATTCAAATAATTTTTTTTTTGCTTCCCAATTCCTTGTATATGTGATTCTCTGGAAAGTAGAATGCAAACCCAGAGGCCAGATTCCTCTGTATCTGTGGATTTCTCTTTTAATTTCCCACTTTACTTCCTTTTCTTGCTCAGAAAAACAAGTATAACCATCACCTTTCTTCTCATTTCTCACCCCTATATAACTCAAGTCCAAGTGTTGGTCCTAGCATCAGAAAGTCCTAAACTTTAATTGAAATTATATATATTGCCTTTACATAATCTCTTAGAATTCCCCCATTATTCTCCAGATAGACTGAAACTTGGTCATAGCCATGAAATCGAAGAGCATTGAGGAGTGGAGAAAATATTTTGAGAGGGGAAACTGTAGCATCTACCAGATCATCAATAATGCAATAAGAGTGGCTGCTTTGGATCAGCCTGAAGAGTTCAAACTTCGAAGAAACAAGATCCTTGAGAGGCTCTACTCTTGCCAATTCACCGGAAATTGCTGCTGCCTTGATCAGACCACGGAGCAAGATGTTCATACCACCATTTCACAAGTTTTCCGGGACTGCAAAAGAGCATGTCCGCATAATGAGACCACTAATAAGGTCGATGATTCAGCGGTCGCCGGAGGAGGAGAAGGAGGAAGAGCCACCGGTCAGCGGGCCAATGAACCAGGAAACAACATTATTGAAGATGATCGCGATGAAAACATTCGCTGTGTTTTGCAGATTAAGGATCAACTTGAGAGCAACAAGCTGGTTAGTATATTCATGTGTTTTAATTGGGATGCACATCCTTAAGTTATTTTCTATTTCTCTAGGTTTTTTTTTTTTGGGTATTGATTCACCACTTTTGATAGATGGAGAGTGAAATCTACGAGTCACTAAAGAAGCTGCAATCGTTGGTTCATCAATCTGTAAGTGTTATAGAGGTGAGACTTAACTATTATTTGCAATTTATGATTGAGTTTGATTTTTAATACAATAATTAATATGAATGAGAGATGTTTGAGAGCGCTAACCCTTGTAATTAATTAAGATTATAATCATTATATGTAGCTTAATTATGATATAAAAGTGTTAAGAATGGTTAACCAAAAAGTGTGTTAAGAATGCAGAAACGAGGATCAACGCTTGAAATGGGGAAGAAAATATATGTGGAATATAAGTAATAAAATAACACCATTACATCTTAAATCAGAATCTGAAGACTCCTACTTATGAGCATTCCCACCTATATACAAGTTATTATTAAACAAGGTTATGTACACTTGGCGTCTCCTGATAATTTTCCTCTTAATTATGATGTTAGGTTCCTCTATATATATTGAAATCGCATAAACACTAATTAAGCACGTGTTAAAACAACACCAATGCAGCCCACCAATCTGAATGTGTTTTCAATTAAACAGTGTGGCACACGTAAGTCTTTGACTAACAAGGGCTAGTCCCATTTTTTATCAGGACCAGTTCCAATTGAGATCAGGTCCTTGCACCATTTTTGAGATATGACGAAAGAAAAAAAAAAAGGTACTGGTTTGGAATATGGTAAAGTGCAATGATTGCATTAAGGAAGGATCACTCTCATTTCTGCTCTTGAAGTTTCTTCGCCCAATTTATACTCTCTTCCTATTCCAAACGTTTCTCCTCGTTTTCGTTCTGCGTTCCTAATTACTGTGTAATATTCATCAATATCTTGTACAAGGGGGAATAATACATCTTATCCCTTAAACTATACAAGTCTTGATTGCAATATTTAAATGTTTAAAGTTATGTTGCAATAAGCGAAGAATGATCTCTTCATGTTCCCTATTCTCGAGCCATTGCCTGTGGCTAGAAGGAGTTTAACAAATGTGTGCGCGCGCGCGCCCTCCATATACAGGCATTAGTAGTTATATTAATATATGTATTGAATTTCTGATTATGGTTTGTATTGTGCAGGCTACAAAAATAGGGAGCACAATAAGTAATTTTAGGCAACACAGGTCGAAGGAGATCAGTCTTTTAGCTACCATTATGACTGAGTATGAATTCCCTCTGCCTTTTCTTTTCTCCCACAACAACACACACATACACACACATATAAGAAGCCCGTTTATAAGAAATCTCCTCTAAATATTCCAAATCAACGTGGAACTAAGAGATGTACATTTCAAACAAATTTCTTAATCTAAAAAGCCTTTTACATTTCTCTCAGAATGAATTCAACTCTATTTTCAGTTTTTCTCCCAATAAATTTGATGCGTGTGGAGAGAATCATGAACGTGCATGAAAGGCTCATAAATAGTAATACTTCATATATTCGATTGTTTTGGAGGCCTCTACACACATGCAACCTTGATTTCCTCCACGCACCCAATCCACTTCTCTCACAACAACACCAACTTCTTAAATTTGGGCTAATAAATACATCTTGTGAAGTTTGCATATATATACATACAGTTATATATACACAACATATTCTTGCGTGGGATTAATTTCATCCACATATATATAGAATAAAATTTTACAAAATTAGACTCGTATTAGCCAGGTACAAGTAGTCGTGAAAGAGATATTATTGATGCAAACAAAAGAGAAATTATGGAGCCGTGAGAAAATATATGATGCCTAATTTGCCATTATCGCAGCCAATGGAAGTCCATGATTGCGGAGCTCGTGGATAATAAAACGGCAGAAACTACTGCAGGTAATTAATTAATCACTTTTTTTTTATAACCATATTGACATTTTAAACATTCATGACAGTCTTGAGTTGATTAATTAGAGAGGTTCAAGAAAGTAGAAGCACAGACACACACACACGCACATATAGAGTAACATATTTTTCATTGTGTAGAGAAATCTAAAAACCCTGCGCCTAGCTTCGTTCTTGAAGAATGGCGAGAATTTCCTTCCCTTGAATTTGTTCCTCAGCCTCCAGTGGAGTTATCAGAGGTATCAATTATATATAAAATTTCCATCTTCTGCTTTTGTTCCTTGTGCTTTTGCATTATCGTTAACCACACACACACATCTTGTGGCATTATTTTATGCATGATTGATTTATCTGATTACGTGTTCCGTTTCGCTGGCCACCCTGGGGTTCCGTTTCTTATGAACTGGGAAGAACTTCCTTGATGAGATGGACGATTACGAAAGTAAGTCACGAATTCTTGTTATTTTTCTTCCGCATTATTTCTGATTTAATTTGTAAAGAACATTGTGCCTCTAATCTTGATTTTCTTGAATTCGAGAAACACTAAAATGTGCATATTATATTGGTTATGGGGGAAAACATACAGATGCTGCAGGTAATAAGGACAATAATCAGACAAAGTTGAAAACAAAGAAAGCATCGACTGAGAAATTCAAAAGTGGCAGATCCAATGAACCATCCAACAAAAGCAACGCCAAAGTTGAAAACAGTCCTAGTGCAACGACAGAGAAGAACCCTTTAATGGGAAACAAAAGAAAAATGGAGGACGCAGAGTTGGTCACACCCACCATCAAGCGCCAGAAACCAGCCACGTCAGCACCAAACCCTAAACTCCCCAAGACTGAACAGAAGCCAAGAGTGAAGAAAGAGGTCCAAAATCACAATTCTGAGCCTCGTACCAGATACAGAGCCCTTCGTATGAGTGCTGAACCCACCCATGCCATCACTCCCCGTGCGAGAAAGGTGTGTGTGTGTGTGTGTTTTTAATTTCAAGTTTCCAAGTTTAATTTGGTTTTAATTCGATACTTATCTGATTATTCCGACTGCTTTTATATATATGTACACACATATAGTCACGCAGGTCATCTGGTAATACTGCAATGGAAGAGAAACTTGAAACGTCCAGTTGATTCCAGTAGGTGATGTTCACAAAGAAAGCATCGACTAGCCGCTCCAAGAATCAGACTCGAAAGTGAAGGCTAGCTTGACCTTGTTTTGATATATGCAAGTGCTTCGGATTTCAAATTCAGTTTTACTTTCTATGAGTTATTACCTCCTCGCGCGGATATTATATGCTTTGCGAATTCTATCATTCGCCAAATACATCTTTAGGCCTTCATGAGCTTCAATAAATTTTTAGTATTTGGGTTTATTTGCTATGCATGCGCTGAGTACTCGAATTGACTCTTCCTTTATCGCCATCTCAGGCTTTCTCTCCTTCTCATTTCTCAATCTCTCATACAACAATATGTGTGTGGTTTTTACTTGTTATAGTATAAGTAAGCTATATATGGTTGGAAAAGGCCCAATAATGAATACCCAATATATCTTCCGTGCCTTTTTGAATAAGAAGAATTCAGTGATTTGTTGTTTCTTTAAACTCCTCAAGTTTTCTGTTTTAAAGAGCAGCTATTACCGTGTAAATAACAGAAAGAAAGAAAAATTACATTTCATAATTAGAATATAGGTTAAAACTCTGCTTGCTCTTTATAATTTGTCTTTCTTTTAGTATTGATCATTATAATTTTAAATTATAAGTTTTGGTCCCTTAAACTTTTTTCCATCTAAAACTTAAGTATGTATATTTTTAATAAAAATATAACATTTTGACGCTAATCAAGGGACCATAGCTTATAATTTAAAAGTACAGGTAACCAAGGCAACATAAGAACAACAACAACAACAATAATAAAGCTTTTATCCCACTAAATAGGGTCGGTTACATGAATCGCACAATGTCATTATACTCTGTCAAAAACCATTGATTTCGATATATTATTAATTAGAAGGTCTCTCTCTATAACCTCATTGAGTGTTCGTTTCGGCCTTCCTCGACCTCGTCTAATAGGACTACATTCTACTTGATGCACCCTTCTCACCGGAGCATTCAAAGGCCTACGCTGAACATGTCCAAACCACCTCAAACGATTCTCTACCATTTTTTCTTCAATAGGGGCCACTCCCACTTGTTCACGTATATGAGTATTACGAATCTTGTCTTTTCTTGTATGGCCACTCATCCATCTCAACATCCTCATCTCAGTGACTGTCATTTTATGCTCATGTTGTCCCTTTAAAGCCCAACATTCACTACCATATAACAATGCTGGTCTTATAGCAGTACGATAGAACTTTTCTTTACCTTATTAGGTACTTTACGATCACAGATAACTCCAGTAGCTTTTCTCCATTTATATCATTCGGCCTGAATTCTGTGATCGACATCTCCATCAATTTCATCATTTTGTTGTATAATTGATCCCAAATATCTAAATTTTGTCACTTGTGGGATGACTTGCCCTCCCAATTTAACTTCAACTTCCCTTTGGTTTTGTCATTTATCAAACTTGCAATGCATATATTCAATTTTGTTCCTACTAAGACGAAAGCCCCTCAATTCCTAAACCCGTCTCCATATCTCAAGTTTAGAATTAATATCTTCTCTGGATTCAGCCAACAGAACTATATCATCCGCAAAAAGCATGCATGTAGGGATCTCCTCTTTTATAGGCTCAGTTAGAACATCTATTACTAGGTTGAACAAATAAGGACTCAACGTTGATCCTTAATGTAGTCCAATCCTTATAGTAAAGTCATTTGTAACACCTCCAGACGTTCTAACATTGATTGTAACCCCCTCATACATGTCGGCAACATAAGAACAAACTATTAAAAAAAATGACTAAATATTGCATCAACCATTCTGAAAATTATAATAACCCAAACATTTGCCAACCTCAAACAATATCATAGAATTAGTAGTATGAATATGGTGAGTTAGATCCTCACCCATGTGCTATCATAATTACGGTAAAATCTGAACCATTTAAAATCTAATTTAAGAGATTTAGATTTAAGATTTTTAATATGTGATTTTTCAATGATGAATTCATTGTTTGAGAAGTGTCAATTATAAGATTATATTTATTTTAATTTTTATATCTATTAAAGTTATTTTTTTTTTTTTAGAAGTGCACTCCATGTTATGGTATTTCACTATTTTGGATCAGCAAGGAATGACCGGTGGCTCACGTTGGCACTTAAGTAAATACATGTCTTCGGCGGTTGAACCCGGTGATGCAGAAATGGGTCCAACAAAATGAAAGCCCACGGCTGAGTCCATTTCCAACCGATGACTCAATCATTGGAATCAATCCTCATACAAGTTAACTAATATGATTGGTAGGTTGTGATCCGTCACAGCCTAATAAATTAAAGTTTAAATTTTTATTGAGAGAGATGATCATATTTAGTATATAACTTTAAATCGAATTCTAAAAGGATACATGTACTTAGGAAACAAAAATTTCAACGAGTTTATGTGGGGAAAAAAAAATATCACTGAGTTTGGATGGACGGCACAGATACACAATCTACAAAAATCTCATTTTTACGTTCCTCCCCTCCCCTGCTAGATTACATGTTGGGTTAATCTCGTTCTATTATAAACTGGGGATAGATTATAAAAGGAACGATTATTTTTTTTTCGCCAGTGATTATAAAAGGAACGATTAAACTACCAAATTAAATCATTATGAATATTTTTGTAGTTTTTTTTTTTTAAGAATATATAAGTGGCTGGGACTGGATCACAAAATGGATTCAAATATTCAATGCAGCCAGTGGGTTTTGACTTTTGAAGCCGTCCGTCCCCACAGGACATTAACAAAAAGCCTTTGCTGGCAATATATAGGGTTTTTTTAAAACGCATTTGACTTCAAACAACTTTACGAGTCAACAAATATAAATTTATACTCCCACTGAAATTACTCTTATGATAATAATAAGAAAACTATTATTATCATAGACAATCCAACTACAAGTATGTAAAAATGCTCCTCTCCAAGAGGATTTTAATACTGTACGATTGGGCTCTTCGCTGCCGAAAAAATAATGGGGAGAGAGCAGAGAGGAGGTCCTAACATCCCCCCAAAAAAATAAAAAATTAGGGTGGGAAAAGGCTAAGTTAGATCCGGCTTTATCCTTAACAAACTTGTATTGTAATAAGTTGGTATAAATTTGACCTATAGTCTGTCATAGGTTTTTTTTAAGCCTGAGTCTAGCTTGTTCAGAGACCTGACTTAAAACATGTTTTTTAATATTTATCTTTTATTACATATTTTTTTCAAATTTCAAATCTTCCCTATTTCTTTTCTTTTTAGTTTTTCAATCCATTTTCTTTTATTTCTTTTCTATCTTTTCCCAGTTTATAATAATCCTTTTATTTTATATTATTTTTATTTCTAATCTAATTTTAATAACTTCTTTTACTCCAACAAGTCATATTTTAGTTAAATTCTTGTTATCCAAATAATTACATGATAAAATCTATTTATGGTGAAATAATTATTTCTTAATGATAATTGAATTATAAAAATAAAAATTAAGATGCTACATTTAATACTTATTTTTTCACAATTTTTTATAATATTATAAATCTATAATCGGTCCAAGCCGACTTAACATTCTTAACAGACTTATCGACATACCTAGGCCTAGTCTTTTAAAGAATATAATAGGTCTGAGCCTGCTACTATTTTCAAATAGGTTATACTAAATTACTTAACCTATTTCCACCCATATTATCCGTACACAAAATCTAAATTTGCAGCCTCCATCTCACACTTAATATCTTAAGAGAGACGCTTGGTGTTCAGTTGAGCTATAAGATATTGACAAGGTGTTTAAGTAGTGTGTGTTGGTGAAATAGTCGTGTGTTTTTAAATATTGCATCCAAGTTTTAAATTTATGACATAGTTTATAATATAAATTATATTATAAATTAGGTCCTATAATCAGTATTGGAAGAGTATTATATTATACTGGTGTCATTTTAGTATATATATGTGTCAATTTTGCATTGATATGATGATGATTTATAAAAGTGTGTGTGAGAGAGAGATAATGAATACGGGTCATATACACGTAGAGCGTCACGCCTGCACTCCTGACGGCCCCTTTGCTGGCATTTCTCTCCCTCTCCATCTCTTGCCATCTCATTGTCTCATTGGTCATTATTTTTCAATATATTATACGATTTTTAATATAAGATTTAATTAATTATTTTTTAAAATAAAATAAATCAATTAATCATAATATAAGTCGCCTGTCATTTAATCGTATATTAGTTAACAAGGCAAAAAAATTAGTTTAGTATAAAAATAATAAAAATAAATATTTTAAAATAATAAATTAGTTCATACATTTGTTAATTTTCATTCCGACTAAAGTAACAAGTTTAAGAAAAGTTTCTTTGCTGGGCAAAAAGAAAAAGAAAAGTTACTTTTTGAAGCTTACAAAAGCGTGATAATAAGAAGTCTCATGATAAGCAACCATCTGTTACAACTTCCACGCTAGGAGGATTGCGTTGAAAGGAAGCATGCAAGTCCTTGGGCTTTCAAATTCTAAAAGGTTAGCTTTGGGTGTGACTCTCCCATTATCTTATAAGTTCAAAACTCTCTGTTTTTTTGAACTTTATAGTGGGAGGCTCGTAAAAATACCCTTTCTCAAAAGATGTGGCATCCTAACAGCTCTATACTACAACACTTTCACCTAATTAATGTTTCCGTATATTGCCGTCTAGTTCTTACAATTATAACCCTCTTTAGCGTGTCAGTTCTCAATAAAACGTCTAATGTAACAAATATTCCACAAGTCCTAGGAGAGATGTGGCGTAAAAACTACCGTGAATGAGAGCTTTTAACATGTTAGTCTTTTTAGATTGCGCACTCACTTCAGGATTATGTTTAAAACAGAAACATCTAATAAGAAATTTTTAATGCAAAAATAACAATAAATCTATGTATGTTGTTTACTTATTGTGATTTTTTTTTCTTATTACGTTTTTTACTGTGACCCATGGTGGTTATTCGCATAAAATTATGAGGGAATTCCAACAACAACAAAAATACCTTCAACATTTAGAAATCTTGAATAAAGGATTTTCCACTAAAATAAATTGTCATTTGTTAATAAGCATAGTCAATACTCAATACTTAAATTATTGTAGGAAACAAAACTGTTTTGGAATTTTGATATTTTGAAGGTATTTTTTCTAATTTTTTTCTTAAAGCTAACTATCTTGTTCCTAAATTTAAATAAGAGTCGTTGGATGTGAGGAGAGAGTATTTTAGGAACCGAAACTTGCACTTCCCATTAAATAAAAAATATTTACTACTTACGTTTTTTTAAAATCTATTAAATAAATGGGACCAGAGGAAGTAAAACTTATGATAAATTAAATATTTATACGTGAGTGTATAAAAAACATTTATACATGCTAGTAATACAAGTTATTTTTCAATACCAACTCCTTGAAAACCTAACTAGTTATTAGCCAAGTTTTTTTAACCAAAATTATTAGCCAAGCTAACATTTAAATACTTTTTAAAAAATACTCTTATATTCTGAACATTCATTTTTCCAAAAAAAAAATATTTAAAAGTACATTTTTTTACGATTTAACAAATCATGATGTATTTGGCCAAAAAAAAAATCATGATGTAAAGGTATAACATATGATTTAAGAATGCTGGCCGAAAAAACATATGATTTAGTAAGGAAAAAAATTATTATCCCAAAAAAATTAGAGATTGGATATAAATGCTTTTATGATGTGCCCAAGAGTTAACGATGTTTTTATCCAATAATGGGTATAATTGAGACAAGAGGAGGCGGCACTCGACTCATGAATTACACCATTCATTGAACCACAATGCACAACTTATTACAAGACGTCGCTTTCGGGCTCGTCCCTTGTATTTACTTCAAAAAATGACAAAGAAAGAAGCATTCGTCATTAAGGTAGCTTTCAGTGTTGTGATTCACGTTTTATACTTCCTTTTTTAATTTAATATAAATATAATTGGGAGAATTGTTAAAAAAAATATATTTGGAGTAAATTAATTGTCAAATGTTATCACACGTGCAAACCATCTTCCGTCGTGTGCAATAGATATTCCGTGATGTGCAACCAATCTTCCGTATGTGCATAAATCTTTTTTATGGGTGTACAAACATTTTTCGTTGTATGTAAAATATCTTCCAGTTGTGTGTAAATATCATCTGTCGTGTGTAATAAATATCTCATAGTAGCATTTAACAATTAATTTACCCCAAAAATATTTTTTAACAATTCTCCCAATATAATTTACTCATTATAACTCATTTCTTCCTCCGTAAAACCATTAGTTATTACTAGCTTCACATTTTAATTACCATTACTTTAATTTTTCCTTTAAAATGTGTTTTCATCAGAAAAAGTTTCTTCCATTAATTTGCTTCTTCACAGAATTAAATCTTGATCATCAGAAATTTTCTAACTGTCGCAATGATAATTTTTTTTTCGGTCAATTTAAAACCCCTACACACCCCCTTAATTAATCACTGAATCAAAATATGGTTTTAACACCAATTTGTAACAATCAACCCCTTGATCCTGAACACTTCACGCCATATATTTTTTTTAGCAAAAAAATTATTTGTTGCCTGAATCTTCTTTTGAAATTTATTTAAATTGATGATCATGGCGTGAGATTTCACATCAGTGGGTGTTGTGAGGGTGAGACAAAAATTATGATACAAACAAAATTTTGCTTTGTGCCTACTAACAAAAAAACGTATGATGTGAAAATGAAAAGTCTAGTTAATTGCTACAGTATTTGACACTTACTATACACTGCATACTACATCATCTATACTTAATATAAGATTATTTAATATAAGACTTGATTATTTTTTGTATAAATAAAAAAAAAAATAAATTACTTAATCATAGCACATATTATATATCATTAGATCATATATTAGTTTATAAGTTAGGTAAATTAATTTAAATAAAAAATATATAAATACCTTAAAATGATTTATTTAACATCATTAATCTCTAAAAAAAATTAGATGGTCTTATATATATATATATGAAAATACTAAGGGTAAGTTATCTAATCAAAGCTCAAACTACGCGACACAAGCTTCATTATATATATATATATATATGAAAATGTTAAGGGTAAGTTATCTATATATGATCATGTATCTTAATTTTAAGTTATTATTATTTAACTATAAATTCAAAGCGGGGAGATAAATAAAGAAAGAATCTGTTACATATATAAAAGATAATCAAAATCAAATAATGTATGCGTAAAAATTAAGTACTATGATAAATAGCAAGTCAAGTAGCGGGTTGCGTGAAAAGGCAAAACAAGAGAAAAAATCTGAAGTGCATTGGCAAGGCGGTAAAATTTCCGCCTTCGTTGCAGTGCGCGGGATCTGCAATTTTTGTACAGCAAGGTAAGATGACTAGGTAGATCAGATGTCGCTGTATTTTAATTAATCTCTTCCTTCTTTTTTATCAAAATTTTAATAGACTTTTTTTTTTTTAAGAAATATAGCGTAACAATTATCAGATTTGAACAGAATTTTTTCTTTTTGGTTTCTCCTTCCTCTGTTCCTTTTTCTCCACAAAACCCAGACGGGTCTCAACTGTAGTTTCAGCCCAATTCTCTAATCTCTTTTCACCAAGACGCTTCCTCCCCCCTTCCTTCCTCATTCTTCATATCCATCTCCGCCAGCCTCCCCACTATTTTATTAGCTAATAGCTATAATCTCGTCAACATTTTCTGGTCAAAAAACGCGCACCTGTTTCAGAACTTGACCCGTCTTTGGCTAATCATCGGCCTCTATTTTTTACTGCGTGTAACCTTCGGATGATATCTAGTCTCTTTCAGGATCGGATAATAATCTAATACTCTTTGATTGTTACACAGTAGAGAACCCTGCTGGAGTTGGTTATTTGCAATCTGATAGATATCTGTAGCCTGTGAAAATTGAATTTCTGGGTCTTACACTCATCCCTATTATATGAACACCCGTTTTTGATTTGTGGATAATTGCTGGATTTTCAGTTTTGGATCTAGCCTCGTCAGGATTGGTCCACCTCGTGAGTTTTGCGAGATAACCATGAAGTCTGGCTCACTAGAGTACTGGAGGAATTACTTTCGAACTGCAAATTCTGATATATTCGATATAATTCACCACGCCATCATGGTGGCGGTTTCCGATTGTCCGAAGGAATTTAGATTACGAAGAGACGGGATTGCGGAACGTTTGTTTTCTAGTAGATGGTCTCGTTGTGTGGGGTGTGATCGATTAGAGTTGGCGGTTTCTGGTGATGATGAGGAAGATGGAGGTTGTAAGAGTGGTTTTGATCGAGAAGTTACTGAATTAGAAGCAGGAGCTAGTAAAGAGAGCAAGGTCAATAGTAGCAGAGACGATCACGAAGAGATGAACAGGAACCAAGTGAGTAATTTTAGTTTTGGAGAAGCTGAGGCATTGACTGATGAGATTGAAGAAGAGTCTCTGATGGTTGGAGAGGTTTTGAGGATCAAAGAGATTCTTCATAACAGCAAGGAAGAGGTATATCCTCTTTTCTTGAAATTCTCTTCTCTGTTAGTGTTCAACCGTTCATCCCTTTCCGGATAAACAATTTGTGTTGCAATTTATTTGATGCTAATCTCCTGAGTCAATTTCTGCTTCTGTGTTACCATTTATTCTGGAAGTTTGATGATATCTGACCATATAAGGTGGGTTGTGATAGATAATTTCATAGAAAACTGCTCCTTAGGACATATTTTAGTTCTTAAACTCTCTGGTTCGTTATTCATGGTGCTTTCTTTCATTTTATAACAGCCCGATTCAGTGTTGTTTGAGTCATTGAGGAGGCTCCAGCTGCTGGCACTGAGCGTGGATCTTCTTAAGGTTTGTATTGAATCTTCCATTAGTCATTCAATGAAGCCTGCCGTGTGTCTCTTGTTTTTTGTCTTCTCGTTTTTGCTTCCCTTCAGCCCTTTACCATGTTCTTTAATTGTCATAATTTAACTTTTTCCAGGGAACTGAGATTGGAAAGGCTGTCAATCCTCTCAGGAAGCATGGATCAAAGGAGATCCGTCAACTTGCACGAACTCTTATCGAGTATGATCAAAATCCCCATAATACCTGTTTGCCATGCATACATGTTATTTCATCTGAGTTTGTTGATGCGACATCTTCCTTTCTATTCTTGTGTGGTTTTATCTGTGAGCTTGAATGTAGGTCTGAGTCCTCCATCAATATATTTGACTTTGTTTTGTCGACCTATCTGTTTTCCAAAATCGTTATCTCTTTTCCAAAGACTGATCATCCGCAGCGAACTATACTAACATATTGATAACATTATCAATGTGTTGACTACTTGTTTGGTTTATTTATTACGAAACTCTGCATCTTTATCAATTGTTTATATCCTTTGTGTTCAAGTGTAGTACTTGAAGAGTTTGGTGAGGCTGTGTGGCACGTAATTTAACACCAAATTCAGTTCCATGTAAAGCATACTCATACTGGGCCATCTTCAATAGTTTATCATCATTGATTCATCAGTTTGATTTAGACTCGTGTGGGAGTGGGGAATCTGCTTTGTTTGGTTAGTTGCACAGTAGACAACGTGGTATACATTTTAAGTATAGTTTTGAATTGCAGTGGTTGGAAAGCAATGGTAGATGAATGGGTCAAGTCCACAGCAGCTATAGCAAGTAAAACTTTCTATCTGCATTCCTAACAGCCATCAAGATATTCTGATTACTTTCACCCTCTCTTAAATGGGTTGATGTTTGAAATTTGACTTCATTGATGATTTGTAGCTTCAGCAGAAGGCACCCCAGATTCAGTGAATCCATCAGTCGTTGATGAAGAGGAAGGGCTTCCTTCACCTCCTCTTGATGAAATGGCTTTTCTTGCAGCTCCACCTGGTCCAATGGAATTCTCACAGGTAGTTAACTATACCATTTCCCTTTTTAATTCAGGGTTTGATAGTTTAAAACTGACCCCTCTCTTGTCTTGGTGGATGTCATATACCTGGATTATGTGAAGTTCTTTGATGGCGTGGATGATCAAGGAAGTGAGTTGAATTACATTAGCTTATGCTTATTCTAGCTGGCTTTCTTAATTTGGTTCTTATTAAAGTTCCCTACTTCTTTGGTTATGCTTATGATTGGGGAATTTTGTTCCAGATTTTCAACAAAGTGGGGAATTCATCAAGACTCACAAACACATCAGAAATCCTACTATGGACAGTCAAAACGTAGTAAAGAGAAAACCACAGGCTTCCAGTGAGGCCAAGGAGAGTAAATGTCATCAAACGAAGAAGAATGAGGTTGCTATGAGACAGAGTAAACCGGTCTGCACTGATTCTGGCCTTGGGAGGCCACCAAAATCCAGCTTGCAGCAAAAAAACAACACAGGACGAAAAATGCAGCAAAAACAAGAGACAAGTGCTATCCCAAAGAGGCCTCTTGTTGCTCAGCAAGATGTAAGGAAGAATCTCTATATGCTCCAATTTTTTTCACTATTAAGTCTTGTCTAACCTTATTTACTGGTTGTCAGAAATTCAAGTGTTCAGATGATGCTTCAGTCCAAGCAAAACTAGAAGCCACTAAGAGGAAACTTCAGGAGTCTTATCAACAAGCTGAAAATGGTGCGTAATTTCTTCTCTCTCTGATGCCAACGTTTGTTTATGTTTGGCCTAACTTTAAATATCAAGGGTTCGTACAGTCAAGTGGCTTCTCTATATCCAGAGATATGGCTTACAAATATGCAGAATTCCAAGCTTGAGTCTTAACTTATGATGATTATTGTGTTGCATGCTTTATAGTTATGATATTAATTGTTGAAACTTGTTTGCTTTGTTTGCAGCCAAGAAGCAGCGAACAATACAGGTTATGGAGTTGCATGATCTTCCAAGGCAAGGTAATGGCCACCGAAATCCACCCTTCAAGCCTGGGAAGGGTCAGGGACGAAGATAGAGATTTTTGTATAAATGAGAAACTACAATAGTTTTGCAGAAGTTTGAGAGCTATGACTAACTCGTTTTGCCATGTTGTGGCCGAAACGGAAAGCATGGTATACCACGTCCACTCACTGGCTCTTTCTTTAGTCAAAAGACATTGAGTACATAGAAATTTTGTTCATCCGCTATTGATGAAGAGGTCCCTAACTTTGGCACTCAACTGTCAACTTGTTTCTAAAATTATTGTCTGTATATAAATGTCAGTGAATTCACTCATCAATTTTTTCATTTTAACTGTCATAAACTCAATCGTCTCCACTCTTGTTGTAGTTTTGAGTCCATTATTTTACTTTTTCCTTTTACGCCTTTGCTTGGAGGAATTAAGTTGTTTTGTATAAAGCAAAATCAATGAAGTTATAGTGTTATACCATCAGTTGTCTTGATATTATTGTTACATTGCGGCAAAAAAAAAAAAAAAAGGTATTTTGGAATAATATTATAAAGTGGAGGGATAGGGAAGACAAGCTAATAGTGTAAAGCTAAAGCAATTTTTGAAATGAATGGGGCGGCGACAACGACTCAGAGAAGGGAATCTGCTGTTAATAAAATGATATGAACCCATACGTTGTAAGTTTCTAAACCAGAATTTATTTATTATTATGTGTGTGTGTGTATTAAATTCAGGACTAGTGGCAGAATTTAATTTGTTGCAAGAGTGAATTCAAAGATATTGTCTCTTGGTATCAGAGATGGGAATATCTACAATCTTAGGTTGAGATTCGAATTTTGGATGCCTTCAACTTCAACTTGCTGTGATGCATTTTCAGGACTCATTTTCATTCTTTTTTCCCCTTCAGATGTACGAAGCCTTTTTTTTTTTTTTTTTTGGCGAAGTCTGGGGAAAGTATAAAAGCTTGAGATAGGAGCAACCTATTGGCCTTTCATGCATGGGACTGGACATTTGATACAGTCTATTTAAATAAAATGGTGTTAATATATTGATACGCTCCCATACATACATATATACATATATGTGTGTGTGTGTGTGGAGAATAAGGGCAGCGCATGTCAGAGTTGGAGGGCTATGGTTTTTCTATTGGCTGCCTTACTTCAACTTTTGATTTGCACTGTCAATGGACTGCTGTTTTATTTTGATCAAACAATGAAACATGATATAGTCACTAATTATTTCAGTAACAGTAATAATATTTATAACTGTTTTTTTACAGTAACACTAATTCATTCACTCCTAATTGTGGTCATTTAACTTCTTTTCCTTTTCTTTTATTCTGCACATGTATGCTCTAAAAACAAACAAAAAATGGAGCTGCCTACAATTCCTACTTTTCCTGACAGTGTCTTTATTTTTTTCAATGAGGACCAACATTTTAAGAAATGAGTGCAGGTGTGAAAGCAAGTAATGAGACAGAGCACACAATTCTTTATATATATATATATATATATATATATATATTATAATGATAGAATAATAATAATAATAATAATAATGTGAACAGTACACAGAAGAGGTCAAGGGAGTGCATTTTGTGATAAAGTGGAAGAATCAATGGATGGACCACTATGGTGCATTGTGGAGCTCCCAGATTTGCTGTCCTTCTCTGCCATTTGAAAAGCCACACCTTTCTTTTATAATTTCTCATCTTTAAGTCATGCATCTGTTTTTAATCAAATATATTAGAATAAAAAAATATCAGGCCAATAAAGACAGAACAAAAATGTAAATACCAATTTCATACACAATTGCTTTTTTAGTCAATGTTATTATTTTGAGATGCACAACTATACAAACATGAAAGATTCAATTTCATCACTTGTTAAAAGGGGAAAGAAAAAGGGAAAAAGAGAGAGGAGAAAAATGAAAAGGAAAGTCACTTTCCAATTCCAATTGTAAGGCAAACTGTTGGGCAGAAAAATTAAGATGCAATGAAACGCAATATGGAAGAAATGGGAGGATAAGGCACGTGGCAGAGGGATTTGATCTTATCTTGTGAACAACAATAACCCACTCACAACCCAATATAATCCCAAAAAAGATGAGCTCAAATATTTCAAGATATTAACTAAAGAGTTAAGATATGGACAAATTTGGGTCCCACAAGCAAGCAATGACCAAAGCATATTTGGAATAATTGCATCCATGTAATGTAATTTAGAGTAATATGCAAGGTACCATATTTCCCCTTCATTCCAAAATTCCATTTCTTTGACAAAGTTATTTCCTTTTTCTCCTTTCTTTCTTCCTTTTTTCTTTCCTGATTTTTTAAATTCCCGATTTTGGATGTTTGAGAGCTGTTGGTCAAAGTGTGAGAAGGTGAGAAAAGAATCAAGCCCACCTAATTAATTAAGCTTCTATGTATGTTCTTCACCTACATTTAGTTAGTATTTTGATTAGTTATTAATATATAATAATACATACCACTATCTATTAACCACTTCATAATTGGTGTCCCATTTTAAGTAGGTGAAATAATTCCCTTATCTTTTTCATTCTCTACCTACTAAGCTTGCCACCTACACATTGATTATTGTTTGAAGTATAAATCTAAGTATTATAGTGCAGCTGAATTGTGTATCATATACACATTTATAAATTATACTCGCATATCAATAACAAGTATGAATTTTTAATTATCAATAAAACATAGAATAATCTCAAGTTAATGATTATTAATGAATTCATCTAAATTAGGTTCAATATTTCGGATGCTTGTCCTCACATTAAACTCGAGTAGGGTGAGATATCAATAAAGATAAAAAAAAGGAAGATGGGTTGGTGAAGCAATCAATCTAATTCACAGATTATATAGCTTTATATACAAATAATAAACAATAATAGAGTCAACCTCTAATGATTTGCAGTTTCCTTCTATTTGTGTGAGACGCTTCCTCAGATTCTCGTGATTTTTTTTTTTTGGGTGGGGAAGACTGGTCCGTCGGCCCAACAGTTATAAATTGCATACCTATCCCACCGGGGGTAATTACGTACTACACTTATTATTCTTGGGTTTCACTCACTTTTTAAGGGTTAGAAAAAATATTAAAAAATTTTTATTGTAAATTTCTTTATAAAAAAATCTCTAGTGATCTCATTAATATAGATGTGCTAGTCAATAGTCATTCTGTGACTTATCAATATTGTCACATATATTTTTCAACGGAAGCTGTTTTAACTAATATAGATGAACTTGTCAATAACTATTCTATGACTTGTCAATATAGTGCAACAAACTTGTCAATAGGAGCTGGTTTGGTTAACATAGATGGGCTTGTTAATGGTCACTCCATGACTTTTCAATATATTCACATATACTTATCAATATGAGCTGTTTTAATTAACATATATGAATTTGTTAATAACTGTTCTTTAAATTGTCAATATAGTTACGTATACTTATTAATAAAGTAAGTTCGTATTTAGAATCTATATCACTATGTCCCTATGGACTTTTTTGATAGAGTAACCTACAATAATTTATATATATATATATTGTCTGATCCAAAGGAATTAAACGAGATTTTCCACACCAACAAAAAAAAAGGGTACTAGGGAGTATATTACACAATTTTTTTTACTATCATTATTTTTTTTCCAAAAAAGTTTGTAAATGAAATCTAGGCGTGGCCGAGAAAATACGAGACCCTCCTTCCCACCTTATTAGTTATATTATCACGTTAAATCTGGACTGGTCACTGAATTTATTTAGATAGTGGATCATATTGAAGCTAATTAATTCAGAGTCAGACTGGTGAAGAAGTGAATTTGAATGATAATATTTTTTTGAATAATTTTAAAATTTAAAAATTTTCAAGGATCAAATGAATATATTTTTAAGTGATTATTTTTACATTATAAAGTAGACATATCAGGGAGCATATTTCCTTATAATCCTTTCTCTCATTTTCTTCTCAGAATCTCATCTCCACCCTTTGATTAAAAATTAGATGGTTCAAATTTAATATATTTTAAAATTATTATTAAAGTGTATTATCAATTAATTTTGGGAGAATTACATTTAGGTCAGCCCAAGAGGAAAAAAAAATAAAAAAATAGTCTTATTGACAACTCCAGGGGTGTGAATTGATAAATCTAGATGCTCGATTGACAACTCTGAGACCAATTTTTTTCATTTTTTCTCTTGGACGAGACCAAAATGTAGTTCTTCCATTAATTATTTTATTAATTTTATTTGTATTACAATTACAAATGGTGTAAATAAGTTTTTAATAGTTTGAATTTATTTATTTATGCTTGAAATAATAGTTTTATAAAATATTAAATATGGACTATCTATTTTTTTCAATTTGATGGTGGAGAAGGGATTTTGAGAAGAAAATGAGAAAATGGATTTTAAAAGAACCCAAACCATATATCTCAAGTTTTCCATAGAGTCTTAATTTATAATTTTTGGAAACATATAGAATTGAAAATGAATTTTTGAAGTCAGGAAATTCTAAATAAATAATGAACCGGTTAAACGAGAGACCGATTCGGTTAGGTAACTGGTTTAAGGGTTATGTGGTCGAACCGACAAGTCCAATTCTGTTTTGAATAATATGATATTACTATTAAATTTTTATTTTAATGATTTTTTTATTCATACAAACAAATTAGGTGATGCACAATCTATGTAGCGGACCCATTTAGTGAGATCACTTTATTGTTGTGTTGTTAAAATATATCTTTTATAAATATAATTTACAATAATTTTAAGATTTTCAAAACTCAGTGAAATAATATATCATCTTTAGTTTGTTATTTTACTGATATTTGTAACTTAGATAACTTTGGATAGATTGAATCTCCAGAGCTAATAAAATTCATGTAATTTTTTACTGTTAAAAAAATACTGCTTATAAATTACTTCCTAGTTGTTGGGACTGGTCGTTCCCTAACGAATCAACCTCTATTATATCTAATGTCTTTCAGAGAAAGATTTAGTTAAAAAACAAAAAAGATTCCAAAAATCTATAGGAAAAAATGCATCATATTCTTCATAATGGTAGGACTTTTATATTAAAATGGAGTTAATTTTTTAAAAATCATTCAATCTTTAGGCACGCCTCACATTATTTTAATAGGACATGTTTACTAATAAAGTGATAAATTAATCAGCAGTAATAAATTCATTTAAATTCACAATAACTATGATTTGAGGGGTGGGTTGGGAGAAAGTAGGATGAGAGGAAACTGATGTTTGGAGTTTGTGACTTGAGAGTGGCCCAATCATACTTTGCCGACACTTTCCCTAGCTGGGCAGCAAATCCCTCACTTTATCCTCTCTTTCACATACATATTTATATGACACTGTTAAGATATTGGGGTTTGCTTTATTGGTTTCAAGTTTGACGAGTGACAATGGTGGCTCTCACAGTATTGAACAAGCAGTTGTTGGAGAACAAATGCTGAAAGTGACAGTCGCGTATTTTAGTTAAGCTATTTGTACAAAAATAACGCTTAAAATATTCTCCTTAATAATTATTTGCATTTAAACTATTTCTAATGAAAACTTTCTTATTAAGCGTAGATTGAAATCTTATATTTAATATTAGAATAAAGTATTGTATTTGGGACGAGAGTGGGTAGTGTGTCCCTCCTCCATAAAAGAAGCATTTAGGTTAGTGTGCTGGTTATGCCGGGAGTGTGGCAGATTGTGAGAGCCGTATCCTGTGTTTGAGCCATTCACTCACTGCTCACTAACTGAAATAGGCCATATGGCACATTTAAGGGCAACCAAACATTGTGGGTATCGTTGTGGGTATCGTCCTTGCTACCCAAATGCTCTTTTTTTTGGGCCAAGCGAACTTGGATGTTACATCATGCTAAAGAGAGCAGACATCAAGATCCTTGCTACCCAAATGCTCTTTGCTTTTATACCAAAAAAAAAAAATGCTCTTTGCTTACTCTCTTCTTTTTCATTGTTGTCCGTCAGAGAGAATGGCCCTGACATCCCCACCGAAATGTCTTCTCCCAGTAAACATGGCGCCGGTGAATACAATAAAATATCACCCTTTCCCATCACTCTATTGCCATGCCTTATGAACAAACCCCATATTTATTATTGAAATGAAAACCAATGTAAGAAAAGTAAACATTCAAGATTCACTACATTACAAGAGTTCACCTAGTAACCGCACTACCTTGTAATCACAATCCCACCCCCCTTTTTTTTCTTTTTTGGGGCATAAAGCACTTATAACAGCCGAGTAACACATCACCGTTATCACTGGCAATGTATCAACATAATATATATTATATAAACAAACTACTCAATATAAAATTTATTCTGAATTAAGAATTACACCATAACTGGTAAAAATTCATTTTTCAATGTCCAACTACGAATAATCCAACTTATTGTTATTAATTAAATAATTAATTTTTAATCCATTTCATGGGACTAAAGAATGACTCACATTATTTATATGTATAATTTATGAATCATGCAACTTATAATTAATTTTATGTATATTGATATTGACGATTGAAAACTTAGAATTGGAAATCAAAACTTCTATTGGCGCACCCTTCTAATTTTTTCACTCCCCCTCAGCCCTACAAGCTTTGGGCCCAATAATTTGAGGGACTCGGCTTGCATCCGTTGCAAGCCTGTCTGCTGCACCAAAACTGCACCATTTTAGTGCAGTTTTGAGTAGAGGATGATGTTGAAATTTTTTTTATATCTAAAAAAAATAATATTCAGTATTTTAAAATATTTTTCTGAATATATCTTGTATCTTAAAATATTTTTTTAGTAGCATATAGTAGCCTAAAATAATTTTTAGTGCTTTAACCCCTTAAAATATTTTTTCAGTTGGACACAGTATGTTAGTAGGCTACTATATGTTACTAAAAAAATATTTTAAGATATAAGATATATTCAGAAAAATATTTTAAAATACTGAATATCATTTTTTTTAGATATAAAAAAAATTTCAGCATCATCCTTTATTCAAAACTGCACCAAAACGGTGCACTTTTGGTGCAGCGGATGCAAGCCGAGTCCTAATTTGAGGGACTATGTTCCGAGTATTGTTGGGCATCGTGACATCTGATCCACCTAATGTTGACAAGGAGGATATGAGCCTCAGGTAAGGACGAAAGACTCGTTTGCGGGAAACAAAGGAACCTCTCATTTTAATAAAAAAGACACGCCACCATAAGCATCTTGAAGTATCCAAAATTGAAAATCCTATGCACAAGAATGGCAAAAAATCATGGAAAATACGATCCAAACGTTCGAGAGAAATAACAAATAAAGCCAATGTGGAACAAACATATAGGCAATGTATCACTACTCGCAGACATTCTACCCAAACCCGCACTACAATTAGAACTTCTATTGCGCCAACTTCATTTCTCCAAATCACCTTCACTCACCAGCTTCCCTCAAACCAAAGCTAATTACATTCTTCAGGTACAAGTAGAATAGACATATTTAGGCATCATATTGCGTAGTGCAATAAGTAGGAGATATCGGCCTAGCACTTTATTTAGCTACCCTTCACATAGGCTCGACCGTTTCCTCCTCCTCATCTTCATACTCGCCTTCGTCCTCTGCAGTGGCATCCTGATACTGCTGATATTCGGACACAAGGTCATTCATGTTGCTCTCTGCTTCTGTGAATTCCATTTCATCCATACCCTCCCCAGTGTACCAGTGTAAGAAAGCCTTCCTCCTAAACATGGCAGTAAATTGTTCGCTCACCCTCCTGAACATTTCCTGAATGGAAGTTGAGTTCCCAATAAAGGTAGATGCCATAGAGAGTCCCCTAGGTGGGATGTCACACACACTTGACTTCACATTGTTCGGGATCCACTCAACAAAGTAGGAAGAATTCTTGTTTTGAACATTGATCATTTGCTCATCCACTTCTTTGGTGCTCATCTTTCCCCTGAACATGGCCGATGCTGTAAGGTAGCGTCCGTGCCTGGGATCAGCAGCACACATCATGTTTTTGGCATCCCACATTTGCTGAGTTAGCTCTGGAACTGTCAATGCACGGTACTGCTGAGAACCACGGGAGGTCAGGGGAGCAAAGCCAACCATGAAGAAATGAAGACGAGGGAAGGGGATGAGATTCACTGCGAGTTTCCGGAGGTCAGAGTTGAGTTGACCAGGGAATCGTAGACAGCAAGTGACCCCACTCATGGTTGCTGAGATCAGGTGGTTCAAGTCACCAACTGCAACAAACCATTAGACATTTTCAGCCATTATAGTCCAAAAAAGAAAAAAACTATAAACAGATGACCCAACTACAGAATTATGACATTCAGAACTAAAATTGTAAGACGCCGCAATCATTACAACAAAACAAAAAAGTACATATATTAGACATTATTGAAGCCATAACAGCTAGATCAATTGATTCTGGATTATGATCCAGAAAATTAAATTTCTGAATCACAATCTGGAACATTAATTTTCATTTATGTATGACCATAACACCCCCTAAATAACTCATGTACTCATCCTTTTCCATGACCAGCATATATCACAAAATAAAGAAATAGCACTAGACATTGTCTAAGACTGCTTGGCATCTACATCAGAAAGACCACAAGGCATGTTTGACATAAAATTGTAAATATAACTATCCACAAATATTAATTTACGCTGAGTGACTTGCAATCTACCAAATTAGCAGCTTACTAACCTTCCAATCAATAGAAGAAAAATAGAAGGAATTAAGGATCCCTCGACTATAATACATAATTTAAGGAGATAAATAAAGCAAGCACAAGACAGACTACATATATTAAAATAATGCTGCATTGATATGGCATACTCACAGCTGGGGGTTGTCAATTTAAGAGTCCTAAAGCAAATATCATATAAAGCTTCATTATCCAGCACCATGCACTCATCTGCGTTTTCAACCAGCTGATGAACTGAAAGAGTGGCATTGTAAGGCTCAACAACTGTATCTGACACCTTAGGTGAAGGAAACACGGAGAAGGTGAGCATCATTCTATCAGGGTATTCCTCCCGGATCTTAGAAATCAGCAGGGTACCCATCCCAGAGCCAGTCCCTCCACCCAGCGAGTGGCACACTTGAAATCCTGCAACAGGCCTGTTTAATAATCCTCTAAAATGTACAAAGCTTCACTGCAAGGACTTCCTAAATAGTAAATAATTTAAATTTATAATAATTGCTTAAAAACTCCTATTTTACTGTAAAAATTAAGCATTCCAACCACTGGAACGTGAATAAACAAGCCTATAAAACTGAGAATTCAATCATTGTCAGTGAATGAAAAAACAAAGAATCACTCCATATTCTTGTCCATCTCAAGAATCAGCTTGAACAAGCCATGTTATAGTGCATCGGGGACATTCAAAGTTCCTATAAATAATGACTAATGGAGGGGAAGGTAAGATACCGGCTCCAGATAATTTGACGCATACTCACATTTTCAATTGAGTAAGCATGTTTGAAAACTCAATGCATAATCGGGTTTATTTTATAAGTCTGATTTACATAAATCGAGATAATTCTCCTCCACATATTTACCTCGTAGACCGTAAAAACAACTACGTAAATCGTAAAAGTTACTTCGCATTCTGTGAATCACGATTTATAAACACTGAGCTTCCATAAGCTAATCCAAACGAGCTATTAATTAGAAAATTAGCATTTTGAACTATTAGAAGTCATTATTCTAGTTATACCAAAAGAGAGAGAGAGAGAGAAATCATTATTCTAGAAGATGCAAAGGCCACTTATCCCAAGTTGAAGTAACTAATCTGCACCGACATCAATAAATTTTATACAAATGATACCTTGAAGGCAATCACAGTTCTCAGCCTCCTTCCTCACAACATCAAGAACTGCATCTATAAGCTCTGCACCCTCTGTGTAATGCCCCTTTGCCCAGTTGTTTCCAGCACCAGATTGACCAAAAACAAAGTTATCAGGGCGAAAGATCTGGCCATATGGACCAGTGCGTACACTGTCCATAGTACCAGGCTCCAGATCCATAAGCACTGCACGGGGAACAAACCTTCCGCAAGAAGCTTCGTTATAGTAGACATTCACGCGCTCCAGCTGCAGATCTGTATGTCCAATGTACCTTCCAGTTGGATCTATGCCATGCTCCTCGCAAACAACCTCCCAGAATTTGGAACCAATCTGATTACCGCACTGTCCACCCTGAACGTGAAGGATCTCTCTCATTTTGCCTGTAATAAAATGAAAGACTTGAACATCAACTTCATCAACAACGTCAGAATTATGAAATATACAACAGCCATCGACAATACACTCCGACGAGCCCAAAATTGTGATCATAACATGATTTGATAGATCTCAAATGGTCTAAACAGGATGTCTGAATAGAAAAGAATAAGATCGAGATAGAATATAACAAACAAAATCCACTGAAACAGTTGGAGCCACAACACTGCTTCGATTTCAGTTTTAGAGTGGACGAGGAGTTTACAACGAAGATAAATAGGGCAATATCACAGTCTGCACCAACTTATATCATAAACAAGGCAAGCAACGTAGCAAATTCTACGGGGACAGAGAAAATCGGGAAATGAGCTGATGCTATATCGGAATCAGACATGGAATTATGGAGCAAAAATCAGAAAAGCTAAGCATCCATGGATACAATAGCGTAATTTCAAGCGAATCACTACTACAAAAGGTAGAAACACTGAAAAGAAGCAATTACTCGCCTAAAAGAACGAATACAATGTTTAGAGCAGATGAGATAAATGCAATGGAAAAGATCGGTTGGAGAGAGATAAATACCTGGAATTGTAAAGAACGGATCGACCGAATGGCGAGAACTGGAGAGTGGCAGGAATGGATAAAAATGAGAGATATCGAGCGAGTACCCTAGTAAGATTTATATACTGCAGAGTGCAGAGTGCAGAGTGGGAGGGAGGGAGTGAGCGTGACCGGTTCTACAGTGCCTGTAGTTTTAGTTTGCCCCCCTTTGTAAGCCAGTGATCGAACACCGTCCGATGGAACATAAGAACGGTGGAGATGGAGATCTTTTGTGATGATTAGATTTAAGTTTGATCATGAGGACGAATATGCCCTTATGGTAAAAGACTGGATGGTCCTTTGACTTTAAGTCAGTGCCCAGATTAAGAATTTTCAGGGCAAAGAATGTTTGGACACCTCATGACGGGTGTCAGGAATGTTAAATTCAACCGTGAACCCTTCCTCTGCTCTCTGTTTTTTTTTAAAAAAAAATTATTTAAAAAATAAGATGAAAAGAGAGTATTTCAGTATTTTGTCAATCGTCATAAAGAAAATTAATTAGAGCAAATGATAGTGCAATTATTTGGTGTGTTTTGGACATAATAACGTATTATTGAGAATAATAAAAAGGGGAGTTGTGTGTGTGGGCGTGTTTTTTTTCGGAGGCAGTAGCAAGTAGCGGTTATGAGAGAAGTGATGGGGTGATAGAGTCATGATTATTGAGCAGTGAAATAAAAATGAGTGGTAGTATAAAATTAGAATGTGGAGAAGAGTCGGCAGCATGGCTTTTAGAGAGAGAGAGAAGTATCACCTTAAAATTGTCTTTTTTTTTTTTAAGGTGGGTACCTAATCCAACTGTGCCACACATAGGACCTATGATTAGCATGAAAATTGCCACTTATTGTTAAATTCCAAAAAAAAATAAAACAATGGAAAGTAACTTTATATATTATACATATTTTTCCTCTCATATACTCCTATGATTCTATTAACTGGTCACTTGAAAATTAATATTTTGCAAAAAGTATAAATATTTAAATTTAAATTTCAGGTGCCAACTACTCCCTGCATTGGAAACTACTTAAGAGTAATAATTAGGTGTTGACTTTTAATTTCTAGAACAGTATTTTTCCAAAAAAAAAAAACACACACACACATCGGATGCGTGAAGCCAAATTTTTGTCATAGGTCTAGTGTCCCATCATGAATTATGTTCCGACGGCACAGTTCATTGAAACTTCGTCATCCCTATTGGTTGTTGGTTTCATTGAAAGGCTGTGTTTTTGTGTCGGATTCTGAGAATCGAGCGTCACTTGTTGGTTGACTAATATTAATCGATCATGTGCCCGGCCAAATAAAAAATATATTATATGCTTAGTACTTATCATAATATTATTGAGTTAGATTCTTGATCCCTTGTCTTGGTTATCATATAATTTCGGACAATCACACCCCATGTGCCTAACGGTAGAACTGGAAAAACGGGTTGATTACGTCGGACCGACCTTTTTAAGTCCTGAATTTATAAGAGTTGGGTTTAAGATTTTTGTCTTAAAAATAAAAACGGGCTTAAAAGGGTCAGTCCTGTTATTTTTATTTTTTAAAATTATTTATAAGATAATAATATTATTAATTTTTTATATTTTGTTAATGATGTTGTAAATATTTAATTGTTATTATCTTTTTTAGAATTAAGTTTTATAAGAATATCTTGTATTAAGAATCCTAAGAATTAAAAAGCTATAAAAGATATTTCTTATTTTATAAGAAAAATATATTAGATATTTCTTATTTACTCAAAAATTTCACATATGATGATAATTTACTAATTTATTTCTATTTTATATTTGTTATAGAGTTATTTATTATTTTGGTTTATTATTTGTTGCATATAAATATTATGGATTTATTCATAATGCAGGATAAGAAATTCTTGATATTTTTACCCCTTAAGCAGATCTTATAACTCAAAGTAAAATATAACTCAAAACAAATCTTATAAGAAATCCTGCGGGCTGGCCCTGACATGCATGCTATCGGGCGGGCCTTAAAAACCAATATTTTTTCTTACCCTAAACATTGTAGGGCCAACCTTTTTAAACCTTAGCCCATCAAAGATTGACCCTATAAGACCGGATCAGCCCTAATTTCCAACCCTATCTATCGGCTGTACCATCGGGTGCCTCCATCTCCAGCAAGTCCGCCCCGCCAGCTTGGCTTTAGAGAAAACGCCCACAATAATTCACCTGTGCGATGTACATTTTCCTTCCCCCTTTCAATAATAAGTTAATTTAAAATTTCTTCCTTACTTTGTAATTTCATTTTATGTGCCTCTCTGGTGTGATCGTTGCGTATTTTATGATTTTGTCTGACAGTCCGACCGTATATATGAACTAGAAAAATGATGTAATATAGGAAGTAAAATCCGGCTAAAAAAACTTGTCTGCATATATTTTGCAATCCTAACTTTCTTCCTTCACCGCAAGTTGGTGGGGGTAAGTATATGTTTGGAAACTCAATTTATAATTAGGTTTATTTTATAAGTCTGATTTATATAAATTAAGATAAATTTTCTTCACATATTTACCAATCGTAAATAGTAAAAGTTATTTTTTATTCTGTAAATCATGATTTATAAATATTTATGGAACTTTGATAAACTAATCTAAACGAGCAATAAATTTAAATATATACATCTATAATATAATAATAATATTTAAATTCGCATCCTCCTACAATTATCGTGAGCACAACTTACAGGATGAGCGTAGTACTGGCCGGTAGAGACTGGAAGGAGACCCTGCGTTTAAGGATATAAAAGTAAATTGAGAGGGATGGGAGGAACATGACTGAGGACGAAATGGTAAATGGGAAGAGGAAGATATTTTGGATTTTGTAATTTCTGAAATGAATCAGGGGAACATGGAGGAGCCGTGATGGAAGAAGGGCGCGTGAGAACAACGGTCGACGGCGTTGGCGCCAAGAGGGAACGCGGGTAGAAGGAGCGTGGGGGTAACAGTTTCAAGAATGACGGAAGAAAGAGACAAGAGGAGTAATAAGAAGGTGGAACAGAGCACATGATATAAGGTGCGTGAACATGTGACCTGCAACGCTGCCAGCCAATATCTATCTATCTAGCAGAGAAATTTATGTACTTTTCATTTCAAAAATTAAAAAAAAAAAACATAAAATTACAAGCTACCTATCTTCACTATTAATTGTTTGTTTGGGGTTTTTGAAATTTATATAAATTAAGATAAATTTTTTTTATATATTTATCTCTTATATCATAAATTAGGATTGAAAAACTTCTTTAAAGGCTTCAATCACTATTTTAAATAAGAATTAGTTACATAAAACGAAGTGATAGTTCTAATTAATTAAAAAAAATAAACACGTTAATATATTATTATTTTTTTAATATATCTTTATTCATAGAAATAGTATAGAAGAGAAAATGAACTAAAAAATATAAGAGATAATGAGTATTAAATAATTAAATGAAAAAAATTAATAATAGGTGGATGATAATTAGTATAAAGATAAGTATTTAATAAAAATAGAAAATAAAAAATAGTTTAAATTTTAATATATATATATATATATATATATATATATTTTGTTACTTATATTAAAAATCAGTCCTAAAAAATTAAAATTAAAATTACTTATAAAAAAAAGTGAAGGTAGTAACATATGGTACTCATATTTAGCAACATCACATACAAAATTTTCAATTAAGACATCACTTACATGGAAAAGGTGTTTATTTATGATCATGGGCAGCTTTCAAACTTCTTTTATATTTTGTTGTCATAATTCTTTTTTTCACCTGAATTTTTTTGTCATAATTCACACCTTCACCATATTTAAGGATTCAAATTCACAATCCCACACTTAAAAAACATATTCCTATAATATTTATAAAATATAAGTTGATATAATATTTTCATAATGCGTTAAAAACAATTATGGTAATCTGAATATACATTCTTTCATTTGTTTTAATATTTTTGCAATTGTAGAAAAAAATATTAAATTAACCTAACTATCTGATCATGATTGCAGAAATTATACATTTCTATGTAAAAACACAAATTTGTTAAATTATATAAGGAAATAACAATTTATTAATGATGCTATATAAGGATCACGGTACAAGTGTTGCAACTTTTTGATCACGTTAAATTATTTATATCAAATGGTCAGATACTAGTAGTACTCGCACATGTATTTCCCTACCCACGTCTAACAGATGCATGAGATCCAACAGTAAAAAGCGTACGGCGTGGCACATGAAGCGCGAGCAATGATAGGTCCCGCCGTATAATTATGAAGTGTTAATTAAAAGGATCCGTAAACTAGCGCTGTTACGTTTTATTGCATTCAAATTGGGTTATTCGTGAATTATAAATAATATAGTCTGGGTAAAAAATAAATAAATTATTAAATTATATAGCAACTTATTTTGATCACGCGTCTAAATAAAACTACCATTTTAGTCTAGATGACATATTATTTCTTAACTCGTAGTGATGGATACTAACAATATTTACAGTGGAATTCAACTCATGACGATCTTTCAGTTATATATAAGAGTGTTTTGCCACCGGATCATAAGGTCATTAACATGCCTAATAGTATTATTTATGAAGAGAGCTCAAATTTGTCATATTTTAATTTATATATATTAGGCATAAAAAATATAAAGTTAATATATATAAGCTGGAGTGGAAGCAGTAGTGCACGTAGATCTGAGGGGGCTGGGGTCAATGTCAAATTAAACCAACTTTTGGATGCCGGGTCCATGTGGTGTGGCGTGATGTTGTTGCTTGCTTGAGATGCAGTTTAAGTATCACGGTGTATCCAACGACTCATCATTAATTTCATTTCTCATATCAGATCAGCATCAGCTCCATTATCATAATAATATCTTGCCTGCTTTTTTTTAATGTAAATTTGTTCTCGAAACACACTAGTCTCAACTCTCAAGGGCGGTTTTGATTATCTTTATTCATGCAATGTAATCGACGATGACAGTGTGTCTGTTCACCTAATTCCTAACCCTCCCTCCATAACTTTTTTTGTTAACACTCTAATCGTATTTTTAAAATAATTCTGACGATTATTACAGCACCTAATGGTTGCTTGCAAAGTTTTTTTGTTCAATTTTTAATCACACTTTTGTATACATTGCTGGAAGAAGCATGCATCCTTGGGAGGACGGCATAAAACATAACGAAAGGGAAAAAAAAAAAATCAAGGATAACTAAATCCATTGTCAATCGTGGCCATGTTTTAACAGTTGGTTTGAAAGCATGGTATCCAATGAATTATAATATTGTTTATCTCAAATGCATAGCACACATTATAAGACCCATCTAATTACTTCACAGAGGTTAAGAAAAGTAGTTTGTATCATTGAAATGTGATAAAATCATCACTACTTTTTTATATTATCCTCCCAATAAAATAAACCTATCTTGATTATATTTAACATCTCTCTTTTACAATCTATCTCTACGTTATAATTAATAAGAGTATTTGTTGGGGGGGGGGAATTAATGCTATTAACCTTTTACCGTAGTGCCTTATATTTTGAACAAGAGAAGCCTACTGAAAGGGGTATTGTAATATGGACTAAAGAAGAAAATGTCTCATGTCTCCTACGTGAAAGAATCAGCTGGGCTCTGGTTTATATGTACGTGGGTTTGGTAATTGGTTTCATGGTCTCATTGTACTTAACTCAACAGCCCAATGATCTCAGCCCAACACGCCTGGTTTGGGCTTGAAAAACCAGACATGCACCAATGTTGGTCAGGAGGAGACCTCCTCTGTGGGAGGGTAGTCGATAACATGATATTTGCATAAAATGATATCTGGGCTTAGCGTGTTGGCATTGGCTGGATTAAGTTGTAATCAGTATTTAAATTTTAGATGTTTGATGTGACTGAATAATGTAATTAAATTATGTTGCGGAAAATGGCTAGAGATATAATCAATGTGTGGACATGAAAATAGTAAGAGTACAAAAATAATGAGAGGAGGGAAAAGTAGCGCATGAAATTATGAATCCACATACATACAAGTAATAATACTACAAGTTCAAGTGTCTTACAAAAAAAAAAAAAAATTTAAAAGTAAAATCGGAATGAAATTGAAGCTATATATACTCATGAGGTTTGCATGGGAGATGTGAGATAACACAAATTGTGTGTCCGGGAAGATTAATGTCTGGTCCCGCTAAGATGCTAGCAAGCATGCAGGTCGGTTATCCAACGAATATGCCCTACCGATGCTCATACTCATCACATCTTTAGCTCTTTTATCTAAAACAATGTTTCTCTTTTATTTCGTTTAGCTAGCGTTTGGAGATATATATATATATATATATATATATATATATATATATATATATAAATTAATTGTGATTTTTAATTTTTAATTTTAATTTTAAATCTCATATTTAAAATATTTTGCTTGGGCGATATAAAAAAAGTACACTTTGTCCTACTCTACATACTTGGATAGTATTGAATGCGGATGACTGAGCTTCGAAATAATTAGGATAAATTAGGTATTTGAAATTCAAAAGGAAGTATAATAAAAAAAATGGATTTGAACCAAATCCAAATTCATAAGATTTAATGTATAAAAATAATATATCTGGTCCAAATTAAATCTAAAACTCCCCATCATCCAGACATAGCAATACTTATTTTTATTGTGGGCAAATGAATGATGAGGGGATGTGAAGCAGAGCAGATGGGTGAGATTGTGTACGTACACGCTTCTACTTCACACCTCTCGTATATACGCCTTTTAATTAATCAGTAATACACAGACCCATTGGCTTAATAATGTGAAAGTGAAAGTAAAGCAAAATGTCAATGCTGAGTAACGCGTCATGAGATGGAGTGATTGACTATTTTTTTTACAGGGAGGGCATGTATAACGGAGCTGAAAAGGGGTGCTAAAAGTCTGGCCATGGCGGCTTAGTTGGATATTATTCAAGTAGAATCAACAATTTGTTTAGTTAAACTATACAATTAATGCCCAATCCTCAATTATTTAATTAAGGGGTGCGTATATGATATATGTGCATGTGATGTGAGAAGGACTGCACCTTTAAACAAAATAAACCAACGTGGATTATTAATATTATCCATATGTATTTGAACAAGGGTGGTCATCCATTTTATAACTTGTTTAATAGCACCCTTGCTAGCTTGTCGGGACCAAAAATTTAGCTAACGGTCACTGTCTTGCCAGCTCCCTTGCCCAATATCATCGGATGCATTTTGCAGTTTTTGGCGCGGCCTTAGATTACACTGAGTCTACCTATTATTAATTATACAGAATAATTAATTTCAAAATTTCGATGAAAGCAGTTTTTTTATATTCATGTAATGAATAGGTCAAGAGTTATATGTACAAATAATTAGTCTGGCAGAGGCCGGGATTAAACAACAAAGTCGCTTTCCTTGTCAAAAAAGGAATCAGTACGTAATTAATTAATTGGAGCATGAAGAACTTAATTATGATTAGGATCGACGAGCCTAATCAGTAAATTTTTATCTGTATTCTTCGGGGTGAAGTAAAAATTGCAACATGCATGCGTCATAGTAATGGTGGTACGTGTGAAAAATGAGGTGATGACGAAAGCGCCAGTAGGAGAAGTCGCACTCACCCAGGTGCGTGGGGTGAGCCACAGAAGAATATTATTATTATTTTATTGTACCGGATACTATAATACACACAGACGCATGTAATGTTAATATGATTCGGTAATGTGGGAGAAAAGGAAGAAAATAGGGAGTGCAGTGGGTGGGGCTGAGACTTGAAGATGGGCCCTACCATGTGGATAGGATGCTAATAGCATGTTTGGAAACTCTATTTAGAATCGGGTTTATTTTATAAGTCTGATTTACATAAATCGAGATAAATGTCATTCACATATTTATCTCGTAGACTGTAAAAGCACCTCATAGACCGTAAAAACAACCTCACAAACCGTAAAAGTTACTTCGTATTCCGTGAATCACGATTTATAAGCACTTATAGAACTTTCATAAGTTAATTCAAACAAACTATAAGTAAAGTTCCATGTTACATGAGGGGGAAGGTTTTGAAAGAGAGCCTCCATAATTCCTACAATTTTTTTTTTTGGTTTTGGTACAAATAATCGCGCAAATAAATTCAAAGACATTGGAAAGGTGCCTAACTAAAAAAGATAAAGGAGTTGGGACCTTAGCTTTAATTTTGAATTCATCCCCACATCTCGTCCCTTCTATTCCTTGCTTGCTCGTGGCACCTTTTTCTTTAATCACCCACCCCCTCATTTCTAAAAATATTTAGTATTTTTTTTTCAAGAATAAAAACAAAGCAGCGCAGTCACACTGTCATGATAATAGAGCTACATCTATATAACCAGGTTTCTTGAAATAATTTAAGTTTTGCATTGTCTATAACTTATAAATAATCAGCGTATTGTTCCAAAATTCACATTCGAGATTAATTAATATTGACAATAATATTAATTAGTCATAAGTTGAGCATGCTTGCTTGGTGTCACCATAACAGTAAAATGTTTTCTTTTTTTTAATTTCAATTAATTTAAATAGACACACAAACATGCCAATACTAAATTGAAGTCTAAATCCAAGTTCTCATTCAAGCGTGATAGATAACTATTAGTGACGCAATAATAACAAATTGTTGAGAGCTCATTTGATTTCATAAGTTGTCTAGGCAGCATATATGAGAAATAGATAAATCCTCAATGTTAGTAGTGATGTAATTACTAATTCGTAATTAGTATTATGCTTTAAGTAAGCGTACAAATTTAATTTAAAATATACAAGTGCCGTATGAAGTGGGAAAGAGTAAGTTCAAGATAGGACTTTTCATATATAAGCAGCGATGATTAATATAATAATCCATAATTTAACAGGGGCCATCATTGGAAGGGAGTTTCCTTCATCAAGACGACGACGCGCCTTTCATTATTTTATGTAGTACTAAGTAGTATAGATTCATCATTAGGATCTCTGCTCAATCTCCAATGCTGGCCGCCCACGTAGCTCATATTTAGTGAATAAACATAACGTATACTTTAAGATGGTGAGAGGCATGTTTAGCATATTTGTTTGGATGATTGAATGATTTATAAGTGTTAATATATATAAATTGAAATAATTTTTTTTTGATATATTTATCTCATATATAATAAATTATAATTAAAAAACTATTTTTAAACATTTTAATAATTATTTTAAATAAACATATAATCCTAAAAAAAAGCATACCAATAGTAGTTGTCTGATCTTGATGTCAAAACGGCATGTGGGGACCCCCTCAAGCCTCTTTCATGCTTCTCTTGCTCTCTCCCTATCCTCAACGAACCAACATCATCATCATCATATTAATTCATTGCTTCTTAGTGTTTATAATTTTTTTTTAAAAAAATACATGAATACAATTATACATGATGGACTTCAATTAACATGTCCTATTAAATATCATTAATATTCAACTTTACTCTAAACTCGTTCTTCCTTTATTAATTTCTGAAGTTGCCAACGCTTTAATCTTTGTCTTCCTTGAGCAATAGAATCGGGTGTATTTAATTTAGAGGCATCATTTCGCTTTCTCCTAACTCCATTTCACAGAATAGCTAATGCCGTTATCATCAAATCCCACCCATAAACTATGGCTTTTATTGCTCTGATCTGCCTTAAACGCCTTTCACCATTTAACACAAAGCCACGCAAAAAAGCCAAGCTTTCCATTCCCATATAACAATGCCACATCTCCATATTTAGTTCTCACCATTAATTCAATTAAAAGGCCACATAATAAATAAAATAATCAAGACAGTGACGGATCACTCGAAGCCCTGTCCCTTCGAAGATCTTGCTCACTCTCAACAAAATTATTTTTCATTCTCATTTATTCATTTCTATGATGTTAATATATAATTTATAAACTTATATGTTTTTTAATATTATATGGATCTACCGCTCCTGTTAAACTGCCAATATCACGGTTGGTGATAACTGAAAAATAAAATAAAATAAAATAATAAAACCGATATTTTTGTCGTTTTGCTCATCGGGCGTTAGTTATCTGCTTTTGCCTTTTAGCTCCCATCCTATCCTAGTAGGCTAGTATTCTCCGATTCATGGCTTGGTGCCATTTTGCTAAATATTGGGAACAAGGAGGTCAGGGAGGAGAAAATACCAGTCAACGGACGATATCCCGCCAAATTCACTGGTACGAAAATAGAGCAAAGGGCACGCGCGCGTTACTGAATCGTGGGCAAGGTGGGGCCTGCACAGCTCATACGAGAAACCACTAAGCGGGACCCGCAGAAGGAGGTGGGGACAGCGCGTGGATTCACTTTTCACTGTAGCACCGTGAGAGCTTTTAACGGGGACAACATAGGATGATGGAAGAAGGAGGACACACTGATTCAAGTCGTTGGGAGGGGAGACAAACGAGCCGGTCACAGAAGCTTTTCTTTTACCTTTTGAAAAAGCAATGCTAAATACCATCCTTTAGATTCTTCTCCTTCTCCTTCTTCTCCTTCTTCTTCTGTGTCTTTGGCTGTATTATTCTTCCTCTCTTTATCACTCAGCGAGGCACGCCATAAACATAGCTCTATGTTTTGATCAACATCTGGTTATTGTGTGTAAGTTCTTTAAATTACTAACTTAGCTGCATTCTTATTTTGCATCTGGGTTTTTGTCATTTGTCGTATGCAATGGTTTTGTCTTGCCCTTTTATGATGTTTCTGATTCTGATGATGCTGCATGTTCTGTTTGTATTTGTGATTTTTTTGTTTGCTTCTGTTACTTTGCTGTTCTTGTATTTTATTTCCATTTTTTGACGTCAAGTGAAGATTGTTTTCTCACGCTAACTGAATTGGCAAGGAGGGCACATAATATTATGAATGTAGTTGAGAAGTTGGTCATTAATGGTTGAAACGCACTGCCTGCCTGACAATTCTTTTCCATGATCTCAGATTAATACCTTTTTTATAGTTAATTTTGAGTGGGTTAACACAACCTCGGTTAAAATTCTTCTGCATCTATATGTTTGTGTATGTTTGTTGAGCTGTGGGGGATAATCAATGACTAAATTAGCTTCTTTTTCTTTGTTTTTTTAAGGTTAGACACTGCTTCAAGAACTTAATTTTACATTTGATAGCGAAGATTTGAAAAATGCAAGTTATTAGGGGGAAAAAATAACTGCTAGAATCTTCTTCAATTTAGTGGTATAATTCTTCTTTCCTAGGCAAAGCAGCATCTAGATTAGACGATGGGTTCAGGAAGGATGAGCTATCCATATTCCATCGCATTTCCCAACTGCATCATGTTTTCATAAAGTGGTTAAGGGACAAATTTATCTCAAAAGTTTTTGTTTGTTTAGCTTCAATGTTATTTTAGATATTAAAATGAAGCAATATTATTTTTCACTGTTAAAAAGTTAATAGTCTATAATTATTATATTTTAAAACTTTCTGGTACATGGTGCACCTAGAAAAATTTTTCAGGGTAATCTCCTTAATAAAAATTTTCGAGCAAATTTACACATTAACTCTTCACCCAAAACCAAAAAACAGTTCAAGTGTCTTGAACTCTGTTTTACTTAAGATTCAGTGAAACTTTTATAACTGACGTGGCTATACAATATTGCATTTTAATTTCAGCAGAACACTGAAACAGAGCCATGACGAAGATAAGCCCTGAAGTGAAAGTGAAGATGCCAATGGAAGCAGTTCCGCGTGTTTCAGCTGATGTCAGCTTTGTTTCTGACAGTTTTCCGAAATATAAACTAGGACCTGATAACCAAATTGTGGAAGAGCCAATGGAGGAAAACCACGGGCCTTCTCTGAAGCAGGTAATTGATCAAGAAGTATCCAACTTGTCAGATCAGCACAAACGTCTCTCGGTTCGTGACCTTGCCACCAAATTTGACAAGAACTTGGCTGCTGCTGCTACGTTGTCTGACGAGGTACTTCTGTTATTTATATTTTCTATCAAATTCAATGTGATATTATGAAGAATACTAAGTTTCTTTTTTATTGATTTCAGGCAAAGCTAAGAGAGATACCATCTTTGGAGGGACATGTTCTTTTGAAGAAGCTAAGAGACGCATTGGAATCTCTGAAAGGACGTTTGCAAGGAAAACATAAGGAGGATGTGGAGAAGGCTATTTCTATGGTTCGTTTCCTTGAGGCAAAACTTAATTATATTGACTACATTGCTCTGTTCAGAATTTAAAATTGCTGGTTTCATAAGTTTGGAGGTTAACCATTTGCTGACTGGAGGATGGAAAATGTATGGAAATAGAAAAAAGCGTCATCCAGATTGATGAATTTTCTTTTCCCTCTTTTTCTCCTTCAATTTCTTCTTTTTCCATGTATGTTTCTGATTGTGCAAGGAAAGTCATTCTCATCCCTCTTTCAATCCTGTCTCAGTAATCCTGAATGCTCATCATGAACAATCGATTCCGTGCAGGTGGAAGCTTTAGCAGTTAAGCTGACTCAAAATGAAGGAGAACTAATTCAAGAGAAGTTTGAAGTGAATAAGCTAGTGAACTTCCTCAAACAGGTCTTCTATAAAATACTTATCTGAATGCATTTGATGACTATGATGATTTAGAATTTTGTTTAGAAAATGAAAGAACGCTCAATCAGTTAATTGATTCATTGGACAACCACTACAAGTTAGTTCATCAACAAATCGATTAACTCATTTAAGGTGGAAATAGTTTGCTATAAAAAGCAGTGGTCATTATGCACTTTCAATGGCATTTCGCCCCTATTCTAAAGTGTTTTCTTGACGTTACTCTTGTTTTTCAGGCTTCTGAAGATGCCAAGAAACTTGTTAATCAAGAGAAGTCTTTTGCCTGTGCTGAAATTGAGAGTGCTGGAGCAGTAGTGATGAGAATTGGGGAGGCCCTTGAGGAACAGGAAAAAGCTTTCCAATCTTCTAAGAGACAGGTTCCTTTTGATTTACAACTATACCTATTCATGACAGCCTGCACTTGGTCTCCTGAAAGCTTTCATAATTAAACATTACATTGCACATAGAATATAGTATTGCGACATAGGGAAGGATTATATGCATAATTCTTGAGAAAGAATTGCTATAAATTTGGATTTAAGAAAAGAGAGATTCCTTTTTTATATGGTGAAGAGCATTGTTACAGTGCTACGGTGCTACCAATTCTTTCATTCTCTGGAGGCTTCCTTATCGTTAATGGCATATTAAGTGAATCTTATGAGCTTGATTTCCCTTGTCGTTATCATATAAGATTGGAATGAGGGAAAAAAAATTATTTTGAAATTTGAAGCAACAAAAGTTGCAAAGCCTAGTAGGGTATGAACCTGCAAGCTTGGCAAATATGCATAATCTGGTTTTACTCCCTGGCAGGATGTGGAAGAACTGGTAGAGGAGGTTCAGGAGGCAAGAAGAATCAAATTGTTGCATCATCCAAGCAAGGTAACGCTGCTTTCTAATCCCTCAGCGTTGTTTTAGCTACTTTTTGCTTGATTACATTATACACCTTGATGATGTAGTGATTTTATTTGATTACCTATCTTTGGCAAGGCTATATATCTATTATTGTGCTATGATTTTAATTTTAAATCAACTAAAGTGTATAGCCAGTAGAAATATTTGTAAACCGATGGATAAATGATCATTAACGGAATTTATTTTCAGGTGATGGCCATGGAACATGAGCTTCGTGCTCTGAGGGATCAAATTCGAGAAAAATCCATTTTTTCAATGAAGCTTCAGAAAGAGGTTTGTTGATATCTAGTTTTTACTTGTTTGGCTTAGAATTTCTTCTTCAGAGTCTTCCTCGAACTTATCTAAATGAGCCAAATGTTACATATTAACTTGACAGATACTAATGTACTTGAATAGAATTTTCAAGTAACAACTTTATTTTGGTCTTGCCAGCTCACAATGAGCAAGAAGAATGAGAACCAATCTAGTTTGTACAAATTAGGTGGTTCTGAAACCTTAGGTTCATACCTGCAAGTCCACCCTTGCTCAGATGAAGTGCCACAGACATCAAAATGTTCGTTCCAATGGTATCGGTTGTCATCTGAAGGCAGCTGGAGAGAGGTCCTTTCTGGTATTTTCCTTTTTTGCCAATGAGCTTCAACGACTGAATAATCATCCGAAATTCTGATTTTTCTTATGTTCTTTGTCTGATCTTGGTTGCCTTTATTTATCAGGTGCCAACAGATCAATATATGCTCCAGATCCCTCTGATGTTGGGCGAATCTTACAAGTAGACATTGTCTCCAATGGCAAAAAAGTCACATTAACAACTAATCCCATTCAAACTGGTTGGTTCTGATTATGCATCTATAATCTTTTTCTTTGGTTCACTTGTTTCCATGTGAAAGGTTAAGTTAACTTCTAATAATCTATTGTCTAACAGTTTCAGGACTTAGAAGTCATGTGGACTCACTCCTTCGAAAGTCTACTACAGAATTTAATGTACACCATCCTTCTTTAATTTTAAGTGCTTGTTTGGGAAACCCCCAAACCATGATTTCAGAAGCTTTTTTTCATCAGCCGAGATAAAACTTATCTCACATACTTACCTTGTAAATCGTAAAAGTACTTCTCAAAACCATGTGGTCATTTTTGGCCTAAGCATTCTGATGTGGTTAAATATCTGGTTATTTACAGGTTGTGATTTGTCAGATGAATGGACAAGATCACTCATCACAATCTGTTCATGCATTTAATGTGGGGAGAATGAGGATAAAGTTATCCAGAGGTTGGATTACAAAAGCTAGAGAAATTTACTCCCCATCCATGCAGGTAAATGTTTTGCCTATTAAGCAGAACTGCAAATTAAAAGCTGCAACTTTTCTCAGTTACTCAATCCTTAACTTCACATCTTAAATTGATCATCAGATTTATATTGTACTATATGGGATTATAAGTTTTATACCAGTTCATAAGTTCACCTTTGAACCAGAACTTGGGATACCTTAAACCAACAAGAAGGTTTGTTGTAAAATGTAGCTATGTGGAGTGAGAAGTGATAGCAGCAATGCAGCAAAGGCGTTGTTTTGGCAAGCAAGGAAGGGATTGAGCTTTGTATTAACATTTGAATCAGAAAGAGACAGGAATGCAGCCATTATGGTTGCCAGGAAACATGCTCTTGATTGCAATGTGAGTCTTCTTTTTCTGACATTAATTTATCCTTAAATGGATCCCTGACATAATCCTTACTTAGTATTTTGATCCTGCACATGTCGTTACAGGTGGTGCTTGCTGGGCCTGAGGATTTAGTATAGGGGCCAAACTTTACTGACTGAGTTTCAACTAAAGTGAGATTTATCATATTTAGTGTGAGTATACATACATACATATATATAGTACATGTGAGCTTGTTTTGTTAAAGGAATATATATAATGCCTTTTGATGTTTTTGTGATGGGGCTTCCACTAATTGGGTTGTGCTTGTTGTTTTAGGCATGGGTTTTTTAAATTTGCCTAATCAAAATGTTGTAGCAAATTCATCTTTTAAAGTAATCATTAGTTCATTTGTTCATGGTGGCTGATTTCCATTTCACTGACAGTCTGCTAGCTACTTGCATGTATTTGACACGCTCCTTGTCGGATTCTTCTACATATTCTCTTAAAAAAACACAACAGATTTCAGTCTGTTAATGATCCCATCACACAGTCAGATTTATCTCTTCGAAAATTAACATTAAGCTGGGTCAAAAAAGAAAAAGAAAAAGAAAAAGAACAGGAAGGAGTAACGACATAATCCTAATTTTTATCTCGAACAATGATACATTCATATTGATGTGAGTATTAGTATCCTGCATACATGGCTATTGGTTTCGGTCTTAAATTTGATAAATATTTATGAATCTGAACGAACCAGCTTAATTAAATTCCTTTGTATATATTCCCTTTCCCCTCTACTTGCGAGATGAGGGTTCGTTCTTTATATATAGTAACGACCGGAGACGCCAGTTTTACCTTGAAATGTGATTAATTTTCATTTTACTAACTTGTAAATGAAACATTTGTCATGTTACTTTTTAAAGAAGTACGGGTGCTTTTTTTTTTTAATTGATTTCTAAAACATGAAGCCATTCTTAAATTTGGCCTTTCATTCATTGTTTTTTTTTTCCAATTTGATCTCACATATCGATATTTCTTGTTTTAATCATGTATAAATTAAATTTTTCTTTCTGATTTTTACATCAATTTATCGTAGATAAAACAAATAAAATATAATTATATATAATTTGTTCATTGAAATAAATATAATTACCATTAAAAGAAGTTAATATAAAAATTTTGTTCTTTGACATTTTATTTGGAAGAAAAATAATGGAAACACATTTTGTATTAAAAAAATCAAATAATAACACTAAAACAATAATTTTACGTGTGATCAACTAACAATTTTGCACAACTATCAACTAACAAGCTTATCCAAACTATTATTTACTAGTGCTGCCAACTAGATCTAATATTTTGGTTAAAAGAAAAATTATCAGATAATTTACTGTGATACTTAATAGTGTTAACATGGGAACAGATTTTCTCATAATACTCTTTCTCTTTTTCTTCTCAGAAGCTTATTAGATCAAAAAATGGATGATTCAAATTTAATATTTTCTAAAATTATGATTATAGAATTTTATAAATTAATTTTTTTATATTATAGTTATGAATTGTATAGATCATGTTCTAACAGTTTAATTTTATATTTTATAGTTAAAATAATAATTTTATAAATTATTAATTTTTTTTTAAATATGAGAGTTTAAATAAGAAAGAAAAGGATAACAAGTGTCATGAGAGAAGCAAAATTCGGGGTAATATAGACATTTCATGAAACGTAGGTAGGTGATCCTTATTAACTATGAGTTTACGACAACTCCTTTCTTTTGGTCATAGACATTCTTTTTTTATTTTTTATTTTTATTTTTTATATACGGAGTACTAGGGAATGTGATCGATCGCTTGCGCGTCTCCAACGGCTAAAACAGATCCGCCACGCTGCGTCGTCGGATTATACTTTAAGGATCCAACGGCATAGAATTTGGAAAAATAGGACCGTTGGAAGGGAAGCGTCGCCCCCCACAGCTTCAAAAGGAGTGAGTTTTCCGCTACCCCTTCTTCTTCATCACGTTCGTCAGAGGGAGAGAACGGAAACATTCTCTGATCTCGTTAACGAGATTTTCACAAATCGTCTTCTTCACTTTTGCCTCTGCTACTTCACGCTTGTTCTTCAAGTTCCAAATAATGGCCACAAGAACCGTTGTTCCACAACAAGCAGTCAGAGGTATTTTACTTTTTTGCTTTCCTCATTTTGGGTTTTTCCTTTGTTGATTCATTGATAGTTGGGACTTTCTACCTCTAAGGCTATTTCAAGGTCTCCACTCTAATGAAATTTATTATAATCTCATTGATTCCTCTTTTCGTGTTACTGTTCCAAGTTTCATCTCCTTTTTTCTAGAGAACAATTTGTTATCTTATTTTTCTGTCTTGTTCAAGTTATCATCATCTTAATGTACTTATGTTCTGGGGCGAATATTATGTGTAGGGGAGGTAGTTGTTGGAGGAGTAAAGCAGCAAAAGAAAAATGGAGCGGTGGAGGGAAGGAATCGCAGAGCCCTTGGCGACATCGGAAATCAGGTCCCCCCTAGAAATATAGAAGTTGTCAAGCCAAACCGTCCCGTCACCAGGTCTCTCTCTCTCTCTCTCTCTATATATATATATATATATATATATATATATATATATATATATATATCAATCAATCTATTTATCTCTCTCTGTTAGTCTCCGTTACTACTACATCTCATCCTTTTTCTTATTCTTGTAGGAGCTTCCGTGCACAACTGCTTGCTAATGCCCAGGCTGCTGCTGAAAACAACAAGGTCAATTCTCTATTACTGATTCCCCCCCCCCCGAATTTGGCTCTTCAATTTCAGTTCCGGATTATGATGATGATTGTGTGGGGTACTTGTCAAACTGCAGAAACAGGCTTGTGCAAATGTGGGTGGACCTCCTGTTCTCGATGTGATTCCTAACAGAGCCGCGCCTAAACCTGCTCAGAAAGTAGTCTCTGTTAAACCCAGGAATGAAAATGTGGCTGAAGTAAGATCGGAAGAAGAAATTCGAAAGGAGAAGGCTGCAAACAAGAAAAAAGAAGGAGATGAGAAATCAAAGAAGAAACCTCACACTCTCACTTCAGTACTCACAGCTCGAAGCAAGGTTGAGAAATTACCTTCCCCTTTGTACTTTCATTCACTTCTTAATTAGTTATCCATTTAATAGTCCTCACCAGCAAATATTCTTGCAGGCAGCATGTGGTGTGACCAACAAACCAAAGGAGCAGATTGTCGATATTGATGCAGTTGACACTGGTAATGAGCTTGCAGCCGTGGAGTATATTGATGACATTTACAAGTTCTATAAGCTAGTTGAGGTATCAGCCATGTTATGCCTCTTCCTTTTAGTGACTGATTTATTTTAGTCATAGTATTTAGAGATTATGTGTGTTGTGTGCAGAATGAGAACCGTCCTCGCGACTACATCGGCTCACAGCCTGAGATTAATGAGAAGATGAGAGCAATATTGGTTGATTGGCTCATAGATGTCCACTCCAAGTTTGATCTTTCGCCTGAAGCTCTTTATCTAACTATCAATATAATAGATCGATTCCTTTCAACCAAGGTCGCTCCAAGAAGGGAACTTCAACTTGTTGGCATCAGCGCCATGCTCTTGGCTTCCAAGTATGAAGAAATCTGGCCCCCTCAGGTTGGAGTTTTCACAAGATTCATCAGCAATCTGTATTTAAACTATGAAGAACCTGATAGTTGACTGATATGAACTCATTTTGGTGCAGGTTAACGACTTTGTTTTCCTGTCGGATAGAGCTTATACTCATGAACAGATACTTGCAATGGAGAAAACCATTCTGGGCAAGCTAGAATGGACTTTGACAGTACCTACGCACTATGTTTTCCTGGTTCGTTTTATCAAGGCATCACTCCCAGATGAAGAGGTGAGTTAAGAGATTAAGCTAAAGTCAAGTCAATTGTGTGTTGATATGCATACGAGGAAATTAAATCAATGATTATTTGTGCAGTTGGAAAACACGGTGCATTTGCTTGCTGAGTTAGGACTGATGAATTACGAGACCATGATAAGACACAGCCCATCAAAGGTTGCAGCGTCAGCCGTGTATGCGGCTCGGTGCACTCTGAATAAGAGCCCATCCTGGAACGAGACGCTTAGTCTACATACTGGTTACTCCGAAGAACAACTCATGTATGTAAACAAAAATGTTATTGTACCTTGAAATGGCGTGATTAATATGTTTATTACTAATGAATGAAAAACTACAGGGATTGTGCAAGAGAATTGGTGACGTGTCACTCCATGGCTGGGAGTGGGAAGCTGCAGGCAGTGCACAGAAAGTATTCAGACGCCAAGAGACGAACGGTGGCGCTGCTTCCACCGGCGAAGAATCTGTTACAGTTGGGGGAAGAAGGAAGATGAACAAGACACAGACATTGCTGCTAAAATGTGCAATAACCCTTTGTTATTGTTCTTCCCGTCGTCCTTTTGCTTTAACTTGTGGGATTGTATTCATTAATTAGTTAATATTCTCATTGTTTCCGTGAGATTGACCGATTCTCGTTTTCACTCCTATTGTTTTTGTCGTCCAGACAAAGAAATGCTTATTTATTTTTTATTCTTATTAGAGGTAATCCTATCGGACACTTACTATTAAGATTTAACCTCATCATACTGTAAACGATTAGACCCTTTTCTGAGACTCAATCCGTATTTCATGAAACATGGTTATAGTCATTCTCTCCAAGGTTAGGCCATCTATTGCAATGGGCTCGGACAGCAAAACGGATATAAAAGAAGCCCAATAATTTTGCAATCTTTGTCTTTAAGAGGGGTAAAAAAGGTCGGCAACAGTGACCTTGGTTTCATCGCTTGAGTTTTCGGCTCCTCTCCAGCGACAAAAATATGGGCCACAAATAAAAATAGAAAATAGTCTCGTCTTAACATTTTATACTATAAGAGTATAAGCTAACATTTTCTTAAAAAAAGTCGACCCAAAAATATTTTAAATAAAACTTTGTAAAATTCAATGCACATAGAAATTACTCTATATTACATGGCACATTCTGATTTTTATATTTAATACTTCTACACTACTAAAAGTGGGCAAATAATAATAGAATAGTCTCGTCTTAACATTTTATAATACAAGAGTATAAGCTATAACATTTTCTTAAACAAAGTTGACCCAAAAATATTTTAAATAAAACTTTGTAAAATTCAGTGCACATAGAAATTACTCTATATTACATGGCACATTCTGATTTTTATAATTAATACTTCTACACTACTAAAGGTGGGCCACGAATAATAATAGAATATAGTCTCGTCGTAGCATTTTATACTATAAGCTATAACATTTTCTTAAACAAAGTTGTTTCAAAAATATTTTAAATAAAATTTTGTAAAATTCAGTGTACATAGAAATTACTCTATATTACATGGCACATTCTGATTTTTATATTTAATACTTCTACACTATTAAATGTAGATGCTAATTTACATTATAAACTAAATCTTATATTTAGAATCGGAAGTATTAATGATTATTTAACAAACATGAACATTTGGTTCCTTAGTTTTTATAAAGTTTCTTTCTAATTCTCTAACTCTAATATTATTAGTGTTAATAGTAAAAAGGACAGAAACTGAAATTTTAAATATAGACCAAAATATTCACAAATGTTTATCTTGAGTTACTTTTTTAAAAAATAACAACGATAAAAAAAATACTCATTTAAGACTGATATAATGATTTCCTTAGTTTTTATAAAGTTTCTTTCTAATTCTCTAACTCTAATATTATTAGTGTTAATAGTAAAAATGACAGAAACTGAAATTTTAAATATAGACCAAAATATTCACAAATGTTTATCTTGAGTTACTTTTTTAAAAAATAACAACGATAAAAAAAAAAATACTCATTTAAGACTAATATAATGATGTTGTCACCAGACAAAATATAATGATATCAGGGGTGGAGAACCAAACAAATATTTTATAAATTAATTAAGGGACACAATTAAAATTGCGTATAAAATTTGAGGATAAAAGTGCACTTTCTCTTAATTTTTCAGAAGCGTTTTTTTTTTTTTAAATACAGGGCCGAGATATTTCGGCCATCTTGGACAGAAGTATCACGTTACAAATGGGGAAAATAATAATTATATAAAAGATGCAACAGATCAAATCTGACTTGGAGGGGAGAAAAAGATGGCATGAATCATATGATTGGCTTCTAAAAGCTGAGATCAGATCGCTCGCAAATAATTAAATGGCCTCATAATTAGCATATGATAATTTTTAGGATCCTTTTTGCGTTATGACACCAAATGCCATAATTAACTAATCAATACATCTCATACATAACAGAAGCACAAGATCCATTTTGAAGGGGAAGAACGTAGATCCATATCTAATATATTTTCATTTGTTATCAATACTCAATAAATAGATTACTCCACACAATTTATATCAATATGCATATGATATGATAAAGGTTGATACAATATTTGCTCCATAGGGCGTGCGTTCATTTTGGTTTCGATTTTTCAGATTTTAAATTATAGGCTTGGCCTCTTATAAAAAAAATGATATAGGTTTTTATTAAATTATATAAATAAATGTTTTAAACAGAATAAAATTTAAGAAGTCAAAATCTATAGTTTAAAATTTAAAGGACTGATATCAAAAGGTTAATGAGTAAATTTATCTAAAATGTTTTCCCAATATTAAATTTGATGCCATAAAGTTTTACTTGGTGCAAAAATATTTTTAAAACAAGGTAAATATGACAAACCGGTGAATTAAAGCAATTGGTCTATTACTTTAATGGTTTTTTTTTATTTTTTCTATATTTTAAAAATTTCATGTGTACCTTTTATAAAAAAAAAATGTATGGTATTAAACACAATTTTATAAAAATTATTATAAATAGGTTTACAATTTAACCCAAACTAAAATGAGGGAAAATACATGCCCTTGTAATAATAATAAATAAAAAAAATTGATCGGGGTTCACTTAACTCATAGGCACTATTTCCCAGGAATAATGGTACTGCAATGCGCTTATATTTATTCGCTAGAGTACTATTAGTACTGTTAAAATTAAATTATTGATGAAGAAGTGGTAGAGGAGAATATTGGGCGCCACGAGATGGTTGATATCTAGGGGCAATAATTGTGCTGGGAGGATGGTAAGTAGCCAATAATGGTGAGACACGAACTGGAATCGTTTCATGCGTTCAGTTCAGTTCACTGTCTCTTACTCATAAAAAGCAACATTTGTTTTTAACCCATTTGCCCCTCATTGGCCTCTCATTTCACTACTCTCTCTCCTTATTTTTATGCTCTCAGTTTCATCCCCCAAAAATATACGCCCACCTCACTTTCTTCATTTATTTATTCTTTTTGGTGCACATGTTATTCCATCCTTGCTTTCGCAGTTACCGGGTCTGTAACTGAAAAGAGAGAAGAAAGAACTATAGTAGGTCTAAGTCTAATTCATGCTTTTGTGATAGATTCCTTTTTCACATTGAAAAAGTCCAAATCTTTTTATCTTTAAAATTATGGGATAAACAGCTATGTGCTCTGAGCCAGACACCACTTCTGTTTTGTTCATTCCCTATCTGCAAACAGAACAGGCAAAAAAACCCCTTAAATTATAAAGCGAAGAATATTTGCATCTCTTTCCCCACAGAGTACATATCATTTTTTGTTGTCCTGATCTCCCTCCGTCACCTCCCTCCCTTGCATCTGTCTCCCACGCGCCGCCCCTCCATTTGATCTCTCTGATCGTGGATTCTGGATTGGATCCAATAATCTAGGCCTGTGATCTAGCAGCATAGTGAGTGGGATTAGGTTTAATTTTCATTTGATATTGCAATGCATTGGAGCACCGGAGATCGTAATGAACGCGCCGCCGTATGTGGCAGAGTGAGGAAAAAGACATGGCGCAACCCTCACTCTCGAGTTATAAAAGTTACTACCAAATAAGTAAAAGACCCCTCCAATCCCGGAAAAATAATAAATCCCATACAAAAAGGATCAGCAAATTAGTACCTTCAATAAAAGCTGAAAAGAAGAAAACAAGATCCACCTCGATCCTTTCTCCAACTTCTCCCCCGTTCCTCTCCACCACCAACTCCGCCACCACTGTCACCACCACCTTCCTCTCAAATCTTGTCTCCTTCATCTCTCTCTTTCTCTCTCCCGAACCCAATTCTAGACACAGATTCTACACAAGAATCATATCACATCCCTGTCTCTACCACCGCTTCCCCTGTTTCCTTTCCATTCTTTTACTTTCCTTGTCAAAACTCAAACACCCACTTATTCATCCGATATTTTTATCCAAAAATCTAGTCTTTTTTCCAGATCATCCCAACCCAGTGACCACTAAAGAGAAATAGTGGATTGGGTTTGTTTTTGTTCAGATTTGGACGATAATGAAGGAGGACGACACGAATTGGTTCTCGAGATGGGAAGAGGGACTTCCTTCCCTAAACGAACTCACGCCTCTCTCCCAAACCCTAATCACGCCTGATCTTGCCATGGCTTTCGATATCCGAAACCCACATAGCAATAGCCCTCACCATCAAATCCCTCAACCTCCACCTCCTTCCAATCCCTTACCTTCTCCCGGAAATCCCTCACAACCCAACTCTGCTGAATTTGCCGATTCCGGCGAGCTGGGTTCTGGAACCGCCGGTGAAGAGCCGGCTCGAACCCTCAAGCGCCCTCGCCTTGTCTGGACTCCACAACTTCACAAAAGGTTCGTGGACGCCGTTGCTCACTTGGGTATCAAAAATGCTGTGCCGAAAACCATAATGCAGCTGATGAGTGTGGACGGGTTGACCCGGGAAAACGTGGCCAGTCATTTGCAAAAATATCGACTTTACTTGAAGCGCATGCAGGGACTATCCGCCGGTGGCAGCGGTGGCGGCGCAGGCGGAGCTGGGTTGGGTGCCTCCTCCGATCCTGCCACTGATCATCTATTTGCAAGCGCCCCTGTGCCGCCCCATTTCTTACATCCCGCAGCTAGGTCCAATTCCGACCATTTCTTGCCGTTCGTGCCCGTTCCGGCTGCTCTGCAGCATCACCAGCAGCATATGGCAGCGGCTGTGGCAGCCGCCGCCCACCCACAATTGCAGCAGCAGTATCACAGACAAGTGGGCCATTTTGGGTCGCCGCCGAATGGGAGCTTCGAGCATCCGTTTCTGACAAGGCAGCCTCAACCACTTCATAGGATGGGTCAAGCAATGCAGCACAATCCAGTACCTGGATATGTAGAGGATATGGAATCGGCTAACGCAGCTGGAGGGAGAAAGGTTCTTACTTTGTTTCCAACCGGAGATGATTGAAATTTGGGTTTTAGTGGTAATTAGATCATCTATCTTATCATCCTGTGAAATTAACGTGTGGTGGTGCATAATGCACTATTTGGGTTTGTTCACGGTCTTAATTACTTAGCTGTTAATTGTATTAGAGTTGTGAGTAATGTTGGGAGGGTACTAATTGGTTTTGGAGCCTAGTTTATTATTTGCAGATCCAAAAGTTCAGTTGTCTTGTTCTGGTGGAATAATCGGGTATGTCTGATAATAATGAGTGATTGGGTTTAATTAGCGTTTTGGGAGATTCGACAGTGGTGTCCTTCCTATATAGACAATCACGTCTGTAAACTGTAATTACGTTGTTGGTCGGAGTCTATTATATAATTCCTCTGACATTCATAATGCATGTTCGTTTTGGGCGGCAACAATAACTGCAAGCCTGTTTCTCTCTGTTTGTTGCCTCATCACATATAATGTTCCAGCTTGGGAAGTTCTATGTTGGCATTCACTTCACGAGTGGTTGAAGCAACAAGTTCAGTATCTGTGAGCCTTCAGGGGGTGATTATGCGTTGAGCTCATTAGAAAAGCAAGGAAGCATAACTGGTTGCTTCATTTGGATGTGAATTCTTCAACATAATTCAGGAGCCTCTATTGTGGTTGTTGAAAACTTGTCTCCTTGAGTGTCAAGTTTTTTTGTCCTGTCCAAGTGAGTTTAACGTTGTTTTGACTCTAAAGAAGACTTTAATATCAGATGTAAGATTTTCTTTTCAGACTATAATCTTTTGTTTTTCACTTGAGTTAATCTCTATGCTGCATGAACTCAAATAGATTAGTTTCATTTATTTCTGTGTTTATTATCCTGCCTAAAAGAAAACGATCAGTTCATCCTTACTTTAATCTGTATTCCTTCTTGGCTGACTGGCTTTACTAATCCATTAGGTACTGAGGCTCCTACTGAATCTCATTATACATTTGACCAGATTGGGACCTTACATACTGTTCTAACTCCGTATTTTTAGTTTTGATGTTTCTATTTTCCTTTTGGATTTCGTCTAAATTAGTAGGAACTCTGAAGAGGGTACAGCTACAGCCCATGTCATACCACTCATGAGCATCATATGTTTGCACTTCTACAAAGAAATGAGGAATCATAGTATCACTTAACTGTATTCTGCACTAACTCCTTTAACAGACAGACAGGATCATTAAACACCGATTGAATTGTTGTAGGAATTCGATCGTCGCCTTGACTCTAAAGTTGTATCGAACACAAAGAAATGAGGAATCATAGTTTCACTTAACTGTATTCTACACTAACTCCTTTAACAGACAGACAGGATCATTAAACACCGATTGAATTGTTGTAGGAATTCGATCGTCGCCGTGACTCTAAATTTGTCTGCTCTGCAGTCTGTGATTTTGACACTAGTCATGTTAAAGCTGATGGTTTCACTTGTATCTTCGCGCCAGAGTTTTCCTCAATCTTGTGTTCGATACAACTCATTATTCGTTTTCTTTCAGAACTGATTCGGTAATGGCAGAATTCCCGGACACCCTTCATTCTCATCCAACGCGAGGCTGCTTGTAACTTAAAAGAGTTGAATTTCATGTCTTAATATTTATCAGTGTTCTAAACTGAAATGGGTTCAGCGCAGCAGGATGGTTGGGACTGAAAAGTTAGAGGTCAAATCACCCACTGCTGTTGTTCATGCATGCCTGAACTAGGATTACTTTCATTGGTGACGAATGTGGTGAAAACGTCAGTTTGGATGAAGGATTTATGATGCATTTCGATTTCATCATTAGAAGTGACTAGCAGAAACACTTTCTCTGATAACAATACAGGCAACAGGCAGAGTGATTATTTTTTGGGGGAAAAAAGACTGACAATGAGTTCTTCCCCCTACGAACTGAGTAGATAGTTGTTTAGAGCACGATCTGCTTCTTCCTTATATGACCAATGCTCATAATGTGGACAAGCAATTACAAGAGGGGGAGCGAGGGGAAGTAGAAACATAAGAAGGAATACAATGCAATTGCAGGGAAGTGAATAGGGGAAGGTGTGATCCACAGAGCTCAGATTCCATTCCAATAAAAGCTCAAACTCATGAGCTTGCGATCCGGGTGGGTTGGAAGTTGGAACAAGCAAAAAATGATAGTATGACCAAAATGCATTTAAAGGAGGGAGATTGAAATTGGAGGAAGGAACCAGAATTGAGAAATCATGAATCATGCGGTTTCAGAAACAGGCCCCACAGGACAGGACGGCGGCTTTACGCCCAATACAAACAAAACGCCACTTCATATTCACGTGTATGTGGGCCCCTCACCAAGTCTTCCTCACTTTTGGAATTTAAGTTGGCTCAACAGGGATTCATTCAATAAATTCCACAATCTAATCCTCTGCCAGTCTGCCTTCCTCGCTAGCTGCATCCTGCATCTTTGATAAACAATGAAACAATGGTTTCCGGAGCTTTTTTTCAGCTAGGCAGATAATATTTTTTATATACTTATCTTATAAATCATAAAAATATTTTTAAAAAATTAATTGCTTGTTTGGAATAGTGATTCGAGTCTTCAAAAATAATTTTTTTAATTCTGATTTACGATGTACAAGATAAGTATATGAGATGATATTTATCTTAATTATATAAATAAATACTTTTAAAAATTTAAAAGTGATCTCAAACAAACACTAGAATATTTGAGCACTAGATAGAGACCCTCCACCTCTGCCCATTTCTTCCCATCAATCCCTCTATCTATTTTATCTCAGTGCCCACGATTAATTTCCACATTTTAAGCAGTATTTCAATCTTTTCTTATCAAGAAAACCATAATTTTGTCACTAATATACTCCATCTGGTACTTCTAGAAGAATTGTTTGATCCCACAATATAAGTCACTTAAAAATTAAATAATACTTTTTATCAATTTTATTCATATAATTAATGTTTAGATATGATATTTAAATATCACTCATTATATTTATCACTCTCACTCAAAACATAATTTAATATGGGTAAAATTGTAAACTTTCTTTAATTTAAAATAAATTTAATGAGTTAACTACTATTTCTTGATTATGATGAATTATTTAAAATGACTTATATTATGCATAGAAGGGAATAATTATTTTGGATAAATTTCAACTGCACTCATTAGCTCACCTCTCAAATCTCCAATACCATGTCTGTCAGTGTATTTGTCTGTTAGTGTATTTGTTTCATTCGATCTCTCAAAACATAAAGCTTAACTGACTTATGAGCCTGTTTGAGTTGACATTCAAAAAACACATTCATATCAGTCGAGACAAAACTCATTTTACATACTTCTTTCATACACCGTAAATCATACTAGAAAAATAACTTCTACTATTAATCCAAACAGATACTACAATATAGCAAGTTCGGTTACTCACATTAGATAAGACCAAAGAGGGGAAAGGAAGGGGGGGGGGAAACGAAAGGAGAAACAACGAACGTAAATGCTTCACTATAACCATCAAAACTGAAAATGCAAAGGCAGCCTGCTACAACTGATACAAAGGTTTTATGACCGATAACTGAAAATATGAACCTAAACCTGAAGCTAAACTAATTTGAAGCCAGCATATCAATAATTCTTCCACCTAATCAATAATATCTAGTAGTTCTGCGAATAGTCAAAGCTCAGTGGTCGCTGACCAAATGGAGCCTGCACATCAACAACACAACGAGATGCATGGTCAGACATGTTCATGTGCAAACACCCAAAGAAATCACGTGCTCCCAATATTTTATTGTTAAGACCCCAAGACAAAGCTAATCACACTCCAACATAAATTCAGAGCCAAATTCCATGCAAGGTGTTCCCTAAAGGAAGAGCAAAGAGATATACGGCAATGAATTCATGAACGATTAGGCAAGTTTAAAACACACAGGCCTCGGGCTACAAAATCCAAATAATGTATAGCGAGAAAGTTCCATTCTCTAAGATGTCCTGGCATTTCAAAACTTAAAAGAAATAAATCACTCATCAAGTATAATGAAATAATAGGATAGGCTTAACGCTCGCTTACCTGGTAAAACGCATGCCTAAACTGGTCATATGTATGTGCATACATCATAGCAGCACTTGGCCACTGTAGGTAAGCAGCGTTCCCGGATGACTGATTCACTCCTGTGGCAAAGGGACTCATGACTTGGTTTGTAGGGGGTACAAAGCCAAGTGAAGCTTGAGTTTGTGACATATGACCCATCAGATTAAAAGTGGGGTCATACTGAGCAAACAAAGGCTGAACTTTCGGCAAATTGTAAGGCACCAAGTTGGGGATAGAGTTTGGAGTGCTCCTAGCATACCTGCACAAGTGAAGTGTTTCAACAAGATGAATAAACTTGTCCCATATTAAATATAAACCCAATTTGAACCACTTCAGCTACCAGATAGAGACAAAAACTTTTAAATAAGAAACATAACACATCTTTTAATATAAAAAGTTATACAAAAGTACTTGAATCGAACTCCCATCAGACACAATTTAACCCATGGAAATCTCACTACTTCCCTCCCTCCCACATACAGACACTACATAACAATTATTATTATTATTTTTTATTATTTCATCATTACTATATTATAGCAATTAATCTATAGACATAAGCACCAAAATGCATTCTTATATGGAAACAAGAAAGGTGTTCAAGTGAAAACAACACAACAAAAAATGGCTAACCAAGCATTGTATTGCGAATTGGGTCATTGAGTCTGTGGCATCAAACAATAAGATGTAGAGGCAGAACTAACCTTCCATAGCTACGATCATAATCAGGATCAGTACGATCCTTTTCCCTGTCTCTGAAAATGGCAACTTGAGTAGAACCTATGTCCCTCCCACTATTGCATTTTTCGGAATCCGCACTGGAATTCCTGCAAGTTTCATTCTCATCTTTGTTCATACAAGAATTTCTTCCATCCAATGGAATCTGTGACGGTTTCTCATTCAAATCAGACCTTCTAGGGCTACTAAAGATGCGAGCTCGTGCCCGGTCATATTCCTCCATCCTCTCTTCCACATTTCTCAACAGATTTCCTGTTCTCCCTGCTTCATAGGCTTCATTTACATTGGTTCTACAGGGTCTAGGCCTTATGGCGATTTTAATCTGCTCAGGTTTATCAGTTTCTAACTGTTTGGCAGGAATTTCAGATAAGTGAACCGCAGGGTACCTGCTTTCTGCCAACTTTCTCACCAGAATTTTACTTCCCTGGCTGTCTAAATCATCTTGAACCATTGTTTGCATGCCATAGTGTTGAGCAACACGATGTGCTGCCAAACGGAGATAAGAAGAAGGGAAATGCTGGAACTCAAAATGCTGCTGATCAGCATTATTCAGAAACCTTTGGATATCAAGTTCCATCCGCAAAACTAGAAGTGCGGAATAAGTCAGTACATAATTCAATGAAAAAATGCCAAGATTTATATATTAAAAGAATGGGGAAAATCATAAGAAAAGAACCACAAAAAAATCAACATCAAAATTATTAGTTTAAGATTACGTGTGCAAGGCCTACTACTTTAAGTATACGACAACACAAGAAATGATTTAGCAAAAAAATCTAACAAAGCCCTTGAATGGCAAGAAACTCAACAAGAAGTCATATAGGGAATGTCTAAGCCAGAAGGCCCCAAATAGATTATTAAAATATATACAAGAAAAACAACTCAATGCAAGCACCATTTATTTATAAACAAAATTTAACTGGATGAAGGTCTGCCAATATCTAACAATTATAAAACAGATGCATTCTTGCACAATTTCAAATTCTTGGGTACATTACGTTACAATTTTCTAATCAAAGTAGAAACCAAATTGATTGTTAAAATATCACTGTTGGCTGTCAAAACCGATTGAAATCTAGATAATCATGACTTGTGCTAGCAGTGAATACTGTAAAACCTATTTCAAGGCGGGCCATCCAGTAAGAGACCCAGCAACAAACTTTATATAGTCCATAAAATGTTTCGAAGTATTAAAAATGGAATACCAAAACCCAAAACATGAACTTAAAACATTAAACTTCTCTTTTCTGTCCCAACTCCTGTATCATTTCATCAAAATTTATATCGGGAGACCATGAGAGGTCAACATTGTATCTTTTAAATGATTAAGTTTTGAATGCTTTGTATCTGCAGCGAGCTTAAATTACATTAATCAAGTAGTATCTTAGACGGCGAGGGTAAGATTGCATTCCCCAACAATAGCAAGCTCAACATTTAACGTCAAATTCGGGAAACTCTACGTTACACTAATCAAAAGGGCAGATAGAACCATCGGAAGCATTCCAGATCAGACACAGACAAACAAATACATGGCCGAGGCAAAATTGCAGGATCTTATCCAAAACCTAAGCCGATATTCTGTTCGATAACAAGAATCAAGAGAAGAGCCAGGATTTTAAAAAAAAAAAAACGAGAGAGACCGAAAGCTCAAGTCGTGGACAACAATGATTTCACATAAAGCCCATGAATCGGGGAAATCTAATAACCCAAAACCCAAATCTCACGTCAGATACAACAACAAAACAGAGCCTGCAATAAGAGATTTAAAAAGAAACAGAAAAGGGTGAAGGGGATACTGACTGGTTAGACGGTGGCGGGAGTTTTGGACAGCCTCAACCAAGAAGGGGTCAACCAATGACTCTTTGTTTTTTAACACAGAACTCCCATCGACAGAAACAGATGAAGAATCCATGGCTAAGAACAATCTCCAAAAATTCAATCAGGAAACTTCTTCCCCCTCTTTTCTATAATCCCTCGCTCTGAACGAGGGAAGGAAAGGTCAGGAGGAAGAAAAGGATTTGTGCCTAAAAAGCATAAGAAAGGAGGATAGCACACTTATCTCTTCCTCACCCAGAAAGAAAGAGATTTATTCTTTTTTTTATAGGTATACGTTGGGTCAAAGAATAGACGCGGGGTCACCGCTGCTTCGACGTGAAAAGTAAAGACGCGGGGTCATCACGTTAGGTTATTTGGCACAGCTTCTAAAAATTGTAATATATATATATATATATATATATATATATTAGATAACACTCATCGTATTTATTTTATATTCTATAAATTTTGATTAAAAATTATTTTTAAAAATTTCAATTAATATTTTAAACATGTATTTAACAATCATGACGCACTCCCAGACAATATATATATGATAAGCCTTTTTAGCCGACGAAATAAACTGAAGGCTAAGGGATAAGGATTGATTAAATTTTTTATATTTCCTTTTTAGCTTAATAACAATTTTTCAAATATTTCCTCTTATCAAAGACACATTTTAATCTGATCGAAAAAAATCCATTAAATATTTTAAAATTATATGTAAATAAATAAAATTAGTAATGAATTTAAATAAATAAATATATTGAATTCAAAATCATAATTCTGTTTGAAATTGATCTATATGTAATCATGAGATATGGAATAGCATTTAAAATTTCTTTAAGGAAAATCATGATATTAGTCTCCCTATCCTTCCACTTCTAAATAGATAAATAGATAAAAGTGCATGCTAATGTATTAATTTTATATAATATTTTTTATTAAATCTGTATAATATTTTTTATTTTAAAAAATATTTTTAGTTACTTAATATTTTATGAATAAAAAGTGCCACCATTAAAATTTTAAATATTGACAAAATATAACCAAATATTAATATATTAAATTTAATTTTTAAAATAATAATGATTGTCACAAAAGAATTATCATTTTTTGACCTGACTAAAGGAATTATCATTTAAGACTATGTAATTCAATTTTTTGTCTTATATATATATATAGGAAGCATTTTCTTAACAGTATTTTTAATTAAATATATGATAGTGATTAAATAAATATTAAATCAAAATAAAATATTTTCTGAATCCAATAGGCTTATGCTTACGATTTACGTAAATCAAGATAAAACTCCTCAACATATTTATTTCGTAGATCGTAAAAGCTACCTCGTAGACCGTAAAAACTACTTCGTATTATATAAATCATGATTAAAAAGCACTTATAAAAGCTATCCAAATATATCAATTATCTTATTTCCCAAAAAAAAAAAAACAACCAAGGTACTATGGCAAGAGCGAAGAAACGATCAAACAACGAGCAGTATTCCATTTTCGGAGCAAGTCTTTAAAAGAACAGGACAGGACGGTTCCAGAGTCTCTGTATTGAAAATTGGGAAATTAATACCTCAATAGCCGAATCCGCGTCAACTCGGCCTCTTCATTCTCTGAAAAATAAACAATAGGGAGGAGTCGATCATGGGAACTGTTCAATAATCCGCCATCGGGCTTTTTGTTGTTTCCCAATTCGGGTCGGTCCCTCATCATGTCTGACCCATCACCATCTCCTGATACGAGTTCTGTTGATTTCACTGAGCTTATCAATAACCTCCCTTCACAACCTATGGATTCTCTCCTTTTCGCCGGTGATGACGATGATGCCTTGTTTTCTGAAGCATTTCCCTCCGATTTTGACTTAGGGTTGGATGGCGATTTCGAGATTAACTTGGACGATCTTCCCTTTAATGTTGACGAATTCCTTTTCGACGACGCATCTGTTATTCCTCCCTCCCAGTTGCAGATTAATGATGATCGTCATGGCGTCGCTAATTGCAGCAGTCTGACTTCCGACGTAGCTAGGTTTTCGAATTCGCAGTCTTATCCGCCTCCTTGTTTAGATAATTCAAGCTATCAGAATCTGCATGCCTCAAATGAGGCTAAAGTTTCGAACTTCCAATCGCCGGAGTCTGATCCATGCGACCGGGAATCTTCGGGTGGGCCCGTTTCATCTCATGGTTCGGCTAACGGCGGGTCAGGTGTTTCTGATGCTACGGATTCACCTTCACCGACCCGATACGACAGAGATTTTACATCTCAGGTTATTGTTGATGAGAACCTAAAGTTGGATGAAATTGGGAAGGGCTCTGATTTGAAGAGGAAGATGGAAAACAATGGAGGAAATGCTGAGGCGAGAACTACTAAGCACCGGAAGTCGTCAACGCCTGTGGAGAATGCTACTCGAGAGCCTGGTGTTAGTGTTATCAATGGGGACGACGAGAAAAAGAAGGCTAGGTTGCTGAGGAATCGGGAAAGTGCCCAGCTTTCTAGGCAGAAAAAGAAGCAGTATGTGGAGCAGCTTGAGGAGAAGGTGAAATCGATGCATTCGACCATTGCCGGTTTGAGTAGCAAGATATCATTCGTCATGGCCGAGAATACTACTTTAAGACAGCAATTGAGTGCTGGTGGAATGTGTCCACCGCCTCCTGCTCCGGGCATGTACACCCATCCTCCGACGCCCACCATGCCTTATTCTTGGGTGCCGTATGCCCCCTATGTTGCTAACCCACTAGGGCCCAAGGTTCCTTTGGTACCAATTCCGAGATTGAAGTCTCAGCAACCGGCATCGGCCTCAAAGAGTAAAACGTCTGAGCGCAAGAAATCTGAGGGTAAAACTAAAAAGGTTGCCAGTGTCTGTTTTGTAGGTTTGTTATTCTTTGTCTTGCTTTTTGGTGGATTGGCTCCCCTTGTGAATGTTAAGTTTGATGGTTTAGTGGACGATACTTATGGGAGGTCGCAGTATGTTAGCGATAGGTTCTATGGTCAGCTTGGAGGTAAAGTCTGGCCCGTAAATGGTCCTATGAATAGGTCTGAAGGATACAAAAGAGCAGGATCTTCTAGTGAATTTGTTCATCTGGGCAATACTAGTCAGCCTCTTTTTGCTTCTTTGTATGTTCCTAGGAATGACAAGATGGTGAAGATTGATGGGAATCTGATAATCAATTCTGTCTTGGCCAGTGAGAAAGCTAGGGCATCTCAAACTGCTCATATTGCAAACAATGATAGAAGAGAAACTGGGTTGGCAATTTCTAAATATTGGGATTCTGCATTGGCTATTCCGGAAGTTGGAATAAATAGAGGTTCACATCCTTACTCTTATAGGAGTCCGCCTGAACAGAGTAAGGCACTTCCAGATGGTTCAGCTCAGATTTTGGAGGGCCATCTGAAGTTACCTACACCTTATGGTAAAATCCAACAGTTGTTCCTGGAAGGTCTTGCAGGTGATGTTGCAAACACCCCCCCCCAAAAAAAATTCCTTTTATATTGGTTGGTAAACATGGTTGATGCATTTTGTTGTGATGATTGTATGTGTACGTGTTTTGCTGATTAAGTTGGATATGGTAGCATGTACAGTATATGTATGCAAGACATTATTGCCAGTTAGGAGTGCCATACGAGCTGTTAGGAATTTTTCTGATTATTGTAGTTAATAGATGCTATCTAAGTTGGTGCTTTTTGGAATCTCTTATTAGCACTTCCAATTTCCTTGATGGAAAATTGTTTATGCCGTTTGATGAGTATGATTTATTTAATTATAATTCTGATGGAAGTTGTCAACAATTTTGGATAATCTTCTTAACTTTGCAAACTAGCAGTTTGAATCTTTGGACTTTCAAGTGAGTTTGATGGATAATATGTTCATCTGAAAATTGACGTGTGGCGTGGCGTCTCTTCATTTTGGGTTGAAATTTTGACTAGTTTTAGATTCAAAATTTCATTGCTATCTACCAACAGTTACTATAGAATGGTCCTTCCCAGGCTTGAGGGTAAGATTTACTGGAGTCTAGGGATTGAGTGGCCTCTACAATGTTAGGGATTTGAGCCCACTAAAAGGCCTTTGGGGGAAGGTTCAGCCCCAAACTGAATTGAATTGGTCTCACACCCAAAAGGTGTTTGGTTAAAGTTCTTATGGTGCTTGCACGTTGCACTTCATTGCCTTGCTATCGGTGCTTGGTCTAGATGTTACTGCTTTAAGTCGATGCATGACCCGGGTTATCTTCATTTAGTTGCATATTTGTCTAAAGCTATGCCAGCCCAAAAGACCTGTAAACCTATTTTGTTCCCTTATAATTTTAAACTTTCTGAAGGTTATGATTTCCTGATGCAGGGCCCATGTTAAGTTCTGGCACGTGCACAGAAGTTTTCCAATTTGATATCTTATCAAGACAAGGAGCTATTGTGGCAGCATCATCAGCAGGCAATGTTTCTGAAGAGAACCATCAGAATGCTACTCGTGTGAGCAAAAGTAGGAATAGAAGAATTCTCCTTAGGTTTCCAGTTGGTGGATCCAGTAGCAACGCAAGTGAAGAACAAGGAGGAGGAAATCCACTGAATGACAACTTACCTGGTAACAGGTCCAAGTCTTCCATGGTGGTTTCTGTGCTTGTTGATCCCGAAGAGGCTGCAGATTTTGGTGGAATGGTGGCGCCAAAGTCGCTTTCTAGAATATTTGTGGTTATGCTTGTGGACAGCATCAAGTACGTAACATATTCGTGTGTTCTTCCTCACGCTTCTCCCCATCCCCATCCCCATCCCCATCCCCATCCCCATCCCCATCCCGGATCACTGCTTGAGGACAACGATCCTTCCATCAAGCTTTTTGACTGATGAGCTGTACTGCATTGTTTATTTATTTGATCTGATTCGGAATGAATGTATCTGAGTTCCTGTTTTGTACATAAAAGTATGTTTAGGGCTGACCAACTTGTGAACACTGTCTACATGCATGAGTACTCAAGAGATTATTATTCATTTATTTATACTTATTTGAGAAATATAAAGATGATCTCCAAATTTTAATATATTTTATTCAAATTCTCAATATAATTTAAGGCTATGTATTACTAATTTCATGTTCAATGATTCTTAAGAGTCGTGGATAGAACTACTGAATTATATTAATGTGGGCTTAATATTAGAGATATGAAAAAGAATTTGGCTTAGGGTTGGTTGGTTTAGTTCAAATTGGTAATTTGGTGTGCTTACTTTCTGTTGGTTTAATTTATTCCATTTTTAACACACTTTTGGACAATTGTGCATTTTTGGGTTCGGGATGCTTCCCAATTATTAAAAAAAAATTCAAAAAGTCGTGGAGATAAATTAAAAAAAAAGAGAGAAAATCAATGTAAGGTCCGAACTCCTAAAGAACATAAAAAATTATAAAAAAGTCTTAAACTAAATTCCTCTATCAAAAAAATCTATAAGAATTGTATTGTGATTAATTCAAAATGTGAGATTATTTTGTTGTCTCCATTGAATAAAAAAAAAAAGGAATAATATATACCTTTTTTGACAAGTGTTTATGCCTATTTTAACAATATGATGAGCTATTTTAACAAATTCATGTTCCTCTCTAGGTAAGTTTTGAAATTTCAAAACTCAATGTGCCAAATTTGACAAATGTTTATGCCTATTTTGACAATTGTATGAGCTATTTGACAAGTTTATCTTCCTTCCTAGGGAAGTTTTGAAATTTCAGAACTTAATGTTTCTACTTTGACAAGTGCATATACTTTTTTTAACAAATGTTTGTGTCTATTTTGATAATTACATGAGCTATTTTGACAAGTTTATTTTCCTTCCTGGACAAATTTTGAAATTTCATAACTAAATGTGCCAATTTTGATAAGTGTATATGCCTTTTTTGACAAGAGTTTCTGCCTATTTTGACAATTGCATAAACTATTTTGACAATTTCATTTTCCTCCGTGGTAAAAACAAAATGCATAAAGGAAGGCACAACCTATAAGAAATTTTGAAGAATTATATCATCTATAATTAAAAAAGAAAGTAATAAAATTTGTCTGAAATTCAAAGTTACCCTTGAAATTTCAAAACTTCTCTAAAGAGTAAAATGAATTTGTCAAAATAGCTCATCTAGTTATTAAAATAGACATAAACACTTGTTAAAAAAGGCATATGATATTCCTTTTCTTTTTTATTCAACATGGATAAGAAAGTAATTTCATATTTTGAATTAATTATAATGTATGCTGCAGAGACTTTTTTAATAGGGGAATTTAGTATAAAACTTCTTTATAATTTTTTATGGTCCTTCGGATCTCAAAATAATTTTTCCTAAAAAAATTAACGTCACTAGAAAAAAAAACATACAGTAAAAATAACTAAATGAAATAATTTAATGAGTTAAAAAAGGGATTGAAAAATAATTTAATGAATAAAAAATTAGAATTATTTAATAAATAATAAATAAAATTAACTAAATAAACTAAAAGAATAAATATTATCTTGAGGGTATTAGGGATTTTTACACTTTACATTTAGTCTTGCCTTCTTAAATATATTTTTTAAAAAATATAATTTTAGAGATTGGGAAAAAGTCAGGATTGGAAAGTCTTATTCCTGATCCCAATCTTAAAAAATTTTCGGTCTTAAAAATTTCAGAACGAGAAACCGTTCCGATTTATTCGGATCAGTAAAAAATTTTCCCAATCCTAAATTTTGCCCGTCTTAAGAATTTCGGAACGAGAAACCCTCCCGAATTTATTCGGGTCAGGACAAAAAGATCGAAATGGGAAAATGTTGCACACACGGTAGTACTAATGTATTATTTCCCTCCATTTAAACGTGAGCATTTGGCCAGATGCTCTTTGATATTCGTTCGCAATGACGGTGGGATATGAACGATGAAGTGTACTGTTTACCATATGGATAAGATTGTGTGTCGCAGATAATCGACCCTTCATTCTTGGGCCTTCAAAGACTGCTAGCAATCTCGCATGGCGACCTTTTCACTATCTCCTCTACCCTCCATAGTCTCAAGTTCATCTTGTTCTTCTTCAAGGTGCTCGCCTTTGCGTGCATTCAGAGCCTCAGCCACTGAGCCTTCGGGTCCAATTCTTGCGAGTCGCTCCCAGCGAAGAGAATTCTTGAAAGGGATTGCATTGCAAGCGCTTCCCCTTCTCTTTCTGAAGGATTCACCGCCATCGCTCGCTAAAGAAGTTGAGGTTGGCTCCTACCTCCCTCCCTCACCTTCCGACCCATCCTTTGTTCTTTTCAAAGCTTCTCCAAAAGATACTCCCGCCCTTCGAGCAGGTACTTTGATTCTTTTCTTTGATCCATGCTGCAAACCTTAGCGTTGAATGTTAGGATGTAATATAGAAACTAGTATTAGTTCGCTTACCTGTGTTTTACTATATTGGGATTCACATATATCTTGATCACTGATCACCTCACAGGTATCAAATAACTCTGCGGTCATTAAAAAAACCCTGATTTTGCTCAAGTGGGTGTCTTGTTTGTACTGTTGGCTGACTTATGAGATCCTTCTCTGTTAGACATTGAGAATTTAGCATAGTGAATGCTGGAGAGTAAAATTCATGCAGCTGCGATTTTATGACAGCCTTCCCTTTTTTTTTTTTTTTTTTTGCTCACACTTCCAAGAGTTTTGATGCGTCCTCCCTAGAAGGTTCATTGGTTTATAGATGCCATGCACTTGAACTCAGTAATCTACCATTGTCACTTTCAGGGACATATAGTGGTTATTCCGTCCCTTGTGCCATTTATACATATCCACCGCAAATCCCTTAACATGCCATCATTATAAATTATTATTCCTTCGATGTGCACATTTTAACATTGCTATTTGTATCGATGCATGAAGAGGCTGCGTCAGAGGATTGCAATATTGCATCACTAATTTAAATCAAAGTTGTTTATGAAATTGAAGTTTACTGAGCTGATGCCATAATGGAAATTGAATTCACAATCTCCATTTCTAGAATGAGAGGCATGCTAAAGACCAGATTCTCTGTAATGGTGAAATATTTTTAGTTCAACAATTATCTGCAAGGGTAGTTTGGAGCTGTTTTTCCTAAACGACACCGGAGCCTTTTATCAGCAAAATGCGGCAACTGCAAGAGTTGAGGATAGTTAGGAGATGTTAGATCTAATCTGTGGCTTGCCATTATCATGCTTTTGCTATACATTCTGAATTATTTAATAAATTTACGAGATCAAACTGTATCTCAGGGGTTCTGCCTCATTTATTATTGTTCTTTTAGAGTGATACTCTAGATTTAGTTCTTTGCAGGAAACGTGCAGCCTTATCAGTTTATCCTTCCTCCAACTTGGAAGCAGACACGTGTAGCAAATATATTATCAGGAAATTACTGCCAGCCAAAATGTGCTGAGCCCTGGATTGAGGTTAAATTTGAAGATGACAAACAGGGGAAAGTCCAGGTGGTGGCTTCTCCTTTGATACGCCTAACCAACAAACCAAATGCATCCATTGAAGACATAGGGAGTCCTGATAAAGTGATTGCTTCTCTTGGCCCTTTTGTCACTGGAAACACATTGGATCCAGATGAATTGCTTGAGACTTCTGTTGAAAAGCTCGGTGACCAAACGGTACAATCATTTTTGTTTTCATTAATTGTTTTCTAATTATAAGAAGAGATTGACTGGTCTTGTTGACATTGTTATGAAAGCAAATATATTAAGAGTTCATTAACATGGTGTCTGCACTCCGCATCTGCAGTACTACAAGTATGTGCTTGAAACTCCATTCGCACTCACGGGGTCCCACAATCTTGCAAAAGCAACAGCCAAGGGAAACACAGTTGTTTTGTTTGTGGCTAGTGCTAATGATAAGCAGTGGCCAACTTCTCAAAAGACTCTCAAGGCCATACTTGATTCCTTTCAAGTGTAGTTCTCCCTGTCAAAGGTAATGAAGAGCTTTTCACCATCACTTCGTTTACTTGCGTTTTTTTTTTTTTTAATTAATTCTGTTCAACATTGTTGAGCAAGAGAATGAGGGTATCCCCCATTGGAAATTTTTTTGCAATTTTGAGTTAAATATATTAAAACACTCCGGTGTTCCTTCTTTGTATATATCTATTGTTTTGAGTTAGTGACCATTTAATGTTCTGACATTCTTGTTATATTATGGCGGATACAGGACTTCTCGAGTGGATATCTCTATTGAAGTGTCTATACTATAGTCGTGCATTTATGCATTTAGAAGAGAATCATTGAAGGGGAGGGGGGGGGGGAGAGAGAATCCTTGAAAAACTTTGTCCGCCTTTCTATTTTATTTTAATTACACAAACTTTACATCTATTTGGAAAACATATATTTTAGTTTAAAACAGAATATTCTAAAAAGATTCTTAAAGTTTATGTTTTAATTAAAAATCATAATAAATCTTGTTTGCCAATTTATCTCTCATTATGCCAAATCCTTAATTTATGTTTTGCCATTAATATTTATTAATGATTAATTTAATATTATTTTATTAAATTTATAAAGAATTTAAGTAATTTTACGTCAAAAATATTAATAGCTTAATTGAAAGTCTGAGCAATTTTTTAATAACAATAAGTTTAATGAAATATATTTAAATATTTTGAATTATATCATATTAATATAATGATCTAAAAATTATATCATTTTGTAATTTAATTGAAAACACACACACATATATTGAAAAACAAAAATTTATAATATAAAATTAATTAATTTTGTAATATGTTAAGGGAAAATGGTTCAAAAATACCTTGTAAGGAAATTATTTGTTGATTGGTACCACGGGTGCAAACACCATCCCTCGTGTGCAAAATATCATCCACCCGTGTGCAACTTATCACCCACTATGTGCAATGGTAGCAATTAGCAATTAATTTGCTTGCAAGGTAGTTTTTAGCAATTCTCCCATATGTGGGAAGTTAATCAATTTAACAAGGGAAAATTCGTTATAAAAATGGTTGAATTACCCAAATTTTAATTTGGGTTATTAAACTTGATAAATTATATATCATGTTATACGTTATAATTAAGAATTTAAAATTTGGTTAAATTACCTTTATATCATTTAGTTATTAAAATAACAAAATTGAAAACATTATCCTATTGTTAACTCTATCAATTATGACGCCATGAGTATTATTTGCTCGAACAAAAAGGCATAATGTATATAGTTATATCTAAACTAAATTTTCAATTGTGTAATGTAGGCCGCAGAAAGAATAGAAGTTGAGCCGCTATCATTCTTCCACTGCAAAACATTGATGAGTTTAATTGGTCATTCCAACATACATTACCCAAAATATTTGCTTTAATATACTTTTACCTCTGGCTTATTGCTAAGCTGATTGTGGTGATATGAATATAAAGGTGTTGCACAGGTTCTTATAAAGGGTTTGCGAATATTGTGAAGACAAAAACCTAATAAATAGGACTTGCAATATTGTGTATAAAGAAGTTTACTAAAATTTAGGGGTTTGAGGTTAGACGTTGAGAATTTTATGTATATTTTGAAAATAAAAGTTAAAATTGCTGCAGCGTCACCTCTTGACCCATATATATCTCTATATGGGTTATCCCTATATTATAACTGGCCAATATAAAATATAGTTTTATATCTAAGTGATTTTTTTACATGACAACATATTAATAGATACCGGGGTTTGGGCTATTGAAAATGATCTAAGAATATAATTAACCTAATACATTATATGAACCCAGTTTAATTTCCAGAAAAAAAAAAGAACCTAGTTTAATTGAGATGGAGTAATGAATGTGGGAATCTTATATTAAGCCTTCTAAGACAAACCGAGTGCATGACCATGTACATAAGATAATAGGACTTGGCTGGTCGATTAACCACAAAATGTAGTCATACTTGCATCACCTTCTTTTGCTTTTGCAAATACTCCTCCATTAAAATCCGTTCCAATATCTTTTTCACATTTAGTGTCTTTAAACTCGAAATGTGAACCGAAAACTGACTCTAGTTCAAAACATCACTAAGTAGCAACACATAATTATCATATATTATCACTAGCACACAAGCCGCATATATGTCCTCAACCACTCTAGGGCTTGCCACTTTGTATCCACTAAGGCACAAGCAATACCTACAAGTCATCTTTGTTCCAGAGGCTTAGAGTCGAGCTTCTTCATTCTCTCCCCTTCTGTTTTTGTACTCGCTTTATCAATTGTAACATCTAGTGGCTCTGATACCAATCTTGAGCCTCTTCATTCTATATCCTTCTGATTTTGTACTCACCAATTTGATACCAATTGTAACATCTAGTGGTTATGATACTAATCCGATACCAATCGTAACACCAAGATGACTCTGATATCAATTGTGACATCCAGCACGCCGATACCAATCAAGGTGCTGGATGCAATGTTACAATTGGTATCAATTATTATCAGAGCCACTAGATGTTACAATTGATATCAGATATGAGTATAGAATCAGGAGAGAGAGAATTAAGAAGCTCGATGAGGATCCCGAAGAACCTTTTTTTATACGCATTCTCTCTCTTCTTCTGATTCTCTAAGAAAGAAGAAGTTTGAGGAGATTGACACTAAGCCTCTAGAATAAAGATGATTTAGCAAAACCTTTAAAGGTTTCAAAATCGAAAGCTCGTGCAAAAACCTGCTATGGAAGAACTTTTTCTAACTATGAGTATGAAATATAAGGGAATTGTCCAAACCTCTTTGAAAAACCTGCATCAGAGGACAGTGGGATGGAGGAGTTCCAGATGTCTCTCTCTTCCTTGTGTGTGTTCTAGTGATCTTTAAGAGTGCATTGGCTATTAAACTTCTAGTTACAATGTGCGATATCCTCCTAGAGCTTTTTTTTTCTAAGGGCCTGTTTAGATCAAAGAAAATGTTGGAAAAGAATAGAATGAAAAGGAAAAGAATAGAAATTAATGGAAAATATTTTGTTTCCAAAGTGTTTGGGTCGCACTAAAAAATAATAAATTGATAACAAAATTTTTATTTGGTTTGAAGAAAATGATATAGAAAACAAACAAAAAAATAGTTTTTCCCCTTAATTAAAAATAATATATAAATTCCCAAGGAAAGGAAAATAATATATTAAAAATAAATAGAGGTGAAATAAAAAAAAGTATCAAGGAAAAAATAATTTTTTCACATTCAAATAATAAAATTTCTTTCCTTATTATCATATCCTCATCAAATTAGAAAAAAAAGCCTAGAATCATGGGGAAAAAATGAAACTATCCATATTAAAAAAATGTAAGTCAAATCGACAGATTGAAGCTGTCGACTTTTAAACATTCTAGTGCATCCAGCTGGAGACGTGTTTCAACTTTTGGAACTAAACGGAGAAGTTGAAGCTGTCAACTTAAGGAACTAAATGAAGAGGGAGTAAAAATCGCATAACAACATCTTCGCCGAAGACGTTTACCACCATCTTCAACTTCAACTTCTTCTCGATCATTCATCATTTTTTCCTTCTCCATTATCATCTTCTCTCTCTACCATCATCACCACTATCGACTTCTTTTTCCTATCTCCATTATCGTCGTCTTCTTCCTCCGCCATCATTGACGGATCTGCACGAGGAGGTTGTGACAACCATTGAAGAAGAAAAAGAGGGGTTATTTGGGAATCTACCATCATTGGAAAGTAGCTTCCCACCAATAATGGAAGGGAGAGATATTAACATGGATGAAAGAGAATTGCCCGCGACCGGAAAATATTTTCCTGGGAAAATGGTGAACCAAACGGTCGCTGCTAGCTAGAAAATGCGATTTTCTATTTCCCTTCTCTGATTTTCAGTGATCCAAACGGGACCTAACAGAGTCAAAGGGAGAGAATGAGTGAATATAAAAAAAAACGTTTTTGTGGATCCTCCTCAAGCTTCTTCATACTCTCTCTTTTTGATTCTATACTCACCAATCTGATATTCCCTCCATCCCCATATATAAGAGCCTTTTTTTAATGGTTTGTCCCTAAATGTTAGATTCATTTTAAGTTGTCTTAATAATAAATGCACTTTTTCTCATTTTGCCCTCAATTAATTATTATACTATATACATTTTATTTCATCATTTTCTCATTATTACCCTCTCATCCATCATAAATAAGGACATTTTTTCAAATTTTTTTAACCAAACAAAGAAATAAATTTCCTACCTAATTATTATATTTAACTACTTTTAACTATCTTTTAGAATCTTACGATTTGGTTTAAATGTTCTTATATATAAGGACAAATGAAGTACCAATTGTAACATCTAGTGGTTCTAATACTAATTTGATATTAAGTGTAACATCCAACTAGCTCTAATATCAATTGTAATATCCAACATGTGGAGCCAAACCAATTGTAACATCCAGCATACTAAGCCTGACTCTAATATCAATCAGCTACCAATTATAACATCCAGTACCTTGATACCAATTAAATTCCATATCTAACACATTGAGCTGGCAATTCTTGTGAATTGACATATGAATGATCATGTTGTCTATTTACTATACGTAAGTTATAAAAGTATAAAATTTTAAGACTGATCGTGTAATTATGTTTCTTTATCAATATTAGGATGATTTCCTTCTCTAGTGGCAGGTTCTTAATATTGATGATTTAGTCATGTTCATGCAGTGTTAAAGGACTGTTTCAGAAAATCATCTTAATCATTAATAGGGCATCATTATTCTTTCTATATTTGGTTAACCATTTTTTTAGCTGTCCTAGGTTGTAATATAAAAGAGTACGTAAGGGGTGGTCCAAACCCCATACTGCTAGAGGTAGTCTCAGAAACACATCCAATAGAGTAGTGAATTCGAAATAATACTATTCACTAAAAACAAAATGATATTAAAATAATATATAGTCTTCCAATAATGTAATAATTTGGTTCTTGGGAACTTGAAGATAAAAGATGCACCACAAATTCACATATTATTCCAGCACTTTATAGACACTAGAGCTTTGGGTCTCAATATGACTACACATCAAGATAGCCCTAACACAGATAGAATTCATGTCTCAATATGATCATGCAACTCCTCTTATGCACATGTAGTGTCCATATTTTTTATGTTCTAACTAATTAGTATGGCGTAAAGGACTAAAACGGATTACATGATGGAGTTAGTGCTTTGCAAATTGACCGATGTTCCCACCATAAGTTGAAGTTAGAGGAGGAGTTCCAAAAAAATAAAGAACTTGCGAAGCATTTAATTGGTGAATCAGTCTCCATGTTTGGTGAAGATTGATGTATGGGACCTCTGCCATTAAAAAAAAGGGGGAGAATCCCAATTAAATCCTTCTGAAATAATCAAAACATAAATCAAGTCTACATTTTAAGAAAATTCTTAATAAGGCCAAAATACCTAATTAGGAGTTTTGAAATATTGTTAAATGACAGCAATACCCATATGTTTGAAAAGAAAAAGAAGGCATTAGCATAATTGAGGAAAAATTAAATTTGTTTGATTAACTTCCCACCATTCTTTTAATTATTATTTTATATCAACGAATCTTCTTAATAAATATCAACTTCTAGTTCCCACAATCAAAGCACTGCGACGAATTTTGTTTGGAATGGTAACAACTAAAGCACCAGTTTTATTCGTATTATGAACACCTAAAAACAAAGTGTCGAATCCTTTACACTACATGGACAATTGTTTTTAAGATAATCATGCATGACCCAACCCCAAAATAAAAATAAATACTATAGAAATAAATTTTAGAATCGTCTAATTGAGATCCAAGCTCCGAATTAAGCATCACTCACCTCAAAATCTCTCCCCACTTTATCCCTAACTGCACTAAAAATCTATATCGTTTCAAAAACACAATCCTCTTTATGTCCCTTTTTCCACCATCAATGTTACTACTAATTAATGAGTACCTCTCCACTTTTAGATTCGACCCAAGAGCTCGTGGCTCTAAATTCTAAAAATTTTAATCCAGGATACTTTAATTAAGGAAAAATATTGATTGAAAATTGGAAGAGAAAGATTTAATTATATTTTTTATTCAAGAAAAAATAAAAAATGATGTAATAATTGTGTAAATAGTTTCTTTTCAAACTGAAAGGCATTTTTGTCACTTAACAACATTATAAAATCCCTAGTCAAACTTTTTAGCCTAATTAAGAATTTGTTAAGAATGTAAGCCTTATTTAGGTCTTCATTATTTCAGAGGGATTTAGTTAGGATTCTCCTTTAAAAAATCTATCTTTTCTTTTCTTTCTTACTTAACTAATTTCATTTGGCGTGCAATAATTTTCTTGATCATTGCTTATGTGCGCCATTTGATGGAGCCTTAATTTGCTTGCTTTTAAGGAAATGCATATTTATACGCATGGTTATAAGATTGCAAGCAAGTCTGCAATAGAATAGATTCGGTCTCACTTGTGAAGAGTGAAGAATGCTGACCTCGTATTTAATTTTTGGCGCCAAAATTGAGTCACTATACGTACTTGCTTGTAGTGGATGAGAGCATATTCTACTACATATAGAGAGAATAAAATAAGAGAAATACTTACATACTCCTAAGTGCCATGTCATTTAGGCTCTAACCAATTAAAATACAACACCTAAACTAATTTTAATCCTACATGTCCCACTTTATTTTTGTGAAAAAGAGGGAGAAAAAAGCCTTGCCACCAACCCACACGCCCCAGTTGTAATACCTCAAATTTTAAGACTAAAGGCTAGAGAAAGCCTGAATAAAGTAGATTGTTAAGTCTAGTTTAGAAAGAGTCCAAGAAATGAATGAGAAATAATTAAGAAAGAGAATTGAAATAATTAATGGCACACGAATTACTATTGACATAATCAAGAGCAAAAGAGACAATTGTCACTTGATCTTGAAGTTAAAATTGGAAGATAAAATGAAGGGCTATGATTTGCTCTTCAAAAGCAAGAGTAATCATGAGGATAAAAAGAAAATCAACTCCCTCCCTTTGTGATAAAAAAAGTCCAAGCACAAAACAGAAGGAAAAATAAAAAAGAGCTTGGTCAACAAATCCTCACCCTTTGGTCAATAATTGTAGCTAAGACATAAAGGAAGCAAGAAGAGATAATTGATCAAGATATTTCCTTACTTTTACACTCAAAAGGGACAGTTAAGGGCAAGGAGGAGAGAGGGGAGACCATCCCAATTGATCAAGCCAAAAAGCAAAAGAAAAGAAGAGAGGAGGAAAAATGTTGACCCAATTAAACTAAACCGTAGTTGGCAAATTAACCATATAACTTTTAAAAGAAGTCACAACATGGTGACAAATCACCACCTTAGCTTTTTGGAGTGAAATTTCGGCCAAGTGTTGTGGGGGCTAAAGCTAAATGATTTAAAATAATACACCTCCCTACACATCTCAAAAGTAAGCCTATGAGGCTAAGGCAGCCCCATTAGGCATTCATTTGTCATGGTACTAATAATGTGATATTTATTTAGGGCCATAATAAGTCAAGAAAGAAGAAGAATGAAAGAATTTATAAGAAGCCTCAATGGTTGAAAGAAAATGGGACAAGAAGAAAGGCTTTATCCACAATGTAGTGAACTTACTTAACTTGAATATATTTGATGTGTATGCTGTGTATTAATTTACAGTATTGCTTTGCTTGATTATGTGAAGCATGTATGAATTGAATGAAGCTCTATTTTTGTTTTTATTATGACCGTAGGTATGTTTCACAACATTGAGTATGCAAAAATTTCATTATGTGAACATGAGTCTATGTAAGGTAAGCATATCATGCACTAGCATTCATCTTATATGCATTGTCTGTAATGTTTGCTACTGAGATTCTCCCGAATCTCACCCTCCCCCACCAACCATATAGGTACATGAACAAAAAAGAGGAGAATGATTGAAGATGAACAAGAAGGATGAATGACAAAAAATTGAAGAAGAATGTGCATTAATTTACTGTATGTAAATTAATTGCACGACCTGGATATTTATATGAATAGTAAGAATAGATGGGTATTAGAATTAAACTGTAATTAGGATCGCTAAGAAAAAAAAATGAACTATGATGTTAGGTAAGAATGACAACTAAATAGTCGTGAACAAGTAATTACCCCTAAGTGAATTAATAATAAACACTTCCGTGTACGTAATAAAGGGGGTATGTAAGATAGGTCTTACACCTGTTCTTCATTTCCACCAACCCACACACCCCCATTCTTCATTACCAGTATCGTTCCCACCACATGACCTCACTTTCCTCTCCATCTTGTTCTAACGATTCTAACGAGATATCAAAACTCCCATGGAGCTGTAGGTGAATACATGATATTTTATTATTAAAATAATAAGAAAAACACAACATCTAAACTATTATCAAATGCCTTCAAACCTTGTCTCCCCTTGACCGTTGCTAATTGATCTTGTCTCCTTCGCTGCAGCAAGCCGTTGTTGTACAGGTTAGGATTTTGTGGTGTACGTTTATCAAATCTGAAACTCGAGGATGAAGAGGAAGGATGAGGACACAATAGAAGGGGTGTTGGGATTAAAGGAGATTACGGCAAAGGGTTAGGTCACTGGGTAGTTCTTTTTTTCCAATCCAGAATTCTAGAGCTGCGCATGTCCCATTTATTTTTTGTCGTTGTGATGTCTATTCCTCTATTGCTATTGCTAAAAGCTCTATAATTATCAAAAGAAAGAACCTCAAAGAAGTTGTTTTTACTTGTTCAATCATTGAAAATGCATACAAGCATGGGCATAAGGTGACTCTACCATTGATGTTGAGGTCATCAGCCATCTCATTCTATTCTGTTGCAAGAAACACATGTATGAGAATGTAAGTGAGTGGCCTCCATGGATTTTTAACCTAGCAATGGCTAGGAATCGCTTCTTAAATATGAGAAATGGTGAAGTGAGGAGGAGCACTAGGATCGAAGGTGGAGATTGCATCGGAGGAGTTGGTTTCTTACCATTGTCAGAGGAGACGATGGCGATATCGTAGGACACCATCTATTTTGATTAAGCAATGGATGAATAAAGGGGCGTGTGGGTGGGTGGAAGGTTTCATTTTTCTTTTCTTTTTTCCTTCAGCAAAAAAAAATAGAGAGACAACTAGGATTGAAATTAGTTTAGGTGTTGCATTTTGATTTGTCAAAGTATAAATGATGTGACACTCTGGGAGTATGTAAGTATTTCTCATAAAATAATCACATTTTCTTCAACTTTGAACGATATCAATATATAAAGGGATATAAATATATTCTTCCAATTTTTGAACCTCATCAGATTAATTCCCATTTGTTGGTGATATTGTAGATGAAGAGTATACGATTATTTTAACAGAAGATATTGTATAAAATAAAAATAAACTAGGTTATTCTAATAATATATATAGTGCATGTTTATTCTTTACCAAAATGATCATGTTTTTTCCTTCTTTCCTACCCTATAGATTCAGCAAAATAATCATCAACACTCAACTGAGAGCAAAATACTATTACAAAATATAGATTTTATTACCTTAAAGGATGTTAATTATTTTCTCAAAAAGGGAAGTACAAAATAAAAGTGATGGTATTTTTGTAATTTTGTGCGTCATTTTTGACTGATTAGGCATCCCAATTCCAAAAACAGATACCAAAGGTGTTGTCCCTAATTCTTTGACGTCCCTAATATTAGGGACACCAAATACACCCCCTAATTTAATTAGAAACACTAAAGAATTAAGGACATCACCTTTGGTGTGCCTAATTGAATTAGGGACGCCAAAGATTAATCTTTGACGTCCCCAATTCAATTAGGGACGCCAAGGGATGCCAAAATCTAATTTTTGTCTTATTGATCTACTTATATTTATATCTCTTCTAAACTTCTTTCTCCTCTAATCCGAGACTTTTTTCTTCTTCCTGTTCTTTTAACTCTTGCTTCTTCCTCTTCTCTCTCTCTCTCTCTCTCTCTCTCTTCTACTCTGATTCATCAGAGTTTACAAAGACTTAAGGTCCACCATCCATGGCGGCGTGCATGACCAACTTGAGATCCATGACGGTAATCTATCTCCTAATCACTTCTCATATCTAACATGATAGCCTCTATTTACATTCTCTTTGCTTTGATATCGGACTTTCTTATCTATTTATTTTTATTATTATATAATTTTCTTTTTTTTTTCATAATCAGATCTAGTATGGTGTATGTGGAAATGAAGAGAATGGATTTTTGAATTAATTGTTTGACTAAAACAAGGGAAGTGACTATAGGAGCAGCGGGATAGAGAAAGAAGAAGAAAGGAGAGCTTTCCACTGTTCATGCCACTGTTCACTGTTATTGTTTAAAAAACTTATTGTGTATGTTTTTAAAAAGGGACGACGTACCCTTTTTTAACAGACGATGTATCCTAACTTTATTATATCCCTGGTATAAGTGTTCCCCTGTTTTCTGATGTTAAAAGGGGTAAAAAAGCGGATGTTAAAAGCATTGTCTATAGTGTGAAGAGGAGTTCAAACCCGATTCTTATTGACTATAAGAGCAGCGGGACAGAAAAAGAAGAAGAAAAGAGAGCTGCCACTGTTCACCGTCATTGTTATTGTTTAAAAAACTTATTGCGCCTGTTTTAAAAAAGGGATATTGTACCCTTTTTTAACGGATGATGTATCCTAACTTTATTATGTCCCTGGTATAGGTATTCCCCTATTTTCATATGTTAGAAAGGAAAAAAAATGAATGTTAAAAGCATTGTCTGTAATAATGAAGCATACCCGATTTTCATCTTAATTTTATTTCAACGCATTAAGCCCTTCTCTTTACAATTGTGTTTGATTCGATTGCTCCTCAAGTAAGACTTGAAAGTTTTGTCTAGATCATGCACATCATAATTTTAATTAGTCAAAGGAATGGATTTGGGTTGCAGCATAACTCCAAAATGATATGCTTAAATAATCTTACTTTATTACCAGATAACCCACCACCAACTCATTGCTCCCTCCATTTCATTTTCTTTTTCTAATAATCATTTCACGTTTAGTCCTATCATATCAAATTCTAATAACATTATAGGTTGCCCAATTCATTTTACACATAATAAGTTATCTATAAAGTTTGCCTGTTGTCTCGCTCTCCAAAAGGCGAAAAAATGCTACAGATTAATTTAACCAGAAAGATAAATTTATGTAAAGTTTTTCTTTGATCTAGCATATGATGGATGAGAGTTTACTAATTTTATCTATGGGACATTAAAAAAAGATATTATTACCCGAATTATGAATTTATGATAGTAATATAGTATGACGATTGACGACGCCTGTTCACTTTATATATTAATTTTGCTATATTTTCACCTCAAAAAATCGATAACAGACGAAGATGATAATTAATTAATTATGCCCGTTCTCAGGGCAGAATCAGAAGCACTGTGGAAGTGGGTGGGTGGGGACTGAACTGACGGACATCTCTATGTGCACAAGGCACTCTATCATTGGCCTTCACATGCATTAAATTGTTTGAGTTAATAATATAAAATTATAAAACTTCAAATAAAAAACCTAATAAGGATAGTATTCATATATTTTAAAAATTATAGTATCATACTAGCTCTAATTTTAAATATAAAATTTAATTTACAGTATAAATTGTACAATAAATAAATTTCTACGTCTACCGGTAGAGGAACTTACTCCTGTCATAAAAAAGGGGAGGACCTAGCATGCCTTAAAACTGTCACCGCTATTAACTAGGCACACAGTTTAATGAATGGCCGCCAATGTATTTTTTTTTTTTTACTAAGAATATGTATTCTCTTATTAGAGGTACTAATCTGTTTAAAATGCTGTTAAATATTAAGTATGAACACTTTTTTTAATGGGATTCAAACCTTAATTACTTGAGAGAGACCATTTTTAAGATTTAAATCATAACATGTTGATCACATAGCAACCACCTTTATTGTTGTTCCCAAGCCCACCATCTACGTATACTTTAACAATAAATAAAAACATTTTACTCAACAATAAATTATGTGAAAAATTAAAGATAAACAAATATTCTTTCTACTTTATAAATATGATCAAAGTTAGTATTAAAAATATAAAATATCAAAGAAATATATATTAATCTTGATTTTATGATCATTTCAACATTATCATCATTTTTTGAAATGAGATATACACTGTGAAAATATTTCTTAAGAAGTGACAAATTTAGAGATTCGTTTAGATAAAATTCATTTAAATTTTTTAATTCTTCGTTATTAAGTGATAAATTTTTTTTTAAAAAAATAAATAATAATGAAAATGTGAAAAAAATACATGTAAATTATCACCAACTTTCTCCCAGAACAATGTTAAGATTGGGTAGTTGCTTGATTCCAAACAAAATTGGCGTATGCTCCGACGTCATCATATTTATATCCATCATATGTTTTTCTTTTGGGTAATTTCCTTTTGCAAAATCGTATTTTTTGAGGTGGGGATAAATTACAATGATTCCACAGTGACAAATTCACAACAACAACAAAAATTGTTTTTGTCTCGTATAGTCGTATTGTGGTCACCGCTTGTCCTAGTACGAGAATTTACTCAATTTAGACTAGACCCAATGCGCCGACTGCTGACTGTTTGGCCTCTCATTCACGGAGGGAACAGAGAACTGTTTGTTTAAAGTTTAAGCATGTTATCTGCATTCTGACCAAAAAAAAAAAAAATTCTGCACATTATTTTATTTAACTAAATATAACTAGTTTCTTAAAACATTAAATAGAATTAAGTTACATGATTGGTTTAAATATAACATTTAATTTTTTGTAATTATGTCATATTGGATCACGTTAGACTTTTCTTTTTATTGTGAATAAGATACAACCATCTCTTACATTGGGAAAAAAAGAAATGAGGAAGCTAAATAAAAAAGATAAAAAAATTATTTCTTTCAAAATATACTTTTATCCTTTAATTTTATATAAGGTTTTATTTTAATCTTTTAATTTTATAAAGTATTATCTTTTTATTTTTTACTCTTGCGGTCGTTAGTTTTATTAACAAAATATTATCAAATACAAATATATTATGTTTAATTTTTTAACATAATAATGATTGACACACAAAAATTCATAATTTGATACTAATAATGTTAGTGTTAGATGACTGGAAAAAATAACACTTAATAAAATTAAAGATGGAGTTGAAACCTTACATGAAATGCATACTTTCATTTTTTAAAAAAAACAAAACAAAATGATGCGAGCTTAATTTTTCCTCTTCTTGTACGCTGGAAACAAAACTACAGAAAAGAAAAGAAAACTAGTATAAACCTATAGAACAACTTAAAAACTCAAATGTTGTGAGTTTTACACACCGAATAGTCTTACACGATGCGAGCTTGATTTACATGATAATATTATTATATAAGAAGAATTGAAGAAATGTGAGATGAGACCTAGGATAACTCTATCACATGAATAGAATGATGTATATGGCAAAAAAAAAAAAATAGAAAGAATAGAATGATGCGCGCGCGCGCGCGTATTTTGGTACGATGGCGATAAATGTTTTCGTTGATCTGATGACATATTAATAATTTGAGACATTCCTTGCAAATAAGAAAATTGGTTGATGTCTAATTATGTTTTAGCTTTTATTTCTGGTTTCAGATCGTGTGGTAGTTCCACGTTTCAAGCAATGAATGAAGACATTAGTTTTTATTAATATTAGATAAGACATGCAATATTATTTAGAGGTTGTTTGGATTACTTTATGAAAATTCCATAAATATTTATAAATTGTGATTCATGGAATATGAAGTAACTTTTACGGTTTATGAGGTGCTTTTACGGTCTACGAGATAAGTATATAGATAAGATTTATCTCAATTTACGTGAATCGGGCTTAAATAATAAACCCGATCCAGAAAAACTATCTCAAACAGCCTCTTAATCTCTCCCTGCCACACAACTAGCCACAACCTTGGGCTAATCCAAATCGTTCATTTATTTTTTAAAAACTATAAATCTCAATCAACCAAAATACCAATTAAGTAGTTGTGATGCCAAGTAAATATAATTCATAACATATTTCGTTTTCAGACTGTAAATTGAATTTCTGGAGCAATATTCCTTATTAAATTTGTTCTCATTTAAGTAAATGAGTCTGATTATGAAAAACCAAACTCAAATCAAAATAATCACTTTTTCATTTTACAAGATAAAAAACCTCTTACATATTTATATTCAACAATGAAAATCACACACGTGGGTTGAATTGTAATGTTAGGACGTTGGGTGAGCAATGGCTAAAAATGAAAAGGGAATTAACGTTAAAAATAGAAGGTGAGGCAGCCAATCACATGTTCATCAGAAATCCTTGCTATCCAGCTGTCCTTTCTATATCCTCATATTCCTCACTCACAATTCTGCCCCATCCAAGTTTATTAATTCGAGACTAATATCTTGGTTAAGTTTATTTTATTTTATAAGTCTGATTTATATAAATTGAGATAAATTTTTTAAATATATTTTTTTCGTAGACCGTAAAAGTTACCTCGTAGAGCGTAAAAATTAACTCGTATTCCATAAATCATGATTGAAAAACATTTATGGAGGTTATTTAAACATGCTATAAGATTAATAGATCCCACGGACTACTACTGTGTGTGTTTTTTTTAAAAAAATATATATATTATGAGACACATATTCTTCCAATTTTATTAAAACCACAGTTCAATTTTGAACTATAAGCTTTAATTAACATACTCAATTAATTCGAACACATACACATATGTGACTAATGATACTATATTTTTAAGTACTACAAATAAAAATGAAATGAGACACTTGAGGCACTTTTTTTAATTTAACCAGAGATATGTAATTTGCAATAACAAAAAGTATATGCCCATCATTACAATTTTTCCTATTTATAATTAAACTAATGTAACTAGATATACCTTTTGTGTGGCTTAAAAGTATAAAACAGGCATATAATTTTAAGCAGGCTCAAAAAGACATTTCCCAAATTCGTTTTCAAGACAAAAAATAATGGTGCCATGGGCCCACAATCTAGTGAGAGCGTGTGTATATATAAAGATAGAGAGTGGCTGAGGTCAGAGCAATACGCAAAAGAGGAGCAGATATGGAGATAGAAAGCCATACTGCGGCCAAGGGAGCCGCCGCCACCACCACCCACCACCACCACCACCACCATCCACGGCACCGGGGAGGCCTCAGAACTCTGCCTTTCATTCTCGGTCTTCTCCTCTTTCCCTTCTCTTATTCTCTCCCTTCCTATAATGCCTTGTTACTTATTATACCTTATCAGCATTATCCGAAGCTGATTTTATTGCTGCTGGCAACATTTTTTATTTGCAGCAAATGAAGTATGTGACAGATTTGCGACGTCTGGATTTCATGCCAACCTTATAAGCTACCTGACCCAAGAGATGAACATGCCTCTCGTATCTGCCTCCAACACTCTCACCAACTTTTCCGGAACTTCTAGCTTCACCCCTCTCATCGGTGCCTTCATCGCCGATTCCTTCGCCGGCCGATTCTGGACCATCACCATAGCTTCTCTCATCTACCAACTGGTCTTCTCTCTCTCTCATACCCCTTTCGGTCATTTCCCATATAACTATATTATTTTATTGCCTGCTCTTCCTGTGTGTTAGATTCTGAGTTTATATGCTTCTCAAGATATAGTTTCAAATTTTCATGTTTAAAAATTTATGTCATGAAGTGAACGGTATCACAGGGTTTGATTAGTATTACTGTATCTGCAACATTGCCGTCTCTGCGTCCGCCACCATGTCCAACTGGAGTGAACTGCAAAGAAGCTTCACTCTCCCAACTATGGGTCCTTTATGCCTCTCTGCTTCTCACATCAATCGGGACGGGAGGTATAAGGCCTTGCGTGGTGCCTTTTTCTGCAGACCAATTTGATATGTCCAAAAAAGGCGTCTCCTCCAGGAAGTGGAATCTCTTCAACTGGTACTTCTTCGCCATGGGGCTGGCTTCCTTAAGTGCCCTCACTGTGGTGGTTTACATACAAGACAACATGGGCTGGGCTTGGGGGCTTGGTATTCCAACTATCGCCATGTTCATATCCGTCATCGCCTTCGTGTTAGGCTCACCTCTTTACAAGACTTACAAACCAAGTGGGAGTCCTCTGCTTCGCTTGCTTCAAGTCATTGTTGCAGCTGTACACAAGAGGAAGCTGGTTCTGCCCCAAGATCCCAACCTTTTGTACCAAAATAAGCTTCTTGATGCTCATATTTCCTTGCACGGAAAGCTTCTTCACTCTGATCACTACAAGTAACTCTTTTATCACATATGAAACATCACTTTATATTGCTTCCAGATCAGAGTGTCACTTAATTTTCCTTGAGTGTATATGTGCAGGTGGTTGGATAAAGCTGCAATAGTTACAGAGGAGGAGGCAAGAGATGCAAAGGCTGCTCCAAACTTATGGAGATTAGCCACTGTGCATAGAGTTGAAGAGCTAAAATGCATATTTAGAATGATTCCCATATGGGCGGCTGGAATATTGCTCGTGGCCTCCTCATCACACCTTCATAGCTTTGTGATCCTTCAAGCTCATTCCATGGATCGCCACCTCTCTCACTCATTCCAAATCCCACCAGCCTCCATGTCCATCTTCAGTGTGCTCACCATGATGTTTGGTGTTGTGGTATACGAACGCCTCTTTGTTCCCTTGGCTCGCAGATTCACAAACAACCCTTCAGGGATCACATGTTTGCAGAGAATGGGAGTGGGATTTGTGATTGGCATTATATGCACAGTGGTTTCGGCACTAGTTGAAATGAAGAGAAAATCAGTGGCTTCCAAGTACCACTTATTGGATGACCCAAACGCTACCATTCCCATCAGTGTGTTCTGGTTGGTACCTCAGTATGTCCTTCATGGGGTGGCCGAAGTTTTCACGTCCGTGGGGCATTTGGAGTTTCTGTACGATCAGTCTCCTGAGAGTATGAAAAGCACAGCTTCAGCTCTGTACAGCATAACCACGGCGATAGGGAGCTATATGGGGACTATGATGGTGTCTTTGGTTCATGACTATAGTGGGAAGGGAAGTAATTGGCTTCCTGATAGGAACATAAACAGGGGAAAATTGGACTACTATTACTTTGTAGTGAGTGGGATTCAGATCATAAATCTGATATATTATCTGATATGTGCCTGGCTTTACACTTACAAGCCCTTGGAAGAAGTAAGTGAGATGACGAACGAAGAAGAGGATTTGGACCTGGGTAACGATAAATCCTTGGGGTGTTGAAGAGACTGTCATATTCTTTCTTTCAAGCATCTCTCTATCCAAAGACTAATAATATCGAATATATTGTGTTTTCAAGGTTTCGTTTCGAATTGCAGCGTGAGTGTTTAAGCCAGCCTTAGATCCCGATAACGTGTGTGCATGCTAGAATTGGAACATTTCAAAGATTCATTATCCAGAATCGAATGGATCTCAATTATAAATACAACATGTGGGTGGATGGATCCTGTTTCTCTCTTTATTCCACTCTCTGCTGCGACACAACTTGAAAAAGACAAATTTATTTTATTTTACCGGAAAGTTAACTGATTGCATGTGACTTTTGACCCGTGAATTATTGCCTCACGGTCACGGACCCACAGAATACTGGTACCAAAACCCAATTAATAAATGAATGATCCCGTGTTATCTTTTTCAGAATGTCTTGCGCAAACAAATTAAAATATTTAAAATTATTATTTTTAATATTATAAAAAAAATATTAGGTTGGGATTGGCCCCGATGTTACGTTGTCTTAAGTTATGTCCACATCTTCGACAATGTTGGCTTCTAACATCGAAGTCGTTTCAAATTCTGTTCGAAGTGTTTAAACTGCAGTAGTTTCCGCCTCCCCCACCTAGTAAAAGTCTAGTTAGTTCCTTAAAAAATCAAGGGTAAAGGTGCAATTATGGCCCTGAATTATTTTCAGAGGTGCAATTTTGGCCCTGAACTATTTTTGGGTGCAATTTTGACCCTGAAATAATAAAACTGGAGCAATTTTGGACCTCAGCTGACGGAAGTGGAACGGTGTTTGCCACGTCATCGTATTTTTTGGGGAAAATAACCATTTTGCCCTTACAATTTTATGAAATTTTGCAATTTGACCCTTAACAATTGTGTGACACTTTTAAATTAGTAAATGACCTCCAAAAATTCTAAAATTTTTCAGAAAAAAAGTAGACATGATAAATTTTAGTTTGATAGGTCATATGGAATTTTATTTAGTCAAAATGACCATTTTACCCTTACAATTTTCGCAATACTTAAAAAATTGGCAGATTTGTCACCGAACTTTAAAAATTCATATCTAATTGTATAGATATCCAATTGGGGTGGTTTCAAAGCCTATGTGACCCTTATTAAGTATAGTTTTATAAAAAAATATAAAAGTTAGTTAATAAGAACCTAAAAATTCCCATAATTTTTAATTTTGAAATCTGCTTCAGAAAAAAAGTTAAATTCATTGGGAAAAATTCAAAAATTCATTTCTCCTTGTATATAACTCTAAAAATTCCATATGATTTATTAAATTAAATCTTATCATGTCTAATTTTATTCTAAAAAATTTCAGATTTTGTGGAGGTTATTTATTAATTTAAAAGTGTCACACAATCTGACTGCCTCAACATGAAATCACATTGGCGGCAACTTACAGTGATGGAGCAGAAACACGTTAATCGATGAAGTCAGCGGGTCATGTCGTGCTCAACGATGGTGGGAGCAGTGGCGGTGGTGAGAGCCAATTGCAGTTGCGTTGCTCGACATTGCCGTGCCAGCCGATGACCATGTCGAAACCGCGGTGCTGAAGCTCATGGTACTATTGAAGTTGCTACCAACGTGATTTGCTATTAAGGCAGTCAGATTGTGTGACACTTTTAAATTAATAAATGACCTCCACAAAATCTGAAATTTTGTAGAATAAAATTAGACATGATGAGATTTAATTTAATAAATCATATGGAATTTTTAGAGTTATATACAAGGAGAAATGAATTTTTGAATTTTTCCCAATGAATTTAACTTTTTTTTCTGGAGCAGATTTCAAAAATAAAAATAATGGGAATTTTTAGGTTTCTATTAGCTAACTTTTATATTTTTGTATAAAACTATACTTAATAAGGGTCATATAGGCTTTGAAACCACCCCAATTGGATATCTATACAATTAGATATGAATTTTTAAAGTTCGGTGACAAATTTGCCAATTTTTTAAGTATTGCGAAAATTGTAAGGGTAAAATGGTCATTTTGACTAAATAAAATTACATATGACCTATCAAACTAAAATTTATCATGTCTACTTTTTTTCTGAAAAATTTTAGAATTTTTGGAGGTCATTTACTAATTTAAAAGTGTCACACAATTGTTAAGGGTCAAATTGCAAAATTTCATAAAATTGTAAGGACAAAATGGTTATTTTCCCCAAAAAATACGATGACGTGGCAAACACCGTTCCACTTCCGTCAGCTGAGGTCCAAAATTGCTCCAGTTTTATTATTTCAGGGTCAAAATTGCACCCAAAAATAGTTCAGGGCCAAAATTGCACCTCTGAAAATAATTCAGGGCCATAATTGCACCTTTACCCAAAAATCAATAAAAATTGAAACAACTTGCTGCTGACAGCATGTTATCCGCTAATAAAGCCACTTCACATAAATTATTAATCATTACTTTTTTTTCATGCCAGTTCAAAATCACACGATGTACACAAACACGATATGCAGAGCGTGTGTGTATGCGTAGAGAAAACGAGGAGAAGGCGGTGGAACACAATGTTATCAAACTTGGACCACTTACTGAGTCGGTCGGGATATTGGGTTAAGGGTCAGAGGATCAGACCGAAATTAAACCGGAGCTAAACTGGGGCCAAACCGGTAAGAAATTAAAAATTTTAGGCTTATTAGCATGAAATTCTAAAGAAAAAATTAAAAAATAATAATAATTTTTTTTAAATAAAAAAATTGACCCGAGCCGGTTCACCGGCCGGTTTGCAGGTTTCCGGTCCGGGTCTGATAACCCTGGGAACATCACAGCCATAAAACACTGCAGCATTCGCCAAGAAGATGCATCAGAACCATACTACTCAATTTAGCATTTTCCCTATATATATATATATATTCCACACACACACATACACACACACACTAACTCGAGTCTTTGATAAAGACCCAGTTAATTTTTTTAGATAGATTAAGGAAGCTAAATAGGTTATTTTGAAATATTTATATTTATACTTTTTATACTCCCTCTGATCCTAAATATAAAATACAGTCGATTTTTTTTTTAAAGATCAAGGAGGCTAAATAAATTATTTGATCATATTATATGTTATGTATGATTAAGTTATTGATCAGTTTATAAGTCAAATATATTAATTTGGAGAAAAAATTATAAGTATAAATATTTTAAAATAATTTAATTAACTTCTTTAATCTCCACAAAAAGTTAATTGTACATGTCTTCTATTTAGGATTGGAGGTAGTACCAAATTAATTTTTCTCACTTATAAACTGATATATAATTAAATGATATGTGACATATAATATGATTAAATAACTTATTTAGCATCTTTAATCTCTCTAATAGAAAATTAATAGGGCCTTGTATTAAAGATCGAAAGTTACGTACTATATGAATAATATGATATGTAGATTTGTGTTTTAGTGAAATTATTGATAGATGGAAGTTATGGTGATGAATAGATCAACAATGTTGTGTGTAGCAAATGAAGCGATGCGACAATTTTGCATGGGAGCATGGTAAGTTAACTAACGCAACAGCTGAACATGGTATTTGATAGGAGCGGCCAATAGTACTAATGACCAACTTCACTGGAACAACCAAATAAGGTTCATATCGATGTTTCTATTTCTTTACAGGGGAGGCTCTTACAGCATAAGTAAAGTTGGCCTTTTTATTTAAGGTTATAATAAGTATATATGATCGAATCCACAACCTACCACCTACAGGAACTTCTAAACTGCTAGACTACAAGGTCATTAATGGCCAAGTGAAGTTGGATTTGGATGATTTTGAAACCAACTTCAAGCAGTGAAATGCCCAATTAACAATCAGGTGGTTGGATAAAGCAGATAGTAGTAACAGTACAAAAGCACCCTAAGACAACTACCATATATTAGCTCCTCTTGCACTACCACTTAGTGACATTCCTTCCATATTTTAGCTTCAACTTGTTGGAGATGGAGACAATCTTTTCTATACTGGCCTTATCAATACCCTCCAATCTCCTAAGTAGCTTCTTCTCTATTTGATTGGATGTTTCCCACTAGTTATTTGCTTATTCCATCTAGTGGCTTCTTTTTCAAATTTGTTCGCCTTCTCATTTCATCAAAATTTCTTAATTTTTTTTATTATTTTTGGAATTATTCTTCTAATTCAGGCCCAAGCCACATTAACATTGTAGCCACCAGATGCAAGTGTGAGATATGAGGAGCATATTTAATCTGGTGAATGAAAATAGTAACATTGTAGCGGCAAGAAATAATTACATTGAATCGTTGGCATTTTACATGTGGTAAGTTTGCACAACAGTGTTTGATGGACCTCATCATTTTGATGAGCGGGGAAAACTCATGTGATCTGAACAGTCCAAATCAGATCTAGACGGTCCAAATTTGATTTTTTTTAATTAGTGATTTTAAATAAAAAATTATTTTTTTAAAAAATGTTAGTTAAGAGATTATCTTTATTTTAAATTCTCTACCTATTAAAATATTTTTTTTAAAAAAATAAAAAATAAAAAAATAAATCTAAACCGTCCAAATCCTATATAGACAGTCCATATAAGAGTAGCTTTCCCTACTCATCCTTTGAATAAGCAAGGAAGCTGATTCCGGTGTTTGGTATTGAAATAAAATAGGAAGGAAATAAAACTCGACACACGCATGGCTCGAAAGGCAATGCTAATTGTTTAGGATCCACATTCCTTGCTCATCGATCCACATTCCTTGCTCATCAAAAAGATGAGCAGGGAATGTTCATCACCCCAATTTTAGGTTTTTTATATTGTCTTTTTTAAAAATACTTCATACACTAATAAAAATTAATTAGCTTAAGACACTGAATGTTAAAAAAATAAGATCTTGGTGTTGCAGGAAAAATATTTTTGAATGTAGAACTAGAAATTAATTAATTTGAGATATCGAGTGACAAAAATATTTTACAGTGTAACATATAATTTAATCTAAATAAAAATACATAAAAAAAAATGGGTCCACCCCAAAATTAGAGTGATGAGCATGCCCTGCTCATCCTTTTGATTTAGCGCACAAAAAATGTTCCCTTCAATTCCCATTTGTTTTCCCCTCAATTGGTTCCAATGTACATAATCTCTCTTTTCAACATAGTAATGCATTCCTTAAATTGAATATTCATTAAGCCTGGACACTGGATTAGTGATGACCCCTTAATTCTAAGATTCTGAGTTTAAATCCATACAAATTTAAGAAGATTCTTTTAGAAGAGTTACATCAGTTTGAGTATGAAACTACTTAAATTCTGACATGATAATAGCGGATGATATATGAAATAAGAATGGACTGTTATAAATAATACGTGTGGATGTGTTAAAGGAAGAGTCATTCCATGAGATTGTTGGATTCAAATAATAATAAGTGATTTTGGGCTAGTAAATGAGCCAAAAGAAGGAATAAGTTTAGTCCCACGACAACGGATCATATAAAATGTAGTTGAAATTCGGCAATCTCTCTCTCTCTCTTGTGTGTGAGTTAAATACGGTACTGGGTACTTTTATTATCAAAAAATATTTCTACGAAAAAACAAGATTAATTTGTATGATTTATTGCTACCTTAATGGATCATAAACACCTATTAATGTGTTTAATGACCTAACGGCTAGTAACCTCCTCGTTAATATTCATTAAGCAGGTTAATGGTTTTGTAACCGAAGTTTAATTGTGTTTAAGCGCCCAATGTTCTCTTATGATCAGCGGCCTAAAAAAGGGTATGAGACCGAGGGTCTGAGTACCCCTACTCTAAGCATTCGAGCAACTTCTCTTTCCTCCTCTTGTGTTTTGAATTGTTGAGTTCTATTATTTTCTATAGTTCTGCTCACTATGTTTTTACATGAAGGGTTTGTTTAATCCTAAGGAATGTCGCTTCTTATCTATCAGTAATTACGGAATAATTCTTAAGGACAGTATCATCGAGTACGACTTGGATCAACCTTGTTATTTGCAAGTGATGTCACTAATAGGATTTTCATGTCACTAGGGATAACTTGGAAGTTCCACTAAATTGTATAACAATCCAATACCTACCGCGACAACATGAATTAGGTTATTATTCCAATAATAATGCATGTTTATTCTTATGAATCTGTCTAATAGTTAAATCAAATTTTTATATATATATTATATTTATTTTTTTGGCCCAAGGTATCCATCGCCTGTAGTGATGACTAATCCCCTCGCACCGTAGACTTCTCGAAGGAGCTTTAGTGCTGGCTATGAGATCCTCTCCATACACACCGCTAAGGATCGAACCCTTGACTAGATGTTTAAAAAACTCAATTAAGTACTAATTATGCTAGGCCTTATGGTTGTGTGTGTGTGTATCATTTTGCCTACGATTTTTTGACTTGATCACAACATCAACAACCACTTTCTTCCTAAACCATTTTTAACTGTTCATGTCGCGGAATCACCAAAATGCTTATGATGTTTTACTTTGTTTCATTTTTACCCTAATAATTTTTACCAATGAAAATGTATTCATTGATAAAAACCAGCAAGGTTTTAGCCAACGCCCTGCTTGCAGTAAAACTGGCCTTTGCGAAGAGGAATAATTAAAAAGAGGAGTCCAAGTCCAGTTCAACGAAGGAACCATCAACATGCATATCAAGAGGATCAAGGTAACGATGAGTCTAGGCCCAATTCACATGCATGTTCTGCACAAGCAACATCCTTTAATTAGATGATCAAACTTCGTTAATCAGTTGATAATAAGTAGGCTCATAATTCATAAGGTTATGGGTTTAAGTCTCACTATCAATATATAAGGGTCTTGTTAGTAGACAATTTTGTAAGTGTTGAGTTTGGAAACATTTCTAACCCAATGAGCCGTAAAGATCTAATTTACCTAAACTTTTTTTGTATTGTCAAAAACATCAAAGCAGCGTCCGTTATGCCTAATTTAATTTAAACACGTGAGGTCCTTGTCTTTCCAATTGAAGTTTCAGCTGAAAATGTCGCCCCCATCCCATCTATATATGCAAACATTGAGTTGATTGCTCAATCTAACATCGCTCAAAACATAGCTGCTTATCTAAAACGAACCCGTACGTTAAAGTGACGGAATAATAGCAAAATGTATTTTGGTTCAATTACTCGTCGAGTAAAACTCGAAAGTTTGTCCCCCAGATCATGCAGATCAAATTAATCAGTTAAAGGAATGGATATGGGTTGCAAGTTGCAACTGATTGAGAAGCATAATTCCAAAATGATAATGCTTCAAAAATCTTACTTTATTATTAGACATAAGCCACCACCAACTCATTATTTGGTCGCTCCATTTCTCTTTCTTTTTCTTTTTCACAATCATATCACGCTTAGTACTGTTCTCAGATTATAACATTACAGGTTGTCCCTATTCATTACATGGAAAATCCGATTCCAAATGCTAAATGATATAGGGGTTATTCTAATATTCATATTATTAGAGAAGTGTAAGTACTTAAGCTATACTTTTACAAATTAAAAAGTAAATTACGAAAATGTTTCTGGGTGAATTTTAAAATAAGAGAAGAAGAAGCAATTTTTGACTTACTTCACACACACTGTTTGCCATAGGAGTGTTCATGTGTCCCGGTCTCATTAATTAATTTATATATATAATTTTTTTAAAAATATTGCCCATGTCCTTCTATGTCCAATACTCCTCCACTTAAACCCAATTTCAAACGCGCAGGCCCAATCCAATAATAAACCCAATCCTCATTCGGTCTCCTCAGTGTCAATCTCACTTTCTCGACTTTCAAACTCAGAGTCTCAAACGCGATGAGCCGATGAAGCTCTTTTGATCTTCTCGCTCGAGTTCTTCGTTCTCGTTCTCGGAATCTCGCAGTCACCCGCTCGTCGTTGCCAACTTGCAGTCGCCGCTCGCTGTCGCCACTCGCCGTCACCCACTCCCTCGCCATCCGCTTCATCAGGTTAGTTGCATCTTTGATCTATTGTTTTTAGGATTTTTGAAATTTGTAAAGGCTTAATTAGAATATGTTGTCAATCGGGTTGATCCATTAAACTGATTTACTCATTGGTCGAGATAGAGGCAAACTGTTTGATAATTGATCGATGACAAATGAGACAACATGCAAATGGGTTTGATTGAATGATTGTTTGTAAAAAGACAATAATTCTTATGTTTGTTTTCGTGATAGAGCATGTTTCAAGTTTGGTTCTGCTGGTGGAGCCAGTGTGGCAGCAGAATTGTAATTCTGATGTTTGTTTTCATCGGAAAAAAAATCTAGTGTTTTGTGAAACCAGGATTCCCGGTCTTGGTCTCACAAAAATCCCAGTTGTACCAGGACCGGGAATGAGTTTCCAGTCCCGACCCAATATTTGAACAGCCCTAGTTTGCCTTTTCTACTCAATGACTTTCTATGGTTATTGTAGTCGAAAATTTTCCTCATGAGGGGTGAGAAAGCTCGTGATGAGAGAGAAGATTGGGTCAAAACTTGTTATTGTGTAACTGAGGAGGAGGGAAAACATTGATGGAGGGATTTTTTTTTTTTTTTAATAAAATGACAAGCATTACGCTTGAAAGTTACATCTCAATAAAAGTCTGTGTCAATGTGGGATGAAACCCTCAGTTCAGTATTTCTTAAATCTTAATTCATCTGGATCCAACACCATATTGGTGGTTCATTTAATATGGTAAAATCTGACTGTGCTTCGTTCGATTCGTGACTTTGCGCGTGCCTCTTGGTGGAGGGTTTGCCAAGTTTATATTTAAAAATAACAAGTTAACTTTAGGAAATGATCATTTGTGAAAATAAAAATGCAAGTCTAGGAGAATTCTCATATTAAACATAGGTTTACTAAATTTATATTAAAAAATGAGAAATTTCAATATGAAAATGATAAATTCACTTTATAAAATAACTACTTAAAAAAAAGAGAGCGTAGGTTTTGAAAAATTCCCACAATAGACATGATTTTGAAAACAATGATTTTCAGTCATTTTTAATAAGACTAAGATGGACTATAGATTGTCCAAATAGTTGTAAGAAGTGACAATCTTGTAAATTTGTTTAGATAGCACTCATTTAAATTTTTTAAGTCTTAATTTTAAGCGATAAATTTATTTGTTTACAAAAAACAATATAAATAATAATGAAAATGTAAAACAAACATGTAAATTATCATCAATTCCCTTACTTTTTCGCCGGAATCACCAACTCCCTCTCCGAACAATGTTAATTGCCTGTTTGGAATTTATTAATGGGGTAAAAAAATCTCATTTGGACTCAAAATCCTATTTAATATGTTTGAGGAGTGTTTGGAAACTTATATGGAACAATGGACTTTTGACATAAAAAAAGAGCTTTTTAAAGAAGCTCATTAAAAGAAAAGTTACTTCTCCCACCGTTAATCCAAACATAAATTATATTTATAATTTAATTTTTTTTAATTTAATTTCTATAAAAACCACATTTAAAAAATAATAATTTCTCCACGGTGTTCCCAATCTTACAGTGAGTCTGGGTAGTTGCTTCGTTCCAAAAAAAAAACTTGGCGGAAGCTCCGACGTCATCATATTTATATCAATCATGTGTAGATTTATTTGGGGGCAATTTTTTTTAGAAAAATTTAAAAAATATATTTAAACTTTAAGATCTCAAATCAATAATTTGATAAAAGCCTGAATTGTCAATCCTGTTATTTTTTTTATCAATCATATTATTCTTATTATCAATTAAAATTTCTAAAGCTCAAGTAGTATTTTTTTAGGAAAATTACAATAAGGTAACAAATAAATGAAAATATGAAGAAATAGTCCTAAGGGGTTATTAATGACAACATAATGATCTTTTATTAACAACATAAGGATCGTCGTTAACAACCCCTTAGGACCATTTCTTTATATTTTTATTTGCTTGTGAATTTATTGTAATTTTCCCTATTTTTTTTCACATTTCCTAATTCCTTTTGCAGAATCTATTTATTGGAGGTATTGTTGAGGTGGCCAGTACACAGTGACAAATTAACAATACAAAAATAAAATTTATTTGTTTTTTGTCTTGTAGTGTCACACTCTTGCGGCTTGCCCTAAAATAAGAATTTAGATTGGACCAAATGTGCCGTCTGCTGACTTTTTAGTCCTTATTCACTTCACAGAGATAATAGAGAACTGTTTTCTCCTAATAATGTGATCTGCATATTATTCTATTTTATTAAATTTCATGATTGATTTACGTATAACATTTTATTATTTTGTAACTATATCACCATGGATCAAGTTATATATACTTCTTCTGTATGAATAAGAAGGAAGCGAAATAAGAAAGAAGAAAAAAGTATTAAAGAAATGTGTGATTGAGACCACGTATAAGTTATGTCACACACATGAGTATAATACTTGGCGATAAATGTTTTAGTGGATCTGATTTTATCAGATAATATATGAATGATTTTGATGCATTCTATGTATAATTATGTTTTAGTCTTTTTAATATAAGATCAAGACATGCAAGCATTGTTTCGATCTCTCCCAGCCACTACTGGCTACCATTATCTATATATACTCGTATATATTGATACGGAAATTCCAACAACCGTGGGCTAATCCAAATAATTTATTCATTAAAAAAAAACAATGTAATCTCAATCAACCAAATAAGTCTTTGTAGCGCCAAACAAATATAATTCATGATATATTTAGTTTTCAGATTGAAATTAAATTGAATTTGTGGAGCAATAATAGTCCTTATTAAAACTAAATGAGTCTAATTACAAAAGGCCAAACTCAAATCAATTTTTTTGACTTTGGTCAATATAATATTGTGATGTTATTAGGATGGGACCAGAGTTTTGGGTGAGCGATCGCCAAAAAATTAAAAGGCAATTAACGTTAAAAATAGAAAGCCAGGCAGCCAATAAGAAACTATTGTCTGAAATATTTATCAATTAGTAATTATTTAATTATTAAAAATTAATTATTAAATGTGGGCATTTCTAAAAAATTTCAATATGATTAATCAATTCAACTAACTTTAGTTACATTTTTATTTTTATTTTTGAAAAGTAATTATTCACTCCTCATAAAAGAGATTGGAGAGAATAATTCAAAACTAATAAATTAATAATTAATAATTAATAATTAATGCACCAAGAAGCTCTTGTTTCTAAATTTTGAAATAGTACCATACGCTAAATTATTTATAAATGGATCCTAAGTGGTAATGTGTTGTCAATTTCAATAAAAACACACATTATTTTAGTCCAGTTTTGATATATATATATATATATATATATATATATATATATATATATATATATATATATATATATATAATTATACATTTTTTACTTATTCAAACATCCAATAAATATGTAAGAATATATATTTTTAAGTATAATCAATAATAGAAATAAAATAGGAAAAATTGTTCATAAATACCTCATTGGAAATTTATTTACCAAATGAGACATCCGGATGCAAACAATCTTCCCCATGCGTAAAAAATCTTCCCTTATGTTCAAAAAATCTTCCCACGTGTTCAATATATCTTTATTATGTGACCTTCACTTGTGTGCAAAAAATCTTTCCTTAGGTCTCATTTGGTAAATAAGTTTTCAATGAGGTATTTATGGGCAATTTCCCCAATAAATAATGACTTTTTCATTAAAAATAATTTTAAACAAAAATATGTAATTCACACTAATTAAAAGTATCCCCATTACATTTTCGTCTTCTTAGAATTAAACTAATATAACTAGAATAGAAAACAACTTAGAAAAATTATGTATTTAAAAGTATAAAACATGTATATAATTTCAAGCAAATAAACACAAAAAGGCATCAAACAAAGTCCTTTTCTAAGACAAGAAAAAAAATAATAATGGTGCCATAGAGCCACCATGCAATGAGAGCGTGTGTATAAAGATGGACGGAGAGGGCCTGCGACAAGAGCAATGTGGAAAGGACAAGATGTGCGCGTGAGTAAGCATATATATATATATAAATGTTGTGTGTGTGTGTGGAGATAGAAAGCCATACTGCGGCCAAGGAAGCCGCCGCCAACCATCACCTCCGCCGTCCACCACGACGAGGAGGCCTCAGAACACTGCCTTTCATCCTCGGTGTCCTTCTCTTTCCCTTGTCTTCTTCTCTCTTCTTACTCTTTCATAACGCCTCTCTCTATCACTCAGACACGCACGCAGGCACGCACATCTCTTCCAATCCCTTCTCTGCATTATTATTATACGGCTTTAATGTTAGAATTTGCGACTCTTGATGTTCTTGCGTTTTGTTTTAGCACTCAGCTCCATCATTGTTTTCCTACCTTCTTTTCTTTCATATAATAGTGGTAACTGATAAAGCAGTTCCCATACGCAAATTCATGCTGTGGTACTGAGGAATCATCGCCCATATATAGTGGCCGGGCCCTTTTTCCTCAAGACAATATCAGACTAGTGGTGGTGGGGCCGCTAGACCAGAATATGCATGGCTAGATGTTCTGTGTTGTCTTAACTAACTTTGTTTCCAATTATAGATAGATTCCATGATATGATGCTTGTCCACTTGACAGTGTGATGGATCTGAAGCTGATTTTATTCTGCTGTTGCTTAATTTTTTTTTTTTTATTTGCAGCAAATGAAGTATATATGTGACAGACTTGCAACGTCTGGATTTCATGCAAACCTTATAAGCTACTTGACCCAAGAGATGAACATGATGACTCTCGTATCTGCCTCCAACACTCTCACCAATTTCCAGCTTCACCCCTCTCATCGGTGCCTTCATCGCCGATTCCTTCGCCTGCCGCTTCTGGACCATCACCATCGCTTCTCTCATCTATCAACTGGTCTTCTCTCTCTTTCAGTCATTTCCCATATAACTACGTATTATTTTATTTCCTGCTCGGAGTTTTTATGCTTCATATGTATAGTTTCAAATTTGCATGTATAGTAATTATTGATGTCATCAGCTTCCACACATACACAGGGTTTGATTAGTATTACTGTATCAGCTATATATATTGCCGTCTCTGCGTCCGCCACCATGTCCAACTCGAGTGAACTGCAAAGAAGCATCACTCTCCCAACTATGGGTCCTTTATGCCTCTCTGCTTCTCACATCAATCGGGACGGGAGGTATAAGGCCTTGCGTGGTGCCTTTTTCTGCAGACCAATTTGATATGTCCAAAAAAGGCGTCTCCTCCAGGAAGTGGAATCTCTTCAACTGGTACTTCTTCGCCATGGGGTTGGCTTCCTTATGTGTCCTCACTGTGGTGGTTTACATACAAGACAACATGGGCTGGGCTTGGGGGCTTGGCCGGCATTCCAACTATGCTCATATCCGTCATCGCCTTCGTGTTAGGCTCACCTCTTTACAAGACTTACAAACCAAGTGGGGGTCCTCTGCTTCGTTTGCTTCAAGTCATTGTTGCAGCAACACACAAGAGGAAGCTGGCTCTGCCCCAACATCCCAACCTCTTGCTCCAAAACAAGCAGCTTGATGCTCATATTTCCTTGCATGGACGGCTTCTTCACTCTGATCAGTACAGGTAAGTCCACAACTTGGTTCACTCCTTTCACCACATATCAAGCATCAATATATGTGGAATATTGAATCAGGAAGACCCTTGCTCTAATACCCTATGAAATGAGAATGAATTCTTCGGTTTTCATTGATAGATTAGAGCCATATATATACATGCTCGTATATGAGTGGAGAGTATCATAATAATTGTATTTCCACACTAATATTTAAAATATTCAAATAATATAATGATAATATTATAATATCAAATCCCATCATATATATATATATACTCCGAGATGTATTATTTTCACTCTACTTATATATCATCCTTTCTTCGAGATCTGAGTGTGACTTAATTTTCCTTGAGTCTATATCTGGAGGTGGTTGGATAAAGCTGCGATAGTAACAGAGGAGGAAGCTAGAGATGAAGATGCTCCTCCAAACTTATGGAGAATAGCCACTGTGCATAGAGTGGAGGAGCTAAAATGCAAAATAAGAATGATTCCCATATGGGCGGCTGGAATATTGCTAGTAGCCTCTTCATCAAGCCTTCATAATTTTGTGATCATTCAGGCTCGCTCCATGGATCGCCAACTGTCCCACTCATTCCAAATCCCACCAGCCACCATGTCCATCTTCACCGTGCTAACCACCATGTTCGGTGTTGTTGTATACGAACGCCTCTTTGTTTTCCCTTGGCTCGCAGATTCACAAACAACCCTTCAGGGATCACATGTTTACAGAGGATGGGAGTGAGATTTGTGGTTGGGATTATAGGCACATTGGTTTCAGCACTAGTTGAAATGAAGAGAAAATCAGTAGCCTCCAAGTACCACTTATTGGATGATATGTGGGGGCATTTGGAGTTTCTGTACGATCAGCCTCCTGAGAGTATGAAAAGCACAGCTTCAGCTCTGTACAGCATAACCACAGCGATAGGGAACTATGATGGCGTCTTTGGTTCATGACTATAGTGGGAAGGGGAGTAATTGGCTTCCTATAGGAACATAAACACGGGAAAATTGGACTACTTTTACTTTTTAGTGAGCGGGATTCAGGTTATAAATCTTATATATTATCTGATATGTGCCTGCCTTTACACTTACAACAAGCCGTTGGAAGAAGTGGGTGAGATCATGAACGAAGAAGAGGATTTGGACCGCGTTAATGATAAGTAGTACGTTCTTGGAGTGTTGAAGAAACTGTCACCTGTTTTTTCTCACATCTCTCCATCCAATGGGAATGAGTTACCCAAATCCGTCTAAATTTAATTTAATTTTTATTTTTTTAAAATATTATCTTAATAGATATATAATCTAAAATAAAGATAATATCTTAATTAATATTTTTTAAAAAAATAATTTTTTTATTTAAAAATCACCCATTTTAAAAAAATCAAATTTAAAAATTTCAGATTTAGATTTAAACAAGGATAGGCACGAAACTGGTTAATAATCACAATAATATTAAATATATTTTCTTTTCAAGGTTTCATTTTCGCGGGCCCTAATTTCAGCATGAGTGTCTAAGCCTTTGACCCTGATAAGAACCCAGTTTCCTACTCATCCAAATTCTTCTGATCTGGACTGTTTAGATATGGTGATTTTTAAATAAAAAAAATATTTTTTTAAAAAATATTATTTAAGATATTATTTTATTTTAAATTTTCTATCCATTAAAATAATTTTTTTTAAAAAAAATTAAATCTAAATCATTTAAACGAGATGATCTATCCCTGTTCATCCTTTTTGGATGAGATAACGTGTACGTGTGCAAATAAAGGGGGTGTGGGTGGCGATCCTATTTTTCTCTTTAATTTTCATAGCACACTGTGCTGCGACAGTACCGGATCAAGAAAATTTTAGTTTCTTTAACAAGAAAGTTCAGTGCATGGGACTTTTGACCCGGGGATTATTATTATTGCCTCATGTACCTACATACTTGTGGTGCCAAAACCCAATAAATGTATGATCCCGTCATTAAAATCAAAGTATTCATTAAAAAAAAGTTCATATAATTTTTATCCAGAAATTTAGTCCGATTTTAATTTTAGTCTCTTAAATTTAAAAACGGTAGTTTAGTCTCTAAAGTTTGGCTCGATTTTAATTTTAGTATCTCAAATTTAAAAAGGATTGATATGCTAACCAAACTTGAGGGACCAACATTTATAGACGGAGCAAACTTGATAGACCAATATTTATAAATGGAGCAAACTTGATATACCAAAACTAAAATCGGACCAAACTTCAGGAACCACCGATTTCAAACTTGAGGGACTAAAATCAAAATCGAGCTAAACTTTAAAGATTAAAACCACCGATTTTAAATTTAAAGGATTAAAATTAAAATAAGGTCAAATTTTAAAAACCACAAATTATATTAACCGTTAAAAAAATATTAGATTAAGGTGGCCCTGAAGATGTCTTCATTTCTGTCGATATTGATCACTGTTTGCTAGTCTTTTCAAATTCTATTTTATGTATTTAAACAGATCACTTTGCAGTAGTTTCCGCCTCCCCCACCTAGGAAAGTCTAGTTCCTGAAAAAAATTACAAAAAAAAAATACAACAACTGGCAGACAACATAGTATCTGCCAATGAAGTCACTTCACATAAAGAAATTATAAATCATTAGTACTACGTCTTTCATGTCTGTTAGAACAAATCAAATCACAGCAACAGAGCGTTTGTCATCACCAGTTTGGCGTGACCGTGTAAGACTAATAAAAGACGGATCATCTGATCTTGTCATTAGGTGATGGGAGGGTGACATTAGTATTTGGACGTTGTTCTCCTTAGACGTTAAAATCTCACTATGAGGGGTTGAAATCAATCTAAATATTCAACTGGTCAGGGGCTAATGTCGTCCCCCTGATGAGCTCATGGCAGGGCGAAACCAATTAGCACCATATTTTATAAGACTGGTCGTTGAGGGAAGTGGTGCCTTCGGGACGCCACACAGGCGCTGTAAGCTGCGACAGACTCCAAACCCACACAAACAACACCAAAAGGAGGAATATATTAACAATGTGGCAGGTATGCATGGGAATTTGGATCCGCATTCCCTACTCATCAAGATGAGTAGGGACATGCTCATCACCATAATTTTAAGGTGGACCTATTTTTTTTATTTTTAGGTATTCTTATTTATTGAGATTAAATTATATGCTACATTATAAAATATTTTTGTCAACCGGTATTTTAAAGGGAGAATTCTAAAAAAATACCATTTAAACTTCAAAATCCCAAATAGGTGATTTAACAACAAAATGATTTGTTAATTGCATTACCATTCTTGTTAATCCCATTAACGAATTTGTTAAAGGGATTTTGAAGTTTAAATGATATTTTTTTGGCATTCTCCCTATTTTAAATTAATTAATTTTTAATCATACATTTAGAAATATTTTTCCTGCAATATCAGGATCCTGAAATATTTTTTCAATAACACCTAATATCTTAAGTTAATTAATTTTTAGTGTAAAGAGTATTTTTTTTAATATATATATATATATATATAAACCCCAAAATTAAGGTGACGAACATACCCTAACTCATTTTTTTTATGAGCACAGAGCGTAGATCCTGGGAATTTGGCACATTGGTCATAACCTCTGCTTCACACCTTCACAACTTTGCCATCCAACAAGCTTCATCACACCTCACCATCGCCCACTTTGTTCATGGGTATTTATTTGTAATTTCTGAATATTATCACTCCTCATAACTTTATTAATATCCTCATTTATTAAGAGCACAAATTATCAATATACCAGCATTAATACAAAAATAACCTAAGCTACTTGGTATAGTGGTGAACTACTAGGACCATAAAGTGAGTGATCAAAGTTTGAATCCCACGTTATTAAGAAAATACCTATAAAAGAGACATTTATGTGGAAGAAGCAGCTACGAACCCCGGATTGAATAACGATAATATATTAAAAAAAACTTACGGAGAGAAGTATCCCCAGTCACAACTACTAAAATCTGCCCTTAAATTAAAATTTGAACCATTTATATTTAATATTTTATAAAATTATTTTTTAAACATTTTTATTGCATGACTGAAATTTAGTAACTTGAATTTCTTTTTTAAATATTTTGACATTTTATTAGTAGTAATTTTATAAAGTATTAAATCTATATTGCTTAAATTTTAACCTAATAGTAGATAAGCAGTGGAAAGGGGGAGGATGAGAAAGTTAGGGAAGACAAGCCAAGTAAAAGATAGTGTAATGTAACATTAAAAGGTAACCTTGCATTTTTTTCAATTAATATCGATATCAATATAAAATTTATAAAAAATCATATTATTTATACCTTATTTTTAATTTTGTATAGCATGAAAAAAATAGGGGAAATTTTCAGTTAAATACCATATTAATTTACAAAACTCTAAAAAGTCTGTTAGCACATGAAAATGACATAAAGGTGATAGGTATCAAATTGAGATTTTATGGCTCGTTTGGTACGCATAATTGATTTAAATGAATATGAAAATGGAAATGAAGTTTAAAAACAAGGTTCTGAAACCCGGATCGGTGATTGAACCGGTCGAGGTACTAGGTCAAGGATCAGTAGGTCATATTGGAGTCGAAATGGAGCTAAATCGATGAGAAATTTAATATTTTAGGCTTATTTATATTAAATTCTAAAAAAAGATTTAAAAAATAATTAAAAAAAATGCCAAACTAGTCGGTCCGGTCCGGGTTCACAAACCCTGTTTAAAAGTGTGCTTGGTATGTTATGGAAATCAGATCTAATTTTTACATGAAAAGACCAAAATGCCCCTCTAAATTAAAAAAATAATAAAATGTTCCCCAAAATCCCATCCCTATGAAACTTGGCTATGTGGGCCAGAACTGTGAAATCTCATATAGTCAAAAGCTTCTATTGAATACCCAGAAAAAAAAATCGAATCAATAGCATTGAAACTGAAAACAGATGTCCATCCTTGATCTATCTTTTTTTATTTGTTATGTTTTTGTTCAGATCGAGAATGAGATTGTGACGAAGTGGGTCTTTATCGGCGATGAAATGGTAGAACTTCACCACAAACTGATCGAACCAATCGAGCTCACAGAAAAATCTTTCTAGGTGATGGAAAAATTTGCAAATCTAGAGGAGTTGAAATGTCGCTGGTGGGAGATTGGAGAGAGATCACAAAAACCATTGAGCTCGAAATGGTGAATCAAAAGACTGTAGCGTCGTGGGTTGCCGTCAAGCTCGGAATCATATATGGGTTTATCGCTGGTGACTTTCTTTTTCCCAAACACTGTAGCTTAGTGGGTTCCTCGCCATCGCTGGAGATCCGTGAAGAGGATGAGACGTCGCCGCCGCTGTAGGTTGCAACAGGTTGCTGTAGTGATGATGGGGATAAAGCAAAGGTGCAGTTGAAGGAGATGAATAATGAGGGTAAAAAGAGAATTCTATTGAATTTCTTGTAATTCCATGGGATGGGTTGTATGATGGAAGATCAATTCCATCAACTTTGATGGAATTGGCTCCTCCATGGAGCATAATTCCATGATCAATTTTTTGTATCAAACAAACTTTATCATGGAAATGAATTCTATTTTCATATCCACCCACCCTAATTCTAGTGTACCAAACAACTCCTTAAAATGTTGATACTTTTACCATTTTACCCTTCAGTTTTTTTTAAAAAAGGTGTCTTTTATTGGAGCACCACTGCCGACTGCCTGCCAAAGCTCTAGTGTTGGGTTTTTTTTTAGAGGGGTACAATTTCTTTTTTAAAAAAATGGAAGGGGGGAAGGGGTGGGATCGAACCCACCCCACCCCTTTTTATCAAAGGGGTTTGGTGATCCTTCTTTGATACACACACATTATTATATATCTGTATAATATAAATAAATGTATAATAACTTTGATAAAATAAGTAATAGAAATGACAAAATGCGTAATGATATTAATTATAAGTATAATTATATTGACTAAATGAGTAATGACAGTAACTAATAATATTATTGAATAAACGAGTAATAAAATTGATTGAAAGCGTAATGATATTGACTAAATGAGTAATGATATTAAGTAAATGAGTAGTAAGATTGACTAAAAATGTAATGACATTGATTTAATGAGTAACTGTATTACTAAAGGAGTGATGATATTTGACTAAATGAGTAATGTGATTGACTAAATGCGTAATAACATTGACATTACTCATAATCATTACGTCTTTAGTCAATCCTATTTCTCATTTAGTTAATATCATTATGCCTTTAGTCACATACCATTACTCGTTTAGTCAATACCATTATTAGAGATGAGCACGGACCGAACCATCGGGTTTTTGCCTACGCCTAACCATTACACCTTTAGTTAATCCCATTACTCGTTTAATCAATGCCATTACTCATTAAGTCAGTGTTATTACACCTTTAGTTAATCTCATTACTCATTTAGTGAATTCCATTATTCGTTTAGTCAATACCATTATTAGTTAATGTCATCACTCATTTAATTAATATAATTATACCTATAGTTAATATCATTACACATTTTGTTATTTTCATTACTTATTTTGTCAAAATTATTATACCTTTATTTATATTATACATATATATAGTAGAGTGTGTCAAAGAGGCTTTGGTGACCTAGCGGTAGGGTGGGTTCGATCTTACTCCTTACCTTCTTCATCCATTTTTTAAAAATAAATTCCCCCCTAAAAAAAAAGCCCCTGATGCCGAAGCTTTGGCGGCCAGCAACCCGAGCTCAAGTTGTCAGAGGGTGCAAGCCGGCCAGCGATGGTGTTGCGGCAAGAGGCACATTTCTTTTCTTTTTAAACTAAGGGACAAAATGGTAAAAGCATCAACACTTTAAAATCTCAATTTAATACTGTCACCTTTATGTTATTTTCATATGTTAATATACTTTTTAGGGTTTTATAAATTTGCATGGTCTTTAAATGGGATTTTCTCAAAAAAAAAAAAAAATAGTTTGTATGAAATTGGAAAAAAAATACTACATCAGGCTTGTTTGTTTGAATCGGGTTTATACACAAGCCTGATTCACATAAATCGAGATAAACCTCCTCCATATATTTACTTCATGAACCATAAAGTTACCTCATAGATCGTAAAAATTACTTTATATTCCATAAATCACGATTAAAAAACACTTATAGAAACTATCCAAACAAACTTATTCACCTAGTAAAAAAGTTTGCGAGGGATTTTCTAAGCCAAGTCGAACATGTTCGGAGCGAGGCGCGTTCGTTGGGTTTAACCGGCATCGGAACGACTGTTAACACTGAGACTTTCAGATTTCAGGGCGTCTTCCAATTTCTTCTCCAAAGCTGCCTTTGTTCGCTCCGGGAAGGAAAAGAAACGCAAATTCTATCTCTCAGATAGATGGCAGAGTTGTCCATGTGTTGCAGTACCAGTAGCTCTGAGATGAACCCGGAGGAAGAGAGGATTATGATAAGAGACATTGCTCTCGCTGCCGAAGCTAATATCAAAGAGGGGGAGACCTTTTACTTGATTACCCAGAGGTTCGATTCTTCTTTCTTTCCTCCCCTACCCTCTTTTTCCTTTTCTATTTCGTCCCGCTGAAAATTGTTAGGTTATTCGGACGTTTCTTGTGAACAATATGATGCTCCGTGTGAGAAGCTTTTGTATTATTTGTTAATATATGAGGAAAAAAAACCGGTTTTTGAGGACCAAATGATACTAGAGGGCTAAGGTTGAAGAACTGAGTAGGACAAAGTGAAGGAAAATCGTAGTTTTTCTCCCCTATTTCTGTTTTGGATCATATAACTCTGACATTGTTTCGATTGAGAAAATAGGGCGCTGTCAGAATGGGCTGATCCCCACCACCGGGGTTTTAGTCTGTGCTTGGACCTCAATTTTATTCTCTCTCTGCTCGTTTGAGAACAAGTTTCTGAAGATGGTCAATAATTTTCTGCTAACGTAAAATTTTACCCAAATCTGTGAAAACAATAACAAGACTCATAATTCACTATCAAAGCGGCCGATTCAGTTTCAACGAGCATCTCTTAGATTTAGTCTGTTTAGCAACGATGCTCAATAGATGGCTGTAATCTCCGAGCCCTCTAGACATCTTGTTCATTTTGTGGAGCACTGAAGTTGAAATCTAACCGTACTGGCTCCAGCATTATAGTCCTACGTTTGGCGCTGCAGTGACTCACAAATCAATTTCTTTGTTCTCTGTTGTGGACTTGTGGAAGAGATGTTGAACTTGAAGATTATGTGGTTTGAAATTTAGAAACACTGTAAAAAATTATATCTTTTCTGCTGGTGCTTGAGACTTGTTCAGGCTCCTGATTTTGCATTGTTGTCTGACTTTTCTGGGTGATTGTGCATCCAAAATATGTTCAGTAATTGCTTTTGCATGTTTATTGCAATTGATTTAATATATTATCTTCTTCCTGCCTTTGTAATCTTCTCTCTTCTTTTCTGCTTTTGCTCTTTTGAGTCTCCAATGCAGGGAATCAAAGCTTGTAGAACATTGCTTTTCTTAGTTGATATGTTAATATAAACTAAAATTTTGTCAATATAGCGGAGATAAAGATATGTGTCTCTGTGTCATAAGTTTTCTGACGAACTCTCTGAAGAGGCAAATATAATTTGTTTGCATTGACAATAACTGGCCTTTTTCTTGATTTACTATGGATTGGCTTTGTCTTTTTCATCTACACCCACCACAATGTACAGATAAGCAAGGAAAAAACATTTATTTCTGATCTGTTTCTTGTAGATGGTGGCAGCATTGGATTGAATACGTTAACCAAGACCAAACAAATAATGCATATGATGGGGCTTCCTTTTCAGAGCATTATGATTTCTCTAATTCAAATGCTTTAAAGAGGCCATCTGGTATTGATAATTCTGATTTGATATATGAGGGAACGTCTGAGGATGTTGAGATCCATGATACTTTGTTAGAGGGCAGAGACTATGTATTGCTTCCCCGAGATGTTTGGAATCAATTATATTCATGGTGAGATTGCTTGCTTGTTGCTCAGGTCAAATTCATTTCATCTCATGGGGAAATGTTTTTTCGTGATTTCTCTCTTTTCATGGTGTTTTTAAGAAATCTGCAAGTAGATACTAACTTATTGATGGGTAAACCTGATGTCATCATGAGCAGATATTTAAGCTACATGTTAGATTTCATTCGCTCTTGTTTGATAACATCAAGTTCAGTTAATTTGAGCTGTAAGGGGGGGGGGGAATTTGTTATTTTACTGCTATTGTATGAAGGAAGTATAGAGTTTTGCGGAAAAACTAATACATCTAAAGGAATTGCAAATTTGATTGCTTGTAGCATTCCTATATGTTCTAAAAGGAGAAGATGGAATCAGTAAAATTATTATCCAGTGCATTTCCATCTCATTTTGCATCATAAATATCCTATCAGAATATAATAGCTATATTAGATGTTTGACAATAATGGCGATTCTATTGTTTTAGGTATGGTGGTGGTCCTACATTGGCGCGTAAAGCCATCTGTTCAGGTCTTTCACAGACAGAATTGGCCGTAGAGGTGTATCCTTTAAGGCTTCAATTACTTGTGATGCCAAAAGGTGATCGATCCACTATAAGAATAAGCAAGAAGGTATGATATGAGGGGAAATAATGGAACCCAAATTATAATTTCAGCACTTGTTACTTTCTTTTTATTGCCAGAACTTTTTTGTTTTCTCAAAATCCCTATTTACCTTAGGACTGAAATGTTTTGGGCAGGAAACCATTGGACAGCTTCACCGAAAAGCTTGTGAAATTTTTGATCTTCATTCGGAACAAGTAAAGACCTTTGTTATTCCTTTTGAAACTCTAGTTTGAAGAAATAGTTTTTAACTTTCATTGTGTAGTACTTAAGAGGTTACATCTGTTTAGGTATGCATTTGGGACTATTATGGCCGTAGGAAGCATGCCTTGATGAATGACATGGACAAAACACTTGATGATGCCAATATACAAATGGACCAGGATGTTGGTCTCCTCTCACTCTGATGTATTGATATTCCTCTTGCTCTGGCTTACTTTTTGACATTTTTGTTTTTTATTGCTTTCTGATAAAATTCATACAGATCCTTGTGGAGGTCCTTAACAATATGAATAGCATAAGTTCTGCTCAGGACAATGGATCTGCACAGAGGGAATCAAATTCTGCTCTTGCAGAACCATCCAAGTCAAACTTATCAATTGCTGGTGGCTTATCTGCTAGCAAGGGAGCATCTAGAAACTATAATGCTGATCTTTCCTCATCTCAAAACCCGATTTCTACAGTTAGAGATGTGGATAATACTTGTGGAACCAGTGGTGTTAGCACAAGAGGTTCTTCAGGTGGCCTCACTGGGTTGCTGAACCTTGGCAATACTTGTTTTATGAACAGTGCGATCCAGTGTCTTGTTCATACTCCGGAGTTTGCTAGGTACTTTCGGGAGGATTATCATCAAGAGATAAATTGGCAAAATCCGTTGGGCATGGTTGTAAGTATTATATAAAATGCAATAAGCTTGAAGTTGTGTGCATCTCCTTGATAAGTTTTCCTTTACGAGGCTTCAAGCAAGATTTTGTTTTGAGATAGATATTTAGTTTAGTCATAAATACGTAAGTTAAACATGCGGTCCTGGGATTTGTTATTTCCCATATTGTTATAATGCATTTCCATTAGCTGAAGTGGCTAGCAGTAACTTTTGTTGATTTATCATTTTCACTCACTCACTGATTCTGTGTTTCATTTTAGAATTTGTCTTAGGTTATGTTGACAATCTGGATGGCTTGTGTTACCTCCATCAAGTAATCTATTACCGTGAATCTGTGATCATGCTTATCTACTATGATATCTTTCATGCATTGAGCTTGACCATCTTTATTGTTACATTCTATGAAAGACCATTTTGTTCTCCATCCTTTTTGCATGTCTGTTTTTTCATAGGATTTTAATAATCATTTTCTCAATAAATTCATAAAATCTTTGTTCATAGTTGCCACTTCTTGGGCTCACCTTGATAGTCAATAATTTATATCCATGGTTGGGAATTATTTTCTGCCTACTTTATGGGGTTTTAGCTCATAAATAATGAGTATTGCTTAAAAACAGACCGACACTTTTCATACCTGTTTAGGAGAATACAAAATCATACTCAGAAATCATTTTTAACCTTCCTTCAACAGGGTGAGCTAGCCCTTGCATTTGGTGAGTTGCTTCGAAAGCTATGGGCGCCTGGGCGAACCCCAATTGCTCCCCGACCTTTTAAAGCAAAGCTTGCACGCTTTGCACCCCAGTTCAGTGGCCACAATCAGCATGATTCTCAGGTTGGTTTGGTGACTGATAGTTTTTACTGTCTCTCTAATTACTGTTATTTAATCTTTCTTAATATATGTTCATTATTTTCAGGAACTTTTAGCATTCCTACTTGATGGTCTCCACGAAGATCTGAATCGTGTAAAACACAAACCATATATAAAGTCTAGAGATGCTGATGGGCGACCTGATGAGGAAGTGGCTGATGAGTATTGGTCAAATCATATTGCTCGCAATGATTCCATTATTGTCGATGTGTGTCAGGTGGGTAAAGTGGGTTATTTAAAAATGTCATTGTTTTGTTGCTAATAGATTAATGCTAGCTTGTCAGGAACAGCTTTTCCTCATTGTGGACTGACAATGCTGCATAGAATGCCTTGCTAGTGAAATTTGACATGTATGTTTCTAGTCCATGTAAAATAATTAAGTGGTGTGCCTTGTTGAGGAACTGTTTACTAGTTTATTAATTCATTTTCATTTGCATCGTAAGGTGGGGAAATGTGTTAAGTTCAAGAACCTTCTTACTGTTTGCAAATGTGGTGGATTTTTAATAGGGTTATTTGTAACGCCAATTTCTGTGGGGCCTATGAAAGCAAGTATAGCTTATAAATGGTTGCTTCCATGCATAATCAGGACCACTCTAAGTTTCTTCACTAAGGAAGTGGGCTTTATTCCAAAGAGAGAGACTATCTTAAGAGAAAAATTATTTTTCCAACGTGCATGGTTTTTACACCTCTTAGAAAATGCCTGGCATTGTCAATGCTGCTGTTGTACGTCGAACATAACAACACAGGACTCCAGACTACTTGTTCATAATGTTAAATATCTTCTTTATTCCCATCTTCTTGTACCTATTGAACTGACCATCTCATATAATTCTTTGTTTGATAGGGTCAATACAAATCAACATTGGTTTGTCCAGTTTGCAATAAAGTCTCTGTCACATTTGATCCTTTTATGTACCTTTCCTTGCCACTTCAGTCCACCACTACCAGGACTATGACAGTGACAGTTTTTAATTGCGATGGAACTGCCCTACCATCTGCTTGTAGTGTGACGGTGCCTAAGCAGGGGCGCTGCAGAGATCTGATCCAGGCACTCAGCAATTCTTGTTCATTGAAGCCTAATGAGAGGCTGTTGGTTGTGGAGGTGTGTACTGGACTATATTAAAGTTTACACATTTTTGCTGGAATTACTGGTGTTTTCTGTTCTAATTGGGTCCATTATGTTGGTCTATTTGCAGATACGCAACCATTTGATCCAAAGATTTCTAGAAGACCCTCTCATATCATTGTCTACAATTAAAGATGATGACCATCTTGCTGCTTACAAGATTCCAAAGATCAATAAAAAAACAAAATATCTCCAGTTAATTCATCGTCGTAGAGAGCAGTAAGTACTTTTGTTTCATTTACATTCCATACTGTGCTAGTTACATGTGCCACTGAAGTAAAATATTCAAATAGCAACTTTCTTTAATAATAAACATAGTAACTTAATTTCTGACATCAGTCATTTTTTTAACAATAGTAATTCGAGAAAAATAATTTATTATATGGATTTTAGATATAGTATGCTTTTTTTTTTATTTTTCATCAAATCTGCGAAATGGCAGGGTTGCATCAGATTACCTCATCACGGTGTACACCATGTTGGGCATAATTTTGTATGCTGTTCTTTTTCTTGTCTTTACTGCTTTCTGATGCTCTGTTATGTGTAAAATTTGTGTTCTAGGAATAGTGAGTCACACACCATATCAGGATGGAAACCATATGGAACACCTATTGTTTCCTTGATCTCATGTGATGATGCAGTCACAAGAGGTGACATACAGGTATTGGTTCATCGTATGTTCTCTCCTCTTCTGAGGAAAGGCAGTAATGCGGAACAAGCTAGTAATTCTGAATCCAGCATCCCAAGAGCAACATCAGATCCGTGCAGTGGTGCTAATTCTATTGAAGCATGTGCTGGAACCATGTCTTCAAATCTGCTAAATAAGGATGGCACCGATTCCAAAGCACCTATACCAAAGTTACCTCTTCAATTAGTGGATGATACTAATGCTTGCATTGATCTCTCAATGGGAGAGGAGAAAGTGGTGAAACTGTCTCCGTCATCCGCAACAGTTCTAGTATATGTTGATTGGTCTCAGAAGCTTCTGGAAAAGTATGATACTCAGCCACTTGAGAATTTGCTGGAAGTTTTAAAATATGGGCCTGTGACCAAGAAAGCTCGTACTGAACCTCTCTCTTTGTATACTTGCCTGGAAGCTTTCCTGCGTGAAGAACCTCTGGTGCCTGAAGATATGTGGTTAGTTTCTCCTCAACCTTCTTCTCCCATCTACAACTCTGCCCTTCTAGCCCATGTTTGATGAGATTAATATTGTGTATGCATTGATAGATATCTGTAACTATCAATCTTCTCATAAGGCAATTATTGTCCTCGTTTGCCTCCAAAAATGTCACTAGTTTGTGCAATAAACAACTCATGCTAGAGGAGGAAAAATTGTAGTTGCAGAAGTGACTTTTCCTAAGTGGCGCCAAATAGTAGTTAAATGTTAAATTTCCATCTATCTGAACGTGATATAGGTACTGTCCTCAGTGCAAAGAGAGACGGCAAGCAAGCAAAAAGCTTGACTTGTGGAGGCTCCCAGAAGTGCTGGTCATTCATCTAAAGAGGTTCTCATATAGCAGGTCAATGAAGCATAAGCTAGAGACTTTTGTTAACTTCCCCATTCATGACTTCGACTTAACAAATTATATAGCCAACAAAAACAACTCCAGACGGCAAATATATGAACTATATGCCCTTACAAACCATTATGGTAGCATGGGTAGTGGGCATTACACAGCACATATCAAGGTAAGCTGAGATCTCTGTGTTTGCTATAGATTTGTTCCCCCCCCCCCAACAGTTGCTATGGCCTTTAAAGTTCCTTAGAATTTGGATTTGGGCATTCTTAGTTCCTATGCTTTTCATAATACTCAATTTCTTTCTTCGTCTTAGCATGAGATATGAAGTATATTTGCATGTTGTTTTCTTCATGACTCAGCTTGTATATAAATTTTTTGTAAACTTTGGTGTGCTGAAGAATTTCTCATAATAGAATCGTATGTCACAATGTGCAGCTTTTAGAGGAAAACAGGTGGTATAACTTTGATGATAGCCACATTTCACCCATAAGTGAGGATGAGGTTAATAGTGCAGCAGCCTACGTTCTATTTTACCGGAGGGTGAAGACTAATGATGCAGCCATCAGCAATGGGGCTTAGTCAGTCACCATTGCTCCATTGTACACCCCCAAAAGCAGAGTTCCAGGCCATCCATCTGTGCCATATTAAAACAGAGAAAGAGAGATAGTTTAGCAATACCCAGATCATGTGGGCGTTTACATGTAAGGAACGAGTTTTCACTCAAAAAAAAAAATTGTAGTATGTAGATGTGATTGATGACATCTCTGCTTCAGAGAAAGATGGTTAAAAATTGGATTCATGGGTTTTAGAGGTGGCAGCTGTATTTGGACATTGTTTTCCTGGTCAAACAGGAAGAGTTAAAGCCATTGCCCTTGTTTCTTTTGTTTTTCAATTCCTTTTACAAATTTGCAGGATATATATTATATATTTACAACCCGGGTAGACGCTTGCTTTGGAGAGCTTTTTCATGCTTCCTCTTGTTTGGTTCTCCTTTATTTCCCTTAAGCCCCTTAAAAAGAAGAGTTGAATTTGCACAAGTGTGCAATTAGTCATCGGAGGTTGCTCATCTGATCAAATTAATTGTTTCACTTGATATAGTTTTTTAGGAAGAATTTCAATAAAGGGCTATCGATGGAACATATTTACAAATTAGGCTAAAACTATTTTCAATAAGAGACTTTTGTTTACATAGGTAATTATCAAAAAATGTCCTTCATTATTATTATTTAAAAAAAAAAAATCATCCTCCACTACCACCATGGTTGGACTGGTTAAAATTTTAATTGAATATTGAATTTATTTTACTTCATTTTATATGTGTTTCATGCATCCATATAAAGAGGATTCGAGCTAACAACCTTATATTTAAGAGGATTTGAGCTAACAACCTTATATTTAAGAAAGCATTAAGAGGGCATTTGATGTCATTTGGGTTATAAAATCACCACATACGTGGCTGTTAACATAGTGTTATCCTTAAATTAAAGACAATTGGGAGCACATGAAGATATAAGTTGATTGTTTGAAAGGACAAGTGTTTAGAAGGGGTCGTATATTAATGGAGGCCACATGGGAGATGCTATCTTGAATTAACAATGTGACCTATCAAATGCTCACATCAATCTTTGTGGTCCTCCTAGTCCTCTTGCTCACCCTTTCTTTTTTTCTTGAACTTTGATTGTTTTAGGAAAGTTTCTTCAATTCATTTGCTTTAGCATATATGTTTTCTTCTTCATACAAAGTGATTAAGCAGTCACATTATCTCTTAGAGACCCGTTTTTAGTTTTTACCATAACTGGAAAGCAGTTCTAAATAATTTTCCCTATAAAATAGAAATGATGCCAATCAAAATACCAACAATAATATATCATGCCCATCAATCACTCAATGCTAAATTTCTAATACAAGTCGTTATCAACTAATTAAATTCATGTCTTAATCCTTATTTTTTATCCTTTCTTTTCAGTCTCAACTATATTGGTTTAGTTATTGTTTCCTCAAATATTAAGTATATATACTGTACATATAATGCACACATATAACTAATGAGCTTCTTCTTAACTAAGAAAAAATAATAATGGATTAGTTAATTGGAGGGTAGATTTTGATATTGATATTGGATCATAAATGGTTAGGCTTTACAGGAAAACGACGTGTCTTTCTAATCACCCCCCCAATCTCATGCACTGTTAATCTGCATGCGCTTACCTCTTCGTTATCGTCTTTTATTATATATTTATAAATACAAAAAATACTTTCATTTTGGTGCATGCATCGTCATCTGTCATTCATATAACCCACATTAATATATTGTTGGCAAAAAATATTAAATAGATTAAATTGTTTAGTGTCCGCCTTTCATAATCCCCGATCTCGGTATCATATATATTCTCATAAATATCATTGTGTTTTCTTAATTATATATACTAATTAATTATCTCTGCATTAGAATTGGAACGTCCTAAAAGTCACTCTAGTTACGAATTAATTCTCCCAACATTAAATTAAATGGCGTACAATATCGCTATAACTTGTTTTATAGTGGTGAATCTTATATTTTATTAGACAATATGCTATGGATACCTTGCACCATTTTTCTGCTGCTATTACCTTTTCACAATCTAATTAAGTCGAAATTAAATTATTAAAGCTTCAATTTTTCGGCTAAATTAATCAATTAATATACGTTATCATCTATTAAAGATCATTTTATAGCATTAAAAAAAGAATAAATTTGGATCAATCGCTCCAGCTGCTCTTTTTCCACAACTTTTCAAGGTCCGTCTCACGGCATAACAAATAATTGAGAAATTATTTTAAACTATCAATTTGTCCCTAAAACTACTTGAGGAATCTTCTACCCAAAAATAAGTAAATAAATAAATTCTTGAAGAATCTCTCTGAATTATTCCCTCCTGCTTGTCCTAGCTAGGACCTTTCAAGGTCCCTCTCAGGCTCTCGCGGCATTAAAAAATAATTAAGAAATTATTTTAAGACATTAAATAGGAAAAACGTAAAATTCACAATTATGAGATGAATTGAAAGTCGCATGAGGAACTAAAATGATAATTAAGCCATTTTTCGATCAAAATTAACGAAGTTCTCGAATGGTAAGCTTCTTTATACATGTGTGATTCCATAGACGTTTTCTTCTAAAAAAATTCATAATACATTTGGTGAGGAAAAAAGGAAAGAAAAGGAAGGAAGGAAATAAGGGAGGTATTATGTATAAATGAAGAACGAGAGACTTTAATTTATATATCGATTATAGTTTATTATCATTTTATAATAGTATCTTTGTAATTATTTATGAAGTATGCGATGGTGAGGATATTTTTTCCATCTCGTCCTTATCTCCTTTATACACTTTAGAAAATGGGGAGTGAATAATATAAGTGGATGTACGGGTAATAAATTTTCTTTTCCTAATTTTATCGTTTTCAAAAGACAAGTTAACCAATTAACTTGATAAATGATAATGACTGGTCCACTCAATAAATATTTTCAACCTTTCAATGAAGTATTTAATTAATGAGCTCATTTACATTTTATGTAGTGGGGAAAAGTTTCATATAGCATTATGCTTTTATTTATAAGTCTATTTTAAGAAAAAATTTAGTCTTTATTATAAGTTTATTTTCAGAATAAGTGAGAGCGTTACAGTTTTAACGTTATTAATTGTAATAATAAATTTTAGATAGAGAAAAAAGAAAGACATGAAAAATACTCATTCATAAATAAGGATAAAATTAAAAAGTTTATCAATTTAGTTCATATCTATTGAGCTAACTAATTTTTTTTTTACATGTGAGAATTAGGTAATTTAGATTTATAAATAAGACTAAAATGAACTATATTAGATAAATAAGTATGGGTGAGGTAGAGCTATATGTGTAAAGAAACCTATATGTATACCAACCTAATTAATATACCTTTAATTTATAGATTGATATGTGATTAAAAAAAGCCACACATTGAATAATATGAATTGAGATTTGAGAGAGATACATACTGAAACACACATCCTTACATTACCTCACCGGTTCTTAGTTGATTAAATCAAAATAAGCGAGCGATTACTTTAATAAACTAAAAGTCGTTCATTTTATTTACATTAGAGCGATTATCTACTTATACAACATTCATACCTATAAATACATAGAATACAAATAGTAGTACCCCGCACTACGGTCTTCTCTTCACTTCACGTCTCCATATCTCCTCCGTGCATACTTTCATGCATTCTTCAACCTGTTTAAAATGGTTGTGTGGGAGGAGTAAGATTCGAGAGAATCTCAGTAGCGAACAGTACCACTATACATGGCAGATACATATGAATGCATGACATGCTTGTCTACACTATTTCATGCCAACATAATAACATGTTGCGTGCTCGATGTTATGACATACATATGGCCATTGCATAAATATAACAGAGCTTCAACCAATCATACATGTTCCACACAAACAGACATAACAGTCACATATTCAATGCAAGACATACGTATCATACACATGCAAAAAAGATAAGTTCACTACCTGTAGGACTTCATGTCCTTCCTCAAACCTTCGTCTTTGCTCTGGTTCGGGCACGACCATCCATTGAGTCCTAGAATTCCAAATGCATTTAATGAATCATTACTCGTCCATATAACATTTTAGACTCGTATTAGTTGATAACTTAGCCCAATTACGTTAAATTACCAAAATACCCCCGGAAGCCCGGCCCAACTGTACTTTGACAAAAATTATGACATGGGCCAATCCTACACCATTTTACGTATAGAATCCATTTATGACTTCAGATTAGTCAAATTCAGGCCCAAATGACGAAAATACCCTTGATATCCTTACTTAAAGCCTTAAAGGGGTAATTTGGTCATTTCACACTCCAGGCCTTTTCTCACTTTCCCTTCAACATGAACCCTACATAATTTGCTCTTCTGAACTCCATGGAATCATCCAATTGATGAAATTCCAACTCATGGCTCACGCCCCACTCATGACAGCCAATATAGAGTTCTCAGAAGAGTTGTGTTGGTTCCTCCCTTTCTTAGGCCTAATACCTTCATTTTTTCTTCTAATTACATGATTAGCCATTTAGACATCCATTACACATCGTTTCGGCCCTAAAACACTGATTGAACGAGAGATGAACAATACCCAACTCTCATAATACTCATCTAAACGACAAACCGAAATGGTAAAAAGGACGCTTACGCTTACCTCTACACTTTTCTGAATTCGGTTCGGAATTCCAACGACGCTTCGGCAGGCGAGACGACAACAACCATATCCAAACGAGAATCCAAAACCATAGAATCGAAGCTCATGATGAGTAGAAGAACATTTGTACTTGGTACTTTGAGAGAAGACGTCGTTTCGGTAAAGTTTCGGCGAATTATCACTTTCTCTCTCTTCTCTCTCTCTTCTGCATTCTCGTTCTTTCTTCGTTCTCTCTCCCTTTCTCGCATTTTCTGATTCTTTTCCCTTCTCTTTTCTGTTTTAATCTGAACGCAGGAAAGAATTAGAATAAATGATGAAGGATGATGATTAATTAAAATCATCCAAGTGGCTTACCACCAATTGATTCAACTATCTCATTTCTTACACAACAAGTTTAATTTCTCTTTTCTTTCATCATTCCACTAATATTAATGAGACATAAGAGAGTATGATTCACTCTCAAATTATCCCATTATACCACCTTAAGTGGTTAACTGAAGCCTTATGCTTCTGGCTCTTTGACTTTACTTGATAACAATTTACCTACATAGTCTTCCTTTTAATTCTCATTCAACTCAAATCATTGGGAATATCAAGGAAAAACCATCATTTCTCATCTTTTGGAAAAATTACCATTTTGCCCTCAACTTTTATTTCTTTTTTAATATCCAAAGATATTAATAAATTTTGGGAAAACATCATGCCTCATAGGACATTTGCTAAACCAAGGTCTAGCAATCCATTTAATCCAGGCTTAATCCCAAGCCTCTTGTCCCAAAATTCAGAGTAGTACACATACACGTATGGAACAGACTAAAAAGCTCAATATTTGAAGATTTTGGATCAAGATATAACATTAATTAAACCCATTTGTATCGAGGAGGTCTCCATTTTTATATTGTAATTTTTAATCTTAAGTAGCATTTTATCGACCAATAAACTGTTGGTTAAGGTGGTAAGGGGCATCATCTCGTAAAGAGGAAAAGACAAGTTCAAATTCTGAGAAGGGTATTTATTTGGAGAAGTGAGAACCTTTTGCCCTCTAAGTCTCGAGGGGCAAACTCTTAATCAAATAAAAAAAAGTCAGTATTTGACCACATTCTAGAATATGAATTAGTTAGCTGGGAGAAAAATATATTTTGATGAGTAGTGCGTGCTAGAGAAGAGGGAACCAGTTTCACTACCCATCATTGTGACGAGCATTAAGAGCTATTCATTGTAGTAAGATTTACATGATTTGAATAAAATTTCAATCGTCTAGATTTAATATTTTTAACTAATGATTTTTTAATCAAAAAATCATTTTTAAAAAAAGCCAAAAGTTAAGAGATTATCTTTACTTTAGATTTTGTATATATTAAAATAATTATTTTTGAGAAAAAAAGTAAAAGTAAAAAAAATTAATTTAAACCTTACAAATTTTATTTGAATGGTATGTAATAATGAAAGCTCTTAGTGCTCATTATTATGATAAGCACTGGAACTGGTTCTAGAGAGGAGAGCTATCTTATTTCATTTCTTTAAGCTTACACCACACTACTAGACTTTTTTATTTTCTTCTTTCAAAACGTTCTATTCTGGTCCAAGTAATCAATTAATCATCAACGCCTTGTTCATCTTTATGAAAACCAAGACCATTCGTGTAGTGAACAGAGAATACGCATTCCTATTTTTTAAGGGGAAAAAAACCAGAGATAAAGAGTTATTAATTATTCTTAATTTGTGATCAACAAATAACAACATTAACAAACAAAACCGATAGATTTTCATCAGCTTTTGAGTCAAAAAGAGAAGCCTATCATCAATTACTTCTTCTCTCTCTCTCTCTCTCTCTATATATATATATTATGGGGATGCAAAGCATGAATATATTGCACCAAGTGTGTTGTTGAATAAGAAGACTAGACATCTCTTTCAAATCAATTAAAGCAAACGCATTATACAGAAGACGGGACATTGCATGCATGCATGATTAGTAATAAATTAAGGATAAGGCCTTAAAGACGAAGCTTTGATTGGCTAAATGAATGATTGATTAATGTCAGTGACGCTAATAATGTTATATATATATATATATATATATATATATATATATATATATATATATATATAGTAGTGAGGGAATGGATGTGGATCTTTGACCAAAGAAAACTTTAATTTAATTTGAAGAAAGAGGGTGCAATAATAGAGATGAAGATCAGATAGAGTAAAAGGTTCAAACTAAGAAAACAAGTGTTGCTAAAAACGCTGACAACTCATCAGTATGGTTTTTGTTAGAAACATCCAGACGATGGAGAATTAAGACGTTATGTTTTGGATCCAAGGGATTGAAATGAAGAGAGTGATCGATGTGTGAAAAAAGAATATGTATGTATGTATGTATGTTTAGGGTGGTGGGGGACAAAAAGAAGAAAAGAGCATTGGTTGTGCTAAGTTTTGTTTGGAAATAAATAAAACCTGAAGTAGTGCACGACATATATATAATTTTGCTGATATTTTAATTAGTTAAGTGGAAGCTCTTTAATCTTTATGTTGTTTTCGTTATAAAGGCCCATTTCCCAAATTAAAAGATGCTGATAAAGAAGGAACGTTGTGTCTTCTTCTTCGTCTTCCCATTGGATGTTGAATGAAATCAACTGTCTAATTAACATTAATTCAGATATTGGAATATTATCACGAACAGTACAAAGCTTTGATTGCTTCAGTGCTAAAACTTTATGCACCAAGGTGTCAATTTAATGAAAGCTTCGCGAAAATGATGTAGTAAATAATAATGTCTACTTTTAGAAATCGCGGTTAGGACGAAGTGCATTATTGCAGTACCATGTCTTTAATTTGGGTCAATGTAATTAATAAAGTACGTGCATATTTTGCATCAATATTTCCCAGTTTTGTCACCATCGTCTATGTGATCAGTGGTCCTGTGATTTAACGCAACCAGTAAAAATGCATATAAATAATAAACCATAGTTATTTTCTTCCCGATTCATTAATCAGTTATTTTAATTAATTATCTCTTACCGTATTCATTTACAACATCAACAATAATTTGTACTCTTCTAACATCCAATCCATTATATATATAAAGGAAGATGTACTTGACGCTATCTTTTATAAAAAGTTATATCAAAATGAGACAACAACACTTTAACATACTAGTAATATTTATTATTTTTTGTTTTATTGTTCATTTTAAAAAAAAAATTATGAATGAAGGTATCATTATGCCCCTTGGATGGGGTCAAAATGTCGTTTTTTATGTAATATTCACTCCGTAGTTTTTTTTTATTAAGGTGGGTGTTATATTGTCAGAGAGAATATATATAACAGTTAATATCTGTGTTTCAGATTGTAAAAACAGGAGATGACCGATTTGTCGTTATGGCTTTATTAGAGCTATTCGGCGGCCACAAAATTAACGAATGAAATTGGAGTATGATAATAGAAAAAGAATACACAACTTTTGCGAAATTATATGGGCCATGACCTCTCATAATGGCTTTCGGTCCAAAAGAATTACCACCAAAAATTCGTTATTACAAATAATCAAGAAAAATAGTCGAAAGGTTATGACTTGTCTTAATAAAATGCATACTTTATTTGCCTATATTAAGTTTTTAGACAATAAAAGTTAGTTATGAGTTCACTTATAACCCAAAAGGCCATTTACTTGGTCAATATTCTAGTGAAGAAAACTCAACAACACAATAACTTTTTTTCTGATAAAAATGAGACATATTGAATCAGTAACAGAACACTCTCCACATATATGATGACCTTTGGTGCTGATAGGCCTTTTCCCTTCATGTTCATATTCGCCTATATGGGATGAATATTATTATATTGCAGTAAATAAATAAAAGGAAATATCTTTTGTAATTCTAACCAAGATGGCAAAAATTAAGAACAGATAGATAATTAAGATATGGGAATGAGGGGAACATGAGTAATGCTACTATCAGAGATTCACAAAGCAATAACATCAAATAATACTGTATTACGCATAACAAACATATCAAGTCATCCTCTAACACAAATATATATTGTAGAAAAATTCTTTGCTATCTCCATTATCTCTCTCAACTTGCCCACTTTAATGAATCACCAAAAAATATTATTACCTATTGTGGATAATTATAGCTTGTCTCGTCAACCATTAATCCCATATTTACTATATACATCATCAACAATATCTATTCTGTTTTTCCCCAACTAAACTAACCAACTTCATTTATGAGAGAAGAATTATCTATAATTAAATTAAACTCCACAATATTTAAATTTATTGAAATTGCATTAAATATCAATATTGTTTAAAAGAATCCGTCAGTAAGTTGGTTCTCATGAATTTCCGTATCTGAATCCCTATCTATACATCTCAAAATATTTCACTTCATAGATTTTTTTTTTGTTTCACTCAATCTCAGGAATGAATTAACCAAATCATCTACGGTCACTCAGAAAATGAAGCCCCTCAATTAATCTGAGTGACGCCTCCTGGAAGCTATAAGCCTATAATGTCGTGGAGGCAATACGGTATATATTAAATCACCTTTTTTTTTTCTAATATGATCCAGGCTTCTTTTTTTTCCCTTTTCCGCCCAAACTTAGAGCATGTTTTTTGTTTTTTTTAATAAGTGTGTTTTTCAAAATTTAAATTTTTATTTTTTTAAGAGTGAGATTATTTATCATCTCAACTAATAAATTGTTAGTAAAATCATCATATTTTGCGTTCGGACCAACACAACTCATATCATATAGCAGTATATGGCATACACATAATGACAAAATCTTTAATATAAAATCTAGTTTGTAATGCAATCTGTATTATAAACTGAATTTTATATTAAAGAACATATATAGTATATACTCCTTTCGATCCTTAATATAAGTCTCAGTTAATTTTTTTGAAATGATTAAGAAAACTAAATAAATTAGTTGATCATATTATATATTATGTATTACTATATTATATACCGATTTATAAGTTGTCATATAAATTAGTTTAAAAAAATAATAAATATAAATATTTTATTATAATTTAATTATTTTTTTAATCCTTATAAAAAAAATTCGATTTGGTCTTTATATTAATCACGGGAAGGAGTGTGTGTGAAGTGAAGTGGCACCAATAATAAAAGTTACGTATTAATATATCTAGGCATAATCAATGAGCTTTGTTTCACCAATCAAATCTGGACAGTTCATTCGACTGATCAAGCCCTGGGTTGGTTGCTCTGGTAAGTATCAAATCTAAGACCAATCAGCCAAATTAGTTAGTGAAATCCACCCTAAATGATCCACTCTCCTGTTGCATCGTGGAACCAATTTATTATTATTAATAACATGTTCACGCACATACAAACCCAGCAAATTACAATCATCCAAAGGATCCAGTTGCTTATTTTGTGCAACGACTCCTGCCACAAGGGCTGCCTAATTGAAGCTAAACACACTTTTGTATGATCGATATCTAGACAAATTCTTGCAAAAAGTATTTAAAAAAAAAGAGGATTAAAACCATTTAGTACCCTAAATTATTTTTTTAGCCACATCTATAACTCTGAAGTACTTTTTTGTATAATTTTGCCCTTCATAATTTATATTATTTAGAGTGCTGGATGCAACTAAAAAAATACTTTAAAGTATTGAATACACTTAAAAAATATTTTAGAATGTCATATACACCAAAAAATAATTTAATGTGTTGAACGCACTTGAAATAAGTACTTCATAGTGCTGCATGTATCATAAAATACTTTAAAGTCCCTGATGCACTTAAAAAAAATATATATTTCACGGCGCTGAGTGCACCTTAACCCAAAAACAAATACACACATGAATTTTATATTTTTTTTAAGGATTGCGATTCAAAAATTAGGGCCTGTTTGGTACAAGGAAAATGAGGGAGTAAAAGGAAACATCAGGATGTTCTCACCTGAGAAACTGTTTGGTGCTAAAAGTTGCGGAAACTTTAAATTCCCACTAGCGGCAATGTTACCTTAAACATGGGAATTTCAGTTCCTATCAAAAGTGGCGTCGACTCAAGTTCCTTTCGAGGAGAGTAAAAATTTAGGATAAGTTTGCCCTTTAAAAGCAAGATAAAAAAGGGAGGTGGGAAGCTGAAGGCTTGGGTCAAGGCTAACGAGGTTGTGAGGAAAAGCATCGGAGGATGAAAGATCGTAGCACTGGTGGAGATTGGAAGAGGTAATGGGCAGTGGGTGTGTAAGGGAGCTACTGTACATATCTTCTACCTTATATTGTGGTTTGTTCATTGTTGGGTGGGCGTGCACAGTGATAGACACATAATGGCATTGCAACTAGTATTCTTTGTTATCTAATTGAAAGTATGCCTTGTTTTTGTGTTTTCATTGTTATGTGGTATTATTGGATTGTTCACCGTACACACATAAAAGAGTTAACATGTTTCATTTTTAAAAATAACATAACAGTATGCTCTGTTTGTTGTGTAAGCAGTGACATATGATTTCAATCAGTTATGGTTTGAATGAGAAATGTTATTTAAATAAAAGTAAGCCATGTTTCTGTGTTTCAATTGTGTTGTGGGTATTATTAAGCGAACACACATGAAAGAGTGATTGAGTTTAGCTATTATTAATAAGATGGGGTGTGCTCTATTTGTTGTATGAGCAGTGACATGTTTTTTTAATTAGTTCCCATTAAAATGAGAAAATTTGTGTAAGGGAAATGGGTGTGGGAAAACTTTTATCGGTATGGATGAAGAATCAGATGAAATATTGTTTAGAATGATGGTTAGGTGCTTAGCTTTGCTTTTAGCAATAAGGAGGCTGATTGTGAGTATTATAGTTGCTGTGGGACTAGGTAGACCAAAGCACATAGAGTATAGGTCATTTAAATTAGATTTTCATGCCGAAAGCAAACTTGAGGGCTATATATACAATAGTGATACCAATTGCTTCAACCAAATTAGGATGTATTGGGTGACATTTGATAGATTATGTCATATATTAGACACAATTGGTGGATCGAGACCGACGAAACATATGTTGGTTGACAAACAAGTGGCAATGTTTCTACATATACTGGGGCATCATATGAAGAATAGAGTGATTCAGTTTGAGTTTTGTAGGCCTAGAGAAACAATAAGTAGATACTTTAAACTCGTGCTGAATGCGACTATTAGACTGCAATCAAGGCTTTTGAAAACAGCAGAGCCAATACCAAAGGACTCAAATGATCACCGGTAAAAATGGTTCAAGGTATATAAAATTTGAACTTGTTTGTAACATTTTAATTATGTGGGATGATTGTTATACTATTTGAGATGAAACTCAAATTTCTTTTCTTCTTCTCAGAGCTGTCTAGGTGCATTAGATGGCACTCACATACATGTTCAAGTTCCTGCACAACACAAGGCCCGGTACCACAATAGAAAAGGAAATATAACAATAAATGTGCTAGGTTTAAGATCAATAGATGCCTAATTCATCTTTATATTACCTGGATGGGAAAGGTCAGCTGCAGATGGAAGGATTTTGAGAGATACTATAAGGAAACCACATGGTCTACGAGTATCAACTAGTATATGTGTGACATTTGTGTTGATATTAGTAATTTGTTTGTCTTCAATAAATCAGTTAGGATATGGGTGTATGATTGGTTAATTGGATTTCAAGAAACTATTACTTGGTTAATGATGGCTACATGAATTGCTAAGGATTTTTAGCTCCTTATGGAGGGCAGAGGTACTAGTGCAGACAAGGACAACAAGCACAAACTCCTCATAAGTGCTTCAATATGTGTCATTTTGCAGCCCGTAATGTAATAAAAATGTGCTTTGGCATACTTAAGTTACGTTAGGTGATCCTTAGGAGTTTGTTATTGTACCCGGTCAAGATTCAAAATAGATATATCATAGCATGTTGTTTGATTTATAATCTCATTCGTCGGGAGAATATTCAAGATCCCCTTGATGCACAAATTGAAACCTTTGAAGATATACCTGCAACAAATGAGAACACCCCCCATGATGACAATGAAAACTTCCCATGTGTGGACTAACTTTAAGGACTAAGTAGCGAATGATATGTTTGCTACCTATTTGGCCAATTGAGAATTATGTTATATGTTTTTTAACGTTTTGCATGTTATGTTTATGCGTATGAAACAAGTTTGGCTCATGTGCACTTAATAATGTAATTCATCTTGCAATTATCATGTGGTTAAATTATGTATGACCTTGTTCAATGTTCAAGTTTTTTTATCATAACAAGTTGTTTAGGAATGTGAGTTTATTTTAGATGGAGCAGAGTCAAGATGGAAATAAGACAAAGCTGAAAATGTGGTCTTCAGACGAGGATAAGGTGATAGTTGAATGCCTTGTCATACTTAGGATTGAGTAGAAGTTCATGGCAGACAATGGTTTCAAGCCTGGATTTGCAAATGCTTTGCAGGTTATGATGGAAGAAAAAAATCCCCGGGTGTCATATTAAAGCATGTCCTAACATAACCTCCCGCATCAAGACTTTGAAACGTCGGTGGCGAGCAACATATGACATGGTTTATGACACTAACACCTCCGATTTCAGTTAGGATTCTGAGACAAGATGTGTCATTGCAGACAAGGAGGTTTGTGATGAATATGTGAAGGAGTTCATGGTTAAAGGTATACAATGTCATTTGGGAATGTTTTCCTAACTTGTAAATTTGTTAATTGCTTGACATGCAGGTGCATCCTAAGGCGAAAAATTACGCACCTAGTCATTCCCATACTTTGAGAATTTGTGCATTGTTTGGGTAAGGGATAAGGCTATGGGTGATGAAGGTATATTCCCTGGCATGATAAAAGATGAAGTTAATCTAGAACAAGAAGACCTTCTAGATTCTTCACATAATGTTGCTACTGATGTGGAATTGTCAATGTGTTTAAAAACCTGGGGAATCAAATGTCATCGCAAGGAAGGAAAGATGCACTTGATGCGAAGAGAGCTAACCTGTACAATGCACTTTTAGGTGTTGGAGGACTGACACTGAATGAGCTCATATAAAAATTGTTGCATATGAGCAATTCCTGAACGCTTTTAAGAGTATTCCTAGCCAATTTAAAGCCTATTAGATAAGTACCTTACTACAGCAATAGCTAAATATGGAGGTATTAAGTTAGTATATAGTTTTTTTATCACTGAAGTGTAACATAGCTACACGTGTCAATCCTTTTAGACACAAGTATCATTTATGATAGATAGTAACTTTATTAAATCAGTGCTACAAACTTTGATTCATGTTCATTATACGATGACAAAATTGAACATGGGATAAAGTTTGTATTCAAGCTATGTACTACTTATATATTTTGGTATCTATAATGTAAAACAACAAGTTGTGCATAGGGAAGTCATTAATATAGGTTAATTGACTGTAACTTGTTTTTTTATGAACACTATTGTAATGATGTTTGAATTTGTTGATATTAAATGAAGTATTCAGGTTTTACCATGGCTTTGATTAAAATAGTTAATGATTGTTACTAGATGACTTTTTTAATATACATGTTGTTCATATTGTCTCAAGCCAAACCCAGTTGATAGCTATGGAGGCTACAAAACATGAGATCACTCGAGTAGACATCCTAACACTCGAGTGATTTCTCACATCACTCAAGTGATTCGTAAAATCATTCGAGTGCAGGGACAATTATGCAGTGATTTTTGCATCACTCAAGTGATGACATGCCAACACTCGAGTGACTTCTCACCTCACTTGAGTGAGAAAGCACATTAATTGAAAAAATATGACATCACTATAGTATTATGGCTATCACTCGATTGATGGGGATATCACTCGAGTGATGTTGGAAATCACTCGAGTGATTTCAGACATCACTCAAGTGATGGTGAAAATCACTTGGTGATGTCCAGCATCACTTGAGTGATGTTAGAAGTTATTCAAGTGATCTCTATTTTGTTACAAATCACTTAAGTGATATTAGAAATTAGCATTATTAATCCCGCAACCTTTCAGTTTCTTTTGAAAGCTGCTCGTTTTCAACCTCTTGCTCGATACTGTGCTTAATCTACGTCGCTCTCTCACAAACCTTTGTTGCTATATTCTTCTCTTCCTTTCTCATTCGCTATCGATGATGATTACCCTTAAATGACCACAGTTTCCCCTCATTGATGGCATACTCTCCAACCGACAGAGCATCCTCCCGCTGATAGCACTCCTCTATGTAAGTTGTGTCGAACCCTCATAGTTTTCTCTCAAACCTCAAATCACTACATTTCCTGATATGGAAAGGACCAAAAGGCCAAATGTGGAGAAGGAATCATCTCCTCCACCTCCTCCTCCAGTGAAGAAAGCAAAGACTGCCAAGAGTCCCAAATTCAAGCCAAAGGTACGAGACACTGACCTAATGGTTCCAACTCCGAGAGCAAAAGGCATTGTCATTCAAGAACCTAAAGAAACCAGGTCTATGTCAAAAGCTACTTTGGTGGGAAAAGGAAAAGGGAAGGTTGTGCTGGAGCGAGAGGCTGATACACAAGACGCCCTCTGCTACCATAAAGATTGGGCTACAAAGTTCTCAACCAGTAAAATCATAGTATATATCTCCTTCTCACTAACCCACTGGTAGCCTGACTGCACCCTTTGCTTTTGCCCTGCCTTCTCAGTTTGAGAAAGATGAGGCTTAAATTTTGACTCCTCCTCCTAACTTTAACACAAGTGAAGTAAAGGTAGTGAGCAAATCAAGTTTTGATTCTAATTTTGGTAAAAGAAAATTTTGTCATGTTGTCTATGTCAATCTAGCTCAGTTAAAAAATGAGTATCACTTAGATTTATACCCTTATCTAGGATAGTATGAGTCGTGGTTAAGTCTCAAAATACCTTATAGCCCCACTTTCGTTAAGGTTTTCTACAGTAATATAAAGATTGTAGATCAATTAGATAATGACGTGAGAATCAATAAGGAAAGGTTAGAGACTTCTGTTAGGGGATAGAAGGTTACTTTGTTTGTAGACCTTATAAAGTCATATATAGGCATTAAGGACGTCCCAAGTAAACCTTTTAGAGAGTTTAACCCATATGATCTATCTGACATCTTTAGGCTGGGGGAGCCTATTACACCTTTGCCAAAGACACGATGCTCTCACTGATCTTCAAAGGGTCATCTTCTATATCTATTTCCGGAGCATGGTGAACAAAGCTAGCAATTTCTCTCATATTATGGGGGGGAATATTATCATATGATAGCATCTATACTTTCTAAGGAGCGAAGGAACGTTGGTGATCTCATCTTTTAGGAGATCAGAAGGTTTAAATTTCACTTTACGAGGACCACCACCATTCCCTTTCCTTAGTTAGTTTCATTCGTCCTCTCCCTACACAACATTTGACATTTGCTTCTTGGTGAGGAAAGGGTAAAGATTCCCAAGTTTGGGATAATTCAATTGGGGAGGATGGGTATTTCAATACCTCTTGCATCACCGAAGGTTCACAATGATAATTATCTACCATAGAGTCACATCAAGAGTCAGAGAAAGACAAAAAGGATGGAGCCGTCACCTACCAGGCTAGATGAGGCTTAGTCGTCCAGAGCAAGGTCTCCAAGTCCCTCATTTTTTAGAGCCACCCTGTAGACTTATATCTAGGATGCCCTGCAGTCAGCCATCTCAGAACTGAAGAAATCCAATACCTACTTGGTCGATAAAGTTGACTACCAAGTTAGAGTATTAGTGGAGGCCGCCAACCACAATTTCAAATAGCTATTTGACCTCCACCCAGCTCAAGCTAATAGGATATACTGGATTGAGAAGATGATGAGGATACATCTTGGCATACCATTCCTGAGTCCGCTACTGCTACTACATCTGCTCCTGGTCCTACAACTGTTCCCAATACCTCAACCAAACTTCCCGATACCACTACCACCACCGATATACCTCCTGATACAACAACCAACCTTCCTGATACACCCACAATCCTTCCTCCTACCACTTATATCGTTGTTGATACCATTCACACACTTCCTATGGCTGTCGCCACTACTTTTGATACTCCTCCTATCACACTCATCTCTGATTCCCTTCTATCAGGTGATCTTCCTCGAGAAGATCCCATTCTCCAGTCTCCATCTCACTCATCACCTGCACATTCCCAACACTCTGACTCTAGTTCTCACATCAAAGAGATTGAGATTGTTGATAAGCAAACCACTTTTGAGCTTTCTACATCTAATCTTAGTCCTACTACCTAGGTAGAGGGTGCTTTACCTTCCTCCCCTACATTCATTCCACATTCACCTACATATTCCTCCTCTCCTGACCATACCTTTTTCCCATTTTTTTATATGACTGCTATGGTTCCTTCCACACCATCTCCTCCTCCTACCACTGATGAACCTATTCCACCACTTGCACCACTCCGTGTCAACCCACCCTTCTCTGATATCACATTTAGAACATGTTCACCATTTTCACTGATGACAAGAAGGGGGACACTCCAGGGGATCCTTTAGGGTCAAGTGTATGACATCTTTAGCTTTAGTTTAATGTTATGTTTATATCCTTTTTCACTTATTATGTCACTTCTCACTTGTTAGATCATTTGTCACTTGTAAGATATGTATATATATGATCATCCTATCCTCTTGTACTAAATTTACGTATGTAATGATATGATCTTATGAAGCGCTAGCTTCTTATGGAATGGTGCCTTTCTGCCTATTGATTGTATTTGAAATTTCTTTTCCAACCAACATTTCACTCTTTTACTTACGTTGATTACCTCATGAAATTATTTTCCAAAATCAAAATCACTTGGATGATTATGTTCTAGAAGAATTGACAATTCATGGATTGCCATAATAGTTGGTAAGCAGTGATTTTCCATAGAAATTGCAACTAACACAGATCACTCAAGTAATCTAGTGGATCACTCGAGTAAAATTAAGATGACTCGAGTGATCAAATTGATCACTCTGAGTGATCAATGAAATTAAGAATTACTTGAGTGATCCACCGGAGCACTCAGGTGATCAATTTCTAACTTTCTAACTGGAGTGATATACACCAGATCACTCGAGTGAAAAAATTCATCACTTCCAGTGAAATTAAAATCACTCCAGTGATATAGATATTAATCAATGGATGAGTATATGCCCTCTAGCTAGTGTTGTGTATTTATTGAAAAACATTTTTTGCAACTTCTTTTACATTATTTAATTCTAAGGGTATTGTAGGTATTTCACAAATTCTTTCCACTTCACTTACTCCATTTTCTTTGTACCAAACATGATTTTCCCTTAACCTAAGTTACTTCCCCAAGTCTACTAAACACCATACCTTTTTAACTTCTCTCCCAATATTCCATTCCATTCACTTCCCTTTCTTTCCTCCCCTCGCATAAATTCCTTGTACCAAACATGCTCTTAGGGGGACAATACTCTCAACGAATCGGGTTAATCAATCGGAGTAATTAGTTGCTAGTAGTGCTTGATGTCGGTGGATTAATCTAAAAAATTTAGGGGGTATAAGCTAATAACATAGAATGACAGTTTCTAATATAAGAAACCATAACAAAGCTCAGATCACCTCACCTCAGGAGAGGCTTATAAATAGGAGGGACGGCTAGGCTTGTCACTTAGGAGACACAATTGCAGCTCCTCAAGAGTGTGAAAATTTATATAATAATTAGTTGAGATTCAAAAGTGAAGAGAAATGGAAGGGAATGGATGTTGTGGTTGTGAGCGCGCTGTGGATAGGTGTAAGGCCTACATAGCCATGATTTCTCTGCAATTTGGCCATGCCGGCATGAGCATCATCACCAAGGTTTCCCTCAACCGAGGAATGAGTCACTATGTTCTTGTCGTTTACCGTCACGCCTTCGCCACCGCCGCCGTTGCTCCCTTCGCTCTTGTTCTCGAGAGGAAAGTGAGGCCCCACGTCACCTTTCTCACTGCCATCCAAATCTTCATTCTCGGACTTCTTGGGTTAGTAGTTACTTTGATTTCCTACTCCTTCAACTTCATCTCCTACATATCGAACCCAACACCATCATATATTCTCTGCTTTTACAGGCCTGTGATTGATCAGAATCTTTTCTACGCTGGGTTGAAGTTCACTACCCCAACCTACTCATGTGCTATAAGCAACATGCTTCCCGCGATGGCATTTCTCATGGCAGTTATCTGCAGGTACAACTAATACGACAATAATATCAAAACTACGCTGTTTTTTGTTCTTCCTCTGCTTTGACCTAACATGTTGATGTTGTGGTGTTGCTCGTTACCAGGATGGAGAAGGTAGACATCAGAAAAGTAAGATGTCAGGCGAAGGTGATCGGGACGATAGTCACAGTTACTGGGGCTATGTTAATGACTCTGTACAAGGGCCAAGTCATCAACTTTTTCTGGTCTCACTACATGCATCGCCCTAGAGACTATACTCCTACGACGGCCATTGATTCAGGGGGAAAACATTGGATTAAGGGTTCGATTCTGCTCATAATTGCGACCTTTGCCTGGGCTTCTTTCTTTATCCTTCAGACTGTGACGTTACGGACATATCACTCGGCTCCGCTCTCGCTCACTTCACTTGTGTGTTTCGTGGGAATGCTCCAATCTATTGCGGTCACGCTTGTGATGGAACACAAGCCCTCTGTTTGGAGCATTGGGTGGGACATGAATCTGTTAGCCGCAGCCTACGCTGTAAGCCTCGTTCTATGTTTTGCTCTGTTTTTTTTTTTTTTTTCACAATCTGATCATTGTGTGTTAAGATTTGATGAAACAGGGTATAGTATCATCGGGCATTGCATACTACGTTCAAGGGGTTGTGATGCAGAAAAGAGGCCCTGTTTTTGTGACTGCTTTCAGCCCTTTGATGATGATTATTGTAGCTGTCATGGGCTCTTTCATCCTGGCCGAAAACATCTACCTTGGAGGGTAATTTCTATACTTTGATATATATATTTTAATCTATATTCCTTATTTACCACGATATTAACATGATAATTGTTGATTAATGTGATTTGTGAATTACAGAGTGATAGGAGCTGTGCTGATCGTGGTGGGTCTGTACTCAGTTCTATGGGGAAAATACAAGGAGGACAAGGAGAAAGAAGAGGCAGAGGCAATAAAAGGGTGTACAGAAGAAAATGGAAGATTGGAACAAGTGAAGGAAGATATTGAAGCGAACCCAATTGAGATGCAAAAGGTTGAAGGTCGATCCTGTAGTAATAGCCATCAGTGTTCCCAAAGCTAAAAGCAGAGAGGAGACAGTATAGAGACAGAGGGTGCTTCGCATGGGTGAGGGAGAGACGAAGATGGATTTGACTTTTGAGGGGACTTCTTTTGCGCCTTCATTTTTTTACTGTCTTGACCTTAATCTTCCGTTGAGAAACTGTTGGATATAACTTTTTATTTTTTTGGGTTGAATTGGGACGTACTTGTATGTATGATATAACTTGAAATTTGCAAAATTTAAAAGGAAATAACAGAGCATTGGATATATGATTAAAGCTAGTTCTTGATTAAACTGTGAAGGAAAACACGTTTAGTATGTGGATTTCTGACGGAGGGATCAAATCTGGGGGAAGGGAAGGAGAATAAATACGAAAGATAATAAAACACGTTTAGTATGTGGATTTCTGACGGAGGGATCAAATCTGGGGGAAGGGAAGGAGAATAAATACGAAAGATATTCGTTTTAGAGATTGGAGCCATCCAACTTTAAAAATCAGTTTTTTAATTGATATTTATTATATAAGAAGTAAATATATAAAAATATTTATTATATAAAAAATAAATATATAAAAAAATATTATCTCAATTTATATATATAAATATTTTTTCACCTCTTAATCATCCCACCAAACCTTATAACGATTCTTGCGCTACGATTCTCTGCGATGCAAAAGCAATTGCCGTTTCGTCTTCTGCTGATCGCTACTGTTGCTGTGCACCAAAAAAAACCCTTTGCTGCCTATAATTTTAAGTTGTAAGTTAATCACTAGTTTTAACTTTTAGTGCTTGTTTGAAACAGCGGTTGAAAAATTTCAATCGTGCTTATGAATTGTAATTCATAGAATACGAAGTAACTTTTATGGTCTACGAGGTAGTTTTTACGGTCTACGAGGTGCTTTTACGGTACGAAGTGCTTTCACGGTCTACGAGATAAATATGTGGAGGAGATTTATCTCGATTTACGTAAATCCGGCTTATATAATAAGCCCGATTCAAATAAGCTCAAACAAACAAGCACTTAATTATACCTCAATCTTTCAAGTTTGTAAATCAGTTTTTATATTTTAAATATTTTATAATTAAATCATTGAACTTTTTTCTAATTCATGAGAACTAAATTATAAAATAGTTAAAATTATAGAGATTGAATTATAGTGAGTTAAAGTTAAAAAACTGAGTTATAATGGAGTTAAAACTATAAGAACTGAGTTGAATATAATAAAAATGTAGAGACTGAATTATAACTAAATTATAATTATAATGACCAAAAAAAAATTAATTTTGGAAAGAAAAAAAAAGGGCCAGGAAGTTGACTTTAATTTTGCGAGAGTCTGAGGTTTAACACATGTGAAGTGTGAACGTGGGGGGATCAAAGTGAAAAATTCCCCGTTTTGTTATGTTCTCTTCACACTACAGCAGTTAAAAGGCATAAGGTTTTCACATAAAGGCATTTTTTCAGGATTTTAACGTGTATTCTTCATAGAGGTAAAGCCTTTTACTACGTTAATTTCTGAAGTCTAAAATAATGATCTGTTTAAGTTGATGTTTAAAAAGTACGTTTATGTAAATTAAAATAAAATTTTTTTTACATATTTACTTCGTATACTATAAATTAAGTTAGAAAAATAGCTTCTATAACTAATTCAAATAAATACTAAACAATTTAATTACTAAAAAGTTACTTGAATTACCAATATACCATGTTATATATTTTCATCAAATCCTGTTGTTTCATGTTACTCTCACTTGTCAAAAGACATTTTAACGATGACTAAATTGTTTATGTGAGACTGTAAAATAGTTTTTTCCTATTTTTATATGCTAAAACCCCACTGATCATTTAAGTAATTGTAATCCTACGTATCATAATTTATCTCTTCACCGTAATCACATGTCAATCAAGTTATAGCGATGCTGCTATGGATTCACATAGACAAAGAATGAAAGATATATGCGTGTTGTTATGTAATGGGTGTAGAACACACACACACACATCACTCCATAGATTCCAAGTGATGCCTGCAACTCTGTTATATTACATATAACATCACTTCCTGCTCTGCACTTTCATTTGTAGGCCCCTGTCCCTACACAATGCTTTCCTACATCATTCTCACCGATTCTTCTTATCTATTATAGCTAATTATTTAATGAGCACAAATTAAGTTATTATATATGCATGTTTCTTTTCATCAATAAGTTTATCAATTAATGACGAGGTTAATACATAATTATGAAGAGCTAGTGTTGGATATTTTAAAACATCCACATATTATATTATTGAAAAATAACATTAATTATTTTTTAAAAATATATATATATATATTTACGTTCCATTCACTCTTAAACAACAAAAAAAACATACTAATTAATATTGAAGTTGAGTGGAAAAATTTATGAGCAAGAAAAGGGGTTATTGTTCTTATTATTAGTGGAAGATGATAAGGCATGGAGCATTACATTGCATATTGACGTGAGGTCGTGTAAAGTCGGTAATAAAGCAACGATGAAAAGTGGTCCAAAAATAAACTGATCAACTTAAGTAACTATGGTTGGACGTAGGAAGAAGAAATGAGAATTATTTCCTTAGAAGGAATATATGAAATTAAACAGTGTCGCTTAATTACCCACCCGGCTACTTTAGGTATATATAGATATAGATGGATGTGTGTGTGTGTGTGGATAGACAGATTCTTAATTGATAATGGCGTTGAAGTAGAAATGGAGTTTACACTATTTTGTTGTAGTTGCGTGATCTGATTCTATCCATTTATTCCCACTCTCACTCTCACTCTCATCACCAAAAGTGACTGCAACAACAAGGAGCATCATGATTCTTGATACAAAAAAGCCTATTATACTTGTCCCCACATCGTCACCTTATCCATTAGATCACTCTATTTGGGAATATAATGCCTATGTAAGGTTTGTTTTAATCCTAAATGTATGAGTTAATTAAGAAAACCAACACACATGATACAAGTAATAAACTTAATTAATTTTTTTAATATCTATACATTTATACCTCATGCCCATCTAATATAGTACATACACTACAACTTATAACTAATCAATGTTCATTTGTATTTCATTATTACAATCTATTTTTGAAAATCCCAAATTAACAGACTTCTCATGAGAGACATTATAAACACTTCAGATTGAATTCAGTTGTGGGCTACCAAACGCTGCTCTGGAAGATTGAAGTGAACTTAAAAGAGGCAAATTAAAATAGCTCTTAATTGGTTTCAAGTTTTAATTGTTTACTTGAAATTTGTAAGCTATGGTCGGCCACGCACTTAACTAGTGCAATACATGATCTCCAAATTGAACTATGAAATTGACCAGTGTCTCAGATTAATCGAAATATAGCAATTGCCAATTGGTATGCAAGTCCCATAGTAAACCCTCGTTGTTTGACCTAATTGATCGAAGTGATCACATTCACATCCCATGCTTCTTTATAGTTTTTGGGCTAACAAAGGAGGGCCCAATTTTTTAATTTAATAACTGAAAGGTAGGCCCAAATAAGGCTTAAAAGGATATATCTATAACTGAAAGGTTTGAAAGGAGGGAAACCAACAACGGCTTATCCTCTCTACTTGAAAGTTGAAACTCGGGAACTAGCTCTGTCTTATTGACATATCAATGGCATTGTCTTCTCTGGTTTCCACTCTCCAAAACGAAGAGAATTTCAAACAAGAGACTGACTTCCCTGAGGCTCAAATCGGAAACGAGGGCCTCACGAAACGCATCCTCAAAACTGGACTCTCATGGCAAACTCCGTCTCCTGGAGACCAAGTCCAAGGTACGCACCTGAATACTAAACCATCTTACCAGTTGTTGAATTCTGAGTTGTTTCTTCTTTTTCTTTGGTTCTCAGTTCATTTCACAGGTCATGTTCTTAATGGAGCATCCCTTCAATCAAGTTACGAACAAGGGACCCCATTTCGCTTCAACTTAGGCCAATGTAAGTGCTCTGTACCTTTCACTTGTTCCCCACCCCACTCATGTCTCCCTTTGCTTATCTGTTTTTGAATGCTACGTCTGCATTTTTGCTCGCGCCTTTTGTTTTCCTTCCTTACATGACAATCTAATCAAACCAAATTAGGGAAATACGTTTTATTTTAAAGACTGGAGGGAGTAGTATTTAAAATAATCAAGTACTCCTACTTTTTTCTTTTTTTGGTAAACTACAAGAATCAAACACTTAGTTGTTTTTTAAATCATGCATAAGATGAACAATAACTATTGCAGAAAAGAAACCTTAACTGTGGAGAATTCATATTTTTTTTGCTGTTAAGTACTCTGAGAGTCTGAGTCTGAGAATTTAAATGTGACCATAAATAAAGATAACCACCATTTACGTACAATTAATTGTCAAATATCTATATTAATTACACTATTCTTTATCAAATTATGAACAGTTAATGACACTAACAAGGTTGGCAATCAAATCATGAATAGTGTCATATGTAACCATGTTATTTGCTTGCAGGTGAAGTTATCAAAGGCTGGGATGCAGGAGTTGCAACCATGAAGAAGGGAGAGAGAGCAGTCTTCAAAATACCACCAAGCTTGGCGTATGGGGAGAAAGGTTCTCCACCATTGGTTCCTCCCAATGCGACTCTCATCTTTGAGGTTGAGATGCTGTCTTGGATTACCGTCAGGGACTTGACTGGTGATGGAGGAATCCTGAAAAGGATCATAAGGGAGGGAGAGGGATGGGAGACTCCTAGAGACGCTGACGAGGTCTTAGGTAATAAAAATGGCTGCTTTCTACAATCACTGATACAGTATATACGCAAGACACTTCATTCATTAAGCCTTCCTTATTATCTGCTTATACTTCTTACTTACAGTGAAATATGAGGCAAGGCTAGAGAATGGAATGATTGCTCATAAGTCTAATGAAGGTGTAGGGTTTACTATAAGTGATGGTAAGTTCAACCAGCAGCTTCAGTATATAGTTTGCAAATTTTATTTATATCTGAAATCATTAAATATGTGTGTGTTTTGGTCAGGCCATCTTTGTCCAGCCATGAGTATAGCATTGAAAACAATGAGAAAAGCGGAGGAAGCAGAGCTCAGTTTAAGATTCTCTTGTAAGTCAACTATGTTTTCTTTTTTTCTCTTCAGCTTTCTTTCTTTCATGTTTTGTGATTCAGGCATAGCTTTCCAGATGGAATGATACAAAATTCAAGTAGAAACAGTGAAACCAATGGCAGTGCCCAACCAGATTCTAATTTAACAAGTCTAAGACTAGAGCTGGTATCATGGAAAACTGTAGTTGATGTCACAGGAGATAAGAAGGTACTCAAGAAGATTGAGATAGCTGGAGAGGGATTTGAGCGTCCTAATGAAGGATCACAAGTGAAAGGTAGTAATGTACTGTCTAACTAATAACATGATTTAGCATTTGCAAACAAAAGCCTTGTGATAAGAAGTTAATATTTGCCCTCACAGTAACATATACCAGTAAACTAGAAGATGGAACAATTATTGAGAGGAAAGGATCAGAGGAAGAACCTTTTGAGTTCACAACTCAGGAAGGTACACGGTCTTTCTCTTGCATATGATCCTGGAGAATTTGTTTTCTTTTCTGTTTTGTCAAGTGTTTCAACAGGTTTTTCTTGTATATTTTTAGAACAAGCACCTGAGGGGCTAGAAAAAGCAATCATGACAATGAGAAAAGGAGAGGAAGCCACTGTGTCCATCACCGCCGAATATTTATCTGATCTTCCCACCACCCCAGCTAATAATAAAGTCCTTTATTATGAGGTCCAGTTGGTTGATTTCATCAAGGTTGGCTTCTCCTATTTATAACTAGTACCAGTTCTTCCAAAAACAGAAACCTACACAAAGCATAAAACTTTTATATCTAGATGTTTCAATCTTTAAATTGGCTCTTGTAATGTAGAGTCAACTTGGGTTATAATTTTGAGAGATGATTCTTATGTATACAGGAGAAGCCATTTTGGAAAATGAACACTAAGGAGAAAATAGAAGCTGGTGAGAGGAAGAAGCATGACGGAAATTTATTGTTCAAGGCTGAAAAGTTCAGGCGTGCATCCAACAAATATGAAAAGGCATACTATCTTTCACAAGACGACTTGTGTTAGACGAAATCATTTACTGAAAAATGAGTATTATAGAGAGTTTTTCATAAACTGATCAATATGTCTGGGAGTTTTTACAAGTAAACAAAATTTTCTTCTTCACCACAAATGCAGGCTGTAAAATGCATAGAGCTTGATCACTCATTCAGTGATGATGAGAAAAGCCTAGCCAATGCCTTACGGATATCTTGTTATTTGAACAATGCTGCTTGTAAACTTAAATTGGGGGAGTATACTGAAGCCTCAAAACTCTGTACTCAGGTATTATCCGATCCTTCTCTATTAATTCTGTTTATGTTCTTATATATACAGGTCTTTCATATTCTTAATTTAAATCAAGCGTGAATTGCATAATCAAACAGGTTCTGGAACAAGATCCATTAAATGTGAAGGCACTGTACAGAAGATGCCAGGCATACCTGAAAACATCAGACTTAGAGAAAGCTGAGGCTGACATTAAAAGAGCCCTCACTATTGATCCAAACAACAGGTAACTTCGATCCCTTGCATTATTAGTATCTCTTTTGCCTCTTGCAAGGCCTCAGGTTTGGTTAACTTGGCTTGTTGTCAGAGACATGAGAGTGGAATACAGGGAGCTGAAACTTAAGCAAAAGGAATACAGTAAATATGAAGCTGACATCTTCAGCTCAATGCTGTCAAAGATAGGCTAAGTCTGGAAATAAACTTGTATGATACTGTTATTCCCCCATTTGATTATAAACTACAGATATACTGTATAGTATACTTTCACGATCTTACTTCAATCGTAAAAACCAGAAAACAATCATTGATTAGAGCAACCGGAATGTCATAAAAGGAAGAAAAGAGGAAATGTTTTGGAAAATTGAGGAGAGATCAAAAACCTGGAATTGGAAGGAATTGGAGATTTGTGGTCATTAATATAAGATATAGTTACCTAATTCAATTAAATTAAGGAAGTTAGTTGAATTAATTAATATAACACGGATTTTTTAAAGCATCCCAATAATCTTCATTAATTCCCTCCTTACCCTCCTTTTTGAAAATTATGAAAATTATTTTTTATATTTATGACCAAAATTAACTCCCTAAATATGTCTTATATGAATAACCGAAGGAGTATAAGGCAGGGAGAAGCTTTTTTTGTCCTATTTATAAAGCACTTCATTAAAGTCTGAGGTAAATGTATAATTTAACTATTTACTCATGATTGTCTGGACTTTGTTTTCATTTGATATTATGTATATTAAATATGAATAGAGTTAGAAAATTGTTGAATTTTATGATAGAGTTAATAAGATTTAAGGTTTTCCTTAGTCTGTGTGGAAAATATTAGAAGTGCCTCATAAATAAGATAAGGGAGTATAAAATTTAATTTTTATTTTTGCCAAGGATAATTATTAAGTTTAAAGAAAGTCGGTCAAAAAAATATAATGGAAATCTGATTATTTCTTTAAGAGTCCTTGTATTTTTTTTAAAAACACAAATATCCTTCTTCTATACTCCCTCCAATCTTACTAATAAGTAATTTTTTCTTTTATTGGGCTGGTCCTTTTTATAAGAAACTTTCATTTTGTGTTTGAAAATATAAGCTCATTTTTTCTATTTTACCCTTATTAAATACATATTATTTATAATTAATTATCACATACACCAAGTGATATATTAAGAAGAGAGAGAACTCACTAGTTGAATGAAGTCAACAAAGCATTAGGAAAACATATTTTACTATCTATCATACTTTTTATACATTCTTTCTCTGTTTTCATAAATAGGGATATATATGAAAAAAATGATATTTTTTACACACTTATTATTTTTAACTACCAATTTATTTTACATAATTAAAAAAATTGTTTATAAATAAGATATAAAAAAAATAAAAGGCAATCTTATTAGAAGTTTTATCGTGCACTAAATATGAAGATGTGTCACCAAAAAGAAACTTTGGACGGCCAAGTTGCGCTCATCCTTCCCCTAGACCCAAGGTAATTTTTTTGTTGAGCTTAGTTGGGGTTGGGCTTGATGTTCCCATTTTTGTTGTGTCATAATTAAAGCCTAGTTTTGGGTAACTTTTATATTTTTATTAATAATAATAATAATTAGGAACGGGCTTAGTTTTAAAATAAGGGGTTAATTCCTCATAACAAATCAAAATTAAATTTCATATGAGAAAGATGCTTTATTTAATGTCCGATCATACCTATATAACATCATGATTGTCTCTAATGTAAAAATACTTGTAAGCTAACAAACAACAACAACAAAAATAATAACCCATGAGTTGTTTTTTTGAGCTTATCATTTTTACATTCTTATCTTATAAAATCATGTCAATTCACTTTTACACTCATGTTAGCTATAAATTCAGTTGAACTTATAAGTTTACTCGTTGAGTTTATCTGACTTCATATATGAATTATATAAAAAAATTTTATTGAGTGTGATAAATTATGAATGTTGATTGATTTAATTTTAATTATTTAAATTTAAAATATATTTCAGTCATATTGTTGTCATTAATTTTTTTTATATTTAATTATTATATTATATATTTTTAACATCTATATGAATCAATAAAGGTTTACAAGTTTATAAGTCGAGTTTATGATCCGAGTTTCTCTCTCTCTCTCTCTTATAAATTTACTTAAACTCATTATTTTGACAACCTTACATAAAATTGCTTCAAAGAATACTTTAAAAACAAAACTATAAAATAAATTATTTCATGATCCAGTGCTATATGTATTTTAACCTACATATTTTTAAGGGAAAATTGCTAAAAAATACATTTGGGGCAAATTAATTGTTAAATGCTCGCATGCAAACAATCTTCTATATGTTTATAAGATCTTCCGTAATGTGCAAACAATATTCCGTGTGTTAAAAAATCTTCCCTATAAATGTTCAAACATCTTTTATTGTTGCAAAATATCTTTTATTTGTATGCAAAAGATCTTCTATTATAGCATTTAGTAATTAATTTACCCCAAAAATATTTTTTAAATTTTTTCCCTATTTTTAATATTCGGCAATTGCCTGGATTATCTAACTAAACAGAGACACGGTAAAGTATTTTATGAGCCACACGATCAAATTTATATCTTCTCGGGTCCAAAACTCTTATAAAATCATTACATGCATGCATAATTTCGATTCAAATAATGTTTCGAGTTTGACTTAATTAAATGATTTACATGTGTATGCATTTTTTATTTTTGTTGACCTTTTCAAAATTTAATTTTTGTGCATAGATTCTTGTGCTTGTAATAAAGTCTACTTCCTTATTAATATAAGGAGAACAAGATAAAATTAAAGGAAAAATCTTCAGAAAAATATTATTCTTAAGTGGTAAATGAGTGGCCTTTTTGCTTACATTTAAAAACACTAATTATCACAAAGATTAGTATTAATTGGTAAAAAATTGACTTATAATCTTTAATACTGCGGATTTAAATCTCACCATTCATGTGACATGAGGTGGCGAAGCCACGAAGGTGTTCCCTTACTCTAGTGAATACCTGAGATTTATTCTACCAAAATTTTTTATTAAGAAATTTAATTATCATCACTATTTAATTATATAATTAATGGGCAAGATTGCAAGAGTGCTTGTATCTCTTAGAAGGGAAAAGAAGAACATAAGAGTAAAATTAACAGCAAATATAGACATCAAATAATGCGTATGCTTTAATATTATTATTATCATTGAAAATGGTATATAATTAACTTATTGGGACTAAACATAATAAGAAAAAAAGTTACAAATTTATTTCTTCAAGATGAATTATATGGATTAATGCTTTTATGATATACTATCAACTGTTTACAGCTAATGTAAAAGCTAATAATAACAATATATACTTTATATATATAACTTATATTACATGGTAATAAATATAAGATATCGTTTATAGAGTAAATTGTATGCTATAAACAATATTCCTCCGGTTCTCAATATAAGACATGTTTACCTAATTTGATTATATTAAGAAATTTAATATAATATATATATTTTAAAACACTATAGTCATTTTCTTCAATTCATCCATTTCCTTTTCTCCTTAATTGTTGTTTAAAAAGCATCAATATGAATAACTTAAGAAAAGATTGATAAATATAAAAATTATATCTTATAGTTAAGATTAAAATCAACTGCATGGGACATAGTAATTTCTTATGGGGGCTTTATTAAAGTTACAATTAATTACATATCTGTACCTAGCTATATGTACTGAGAACAATCTGGTCCTTCAGAATTTGCTCGCGAGAACTATAATTGAATCTGCACTCAATTTAAAAAAAAAAAAACAAACAAACAAACTAGACCCAAAAAGTAAATCACAGGCCACAGCATAATATATTGCACACTCAGAATCTAGAGTACAAGCGAGATCCAATATTAATCCAAAATAAATCTTCAAATTACAACACCTTAAGTAGTTTTATTTAGTTTAATGAATTCATCACAGCCATAGTAGTGTAGATGAATCAAGAGTATGATAAATGCAGAATGAGTTATAAGGAAACACAAATCAGGGCAATAAATTCCAAGAAAGAAATAGAGAATCCAGTTCAATAAAAGTCCATATATACAGGTTTACAGAATGGTAATAATAATAATAATAATAATAACAATAAAATAATATCGTCCTTCAAAGGGTAACAGTCGGAACCTGCTGGAGTCTCTCTAATCATTTTAATTTTTGCTTCGACCAAAGAAATCCTAGTATTTCAAGATTCAGCCTCTTTGGTAAATATAAATACCCCTCATCTTTTCTCAGAAAGCCAAACAACTTAGTCTTTGTCTGGCACATACATATCAGGGAGTTAGAAAGGAGAGATCAGAATAATGTCTGAGAGAATGAATGTGGGAGGTGGTGAGGACAAAAAGATGAAACGTAAGCTTGAGGAGGATCATCATGAGACTGCGGAAGAACATTTTCTGTCTCTGTCACTCTGCAACAACGCCGACATGTCGAAACCTTTGAAGGTGTCCCCGAAACCTGCTTCATCTAGTTCTGGTGATGGTGATGATGATAATAATAAGAAACCTGAATCAGAGGGAAGGAGGACGAAGGAGTTTGGGTGCAAGTTCTGCGTAAAGAAGTTCAAAAGCTCGCAAGCTCTGGGAGGTCACCAGAATGCTCATAGGAGAGAGAGAGTCATCTACAAGATGGAGAAGGAACTCAGTACTTTTGGACACCCTAACTTTTGTCCCTGTTCCTCCATTATCACTCACAATAATCTTCCCATACCAATAATCTCTCGTGCTACTACTTCGTCTGCTTCTGCTTCATCTTCAGCCTTCAATCCTCATTTTCATCTTCATCATCACGCCATTGCGACCCATCACCACCATTTTCATCGTCAAGGCCAACCAGTACCTGGTTTATCCTTTGGGATGAACACTTCTGGGAATACTCCAGATGTTGAGCAAAAGAAGCCTGATGTGTCCTCAGGTCTCGACTTGTCCCTCAGACTCTGAAGAAGAACAAGTCTTGCTCTTATTACTAGTACCAGTCACGCCCAGGATCCATTATTATAATACACAAGTGTCTTCTTCTGTATCTTTAGTTTCTCCAGTTATATTATGTTTTAGTGTGTCGATCATCGTTACTGTTTGTCGTCCTTGTTTTTAGAATTCTCGTAGTAGTAGTAGTGTGTATGGATCTTGGTGCTTTATTTGCATCATTTACAGATTTAAATAACATATATGCTTCTTAATTACTATCACTACTGCTTTTGTTTTCCTGTCTTCTGTCCGAAGATTTTTGTGACAAGACGAGAATTGAAGGATTCTTCAATCTAAATGTTTCAATTTTATTTGGGAACTTCTAAACATTATATTGGATCTTAACACTGATGAATACTTGAAGAAAGCAGGTCAACAATAACTAAACACACATTTGTGCGAGATTGGTAATGATGAGGTGTCAGTGACAGGGACCGTATCAGATCAGTGTCAGTGTCAGTGACAGTGCATAAAACATCACAGATAATTTCTTGCGAGGAATATTGGGGGTATTTTCGGAATAACGTTGTTCACTCAATTTAGTATGTAGAAAGAATGGGACCCTATTAATTGTATTAATTAAAGAACTTAATTGCATCTTCATTAGTTTATAACATAACATATGTTATGTAACATTAATTTATAATATTAATTTATAAGTAAGGCATATTAGTTTTTAAAAAAATGATAAATATAAATAATTTAAAATAATTTATTTAATTTTCTTAATTTCTCTAAAAAATTAATTAATCCTACATTAAAAATAAGAGGAGGTATCAAATTAAAAATATTAACTAGCTTTTGAGTACTTGGTCAAATAAATTAAAAAATTATTTGAACACCTATCCTCTCTTTTCATATCCTACTTACTACATTGTCATCTTAAGTAAGCAATTTGATAAATCCTTTGTATATTTTCCTTTTAAATATGCTAATTTTGTAGCTAGCATGATTAATTTTGGTATATTATCTATTTTTTTAATAAAATATGTTTTATAATTATTTTACAGGGAAACATTGTACTCATTTCATACACCTATACGCACACATTAACAAACATTAACAATAGTTTACATTTTGCTTCAAATACAAATGTAATTTGCTTTTGGAATATTCCTTCCTTTGCCCTTTCTTTTTCAGTTCAATCCGGAATCTATCTTCAGATTAAAAATTATTGTTTAGCCTTGATGTTTCTACCTCTACTAAAAGGTACTACCTCCAAAGAATGGAGGCTGGTTTTAATCCAGAATGAGTACTTGCATCACTTGCCTGGGACCCACAGCTTCCATAATGTATCTAGTAGGAGCCTCGATCCTTGTTGTTCGTACTTCCTAGAAGAGAATTCTTTTGACTTTTCTTCCTTTTCTGTTTTTCTTATCATTTCAAATTTAGATTTTATAAAATTATTATTAAAATATTAAATAACGTTCTTTCTTCCCTTTTTTCTAAGAAACAACTATCTAAATTATATAAAATAAAATATTAATTAAAATTATTTAAAAATAATAAATATGTAAACAATATATATATATATGTGTGTGTGTGTGAGAGTAAGCCTATGTATATCTTATAAATAGGATATGATGGAGTAAAATCTAATTTGTCAAAATTTAATATGAATAGTTTTAAAACATGAGATAGATAAAAAATTTAAATATCCGCTTTATAAAATTTTTTAATAATAAAGTTTCCCTTGCATTCCTAAACGGTGTAGATTAAATTTGAACATATATATTTAAAGTTTATTTAATATTTTAATCATAATTTTTTAAAATATTAAATTCAAATCATTTAAATTTAAGTTTATTAAATGAGAAGTGAAGAGAGGCGCGTCATGGGAATCATCTTCCCGCCCTTTCCTCCCACTTCTTGCATGGATCGTCAATTGGCTATTTTGATATGAATCTTTAATTTGGAGTGTAGAAGAGAGGAGGTATCTATTTACAGTTCATCATCTTTTTTTTCCGCCTGCAACAACTTCATCGTCCTTCAATGAATAGATGTTTAGTGAAGTGGTGGAAATATGAGAAAACAAAGGAGCATTAATTTCTCTGATAGACCAAGTTTCTACACGCTTACACAGTACAGCAGGATTCTGAAGTTGAACAACGAAAGTAAACGAACATCACAATACAATACAATTTTATATACCTTATAATTTTACATCATAGAGGATAGGAACCCACCTGGGTCCTAGTTTACAACTAAATTTGACACAAGAAAGGGATGGGGAAAAAAAGAAAAAGAAAAGGAAAATACACAAAGAAAGATACCTGCTGACAGAATGAAAAGGATTGAATCACTGCCCAATCACTGTTCCATCCTTGTAAAATATGACTCCACCTTATAGACATCTATAATAATTGCCTACTTCTAAGGTGTTTTTTGGCATATAAATATACAATGATAAGTAATTAACTCCGGCTTTTAACTATATGTATAGATACTACATAGGAGATTCCAAACATCCTTACCTTGCACAAGGTTCCAACTTTTGCTTCAATTCCCTCACTTGTTATCCTCAAACACTCCCGGCAAAAGCTTCTCAAAAGTTTCCAAAAACAATCCCCATTCGCCTTGGTTCATTTCTCCGAATGAAATGACCCGTGTTTCACAATTCTGGTTCCATGCAGACAAACTAACACTCTTTGTCAGAACCCCCTTTGATTCACTTTCACTCTCATCGACCTTTCCAGCATCCAAGGTTTTGTTTCGATTATCATCCTCCTCACTCGATCCATCCAATGATCCTGCAAATGGAAAACCTGGCATTTCCAAGCCCTTGTTCAACCCGTTTTGAGTTGGATAGTCCAGTTGAGACATGTTAGAACCCTGTTCAGTTTCTCCTTTCATCTTCTCCAGGTTGGAACCACGAGGGATGACGGCCTTGGCTCGAGAGCAAATCTCGTCCAGCTTACTAGGAACTTCTTCTCCGCCACAGAACTGCCGAGTCATCATTTGACCAATATCACCAATGCAGATGCCAGCAGCAGCAGCTTGCTTCAAGAAAATGGTGCAAACAACGAGTACCCTTATAGCACACTCCCTCAGAGAAGGAAGCTTAGTTCTAAGAAGCTCTGCATCTTTAAATGGGTCGAGTTTGGATATGTAATCGAGCTCTGACTCAGAAAAAGGAATGGAGGCTTGTGGCCAATGAAGCCACTCGAAATATGGATCATCCAGCCACTCGGGAAGGCAAAGGCCATGGTCTATTGGAACAAGCTCGGCAACTTCACAAGCATTATTACTATGGTGACCTTGTTTCTTCTTCACAAGCATGTTTCCTGCATGTCTGTCAAGATTTAGAAGCCTAATGTCTAAGATACCGATCTTGTGAACAGAGGCAACAGAGAAAAAAGAAGGTCCTAACTCTGCTGCATCAAAGTCATGATCGACAAAGCGTTGGAGGGAAGCGATTTTACAAGGTATTGCTGATGGGACTGCGGCTGCAGCATCAGTAAAATAGAAGGCAGCATGAGAGAACTTGACTAAAGCAGTGGGAGGCACACCAGCAAAGCTTCCATGGTCAAGGAAACAAGCAGCTAATTCACGTATCCCAGTTTCACCAACCCGAATGGAGTGTTTCAACCCAGGTTGGCCAAACAATCGACCCCTCAAGCCTTTTGGATTGTTGGAGGCTAAAGGTTCTTCATCTGCTGGCTTAGCCACGGCTATATCCTTACCATTTTGGCTACGGAAAACATAGGCACCACCTAATCCTTTTGAGACCGGAATAGGATGAGAACCAGAGGCCATGGCTATGGCAACTTCAACAACTAGAGCATGAACTGGAGCTCCACTGCCGCCAACTATCTCAATCTTGGGATGAGAGGCAAGCTCTTCACCTGCTGAAGGGGTTAAAGGTAGGCATGGAGTGGAGAAACTGCGGGGAAAATTGTTGGATTCAAATGATTGCTTGGAGGAGTGCTTAAGACTTCTTTGGTCAAGTTCTAGAAGTTTCTGATCAATGTGACCATAGGATTGGAGTTTGCATCGGCTAAATGGCTTAAACCCATTATGTTGATCTATGGCTACAGCCATTGTGGAGAATCTCATCCAGATGAGAGTGGCAGAGGGCAGCGCATTCCAAATGCGATACTTTCTATTAAAGATCCCCGGGAAATTAGTTTTCTGAAGGCGACCACATCTGCAACTTCAAAACTAGAGTTTCCTGGAAATGTTGTATACGAAAAATTAATGTCCGTGATTGAGATGTGGCAAGATATAACAAAATGGGCATGAAAACCAACTCATATCACAAGATAGGTTCCCTATAATGCGTACACAGGTCAGGTCCAAAAGCTTCCACACATCAGGCTATAAATAGAGCCTTCAGTAATTTCATGGTTGTAATTAAGACTAAGAAATGAACATTCATATAAATGAACATTAATTGTAAGTGCGAGAAATGAGAGAAAAAAGGCAACTTATAAGCATTTATCACAATTTACTGCTTCCCACAGACTCTGCTGGGTAAGAGAAGTGGCAATTAAAGGCAAATGAATCGTTTATTACCCAAACTGTTCAATTTTTGTCGAGGAAGGATAACTTGATCAAATGAAGCCATGCGAAAACAAAATCAACATGATGTGTTTGATTTTCAATAACACTAATTTTGATTAAACGAAGTTGATACGAAGCATACAGGATGCTCAGTATCTGTTGAATATAGGATGTTATATTGCATTCAAAGAAACTGATAAGCTAGATAAAAACTCTGATGAGATCACATTTATCTCCACAATTTAAGCTTTCAGTGAAAACCATACGTGTTCGAACAATTATCTATCAAAATTATGTTATACCTTATTAATCACCACTCATAAAACAACCGTTATGTTTGATGTCATTCAATAACATTAACATGCATGATCATCATTTTATCGGTCATCCCTTAATATCATACAAGAACATGTATATGTGAATACAACAGACCGACAGATCGATAAAAATACGACGCAATCCTTACTGAATATGGCTCTTAAGGGGTGAATTCAAGATGAGGGCTTAAACGTTGGGTGCCAAACAGAAAAGCAGGATATGTTGTTCACATTTTTTCTCGAATCCCTCATTAACTGCATGATTTGTCAAGCAGAAGGGAAGAACCGGTGAGGTTTCAAAGAAGAGAAAACGAAACAATGAGAACAAAACAGCCGCGTATATAATACAGAAGACACATGCAAGAACGGCCAGATAAAAAGAACGATATCGCCATCACGAGATCTGAAATGCATTCATTGATGAATCGCAGATATGAAAATTGACGTGCACGACATTCAGAGCATCGGTAATAAATGCAGAAAACGAATAGACTTGAGAAAACAAGAATGAATTGCGGAATAAGCAGAAATAGAATGAAGAAGAAATGAATGAATTGAGGGAGAGGGAGAAGGGAAGGGAAGGTACCCTGAACACTGGTGAGGCATTCAGGGGAAGCGATGGAGAAGCAAAGGGGAGCGCGAGAGAGAATGAAAGAGAAATGGAAAAGGGGTTATTGGACCGCCACTCTCAGACACGCTGCCGTATGAGAAGGTGGCCTTCGCTCTCCTCTTATGGGCATGGCTCTTCTCTGCGTTGCCTGATGCTTGCTTTTCTCCGTTGCCTTCCACCACACTGCCTGGCCCTGCGTTACTATTTTTGCTCTTTTTTCCCTAATTTGGGTCTCCCCCTTCACGCACCATGTGACGTTCAAACCGACGATGCCTGCATATCGTGACTGACAGGCTGCGTGGACCCCATGGGCCCCACTTTTTCATTGTTGGGCCATGCACCCCTCCTTCCTTTTCCTCCTCAATCTAACAGCCTTCCTTGCTTTTCTTCGCTCTATTCATTTTCCCCCTCAACAAATCATCATCACACTACTAACACTACCAAGGACCAACTGGGTTGGGCTAGTGGAAGATTAGTGCTTCACAACCTTTGAACTAATATTCGAATGGCCAGATGTCTATATGTGTCCAAAATAGGATTTTTTGTAATAAGAGCATACATGTACGTAGCAAAAAATCATCATCCATTAATACTAACACTCTACTCGTTATTATAAGTTCATTTTGAAAAAAAAAATTGTATTTATTACAAATCTATCTAAAAAATAATTAATAAAAGTGTTATAATTTTATCCCAATTAAATATAGAGGGAGAAAAAAGAGGCTGAGTTGTGTCAAATATTTTTTATGTTTGGTTGGGTTTATGTTTATATATAAGCCGATTCACGTAAATTGAGATAAAATTCCTCCACATATTTACTTCATAGACCGTAAAAGCTACTTCATAGACCGTAAAAGTTACTTCGTAGATTGTAAATCACGATTGAAAAGCACGATTGGAAGTTCCAACCGCTATCCCAAACACCCTTAGTTAACTAATTTTCTTTAAGCCAATAACATTATAGCCTAGTCACATGGATGCTCCTTTGTAAGTGGGAGATCGTAGGTTTTCGTTTGTAACTTCCGACAGTTAGCGCCAACCTTGATATATAAGAATTAGATTGACTAAGCTTATAAAAAAGATCAAAGCGGTAATAATCAACTGTGGAGATGTACGATAATGTTTGGATCTAATAAAAGGAGTTACTTCCTCACCACACTGTTAGCTTCATCCATGGGACCATGGCCCACCACAACAAGCCGAATTTAAATTCTTGTTAGAAGAAGTATCTAATCCAGCATCAAACAAAATTATCTAATATGCTGCTGCAGCAGCAGCTGCAGTAATAATAATAATACCACCATTTGGTAAGAAAATGTTGGTCTACTTAGCAAGGATTTAGGTCATAATTTATAAAATTATAGATATAATTTTAGTGTTGATGAAAGAATCTTGTTAATGAAAACATATCTTGATCAAACTCAACTTAGCTAATTTTGTTTTTTAAAAAAAAACAATCAACTTAATTGGGGACTTTGGGGTCCTCGTACGAGGTTAAATTAATCAATAATAATCAACTTCTTTGTTCCCCAAATGACACCCAACTTACCAGCTTACCTCTTATGAATTTCTGTCATTAATTCGTGCTTTTCTTTTTTCCCCCCTCTAAATTTTGCCATTAACGTTAATGTTAACAGCTAGCTTTGCCGTGCTGGTACTTCTTATGAATTTTATAATTTATATAATAAAATTGATATTGATACCAAGTTTTTGGATTAGCGGTGGAGAAGTGGCTTTTACAGAAGCCAGATTGAAAAAAAAATCATATTGTAAATGTAATTTGTGTTTAGATTGGCGGTGAGAGAAGTAACTTTTTTTTAAACCCAGTGAAAAAAGGACAGAAATTATTTCAATGAGCTTTCAGGAAAAACAGTTTTTTTTAAGCCCAGTAAATGCTATTGTACCATGTTTCCAAATGGGTCTGCATATGCCAAATGAGCTTTTACCCTTCAAATAAATTTTTCCCCCTCCTAATGGGTTCCCAAACAGGCCATAAGTTAAACATTTTTAACATGTTTTTCATGTGATCTCCTGCACATTCTACTGAAATAAAATAGGAAATCAAACCAAGCAAATGTCCCCGCTTATCAACGAGGAAAATGTCGATACATCTAGTGGGCATTTTTAAAATATACAAGAAACATTACTTCCTCCTATTTTTAATATAAAACATATTTATTTAATTTAATTAAATTAATTTTTTTAATATAAACCATATTATTTAATTTAATTAGATTAAAATATATATATAACATATATTTTTTAAAACACCTTAATTATTAACTAAATGTTATTTCTTAGATGTTTAGCTAAACCGTATAATGGATGTATGATTTATGTTGTAAAAATTTAGCTTATTTTTCGTTAAAAATTTCAATTGGCATTTTATGTTTTGATGCAACGATATAGCAAGTGAATCAATGATAAATCGCGAGATGAAACTGTCATTTCACTTACGATTTCACCAAAAAAAACGAAAGACAGAGACAATGGACTTCTCCTAAAGCACATGTTAAATGTAATTATTCAACTGTAAAATATAATTTATTCAACTATCAAATAGGTACGACTCCCTGATGAGTTCTGGAATCCATTTCATCTAAACTTCTAGTCCATAGGGAAAAAAATCAGCCTTAAAAAAAATCCAAACACGCCATGAACAGACCCCATAACACGAACAGGCAATAAAACTATACTTGGAGATGAGATGAAGTTGCAAAAAGAAATACATTCAACAAATATAAGAGGAATTAAACTGAAACATAACAAGAAACCATAATTCAAAAACGGAATAGTATTCGTAAATTTATTTAGTGAACGTCATGCATAGGCGGATGTATTCAAATATTTATTATTTTCCTTTGCATGGAAGTATGCAGGGGTTGGAAGGTTCATGAGCGCACAGGCAATGCATCTGTCGGCTGAATTCCATTAGACACAGAAGATATAGGCGTCTTCATATTCTGCTGCTTCTCATACGCTAAGCTTGCTTCTCCTTCCATGCCTTTCTTGGGAAATGATCTTCCACTCTCACGTACTAGATTCTTTATTATGGACGTCAATTCATTATCCTCCAACAATGACTCCACAGTCACATGTACACCTGACCACAGTTACAACGAACAACAAAACCTCAGACTCAGCCTTGTCGTGTCGTACTAGGTAGAATGAGCATTAATATGGCAAAGATGAAGACTTACGGTATCTCCAGTAGTGCTTTGGGTTTGTGGGGTCGTTGATTGTCTCTTCTTTTGCAGGGCGTGTTGCATATTCTTCTTTCAGGGCCAGCAAGTCCTGTCCACCAGAATCACAAGAGTTCAAGTGCAGAGATTTATAACAATAATACCAAATTCTCTCTTTTTCTAGTTCTCCTACTAAATTGACGGTACTAATTAACATGTCTGTTAGAACCTGGAAGATTACCTGGAGAGGGAAAATGGCCCACATTGAAGGGGATTCAACATGTTGCCTTGTGATAAAATATGCAACTTCTGGAGTACATTGATCAGGAGGCAACATGTCGCACTCCATAACGTTCCTAAAGAATCGTAGACTTCGATCTTCATCTTCTTCCCACCATGCTCGCAACGTAGCAGCGTCATGACATGATGGGGCACAAACCTGCAAAACATGGAGCACAAGATCTCTTAATTATAAGACTGCCATGTGGCGTGAAAGATGACAGTACCCCAACTATCTCTCACAACTCTTTCAAATCAGTCTATTTTGCCAGTTTAACTATGAAAGATGGAACAGGTGAATGTTTTGTATTCTCCAAGTACCTGCTTAATACCCCAACCTTACTGAGTAAATCAAATAAAGATTTTAGCTCCTGTTAATTTTACTAGCATCTTTTCTCAAAAACATGTGGCCATCATTCCAACGGATACTAGTAAATGACATGATACTAGTATGGTGAATTTGGAAGGATTTCTGAGAGATGAATCAGTATGGTAAAAAAGGGAAGTTTTTTCTTTTAACTTTTCAGTGATACTTGCAGATATATCACCAAACTTGAACCTTAGCAACAGCAACCAGAATACTCATAAGGGAATAGTATAGGTTGCAATAACAAAGACATGCATCTGAAAAGGACATAACGCAAGGAGGTAAAAGATTTTGGTTATCGTTGGGTTTGCTAATTTAGACAACTAACTTCTCTTCACAGGATTTTTCTCCTCCATCAGATGTTTTCACCTTTTAGATGGGATTATTAGGTCAACGTTGAAAAATAATACTTGTGTAAAACCACACACACCACAATATTAGAAGAACAACCAATTTTCCAAAAGGAAATTTAAAAAAAAAAAAAAAATCTTACCGTCATGTAGCTATATTGAGAAGGAATACCAAATTCCAGATCAGGTTCACTGGGCATGCGCTGAATGCGCAACCCAAGTAATCCCAGTTCTTGCATAACCTGCACAAACAAAATTTTGAAAGATAATCTTTCTAATATCTTTAGTACAAATGAAATTATGAGTGCTGGGTCTCTGACATATAGGTACGTCATGAATGAAGTGGATAAGACATACGGGATGAACACATGAAGGAATGAGGCCAAGATCTTCCCCACAGGTTAGCATGTCTGATGAGTTCATAAGGACAGGGAGAGTCTTCAAAGCATTTTCCCTCCAAAGATTATCTTGTCGGTGGAAGTAGTAGTCATAGTACAATCTTCTTAGAACATTTTTGCTGCATAATGTGATGAATAGAAAGAGATCTTGTGAGATAATATCTCAAGGAAGTGAAAATTTAAGAAGAATTTGATTTCGCACCAGACATAGATTCACAGAGTTGCAGTTAAAATATCCTATATATGTATTCATGCAGTAAAAGCCGGTTTTATTAGTTCAAAGATAATACCTATGATCATCCAAATCCTTAAAACTTGAAGTATCTTCTAAGTTGAAGCGAGGATAGAATTTTTTAGCATCCTCTGGATCTCGTATTAGAACTATATTCTGCAAGACAATAAACATAACATAATGTCTGTCTTGTAAAATCTTCAAAAAAATATATTAAAAAATATTGAGCCAAAGATTGGAATAGTTTCCATAGTAAATATCCACATCAGGGGAAAGAATGAGAGTAAGAGAAGAAAAAGGAAGAGGAAGCTAAATTGATAATGCTTTGCTACCTGTATTAGATCGAAGAGATTGCGTCGGATTTTGTCTTCACTCTCGAATAAGGACCCATCTGCAAATGATTTTAGCTTGGCAGCAATTTTCTTCTCTGTGTTACAATCCTCCTTGAACTAAAATACATACATGCAAAGTAGTGATGAATGATATACTATCTGAGCAAGACACTTCAAGACTCAACAGAATAATAATAAGGCAAGAATGACACAGAAAATTCAATCTCAGAAAGATCATATTTACCAAATAAAGCAGGGGTACATTGAGCAAGCTTTATGAACAAAATTAAATCTATGCCATGCAAACTAACTGGAATAAGAAAAATTCGTAAAAATCTTAATTAATACAAAAATGATCACCTTAAAGCATTGCTTCTCATATTCATTCAGAAAAGTTGCTGCAACAAATGTCCAAGAATCTCCGAATTTTTCCTGAAAATAAAAAGTAAAGGGTATAATAAAATATAGACACTATGCATCAGCATCACAAATTACAAGAAACCAGATAGCAGCAGGCTGAAGCATGGAGGGAAACCATTTCCAAGCTATTTAAATTATTTGCAGCTTTAAAGGAAAACACTTACCTGTAAGTGTCCCAGCCTAATGTATGGACGACTCAGGCGATTAAAGTCCCATATTCCTTCACTTTCAAGTTCTTCCTACAATGGAAAATATAGCTCAAATAAATATTGAATAGTCTAAAATAGGAAATTAGATAGTTTATCTTCCTAGCTAGAAAAGTTCAGCCTATATTCACAAAAAAAGGGCCATTGCAATTTAAGAGAACAGAGGGATACCTGGCTAAGGGGAATGGATGGTCGAAATTTTCCAACTAGACCTGTCATGGCATGATCAGGAAGCTCCCAGATTCGGAAGAATCCCAATATGTGATCAATCCTATAAGCTGTAAAATATTTTGCCATCTTTCATGGACGGAAGAAAATAGTAACTATTAGATATTTTCCCCCATTGAGAACAGAAAAAAGAAATACAAATCCTATGAGACAAAACCTGTGTCAAACGAGCTCGCCACCAAGCATAGTTATCTTTTGACATTTCCTCCCAATTATATGTAGGAAAGCCCCAGTTCTGGCCATTTTTATCAAAATAATCTGGAGGCGCCCCAGTTGAAGTGTTCATTCGGAACAAATTTGGATAAACCCAAGTATCTACACTGTTTTTGTCAACACCTATAGGAAGATCTCCCTTTAGAACCACTCCCATATGTCTTGCATATTCTGAGGATTCTGACAGCTGTAAGTTTGAGACGAATGCAAACAATTAGGTTTTTTCAACATTAAGAAATTTTATTGCACATGAAGTCGAACTTATGGGATAAGGTTAACTCAACTTACTTGTAAATGTAAATGGTACTGGACATAGTAGTGGAAGCAAATTATGTCATAATGTAGGCTTTCCTTTGATACAAGTTTCTCAAGCTGCAAAACCAAAGGGTCTATGTTACCAGGTTTCAAGAGAAAGGACCATATATATATATATACATATATATATATATATGTATGTATGTATGTATGTATGTATGTATGTATATGTATGTATATATATATTATAAATAGCAATGAGTTGCATATACACGAGAATCCAAAAATCTAGATCATAAATATATTTAAATGATAAGAAATTAAAATAAATTAAAGGCATATACCTTATCGTTTGAATAATAATGAAAACGACCCCACTGACTGTGATCTGATGTTTCAAAAAAATCCCGCAAGAAACAGAAGGCAGCATAGGGTTTCAACCAATCCTTTTAACATAAAAAACAGAGCTGAGTTGGTGTATAAATTAAATATAACAATATAATATGCACAGATGTAAACAGCCAAGTTCAAGTAGAATAAGGCCCAAAAGAGGAAGAAAAACAAAAAACTAAGATAGATCAAAGATATTTGGCCAAAATATTAGAACGAGTTGAGATGAACTAAGACCTCATTCTCACAGAAGAATTTCTGAAAGGAGCTAGAATTCAGGATCAAATCCTTCTCCAGGGCAAAAACTTTCTTGGCAATCGAGAGTTTGGTGGCCATTGTAGCCTCATAATCAACATCCTGTAAAGAAAAACATGAAATTAACCAAACCTGAGTAACAGTCATCCATCAATGGAACATTAAAACACTTACTAATGAATATGAACTCTTTGTTGTCATAGCCTATAATAATATTTGGCTACAGGCTTCTCAATTTTTAAACAAGAAGTATAACTGCAGCATCATAATTATTTGCAAGTTTTGAACATAAAATCTAATGATTTTATCTTGTTTTCCAACCTGGAATAGGTCCTACCACATAATGTAATCTACTTAGCGCCAGAGACAGGATTCACAACAGTATTGTTATTACAGATTTTAAAAATTACATTCTTGCCAAAATACATGATTGTAGGAATACACTCTATTTTCCTTTTGCAATTTTCAATTTCATCTTTAGCTGACATTGATAGGCTTGAATATGAAAGTTTCTAATCAAGTTTGTGAACAAAGTTCCGGAAAGGATTGATGGACCACACTCCCTCTGTTTTCCAATCAAACCTAACAAAATTATCTTACACCAAGACCTCTCCCATTTCTCCAATTTTAGCAGCTACTCACATTGAACAATGAGCATCTAACTCACCATCCATCTTTCCAATGCAAGGAGAACTCTATCTTCTAATACACAGGATATGATCCCAACTTCAGGCTCACTTACCCGGAACATGGAATCTAACTTAGATAATAGCCATAAAATGGACCCCCGGTACAAAACCCAGTCTTTAGAGTTTGAAACAGTGGTTCATTTAATGCTGCACGAATATAAATCATTAACAAACTTGGTAGAAAATGTTAAGATAGATATAAACAATTGACACTATTACCTTCCTGTCCAAATGCCGCTTTGCCTTCTCAATCTCTTGCTGCCATTTAAAGGAGAACATTTTAAATATAAGCAAAATAATATGAAGTAACAAGCTAGCATGCTCTCTAATAGAAAGTAAAATTATAAAATATAACCTTTATTTCATCTGGCAGGTTCTCTGAAAGTGCTTGTACTCTCAGATATAATGGATGCAGTGCAAAAACGGAGAGTGAACTGCAAACAAAAAATACAAATGCAAGCAGTTTTAAATACTATATAAAGTAATTTTAACAACAAAAAGACACAAGAAATATTAGAGTGAGATAAATTTGGTGTTAAAGAAATAAACTAGCAAGTTTTCAAAGTCCAAATACAAAATTTGATGCTCTAAAATCAGAAAGAATAATTGACTTCAGTTAAAATACGTCACTCCAAAGTTGCAAGCACATAAAAAGTGGGGCAATACGCAGCATAAAGGAAATTTTGGAGAAGTGAATTTCCTATGTTCTTGTTTTTCAAAAAAATTCCCCTAGTCCTTTTGCTTAAATGTTAAGTTCTTGGAATGATTGGTCCTTCAAATCGTAGAAGCACCTTTATGACCAGGCAATTACAACTTCGGAACACAATCCTTGTCACCTCCATTCTCTTGATTGATTAATTTCAACCCAAAGTAGAGGGGGCTAATTCTTCTAAAAAACTCTTTCTAAGGGGTGTGTTAGAAATAAAGGACGGCCAGTGCACAAGGCTCCCCACCAGGTGGGGTGTTAGAAATATTAATAATAAAACCATTTTAGGGTCCCTTTTCTAATAGCTTAAGCTTTTGGGAATGAATTGATTTTTGACAAATTAATGAAGAGTAAAAGGAAAAATAGAAACACACCAATAATGATATAAAGATATATATACAAGGCATATATTCATCTGTAGAAATATGGAAGGTGATGTCGCACCTGTATGGATAAGAATCCCACCACATCCCATGCACAGACGTATCATTGATTGGTAAAAGTTGAACTAAATGGAAACCAGATGCTACAGCCCAATCAACCAGTAACTTGAGGTCAAGAAACTCTCCAACTCCAAGATCAGATTCTGATCTAACAGAAAACATGGGTATTGCTACACCAGCACCACGCCAAGGCACTTCCTAGCAAAGCCAACCAACAACTTATTAGAATCACAGACTTTTTCTGATAAGCACAATGCAAACCTTCCATTAGTGATAAAAAATGCAGCTTATGTTCAGCATTGTACCCGCAGCATGCCATCTGAAAGAAAAATATATTTTGTTTCACTGCTCGAGCAGTTAGCGGAGAATTCTCGATTTGGACCATTCTCTATAGACATATGTCCATCCCTGTCATATTTGCAATATCTATATGTGGAATTTCTGTTAAGGAAGAGAATGGGACCGTAATGAAAGTAATATCACATGTATCATCTAAGATCAAGGACTAAGTCCAAAATGGATATTTTATTGGAAAATCGCTCCTTTGTATCACACAGTCAGCTTGCCAGACAGATTCACCACAGTAATTGAGTTTCAGCCCATTGGGGACCTTCCACTGTCCTAATTGTGCATGGCTACCAATCACACATATCTGCAAAAGTCCAAAATAGGACCACTCACTTAACTACAGATAATTGAAGTTCAAAAATATAAATTGCAACTTTTTTTTTTTGGAGAAATTAAAGTTTAGACAAGTAAACAAGATAGCTACTCACTGATGTGTCTTTTTCAATATTTGGACAGCGAACTTTGAACTGGATGACAATGGCATCTGCTGCTCATCAGGAGTCACAAAGTGCAGCTTATTAGCAAAATGATATCAATGACACTTCAAAAGAGGAGTCCAAATCAAACAATGTCAGAAATTTAAACCTATTACATTGAAAAAGTTACCTTCTTGAGAAAATTTAATGGGGCTAGCTCCTACCGGTGTCACCACACCTGAATTCCAGCTCTGCTGAAAGATGACATCTTTAAAAGCGCTTCTGTAAGGGATTGCATCTGAACCAGTCTGGACGTGATGATTAAAAAAATAAAGATCGTGATAAGGTATTGACATAATAGTAAAAAATACTAGTGTATATCGAGAAAAATGAGGACAAGAATTCAAAATCTGCATTTCTTGCTAGTTGTCTTAAGAACCTTATTTGCATTGTCTACATATCTTTCGTTCTTTCAACAGAGAAGTAAAGCACAAACTCAAATATTAATATGAAATCGAAATTACTTTAGCATATGAAATAATCATATCTTAACAAGGAGTAACCTTATGAGGAATTTAAATGGGGAAAAGGAGAAAGGCACCACCTGCCATAGATCGCGGAACTCAACCTCCTGGCCACTTTGGATACCTTCATGGAGTAGTAATTCACGCCTCTTTCCCATTTCATTTCTCAGAATTTTTCTGTTATCATCTACAACATAATAATTATACTGGCACTGGAACCCACAAGGCACGATGATACTTCCACACCAGATGAGCTCATCGCCTTGATGAAAGGGTTTGAGCAACAGACCCTTCTTCACATCCCACGAACCAAGCACAGGTACAGAGCCACACACGAGCAAGTTTTGTCCCCATTGAGTGTAATATGGCAGCCGAAAACTTATCTTCACCGACTTCACGGCCTTGCTCCCAGAAAACAATCCCGTATTCACCATTTCTTCCAAAAGAAATCAATGTGTGGCAATATAATGCAATTGTCTGTGCCAAGAGAAGATGAAGAGAATCATCACATATCAGAGAACAAAAGGAGCGAAACTCTGGGCACTAAAAACTTATCCTTTAGGTCAGTCACTAAACGTAAAAGGAAAGAATTATATAAGACATCAATTCCCTATTAGATTATGAAATGCTTCAATTTCTATCATTTCACTCAGCTCAATCAGTCAAACAAACTTCTCAGCTCTGTTTAAGTAAAACGAAAGGTCGGCTTCGGAGTTCAGCTCGAAAACCAGGGTCATGTAAACTAAAATTCAGATAATAAAGTGCTAATGTATCCAGTGAAAATGACGATAACAAAGTGAAATCAACAAGAACTAACAAGAAAAAGCAAAACCAGGTTCACCTTACTTCAGCCGAAAGATACGGTTCTGCAGGTCTTCCCGAGGGAACTGACCGTAGACTAAATCAGAGGCCTTTGTGTTATTCGACGCAACACAAATGTAAGGAATGGTTTTCAGCTTTCTCTAGAGATTTTTTACCCCCACAATCGGGTGTTTCTGGGGATTGATATTTGCTACCAAAAAGGCAACGATATTTTCTATTACAGTTGTGGCTGTGACTCGTGAAGTTGCTAGGCCTGATGAATCCAGCTTCCAGGAGAGTGACCCTGACCGAGTTGGCGGTGACACGAGATATTTTCATCTTTTTGTAAAAACAAATATTTGGGACTTCTAATATATAAAAAATTGTCTTTTATGTTGAAAACAGAATATAATACGGTTAATATTGAGTTATAATAATAGGGATATGCTAATAAATACTGCATGCATGTACCGTGAGAGCCTTAACTTTTGATACCATAATAAGTTCTTAAATATTATGAGTGTGGGATTATTTTCCATGAAGAAGGATACGGCATAACGTTTACGTTAATTGGGGAAGAATCGTGGAATTCAATAAAGATAGTAGATTGATTGATTTGGTTTGGATACATTTCGTGTGGAATAAGAATGAAGGGTAAGGCTAAAGTGATTAATAAATGCTTGTTGGTTTCAATTATTTATATATTTTTGCCAACTGCAAAGGTAAATTCATCCTTCAACAGTGTTCATGTATATATGAATATATCCTGTGATGATGATTCTTATGAAAATAAATTTGTTAGTAATCAAAAATAAATAACTGGATATAGATAGGGAGCAATAAAGAAGATGAAGTATGGTGGAGAGGCTTTTTTCCAGTTTTGATGGAGGAGACTTTCAAAGTCAATGAACAAGAACAACATATCATTAATTTGTTTGAATAGTTTCTATAAATATTTTTTAATTGTAATTTACGGAACATGAAATAGCTTTCACGGTCTATGAGGTAGTTTTTACGGTCTACAATGTAACTTTACGGTCTATAAAGTAAATATGTGAAAGAAGTTTATCTCGATTTAAGTAAACCGGATTTATGAATAAACCCGATTCAAACAAACAAGCTTGTGACTTCCCTTCATGAACCACGAAAATTAAGCTAGTGGCCAGGCTCAAGTTCGTCACATTCATTTATACAAACACTTTCCCTGTACCATAATTTAAACCCATATTCTTTAAAAAAAATTAGTAAAATTCTTATCAACCAAACCTATTTTATTCTCTCAAATAACGTGTGCGCGCTCTTAGTGATCTCGCAGCAACTCATGGCTCAGCAACAGTATATGCTGATTCGGCATGTTTACCTCGGAAAAGCCTGTTATTTACTTTTAAAAATTATTCATCCAATCTTAAATATATTATTTAGTTTGTAGTTTAGCTGAAGGTATTATTATTTTTAGCACCTTTTCTTTTTTTAATTAAATTTAATAATTAAATAATGTGGGATAAATTAAGTAGTGCTAGTTGAACGGTCCCCAAGCATCCAGTCTGTTTCAAACGCCAAAAAATGACGTCTTTGAAAAGCCAAACTCTGGAAAATGATTCTCGCCGATGATTTTCGGGCGCATCAAAAATAATAATATTTATTTAATATAATATAATAGACATCTCAATCTCGTCCCTCAGGCAAAAAAAAAAAAAAAATCTCAATCTCGTCCCAGGATCTGGGCATCAAAGATGAGAATCCCGCGCGAAATAGGATGTGTCACGATGCCCGGAGCGGGACCCGTATACTCAAATTCGACAACGCCGTGTACGGTGCACCTTTATAGCTTTTCAATCTAAATAAATTAAAATTGTCATAAAATACCTCATTAGTATACTATTTGCTGAAAGAGATTTAAGGTATAGAGATCCTAAACTGTCATTATTTTATTAAGAGAGAAAGACTAAAATGCCCTTATTAAATTAATGAAGAAATGAGGTTTGAAATTTTGATTCACAATGATATCCCGCGCGCAAACTTGAAGAGTGAAGGGAGGAGGAGTTCAGCAGAAGCAAATAAGGGTGTAGAACTTTGCAACGGCGGCGAAGTGTGGGGCTTTGCAGGGGTAGTGGAGTGTGGGTCTTCGCGGCGGCAGTGCAGGCTTGGTCTCTGCAGTGACGGTAAGGTGTTAGGTCTTTGCAACAGCGATGGCCTCTCCATGTAGTAGCACGAACATAGTAGCACGGCGGCGGTGCAGGCTTGGTCTCTTCGGTGATGGTGAGGTGTTAGGTCTTTGTGACGGTGGTGGCCTCTTCATGTTGGTGCGGTCTTGATCCCTCAATTGCGCTATTTCTTCTTCATCTCCCCAATACGTTGTGATTTTCATTTTTTTGATTCTGCGATTCATCAATAGGGCATCTTTTCCCCAATAATTATGTTTTTAGATTTAAAAACTAGCATATAGTGTTATTTATTTGTTGTTTCTCTGAAGCTTTCAAATTGGCAATTGCAATCTCCTACTAATCTACGAATATTTTAGCCATTAACGAGCATAAGTGCTTGGAGCATGACTCTTCAACAGTTCTTTGCTCCTGTTTTTCCTGCAGATAATTGACAATACAATGCATTACAATACAAAGGGACATACACTATTTACTAGAAGTTCATGGGGATAATTAATTGACAATGTCATGTCTGACAAAATTATCTTGCAGTGTTTGAGTTTGTCGCATTTTTAGTGATTGGGGGACTCCTTAACCTCTAGGTAGTTTTATATTCTCCTCTTTTGTATAAAATCCCTTTATACATAAAAAAAATGTTTCACTGATAATATTGTTATCGGTTAGACTTATGATAAACGTTAAATTCTCCATTTGCACAGCTTTGTTTCTAAAATTGGCAAGCCTAATGCATTTTTTTTCCTACTTTACTTCAAAGTTTTGCCGATTCTGCATAAAAGTTTTCAAAGGTTTTTTCTTATATCTCACTCAGTGTAATAAATTCTTGTTTCTATAATTTTTGTGAGTATTTAGTGATGTACTTTTTACTTTGCAGTCAATTTGACATATGAATATTGATTCAAGGGGAACTTTTATGCAGCTTTAAACTCTCTGGTATATATGTCATATTGTTTCATTTTGGTATCAAATGCAAGATGTTAATTCTCTTGAATGTTAATAAGTGTAGAGATTCTAGAAATTCAGATTTTGTTTTTATTCGTGCACAAAGCATGTAGTTGACCCCTCCTAGTGAGATAATGCTTATTATTGTTGTTGTTGTACGAAGCATGTATGGGTATGTGTGGGGCTTTGTAGGGGCGGCTGAGTGTGAGTATGTGTGAGTAGTGTGGGTATGTATGAGTAACTCAAGCATTCTTCTCCTCTCCTGCACAGAGCTATACGTCTTCTCTTCCGGCCATCGATCACTGTGGATTCTGCCGTAGGTCCGATGTATTATTAAAGGCAACAGAGTTGAGTTGTGACAAGGCCTTCTTCATAGTTCAGTATTTGGTGGAAGTGATAAATGTATTTTCCCTCTAAGCCTTTGTTTTTTTAATTGTTGTGTGAGTGAGTAAGGAAGTAGTAAATAGAATTGTGACTTCGTTATCAATGTCTTGTTATTATTAAAGGCAATAGAGGTGATTGTGTCAAGGCCTTCTTCATAGTTCAATATTAACGAAGCCACAATTCTATTTACTACTTTCTTACTCACTCACACAACAATGAAAAAAACAAAGGTTTGGAGGGAAAATACATTTATCACTTCTACCAAATACTAAACTATGAAGAAGGCCTTGACACACCTCACCTTCGTTGCCTTTAATAATACATCGAACCTCTGGCAGAATCCATGGTGATCAACGACCAGAAGGGAAGACGCATAGCTCTGTGCAGGAGAGGAGAAGAAGGCTTGAGTTACTCACACATACTCACACTCCGCCGCCCCTGCAAAGCCCCACACATACCCATACATGCTTCGTACAACAACAAGAAGAAGAAGCATTACCCCACTAGGAGGGGTCAACTATATGCTTTGTGCACTAGAATAAAAACAAAATCTGAATTTATAAAATCTCCACACTTGTTAACATTCAAAAGAATTAACATTTTGCATTTGATACCAAAATGAAACAATATGACATATATACCATAGTTTAAAGCTGCATAAAAGTTTCCCTTGAACCAATATCCATATGCCGAATTAACTGCAAAGTAGAAAGTACATCAACAAATACTCACAAAAATTCTAGAAACAAGAATTCATTACACTAAGTGGGATATAAGAAAAAAATATTTGAAAACTTTTGTGGAGAATCTGCAAAACTTTGAAGTAAAGTAGGAAAAAAATGCATTAGGCTTGCCAATTTTAGAATCAAAGCTGTGCAAATGGAGAATTTAATGTTCATCATAAGTTCAACTGATAACAATATTATCACTGAAACATTTTTTTTATGTATAAAGGGATTTTATACAAAAGAGGAGAATCTAAAACTACCTTGAGGTTAAGGAGTCCCCCAATCACTAAAAATATGACAAACTCAAACACTGCAAGGTAATTTTGTTAGGCATGACATTGTCAATTAATTATCCCCACGAACTTCTAGTAAATAGTATATATCCCTTTGTATTGTAATGCATTGTATTGTCAAATATCTGTACGGAAACAGGAGCAAAGAACTGTTGAAGAGTCATGTTCCAAGCACTTATGCTAGTTAATGGCTAAAATATCCGCAGATTAACAAGAGAATGTAGTTGCCAATTTGAAAGCTTCAAAGAAACAACAAATAGATAACACTATATGCTAGTTTTAAAATTCAAAAATATAATTATTAGGGAAAAGATGCCCTATTGATGAATCGCAGAATCAAAAAAAATGAAAATCACAACGTATTGGGGAGATGAAGAAGAAATAAGGCAATTGAGGGACTAAAACTGCTCCTACATAAAGAGGCCACCGCTGTCGCAAAGACCCAACACCTTGTCGACGACGCAAAGACCAAGAGACTTCTCCGCCACCGTAGAGACCAAGCCTGCACCGCCACAACAAAGACCCATATTCTGCCACCCCTGCAAAGCCCCACACTCTGCCACCGCCGCAAAGTCCTATACCCTCGTTCACTTTTGTCAACCTCCTCCTCCCTTCACTCTTCAAGTTCGCACACGAGATATCATTGTGAATCAAAATTTCTGACCTCCTTTCTTCATTAATTCAATAAGGGCATTTTAGTCTTTCTCTCTTAACAAAATAATAACAGTTCAGGACCTCTGTACCTTAGGTCCATTTCAGCAAATATTATACTAATGAGATATTTTATGACAATTTTCCTAATGAACAAGTACTTGATCAATACTATTTCTTTTAATTTCCAACCATTCACTTAATACGATATAAAAATAGAATCAAAAAACTCTGGTATATTAAAAATACTGTATTTCTGAATAAGAAAGATTGAAAAATTGTTTATTATATAATTATAAATATGAATTGTAATAGGTATTATATATACCTTCCTATCAATATAATAGTTTTTATCCCTTTTCAGATTGAGATCCATAACTTCCATAATTTAAGAAAAAACATACAGCAGTTATATAGCTTAACGAGATAATTCCCAACAATAATTATGATTACGCATCGACTCGTACAGGCAGATAATTAGTTTAACAATGGCAAAGCACTATAGTAATAGAACAACATAATGAGATCAAGCTGCCTCTGATACGGCAACTCACAAATAATGAGAGAGGCGAAACAAAAAAGGAAAACGAACGTTACTCTTTTTCTCTTGCTTTCAAATTTCCCCCTAACATATCTGAAGAAGATAATACACAAAACAGCGGTAATGCATGTAACCAAGGCCTGCCACAAGTGGACTTGGACCAAAATATGCAAAAAAGGGTGTGAATCTTTTTAACTATTTACATGCTTAATCACATCTTTATATCCCCTCAGATTCATGTAGAGCTTAGCCTTCGCGTAGCTTACATTTATGGAGCTCTTCATTTACTGTCCTAATCATACATTTCAATCCTTTATGATACATAACACGAACGCTACAGATATTAAACATGTCCACTCACAAGCTCGTCGACAACCTGCAAAAGCTGTGAAAACAGGATGTAATTATGAAAAACTAAAAAATAACTTAAATTAAACCTTATATCATGAATTTATGAAATGCACTTGACACTTCACAATTAGCCAATCAACCTAGATGGATGAGACTAAATGTAAGACCTTACCAAGCGGGATTGCAAGACACATGGATAAGAAGACCCTAAACCCGACCCCCTCAATTTCTAGAAGCACTACTTACCTTGAACCAATATCACATTATTCAAGACCAATTTAAAAGGAGAAGAAAAAAAGATGGAGAGGAAAACAGAAGCAAAACAATCAACAGACACAGTGCTTCTGAGGATTTGAGGCGCACATAAAACATTCAAAGCTGTTCATTTACACTTTACAGTTCCACTTGGACAATAAAGCTAACCATTTCCAATTTCTTGATAAAATACGAGTGATTCTCAAAAAATTGATGTCACAAGATATGATGAATGATACTATGTTGAATGAGTTGCCTGTAATTTAGACTTAAAGTGGACATTTAGCTTCAACTCAAAATAACAACACTAGAACAATAAGCATACTCACATGAAGGTGGTGATGGGGACAGCCCATGAAAATGCGTGTCAGAACGTTCTGGTGCTGGTCCATTCTTAGGAGGGGGCTCAGCATGAGCAAAGGCCACACTTGGTAGAGGACTAAAAGCAGGAACTGAATGAGAAACATGAGGAGGTGATCCAACTTGCTGTTTTGGTGAGGCAACAGGATAGGGTGGGGCAATAGCAGGGGCAACTGAAGGTGTAGGAAGAGCATGTTTTCCAGTATTCCGAGCAGATCCACACTTAGGAGACTCAGCCTGAGAACTTCTCCGCGGTGCAGGCACACTTTCTGGAGCTGCAGGAGAGCCAACCTCAGGTGAAAGTGCACCTTCCCCAGCAGTAGGTGCAGGCGTAGGTGAAAATACAGGAGCTTGATGGGCAGTATGGTGGTGAGGATGATGATCGTGCCTATGGTGGTAGTGTGGATGAGGCAGAGGAGCAGGAGAAGGTGACCATGCGGTGCCACTTCCACCATGAAGGGAGTGCTGTAAGATGGATGAAAGTCGAACCTGCTTAACCCGACCAAATTCAGTGTTATTCAAGCCAAGGTTCCTAAAATGAGAACCAGTGATGGTTTGTGCCAGTTGCTTTAACCTCTCCTTTGATGGAGAAATCCCAATTGCCATGAAAACAGACGACTGGACAATCGTAGGAGCAGCTACCGTTGAGCCTTCAGAATTGGATAATCTGACATACAGGTTCTGCATCCCAATTCCCAATCAAGAAATCTTATCAGAATTAGCATGGTGCATACAATAACGAACAACATAGCGTGTCAATAGCATCATAAGTGAAAATTGACCTCAAGCATAGGAGGTGCAAGCACAATTATGAGAAGATAAAATGGAAGAAGGAACAGGTAGAAGATAACATGACTAACCTCATAGGGTGTCAGATGCAATCCAGACTTTAGCTGACTAGTCAATGCTTCAAAGCTTAATTGTATTTGATAGATAGAGAAATTCAAAGTAAAGTTGAATAGTATTTGCCCAGCCTGCATAGGAAAACCACTCTGTGGTGGAATTACAGTGAGTCCTCCCTTAAATTTCAGCACTTCAAAGAAGAAGGCATCTCCAAACAAGTTCGAAGCAAGATGGAGAAATGATTGTCGTATAACCAGAGATTCAAATGATGATCTTATCAAACTAACAGCAGCTGAAGACATTTCTGAATATTCACCATCAGGATCAAATGCAAACACAACTTTTGTTGTGTTTGTCCCAGGAAAGGGATCCAGAGACAAGACGACCACCTGATATTCAAATTAAGAATGAAATCAATAAGTATTGATAAAATGCAAAAAAGGAAATTAATAAGAGGCCTACTTCAGTAAAGGGAACTCCTGTCTCTTCAAAAATGTCTTGTTCTAGCCGCAAGATGTTGTCTTGCAGCAAAGAAACTGGCTTTCCAACAACAAAACTTGCAACAATGTCATGATCTGCAAAAGTATCCAAATATTGAGTGAAGAATATTCATATTTTTTCTTCCATAACTGATAATATACATTCTGCACCATAAAGTTCACATAGGATATTGAAACAGACGAGTTTTGAGAAATGCACCAAATCACCGATATGGAAACCATGGGGGAAAATGCCGGGATAGAGAACTGGAAACATGCTAGTTGATGTCAAAAAATGTGTCAGCCTAAACTGGGAAAGTTAGTAAAAAAAAGGAATTTTTCTAAATAAGTACAGCCACTAGTTGTAACTAGTTGGGAATCCTAGAAGTATCAAAATGCATAAGTCAATGCTTTTACCAATTGCATGTATAAACATTGTCAAAAGACAAACCAAATAAAACAAATAATGCAAGCGAGCGCAGACTATATAAGGTCCAACTCAGAACATTTAGCTCCAGAACCAATGTTAATGTGCAAACCTTTGATTTTAAAATCTTCAAACCTTGCTTAAAATGTAGTCAATGAAAGTAATTATTGGAATGCCGAGAAAATTTTCCGAAGATTTCTGAAACTCGTTCACTGATAAGCAAACAGAAATACAAACAATAGATGACGAAAGCCCGAAAACACCGCATCCTTCAGCACTTCCTTTTCCCGGATTTAGCAAATCGCAGTAACGTCAGCGAATTATTCACAAATATATGGCTAAGATAATTATTGCCATATTTACAAAGTTAAAGTAAGACTAATAACCATATCGTCGTCAAATTTTCGAACATTTTATTTTCTGAAACAAACCAAGGATTACAGTGGCCCAACAAACAGATGTCACAAATTAAAACGAAACACAGGTAAAAAAATAGAAAAAAAAAATCCAAAAAGAAAATAGATCTATGTTACTATGCCTCCAAAACAATGCCACAATGCAGAAACCCAAAAATGAACAATGGAATTAACCAGAACCGACCTTTGTACTTGGCATCGGAGTTCAGATCCTTCTGATCTGAGTACCGAAAAAATGGGGGTAACCAAAATACAGCAGAGAGAAACACGGCAACAGATAATAGCAGAATGAAAATGCATCTGAGACCAATGAATTTTCGAATTGCGGAACTGCTACACCCACACCGGACCTCCACATTCTGCTGGGAATCCTCGGAGGCTAAACCGTAAGGTGAAGGCTGTTCTTCGTCGGCCTTTCCCATTGGAAGCAATGCAGGTGAAGTGGATTATGGTCCATGGCCGATTTGGTGCAGTTGGGATGAGCTGGAATCGTCCATTGTGGCTTCAAGAGTGAGGAAAGTGTAGGTGAAAGATGAAACTTGAAATTGCGTCAGCGGAGGTTTATTTATATATCTGATTGGTAAAATATTTTAATTTTAGGGTTCAACCGCAAGAAGTAAACTCTGAAGTAGCTTCTGCGTCAAATGACTAGTCTAGTCTCTTTCTGGGAGATGATGGCTTATCTGTTTTATTTTTCCCCATTATTATTTGTTCTTTGTCCATAAGTATATTTAAATTGTTTTGGCAGGAATTCATTTTTTTAATTCATATCTAATGACAACTTTCCATAAATTTAGTAGTCATTTCCGTTCCTAAGTTAATCTAACACAAAATTCTATATGGTAAGAAAAATGCATGTGACTAAAATAATAGCACGTATATTCCGGCAAAAAAAAAATAATAATATCCCCAGTAATTAGCTTGCCTTCACAGGGAGCTATCAGAACCCACCGGTACTAGTTTTTTTTTTTTTTGTGGTCAGAAATATAAAAATTGTAGTAAAAACATGGTAAAAATTGAAAGTATAGATACTACTTTCATGATATTTAAATGGGAAAATCCTTTGAATTATTCAATTTTTGAATCATGTCGTTAAATTTAATAAATTCTAAATAAGGTTATATATATTAAAATATGATTTTAGAACTCAATAATTTTATCTCACGACCGCTTATTTGATTCCAACTCAACTAATAAATTGTTTTATGTTTAACCTAACTGTCACTCATCCATCTCTATTATTTTGATTTTTTGCAGCATGTTTTTGTGAAATTTGATAGTAGCAAATTGCTCAGAAATTTGAATTCAAGCGAATCGGTAGTAAATAAAATGATGTGTGTTTGTTTGAAATAATGATTTGAGTCTTTAAAAATAATATTTAGTCATAATTTACAGTATTTAATGTAGATATGTGAGAAAAATTTTATCTTAATTTATATAAAAAACATTTATAAGTTGTTTATAAATCATCCCAAAATTAAAGAAGGTCGAAACATGATATGCCGCTTATGAGTCCAATTGAAGAAAGGACACCACGCGCCTCGTAAATGAATGGAAGTTTGAGAAGGATGGAGCGGATAACACTATGAGCGATATCACAAACGATGTTAAGGGTTCACAATTGAATCCTTCCAATTCGACGCTTCTGGGTTTAGCTGATGGTAAGCTTTGTCAATGGGATATGCGTGACATGAAATCAATATATAGGTGAAGTATATCTGTGAGCAGTAGAGAAATTGATTTCAAATGTGGATCATAACTTATCCCTAATATTCTTTGTATTCTTCCATCTCTCCCTAATGACGTGGATCTATCTACGTGATAATATCGTTGTTATGATGATTATGATTCCACTTGAAAAATCTAAAGCAGCAGAACCAAAATACAAAACCTCACAAATCTGCAAATAAAAAGCAACTTTACCTTTAATGAAGAGAGAGAAGTGTGGAGGTGGGGGGAGGGATGGAAGAAGTGGCACAGTAGGTGGAAAGAGGGAGAGTTATTAGAAAAGTGTTGCTGAGGAAATAGATAGCAATTAACGAGCTCGTATTTTTGTAAACTTAGTAACACATAAGACTAATTATTTATAGGGTTGGAATCAAATAAGGGGCATATAACTAGTCCCCTCTCTTTTTTCTTTCCCCTCTTCTTTATTGTTTAGGTGATGGAAGCTCTTCTCTCGCCATTAGATGAACTTTTTTCATAGCGTCTCCTTTTTTGGTTTTGGCCGAAAGTGGAGACATTCGTATTTTGTGTTGATCTCTGTTTATTTTCATTTTTATAGGCTTATTACAATGATATTAATTGCCTTTGCGGCAATAAATGAAGTTGAGAGTTTCAATTGCAGCAAATCTCATTTGGTGACTACATTTCACTGTTTTTGAGGATTGAGAATTGGTAACTATAATCTTATATATTGTTGGCTCTATCTTTAAAAAGACTATAATAGATTGTTGGCAATGGCAAATTTAAAGTGCATGTCTTGGTCGAGATTGTGTGGTTCATTATGCAGTTGACGGCTTCTTTGTCTTCATTTTTTTTATCGGGTGTTTGTAGGTGTTTTACCTTCTATGAAATTTTCTCATAGAGTTTATTCAACAATCAATCCGGTTGCTTTATTGCCGATAAAAGTGGTGGGTCCTTTAAAATGGTTCGTCAAACAACCACTTCTTACAATGATTTTATTGTTAGTGACTGTGTTTTTCTACCTACGGATTCTAGTGAAGGGATTATGAAGGCGGTGAAGTTTTTGGCTGTAGCGACGACTCCCTCTCACCTATTTTAGGGTTAGGTTTTTTTAGGGTTTATTTGCATTGTTGTGTATTTTAGCTTTTTTTTTTTTGGCAAACTTTTTATTTTGAGCTTGCATCTATTGTTGGGTTAGTTTTAATAAAATATATTTTTTGGCTAAAAAATAAAATAAGGGGTAGTAAAGTAATATTATTGAATTCTAAAATATTATTTTGGAACATATAACATGATTTAGAATTTGACAACTCAATCAGAATTTGAATAATTAAACTATACTTTTAAGGGATTTTTTCTCTTTAAATTTTATATAATTTTTTTTTAAAATACTCATAAAAACATTTTTTTTATTTGGTCAAGAGTTTTTCTTCTGTGAATTAGAACATAAATGAGTTTTGTCTTTTCTAACAAATACGGTTTTGAAGATTCAAACATGTATTTTCTTCTA